>CM062817.1:847340502-848540502 GCA_031772625.1 Pinus tabuliformis | reverse complement strand
GATCTTCCTTGGACAAGGAAGGTACAGTACAAAAATTCTGAAGAGATTTAGAATGTAGGATTGTTGACCCATGGCTACTCCCATGATCACCAAATGAAAGAAAATAGATGTATCAAGAGATAAGGAAGTAGATCCCACATTGTATAGGCAGCTCATTGGGTCGCTCATGTATATGGTCAATGCTAGTCCAAACATTTGTTTTGATGTCAACACTCTTAGTTAGTTCATGGTGGTACCAAAATGGGTGCATTCGGTGACAACTAGACACATTCTTAGGTATGTGCATGGAATAGTTGGATATGGGTTGAAATACTCTAGAGGGGAGGGCATTAGTTTGAATGGGTTCACTGATGCAGATTGGGTAGGTAATTTAGTATACCAAAAAGGTACCTCAAGGTTCAACTTCAGTGTTAGATCATGGATAATATCTTGCTGCAGTAGGAAGGAGAAATCGGTAGCTCTTAGCTCAACATAAGAAAAATATATGGCAGCCAACACAAATACATGTGACGTTATATGACTAAGAAAATTTCTTGTGAGCTTGCTCAGAAAAAGGATAGAAGTGACCAAGGTTTACCGTGATAATCAGAGTTGTATCAAACTCTCTGAGAATCTAGTATTTCATGATCAATCCAAACACATAGTTATCCATTATCACTTTATTAGAGTCTGTGTTCAGCATGGGCAGTAGAACTACAATATGTCCCCATAGGAGAGAAGGTAGTTGATATACCTGCAAAGGCTCTCAGAAGAGCTAATTTCACTCAGTTTAGAGATCATATGGGTATGCTAGAAAATCCATTTCAGTAGTAGAAGTAGTTTATAGTGCAGGGATAGTTGGCAGTGGCAGTGCGAGCAACAACACAGATGTAGACATTGAGATGGAGTTGTAGTACGAATGCAGTGTTGGCAGTGGCAGTGTCAGCAACAGTACAGTTATAGGAGAAAAGTAGTAGTTGGTGGAAAACATGTTAGTCAACAGAAATGTAGAGGATGATGCTTCAAAGTCAGAGCGTTATACATCAATAGTATATTGCTAGAGCACATTCCTTGCTACGAGGTAGTGTTGATTTTCAGTAGCATCGAATGTGGCATAGGCCTAAAAATTTGTAGGAAGGCTTTAATGCATTCATTATCCAATACCCAGAAATCATTTTGGGAAATTCCACCCGAAGTCAATTTTATTAAAATAATTAACTATTTTTAATGGGACCCTAAGTCTAAACTTAGGAAATTAAAATAATTAATGGGTATTAATCTAAACTGTTGGTGAAACTTTTAGAGGAGCGTAGAGATCAAGTCAAATGATCCTAAATATCTAATATAATATAATCTGGGCCGTTGATGGATCAACGAAAGGAATATAAAAGGAGGCTTGATGGGCACTTAGAGAACACACCAGAGGCAAATACTCAGTTACCCAAGTAAGATCAATTTTCTCACTGGTCGAAGTTCACAAAGAGAAAATTGAATGAGAGGGAGAGTTGCAGGTGAGAAAGGAAGAGAGGGCATCAACATATTTAGGGAGTGAAAGGTAGCAAGATGTAGAGAAGGAATAGGGTGACGTAGAAAGAGGCAGCGCAAAGGAAGATTGATGCAGAGCCTCCATGGGTAACTTGACACTAGGCCAATGTCATAAATTTGATGCAGATGGATGCAAAAGGATTCTAGGGAAGAAAGAGTGTTTCACCTAGGTCAGAAATTTGTCAGGAAGTGTGTGTAAAATTTCTCATTCCTATTTTTCTGGTTGTAATTTGTACATGAGAATTTGCTAAAGAATAATAAAAACCTCATTTGTTGCACCGATTTTCCCACATTGGGTTTTTCTGGGGACAATTGTTCAAAAATAATTGTCATTGTGATTGTATTTGTGCCAATATTTTTCCTTACATTTACCTTCTATAATGTTTTAATTGTGAAGGTTGCAGTAGAATATATTTCAATAGTTGTTGTAAGAACACCATGTATAACTTATTTCTGAGATAATAAGTAGAGGAAATAATATTAATCATTGCAGTAGGATTTCTGCTTAGAAATTTTCACACTTTGAAGGGAGTCTGACTTAATTTAACTGAGCTTAGGTATGCTAGGGTAGAGAATATGATATTTTATCTTAAAAAATCATTTTCTATTAGACTACTAGGATTTAGAGGATGAGTGAGGGATCATTGGAAACAGGAAAGAGTCTTCTACAAGTAGTGAAGGGGCCATTGTGTTATGATGTCTTAAAGAGGCTAAAATTTGATTTTATTTATGACTGTTCATGAATTTATAGTATATACCTTGGGGTTTTTAGGATTCTTCATGCATAAGAACATTGGGAGTAGGATAAGGGTTAGGGAATCTTCATTAGGGCTCCAAGTGTGGTCATCAAGTGTGTTTCATATTGACTTGAATGACAATTATTGACCAACACATTCATGGGGTTAGTTGAGTTGGGTCATTTTTTTTATTTTTTGGGTTGGGGGTGGGCGGTGGTGTATTGAGGAAGCCAACTTCATTGATCATTTCGAAAGTTACATGCTGAAAGTCCCCATGCATGCATTTCATATGCGACTTGGGAAATTAAACCATTGGAAGTGCATCACGATTTTGTCTTTAAAGAGCTCAAGTTCAAAATAGAGCAAAATGTGATTTTATGACAAGTCCACAACAAGGGAATATAAAGGAATTTGAGATTCTTGTGCTTTCCTATGGTAATATATGTACCAAAACTAAAAAATAGACGATCCAAAGGCTTAGCACTCATTCAAAAAATTAGAGGTGTGGCTTCTACTTAACCAATAGCTCCTGGACCTCGGGAAAGACTATGTAGTGTCCTGTTTTTCTAGTATAATTTTGCCACTCCTATCAAGGGTTATATATATATGATAAGTTGATCACTTGATTGAGGAATAATGTTTTACATACATAGTTATATTTCCTTTTATGTTTATGTATGACAAATTGATCATTGGAGTGGGGAACAATGTTTTATATAGTTATACTTCCTCTTATATGTGGCATCATTGATTATCTGTATTAGATGGTTTTGATTAAGTAAAATGTTAGACATATGTTTTTCTGTTTGTATCTGATTTATGAAGCACGTGTATGACATGGATGGTGATCCAAGATTGAGACACATATACCCATGGATTCTCATGGTTATGTGGAATAGATGGTTAATTATGATTGATGGATGATACATGATTTGTGTGATTATATATGTCTAATATTGTACTAAGCAAGATGTGGTAGACTACTTGGTCATTTTCCAACAAGGATGTTCAATTATGAATGACTGTGGAAGTCATTTCTTCAAATGAATGTGGAAGTCATGCATCATTGTCAGTAAAATGTGATTAACTTAATTTCATTATGAAATTCATTTGATTCCTTTGAGTTATGAGATTGTAATGTGTGCAGGTCTTTGAACAAGGCCTTACTAGGGAACCATCAGATGGGTAAAAGCTCATAATCAGTACCATAAGGAGAAACGCAAAGTTTCAAAGCACAGTAGATAAGAGGGCATGGAAATTAAGGCATGGAGTCCTAAATCCAAGAAAGATAAAGACGTGGAGTCTTGTATATTTACGGCGCGAAGTCTTGAATATTTAAAAAGATTAAGTTGTGGAATCTTAGATCTTTGGAGTAGATCAGAGCACAGAGTCCTCAATCTACTAAGGCAAGGAGAAGCATGAAATAGGGGTGCGGAACCCCTATTCTCCAGAATGAAAATAGCACTCATATATGAATTTCCTTAAATAAAATTTCATTTTCACAATTCTGGAATGACTTTCTAAAAATAGAAAGTCATGTCCAACATCTCAAGCAAGACTTTCCAAAAATAGTAAATCACTTTACATAAATTGGTAATCAAGTGGAGTTGAAGAAAAACAAAGTAACTTATCATTAATCAATCCTAATAGTTCAATCTTGATTGAATCCTTAATATTATTAATATTATTATTATTTTATTATTAAAAAGGAATTACAATTCAATTTTATCTCCTCAATTAATTCACACATCTCCTTCATGACTCTCATGGCTCTCTCTCTCTCTCTCTCTCTCTCTCTCTCTCTCTCTCTCTCTCTCTTTTAAATAATTCATTATACTCTATTTTATGCACTCATCGAAGAATGGCATATTCCTTTTCACTCATTAAAAATATGTCATAAAATATTCCTCTTATGCTCTCTTTAATGCATATCTCTCCTTAATGGCATAAGTTACACTCCTCTAAATGGAATCCAATGCATTCAAATTACTCCTCCTTTATGAAAAGAATTGGTTGCTCCTCCCATATATGAGTCTCATGTATTCTCACTTGGGGAGGAGGAGGCCAAGAGTCGAAGAGACTTGAGGAAAATAGTGAGAGGGAGATATATGGAGAGTAGCCATTTGCTTCCATAATAAATATGAAATTATTGTTAAAATCCTAATATCTCTAGCTATTGAGGTTGGCTATGAGTGGTATTGAGAGGAAGTGAAAATTTGCTTCCTTAGTTTGCCTTGCAAATCTCCCTACTGTTGTCTTTTGGTACTATTTGTGAGCTTTTGCAGCTTGGGGGTTCTAGGGGGAGAAGTTCTTCCTGGATATGGTAGGGAGGAAAACTGAGTGGTTCACAATGATTTGACAAGGATATTGGAGCTGGAGCATACTCTCATTGGACCTAGAGCATACTCCCATTTTTTTGAGTTGTATAAATTCACTGTGAGGTATGTTGACAACATTATATTGTGTTTCATTTTGTAGTTCATTACATGGTTTTGCTTATTTGATTGTTGGCTGAAACTTAGATGTATATCAAATGCTGCACACAAAATGTTAAAGGAATTTTGCAATAATTGTAGTTTATTTTATGTAAGCTTTTTTTTGTGCAGTTTCATTGCAAGTTGATTTAGATCATGTCTTAATGGCTGAAGCATTCAGGCTGCCATGATTTTTATGAAAACATGTTAATATCATAAATTTGGTCTTTTCTTCTCTTTTTATAACTATAGATAAGTTTGCATAGTATATGTTTGACAGAAGGGATAAATGGAATTAAGGTGAATCTGTTTTGGGTTGTGGTTTGAAATAATCACATTTCTCGGCATTTCTATTTCGATTTATTTCAACTTCAGGGGATATATGTACCATATAGCCATGTCACCCCAACTTTGATTTCAAAAAATAGAGTTTCAGAATTCGGTTCTATAATCTTCTATATTTTACAGATTTATTGTTGCTGCCTTGCGGTTTGTCTTGCTGTTTTTTTTTGTAGCTGTGATTTACGTGGTAATCTCTTTTTATGAAACTAGTATGTTATATAATCTTGGAATTATTATTTTAAAGTATCAATGGTTAATACATTGATAGTTTAATAAACTTGTGACTCCTTGTTTGATAGTTTAACAACTAGCAGCTTGTTTTGTGACTGCTAACCGTTGTTCAAATTTCCCAATGGCTGTAGCTACATCACTGTGAGATATTTGTAAAAATTATTAAATATTTATAGTCATTATGTGCCTAATTTTTGTATATGCAGCAATCTAGATGGATGACGGTTCTACTTATGTATTAGGTTCACTTCTTGGCATTAATGACACAGAAAAAGAAATTATGTAATCTTAGATTCATGTTAGTTAATTTTGGTGAAATCGCCTGAAGGGTTATGGTTGTAAGTGTTTGAAAAAATGCCTCAATGGTTGTACACTTCATGCTTGCAAACTATTTGACATAATGCTTCAACGGTTGTAGCTAATTACATCTATGAATTGTCTATAAAAATGACTAAGTAAATTTAGGATTTGCAACCATGGTATTTTTGGAGATATCTCAAAGAATAAGCATGATGGTTCCATTGAAGTAAAAATCCATGGAAGACAAATTGGTTAGGTGAAATCTTGTAATTGTTAGCTCACATATGAATTCATAATAATTGGAAACCACTCCGTTAGAAGTTGAATTATATTGTTTTTATTCCCTTTGTTTTACCAAAGAATTAATAGGCATACTATCTAGAACAAAATCAAATTAGTCACTTTTAAACACAATTAATTGCAATAGAATGAACAATTAGCTTATTGGAAATTGTGGTTTGTAAATATTTATATTGTTTATCCGACTAAAGACTATGATTTAAATGTGATTTTAAGACTTATGGTTGTAAGTTTTGGATCTTGAGGAACCATGACCCTATAGCCTTAATGAGAAGTTTAATATTACCATGGCTTAGTTATCTAGTAGAAATTAGTATGTAGTGTAAAGAACACCAATAAAAATAAAAATATAGATATATAAACTTGCATTAACTTTTACATCTTAAAAACTTAAACTTAAATAGCATTCTGAGTCAGCCGTAGTATAATATTGATGGTTGGTAAGGTGGGGCCTTACCAATACTTGCTACTCATTGGTTCGTATCCTTGCATTTCATCTATCATAAGAAGAATTTCATCCTTTGCATCATTTCCCTCAAGGAGAACTTTTTCCAATAGAGACTTCATCTTCCATTATGAATCAATAATGCAAATATATTAGTTCACTCACCCAAGAGCATGGCTAGTAATAAGGACCTAAGCTACAATATTTGTAAGAATTTCATATTCTAGATGATAGTCATTTTCCTGAAGAGTGTCCTCCTCAACCTCCCTAAGATCATGCTAAATTTATGGAGAAGTATCCGCATGAAACTTTTGTGCCGAGGATTTAACTTTGAACTTGGTGCATCAACCAATTTGTGAGTTGTGAGTATCATCTCCCCTATGGCATTGAACCTAATGCTTTGTCATGTCGGGGACTGAAACATGAATAATGATTAAGAATGAAAATATGGGGGGCAAGAACTATGAAGAGTGAGCACTAAAGTGAATAGAGAATCATGAGAAGACTTATTCTTGTTCCCTATCCCTTTTGAAAGCCATGAATGAAGCAAGGAACTGAAGGAAACACTCATTTTCCATTGTTGAGAAATGGGCGAAGGAGTGCAAATTGAAGTGACTAAGTTGTTGAGGAGTATAACTTGAAACATCCGAGAAGAAGTGAACATATGGTTGCAACAACTAGGTGACATAAATGGAGTTCCCTAGATCTTGGATGATTTCATAACTACCATGAAATATGGATGGGAGATAGTGTACCAAGTCTCCTCCATTCATTGCAAGGTGCAATGTAGACCCCACCACCCCCTATGATACATCATCCTTTCTCATGCCATACTCTTGTTAATTTAAAATGGTGGAGAGTTATTTTTAAGAAAATATGTATGAGTCAATATAGTTAAATTCTATACAACTAATAAAACTCAAAATTCATGTCTTTGAGTATGTTTGTGTAGTTAGCCAATTGTATTATGGAGAGCTTAATGATAAGTTATGTTGTTCTTAGCCCAGATAATAATGCCAAATTAGGTAACAAAAGTTGACTTTAATGTTAAATAAAAATGTTAGATGAATATAAGAAATGGTAAAAATAATATTGTTGAAAACCAAGGAAAATTATTAATAAAAATAATTTATTCTTATAATGTAGTTAGATGTTAAAATGATGCACTGAGGCCTCATTTTTGTGAGATGTGGGATATAATCAACCCATTTCTTTGTTTATGGAGGTGTAAGGAATAATAGTATTTAGTTTACGGATGTGTATGGACTAAAACTTAATGAGTGGACAAATCAATCATTTTTTCAATAAAACTTGCTTTAATTAACTAAATAAATAATTGAATTTCTCATGAATCATTAAAACACTTTAAATGGTTGTGGTTAGGAAAAAGAGAAAATAACTATAATAATAAGAAAATATGAATATTAGAATGGACAAGTCTACCGACGCGAGTACCGAGGCGTCAAAAGTGGACAAAGTCTCGCGGTAGTAGTGTTTGAATCGTGTTTTTGACGGTGAAAATAGATTTGGTACCATCAAAAACGTGTCGAGCATCCAAAATCTTGAAGTTTTACCGCTATAAGCTGGATTTAAAAAAATGCGCCCATGATTTTATCAAAATATTGCTAGAATGCATTTAGAATAGGACTTTTAGAATTTTAATTTAATTATCAATAATTATTAGGTGGATGGTAGAGATTTAATCGCCTAATAATATTCTAGCATATTTTTAGTAGTCTACACAAAGATTTATATCCAAAGTAGTTATGCTCTTTCTCTTTTTTAATTAAATTGATTAATATGATGTGAAGATGTGTCATATGAATATGAATATGAATGATATTTTTTGAGCATGAGATATTAGTAATACATGATATTGGCCCATGATATTGTAACAAATCCTATTTATATATTAAATTTTTTTATGATCCCTTCATAATGAAAAATCTTATTATATTTATGATTAATTAATATATTAATTTCTTTTCATAATTAATAAAATAATTTAAAATAAATTTATGATTCAGTTTTTTTTAAAGTTTTTTTTTTCCAATTTTTTTACAATGTGAGATGTATTTTATAAGTATTTAATTTATTGATATATAGAAAGTAAATAAATTAATCATTTTATAAAAAGTATGATAAATGAACAAATTAATTAATCATTTTTCAATAAAAAGTTGAGTAAGTAACTAACTAACTAAATTACATATCTTAAATTTATTGATATATATGGAAAATAAATATATTAATCATTTTTATAAAATTTACTATAAATGAACAAAACGATTAATCATTTTTTAATAAAAAGTTGAGTAACTAACTAACTAACTAATTAAATATCTTAATAGCCATTATAACATAGAAAAGTAAAATAACCAATAAAGTGTCCACTTATAGCCAAGAAAATCTGTTTGAGTTATAATGAAGCTTGATGTCGAAGTGTCCACTTATTGCCGAGAAAAATTGCTCTAAGGTTATAATGAAGCTGGATGTCGAATTGATGCACTAGGCCCCATTTTTGTGAAACAAGGGATATGGTCAACCCGTTGCTTAGCTTATGGAAGTACAAGAAATAATAAACTAATGCCCTAACCCCCATTTTTGTGAAACAATGGATATAAGGTTATGGAAGTATAAGAAATAATAATATTTGTGAAACAATGGGTATAAGGTTATGGAAGTATAAGAAATAATAATACTTAGTGTACGGAATAACGTAATTAATACGGAACAAATCAGCGGTGCGGGAGTTGTTGACACCAGGCTCACAGTTTTGGTTTTATTTTCACACCAGGCCGACCGTTTTCACTTTGTTTCCGGACCCACGAACTGTTTTGATTTATTGAGCGTTGAGGGAGTTGTTGACACCAGGCTCACAGTTTTGGTTTTATTTTCACACCCTTTTCAGTTTGTTTTGGGACCCGCTAGCTGTTTTGATTTATTGAAAGTAGTTGTAATTTATTATTTTAATGTGAAGGTAAATTAGTATAAATTTCAAAGCATGGCCTCCATTTTCGCATGGAGTGATTTGGTGATACTGGGGTGACACTGATTCTGCATATCAGAAATATGGCGAAACACGGCGTGCTTCTCTGGCTATACATCCTGCACTGTCTCTTCTTGCTGCAACATGCAAATGGAGGTGGAGGTGAAGATATAAGTGTGAAGATGGAGATGAAAATGATCCCCAAGAAGCATTTGAGAAGCACACATGACCTGATACAACAACTTTTACTTGTGGACTCCATGCGAATTACAAGGTCTTGCCAATCCATGGATAATAATACTTCGACTTATCATCACAGGAGGCTAGGAACTTCAGGCTTTGAAACGCCTATAGGCTCTGGTGCACTAGACATGGGATTGGCTCTTTATTTCGTGGACCTCAGCGTGGGAACCCCTCCTCAGAAGGTTCTCATGGTTCCAGACACAGGCAGCGATCTTGTGTGGGTGAATTGCAATCCCAATATCCGATCCGCGACCGCAAAGCCGCTTCCCACGTTCCAACCCACGTGCAGTGTAATTCCAAAGATTGCACTGCAGTTTCTGTACTAGCCCCCAAGACAGCATGTTATGATTCCATGAAGGCGTGCAGGTACAGCCAGGGTTACATGGATGGCACCACCACCAGCGGCCCTTATATCCGGGAAAACATAACCTTGAAGATCACGGATGACAAAACTAAGTTGCCGGGGGCAACAAGGGTATTGATGGGATGCGGAATGGAGAACCAGCCTGCGAGTTCACCTGTGAGCTCCGGAGGCGTGCTGGGATTAGGTCAAGCTTTCACTTCATTTGCTCAACAAACTCTGCCTTTATATGGAGGCAAGTTTTCTTTCTGCTTAAGAGACTATCTGAATCCGCTCACAGAGAAAAACTCGCTGGTCTTCGGAGATATTCTCCAACAGTCGTCCAAGTTTTTAAAGAAGCCCGTTCAGTATATCCCTATTCTGAGAGGAGGCACACCCAGTTATTATGTTGGAGTTCAAGGAATGGTGATTGATGGAAAGAGTCTTCCCATATCCAGCAATGCTTGGAAGATGGATAATAATTCTGGTAATGGAGGGACCATTGTAGACTCTGGGACTTCTCTGACATATTTCAGAAAAGAGGCGTATGACGTAATAATGAAGGCCCTCGGCGCGGCCATTGCATATCCGAGGGCTACAACAGAAGATCCTGCGCAGTTTGACCTGTGCTTTAATACATCTGGAGTGAAGAATCTGAAATTGCCCACTTTTTCAATTGATTTTGGCGGCGGGAAAATGTTTAGTCCGCCTTCTGGCAACTACGTATTGGAAGTGGAGGAAGGAGTGGGATGCGTAGGGTTCAAACCCATTAAGGATGGGTCGCCAAATATAATTGGGAATCTTTTGCAGCAAAATTTTTTGTTTCAGTATGATGTGCAGAAATATGTTCTTGGTTTTGCTGCAGCTGACTGTTCAGCTCATAACTGATGGATTATTGTCGTGATCCATTTGCTCTATTTCACTGTTCATTTCATAACTGATGGATAGACTATCTACTAATCCATTTTGTCTGGTCACTGTGAGTGCAAGTTCCGTTCCTGATCCATTTTGATCTAGAGCTATTTATCCATTTTGATCTAGAGCTATTTATCCATTTTGTAGCTGTTCATCCGAATGAATAAATGATCTATCAATTTTGTAGCGGTTTAACGCAATAAATAAATAAATGATCTATCAATTTTGTAACTGAGTCATTTATCATTCTAGTTGCAATAATTAAATGATCTATCAATTTTGTAAGTGAGTCATTTATCAGTTTTGTTACTCATCCCTTAAATAGATAGATGACATATCAATTTTGTAGATGTTTATAGGAATAAATAAATGATTGAATCATTTGTCATGTTTTTTATAGACTTTGTTTTTATAAAATGACATATTAGTCTTATTCTTTGTGGGAAACCCTGGTCTTATTATATATTTTGCTTTTTTTTCCTCACTAATGGCTTTCAGAATATTTTTTCTATTAACATCAAATCAAAAAAATGAATTTATATTAATATTTAGAAATAATTTTGTAATATTTTAACTTTATTTACTATTGAAAATGTCAATTATAAATTTTACATGTTTATAATAATTATTATCTCATTTCACAATATTCAAAAATGTCATAGACACACTTTACTCCCCATTATAAAAAAAAAGTATTTCATTTAAAGCAAAATTCTGATCATATTTGGGTTTGCCATATATAAACAGCACAACAAATTCATTACTCCCAATTTTAGAAGAAGTGCTTTATTTGACTGAGGGTTTTGATCAGAAGTTCATTACTCCCAATTTTAGAAGTGCTTTATTTGGCTTTTGATCATATTTGGAAGAAGTATTTCATTGTAAAAATCAAGTCTTGTATTTTTTTTTGGCATATATACAAAGAAAAATACAAACTAATTATTTAACACATTTCTTATCAAACATAATTGTCTATATAGCTATGGACACTTACAAATTAATATACATGTATAGGAGTAATGCCCATTATAGTATAGATGTGTAGGTGTAATGTAAGTATGTAGGTTCAATTTACAAGACTTAATCATTTGTAATCTATGGAATCTCTCCTCGCTAAAAGCCATCGGAAATGCAATTGGGAAATTTTACTGCAGGTGCCCAGAAACAGAGGAATATGCCAGAACCACCTATGCACGCATCTGTGTGGAAATGGATTTCAGCGCCGGATTCCCAGCTGAAATAAACCTAACAAGTAAAGACTATGTGTGGAACCAGAAGCTTGATTATGAAAGTGTCCTCTTCAGATGTCGATCATGCTTTGAGATGGGGCATCTAGCCAAAAATTGCCCAAAAGCCTCTGAGAAAAATTTTGCTAGAAAAAACCACCACAGATCTACATGGTGGGAAGGAGCACAAAAAGAACACTACACTGTCATCAAAGAAGAAGAATATTCTAGAGAAAATGAGTCACAAGAAATCAAGGAAGAAGGAAACAACTCTCAAAACAAGCAAGGAGAAAGCCCGCCCCAACAAATCAACAGTTATGAGGATTTGAATACCGCGGAAAATAAATCTTCATTTAACAGCAAAGCAGATCTCCTAAACCAAACTTCTTCTCCGACTATAGATCGCGAAGCTAAGACACCAATGTCCCAAGAACCAGAAGAGATGAAGGAGATGGAAGACAAAGGAAGTTGGAAGACCGTAGAGAAAAGAAAGAAAGCTACAACACCAATCTCGCCAAGAAAGACGAGGAGCCAGACAAGTAAAAATTAAGAAAATTGTAGGTCCGATAGACCAATTTGGTCTCAGTGGAAGTTAACCATCATCATCATCATCATCAAAGGGGAGTAATAAGCTCATAAAAACTTTAATATTTACAATAAACTTATACTATAACAATATTTTTAACTATAAATATTTACTTCTTACACTAGATATCATTAACTTTTAAATGGACTTTGTTACAATAGGAAGGCCAATACTATGACTTGTCAAATCTCTCATTTCACAATCAATTATATTTTATAAATATTTTATTTGAATTTTATTTTATAAATTTTTTAATCAAATATAAAAAAAAGATTATAATTACTTATGAGATACATCTAAACCCTCTATCACATTAAAATATATAAGATATAAATAATAGCTATAAATTAAGTTCCATTTTACCATATAAATTAATATAATAATTTTTAATTTCATTAGTAAGCACCTAAAAACTTAATACTTACCATATAACAAGATTTTAACCATAGATATTCAACCCGCTTTATTATGTATATTATTAACATGTAAATAAATTTTGTTACAATATTATGGGGGCAATACCATGGTTCATCAATACCACATGCTTAAAAATTATTTCTCATTTTACAATCAAAATATTTTATAAATATATATCTTTAGTTAATTTTAATGTCAACCACATGCTCAAAAAACATCTCTCGTTTCACAATCAAAATATTTTATAAATATGTATTTTTATTTAATTTTATTATGTTAGATGCTCAATTCATAAAATGGTTAATAAAAAAAATGTTAAAGCATAGTGAACATAGTTTTCTAAACCACATATTATCGCATGATTTTAATCTAAACCACATATTATCGCATGATTTTAAACTTTTATATAACAATTGAAAAAGGTTGACTACGATGATTCTTGTATAGTCCTAATTTCATCGCTCATTGTAAATAATAATTGTGGAAAAAATGAATATTAATATGATGTAAGAATCTTAATATTTTTTTTTAATAATTTACAATTTAGATAGATGAGGTGATTTTTTTTTTGGTAATTTATATGGTTTAAGATTGTATTTGTCAAACTTGTGATTTTTCCTTACTAGTTTTAATTCATTTATATAGTTAGATGAGAATAAAAAAGGAAGGATTGTTGATTCACAACACCATAGAAAAGAACTTCAAATGAGAGAAGGGAGGATGGCGCAGGGTTCGATCCTGAAACCCTAGGCCGAGGGCCTAGGTGTAGTAGACTGTCCATCTCACGTCACGGAGGTATGGGTTGGACTGATGGCAGACCCTCCGAGGTTAGGCGTTTTCAAGGTTCCCTAGCAATGAGACAGCTGGTGCGGAATTTCTTTTTGCCTTTTCTCGGTTAGGTCTTGGGGTTTTTTTCGCTGGTGGTTTGTGTTGGCAGTCTTCTCTGGGGGTTCATCTCTGCAAATAATGTCCTAAGGCGGTTTTGGAACAACAAAATCCAAAATCCAAAAACGGACTTCTGCTCCCAGGCGGTTTCAGGAACGACATTTCAGGTAACGGGGTTTTTTTTACTGTGAGGTGTCAGTTTCTTACCACAGTTTAGTTACCATGGTGAACCATAATGAGGTGGTGGATCTAGACCTAGCCCCAAAGGACATTCTTTCGGTCTGGGGTAAGGAGATAATCGAACAAAACATTGACAAGTTCTTCAGACAAGTTGGAAAATTCGCATCGGCCACCTTTTCTGAGGGAGGACCTTGGAGCATTAATCCACCAAAGGGTTTGCTGGAGGAGAGTCTGAACCTGTCTGGTGCATTCGACAATAGCGGCGGGCGCAAAGGAGAGTCAGGAGTACGAGCGGAGGAAAGTATACCGAAAGAGAAAGGACTCCATGACGGTAAGTTTCTTTCCCCCACGAAGGTTTTCAGCCCGTCTGGTGGTCTGGAAGACATCATTAATCTCAAATCCAGTCAAGGAGTATGGAGGCCAGTAGGGGGTTTCCAATCCTCAGACAAGGAAGCTAGGGAAAAAAGCAGGCTTTTGGCTGTAAACAGGCGCCCTCTCACAAAAGACCTGATTGATGCCGGCCCGGGTGAAAAGGGGGTTTCATCTGATATTGGTAAGGTCTTAATCCAGGGGAAGGATGACCAAACCCTCGACCCTGAAAGGGCGGTAGAAAAGGGTTGTCAGTTTGGAGGCGAAAATGGGGGCCCTGTAGGAGTATCGAGCCCTATCCCTTCAGGAACGGATGATAACCCCCCAGCGGAAAATGCGAATGGAGCTTAAAGGGTACCAGATATCTCAGTCTTGAACAGAGAAGAAGAACCGGATTGGGAAAGGGCCGGGGAAAAGAGTAAGAAGGCGGAGCTCTTAAAAAAGAAAAGGATAGCAGGCAATTTGTTGTTGGGGATGGACGTTCAAGTAGAGGACGCCTTGGAGGTGGCGGAGTGCACGCTGGTGGGTCGAGCAAGGGGGCGGCCCGTCTCTGGCAAGTTCTTACGGCTTTGGGCGGAGAGTAAGTGGAAGGATACCCCGGCAAAATCATTTAAAACGGCTACACTGGTCAAAGGGTGGTTCATGATCAGATTCGTCAGCAAGGAAGCCATGGAATGGGTCGAAGGGAGAAATTGGACGTTTGAGAACGCCCAGTTTTTTTCAAAAGGTGGTCTCCTCTTTTGGACGCGTCCAAGGAGAAGGTTGAGGAATTCCCTGTCTGGGTAAGGGCACCTGGTCTACCCCCATTCCTTTGGGTTGATTCCGTGTTCACCTCTATTGGGAACCTCCTGGGTACGTTCTTGGAAGCAGACAAGTCCTTCCTACACACCCATGAAAGAGCAGTGGCCAAGATTTTAGTGCGATTAAACCCAAATGAAGGACTTGCGGAATCGATAAACTTGCAGTACAGGGATTATGTCTTCGAACAGCTGCTGGATTATGAACTCCTACCCTTTAGGTGTCACCGATGCCATGAGTATGGGCATTTGGCAAGGGATTGCCCCTTGGGGAGACGCAGAAGGAGGCCTCAGCAATCAGATGAGCAGTGGATTGGTAGCACAAGGAAAGATATGAAATCGGCGGAGAAACAAAGCTCAGAGGCTAAGCCTATGGAAGGAATCCAAGCTCAGGAAGAAGAAGCCCTGCCTCTGATAGGAGGGGACCCGGTTCAAGAAGCTGAAGATCCAAGCGACGCTGAGATTCCCGTCCGAGACACAGACGCCACTGCTAGTGAATCACCCGGTATGAAGTCAGACCCACTAAACTCTGTATGCATTTCTGATTCAAAAATTGTTCTCTCGTCTAAGGGGTCTCCTCTGATTACAAATTACATGGATGATTCTGTAAATATTGAAATAATTACTGCTGCTATCCCATCCATCGATCTGAACTGTGAAGCTGTTTCCATTGATAATCCGGTAACGAGTGTATCCACCCCTGTGCGTCCATATAACCTTAGATCTCTTAGCAAAAAGCCTGATATCTTCCCCGATTTGATCGAGCCGGTGGGTGGTTTGGGTCCTTCATCGTCTAAAAGTTCTATTAAAAAGGGTAGAGGAAGGAAGACAAACCTGTCCAAAGCTCAAGTCAAAGCCAAAATTGATGTGGACGATGGCAAGCAAATGTTGATCCCTGGGGCGCTTAGAGCAGCAAAACCCCCTGAAGCTGTTATAAAATGATCTGCTTGTCATGGAATTGCAGGGGTTTAGCCAGTAAACCCAAAAAACTGGCTTTGAAGGAATTAATCTCTCGCTATAATCCAGAAATTGTCTTTCTCCAAGAAACTTTAGGCAGGGGTGTTGACATTGAATCAGCCCTCAGAACTTCTTTTCCGGGGTGGGTTTTTGTAGCCCTTGATGCTGAGGGTCACTCGGGTGGGCTTGCTATCGGATGCAGGGAGGGCAGACTGAAATTGCTAAACCATTGGGGTATGCCAAATGTGCTGGGTTTGGAGGTTTTATCCCCTGAATTTGATTTCCCTTTTCTGATCGTCAATGTTTACGGGCCATGTCAGGCAAGGGTTGCCTTCTGGAATGCACTCCTGTCCAAAGAACTGCTTAAAGGGAAAAATTTGATATTAGGAGGAGATCTAAATTTTTCCATAGGGAATGCGGAGGCATGGGGTCCCTCAGCCAGAGAAGACCCCCTAACAGACTTCTTTGCTAATGCGCTCCTTTCCCATAAGCTGATAGATGTTAACATTATAAAAGCAAAACCTACGTGGAGAAACAGGAGAACAGGGGAGGAAAGAATAGCAAAAAGACTGGATCGCTTTCTAATCAGTGATTTGATGGCTGCAAACATTCCTTTGTTCAGGCAATGGGTGGGTGAAGGGGGAAATTCTGATCACTTCCCCATTCTTTTAGAACTTTCCAAACCCCCCCCCAAAACCTGCTGCTCCCTTCAAATTTAATGCTTCTTGGCTGCAAGAAGATTCTTATAATCTGCTTTTCAGAAATACTTGGAGACATCCAGGTAGGAACCCGTCGGAAAATAAAGGGGCTCTTTTTATGGATAATCTAAAAAGACTAAAGAAAGCAACCTTGGAATGGGCCACAAACAGAAGGAAAAAGTAGAATGAGGAATTGGCCAAAATTGATGCGGATCTTCGTGCCCTAGAAGATCTTGAGGCAGATGCTTATGCTTCCCAGGAGTCTAAGGAAAGGATAGTGGCCCTTGAGAAGTCTCGAGCAAAGATTTTGCTCGACAAAGAGGAAGAATGGAGACTTAAGAGCAGGGCGATCTGGCTGAGAGCAGGGGATGAAAACACAAAATTTTTTCACAACTATGCAAGAGGCCAGAAAAATTCAAATACTATTTGGAAGCTAAAGGATCCTGAAGGCAGAGAAGCCTCGTCTTTTGAGGCCCTGTCAATCATGGGGAAAAATCATTTTCAATCCTTATTCTCAGATCCAGGAGGGGTTTCTTTAGCTGAGATCATCAAAACAGCTCAAGCTTTCCCCCGTTTTGTGGAGGGGGAGGAAGCTGAAGACCTTTTTAGAGAAGTGACAAAAGAGGAAGTAGAAAGTATAGTTAAATCCATGGCAAAAGACAAAAGTCCGGGCCCGGATGGCTGGACTATTGAACTTTTTATTCACTTTTTTGACTTGATTGGGGATGAACTAACGGAAGTGGTGGAGGAATCAAGGAGGAAAGGAGAGGTTCATCCCCCTTTTAATGCTACTTTCATTGCTCTTATCCCCAAAAAAGAAGAACCGGTATCTTTCGAGGATTTCAGGCCAATTTCACTGTGCAACTGCATCTATAAAATTATTGCAAAAACCATTGCGGTTCGCCTGAAACCGATTCTTTCTAATTGCATCTCTCCTGAACAATTTGGCTTTTTAGACGGTCGTCAAATTCACGAAGCTATAGGGGTGGCACAGGAAACCATACACAGTATCAGAAAATCAAACAAGAAGGGGGCTGTGTTAAAAATTGACCTGTCTAAAGCCTATGACAGAATTAGCTGGGTTTATCTCAGGATGCTTCTGACTCATCTGGGCTTCAAGGTGGAGTTCATAAGCTGGATCATGGGGTGTATTTCAAGTGCAAGCTTTGCAGTTTTAATAAACGGGGCTGCTTCCCAATTCTTCAGAGGCCAAAGGGGGTTGAGGCAAGGATGTCCTCTCTCTCCCTTACTTTTTCTCCTAGCCGCAGAGGGACTCAACAGATTGAGATCAAATGCCAAAAGAACAGGTTTGATTAAAGGTTTCGAAGTTGCTGTAAATTTTTTCATTACTCATCTCCTATTTGTAGATGATATTTTATTATTTACAAATGGGAGTTTAAATGAAATAAAAGAACTAAAAAGTCTGCTTGACCTGTTCTTGAAAGCTACAGGGCCTCAAATAAATTCAAGGAAGTCCCAGCTAATATTGGAGGGTTTCAACCGACAGGAGGAACTTCTGATTTCTTCTTATCTGCCTTTTGAGTCCTGTAATATGGATTCTCCGTTCAAATACCTTGGGTTTTGGTTGAAACCACACTCATATAAAAAGCAGGATTGGAACTGGCTGGTGGCCAAAATTGAACAAAAAATCTCTCATTGGAGCTTCAGGTGGCTATCTCAGGCAGGCAGACTAACCCTTGTGAACTCTGTTCTTCAGGCCATGCCTGTGTTCTGGGCAGCCCTAACATGGATCCCGAAAGGTATTCTGCACAAGATCAAACAACTTTGCAGCAGATTCCTTTGGTCAGGGTCAAAGGAGGATTCTGTTCTACCTTGGGTGGCATGGGACAAAATCGCAAGGCCAAAAGACTGGGGTGGATGGGGCATAAAAAACCTCTATGACTTCAGCACTTCCCTGGCAGCAAAATCTGGATGGCGAATAATCAATTCCGAGAATTTATGGACCAGAGTCGTAAAACGCAAATACATTGATCCCATGCCTTTAGAAGATTGGATAAGAAATCCAAACAAAAAAGGAAGGCATTCTTCAGTGATTTGGAAAGCCACGACAGAGGCTTTTAAGGTCATAGAACAGGGTCTGGCCTGGCAGGTTGGAAATGGCGAAAATGTGAGGATTGGAAGAGACCCCTGGGTGGGATGTAATGAATCTTTCGCTCTATCCCCTGACCTGTTGGCTCACTTGGATGCGAAGGGGATTTTTGGTCTAAATCAGATTGCAAATATGGGTTCAACCATTTGGGGCCAAGCATGGAAATCAGAAGAAGATTTGGGAATTGACCCCTTGTGGAGAAATGAATGGCGGAGGTTTCTTCAGGAGCTAAAGAGGTCAAATGTCAGATTACAGGACAGGCCTGACCAATTGGTTTGGGCACATGCTGAGTCCGGATCCTACTCTCCAAAGGCTGGGTATAATTACTTAATGAAGAGAAAAGGGTGGGATCTTCCAGCATGGTGGGCAAAACCTTTGCTTAAGCTGAAATGCCCAAAAAAAGCAAGATTATTTTTTTGGTGTGTGTTAAGAAAGAAAATTCCTACCTGGGATATCCTACAATCCAGATTCAAATAGGGCCCAGGTAGATGCCCCTTATGTTTTTCAGACTCAGAATCCATTTCTCACTTGTTCATTGCTTGTCCATTTGCAAGGAAAGTATGGGAAGAGATGAAGAAGTTACTGGATAAAATGTGAAATGGGAGGGGGAATCTTTTCTTTCAGCATGGGAATACTGGTGGAACCACTACTTAGAGAGAAACTTGAGGAACCTTCCCCCCATTATTTGTTGGGGTATATGGATAGCAAGGAATAGAAGCATCTTCAGAGAAAAGCTCACTCCGGCGGAAGTGATCGCTATCCAAAGCTCAGCCATATTATCTAGTATTCCGGAACCCGAAGAATCAAGGAAAACTATTCCCAGAAAGGAGGAACGAATCAGAGAGGGGATCCCATGGGCCTTTTTCGACGGGGCTGCTCAGAACAACAATACGGGTGCTGGGATCATTATCCATTTAAGTTCCTCACACTCTTTAAAAGCCTCTGTGGGACTAGGTCCCGGTACAAACAATTTCGCCGAACTGTCTGCCCTTAAACTTCTTTTATGCTGGCTCATTAGCAGAAATATCTTCTCAGTTCAGATCTTTGGGGACTCACTGAACGTAATAAATTGGGTAAATGGAAAATATAGATGCCAAAACTATATGCTGAGACCGCTCATGGAAGAAATACAAAATTTAAAACTCCAATTTAATGTATTCTCTATTGAACATATTTACAGGGACAGAAATGAAGAGGCAGACAAGCTTTCTAAAGAAGGTCTGCAGCAAGCTGTGGACTCGTGGAGAATAGTTGAACAGATGCATGATCAGATCCGTGTGTCGGATCTCCCTCCATACACATAATCTTTCTTAGTATCAGCTGTTTTCAGTTTTCTCTTTGACAGCCGCTTTATTCAGAATCGGAACTGATGTAAATATTGCTGTTTATTTTACTGTTTGTGGACTACTTTTTTAGGATCAAACATAAAACTTCAGGGTGATATACCGTGGGTTGTTTTCCTCTGCACAGGAGACCCACAGTTTTTTTGAATATGGACAGGAAATCTCTTGTAAGAGTTGTCTAAGTAAGGCAACGAACCAGTGACGCAAACAGTCAAGAACATGTTTTCTTTGGTTTTCATATGACAGTTTTGGTGATACACAGAGGAGACTGTTTCTCACTCGCTTGGGACGGATGTAAAGTCTCAATATCACTGAGGCTTCTGAATGTTAATTCATATGCTTGTAACTTTTTTATTTCTTATAAAAAAGTTCATTTTTTTCCTCAGAAAAAAAAAAAAGAATAAAAAAGCAATTATGAAAACCAATAGTAATGCTCTTTATGATTTATTTTGTTGGAAATAGTGAGATGGGTGAATCATTATTTAGTTTTATTTGTTATGTTTACCACTTAAGAGTTTTCACAATTATAATTAGAAAAATAAATAATAAGAATTTTATTAGGAACACGTGAGGACACCAATTCTCTTTTTAGAAAAGTTTGAGCACAGTGAAGTTGAGGGCTTAGACCCTTTAATCTACCAGGCCCCAACCTGTTGCCAAGCTACAATTTTGGATTTTATGAGGCTTTAACCTCTAGGGCTCCAGTCCTATCCTTTTCAAGTCTCCAACCTTGTTTTACAGGCTTCCGTCCTATCCTTTTCAAGGCTCCAACCTTGTTTAAGAGGCTCCAATGGCTATGGCACTAACCCTTCAACCTTTTTAATAAAATGAATAAGTGACTTACTGTAATTGCTCCACAAGTCTATCCCAAACTTTTAATTTGTTTACTGAATACTCTTCTTTCTCCAATGCTTCACTTGTCCATAAAAATGGGTTAATACTCCTAATGCTTCACTGTCTAGGACTTTTTCACTTCACTCTTCAAAGTCAAATTATTTAATATTTCATGTCTCCTAACTCAGTACTGTTCAACCCTTCAATTATTCATGAGTTCTTTACTCTATAGAGGTTTTAAGTCACCACAAGTCTGAGCTATAATTGGACTAGATCTCCACCGATCAAGATTGGATGATTCTGAGCTGTAATTGGACTAGGTCAACCTTTGTTCTTGGTGGAATGACTTTTCTTCTTTTGGGTTATTGGAGAGGATGTGAGCATAACTTCTTTGGATTTTTTCGTTGGCATTATTCTTTGAACTTGATGATTCACCTTTGAAACAATTTCCAGTCTTATCATGTTGTGATCCTTTAGTATTAAGGATGTTATCAAGATTTTGAGAGCTTTGCTAGCTCTTATTAGCATGATTCAACTCTTTCTTTAGAGAAACAATTTCAACTTCACATTTCTCACATATTTCTTCCCTTTCTTTTAGCTTGTTGTTCAAGATTTCTTCCTTTCTTTTTGCTTCTCCTTTTTCTATATTGAGAGAAATAGCCTTCTTCCTCTATTTTCTAATTTTCTTCAGTTTCACTAATTAGTAATTCATCTACATTTCCTTCATCTTCTTTTTCTGAATCATCATCATTTCTAAATGCCATGAACAATACTTCGCTACTTCCAACATAGTCATCTTCTTCATTAGACTCATCATTATCCCTTTTGACTAGAAATGCACTTTTAGTTGTTTTTTTCTTTGTCACAAATTCTTCTTCATTGGATTCATCTTGTTTGGAGACGTAATTCTTCTTATTTGACTGTTTCTTCTTCAACATCCTCTTTTTATATTCATCTTCATCATCACTATCATGTTTGTGAGGACACTTTGCAGCATAATGTCCTATTTTACCACACTTAAAACAAATGAGAGGATACTTACCTTTGAGTTTGGATCCTTTCCTTAGTTTCATCACAAATTTTGCTAGTTCTGCTTCAGTATCGAAATCATCACTACTACAATTCTTTCATTTCTTCAATGTTTTTGAAACTTGGAATGTTGCTTCCTTAGAGTTTGGGATTCCTTTTCTCATTTCATATGCAATAAGAATCCCATGAAGTTCATCCATTTTTAGGTCATCCAAGTCCTTCATTTCTTCTATGGAACTGACTTTGGAATCAAAACATTCTCGAAGTGATCTCAAAACCTTTTGTACAAATATGCTTGCTTCAATGGTTTCACCTAGACCCTTGAGTGAGTTGATAACTTCATCTACTCGGAGTAAAAAGGTTGTAATGTCTTCTTCGTCATCCATTTTAAGACTTTCAAATTGTCTTCTATGAGTTTGAAGTTTTTCCTTCTTGACCTCGGAGTCTCCTTCATAGATATCAATAAGCTAGTCCCACATTTCCTTGGTAGAATCATAGTTCCTAAATTTTTTAAATTTCTAATGAAAAATTCCACTTATTATGGAATTTAGTGCTTTAGCGTTTGCTCTATAAAATTTCCTTCCGTCTTGATCTGTTGGAGGAGTATATGGAACTTTATATCCATCTAGAAATGATTGCCATACTTCAGGTCCAAGAAACATTAGATATAATGTCATCCTATGCTTCGAAAAGCCAAATTTGTTCCATCAAATTGGGGGCTTTTTCCTCAATCCTCATTCTTCATTGTGACATATGAATCCTTCTTCTAGATTTTAGGATGATTATGAAGAAGTTGTCTTTGATACCAATTGTTGGAAATACTGAGAGCGAGGTAAATCAAGTCACAAATTTGAACCATAACATGTGACTATTCTTCTAAAGTTTTTATTGGTTCAAGCTTCAAAGAGGCACCCAACATACCTGCGTAACACCACATGTATGAGTTAATAAGTTCTAGATTTTTCTATATATACATGAAGCTATCATAGGATGTTTGAGTTTTATTAATGTCTGGGACCGAGCTCGCAGGTGAAAGGTCTGTCACATATTAGAGAAGAAATCTATCTAGGCTCTAGTTCAGAGACAGTCCGAAAATTTGAATGGTAAAATTTGTCTGATGCACTACTCCATAGATTCAAGCTTCAACTTAGGTTGCAACAGCTCCAAAGGTTGATCTAAGCCTCAAGCTAGGGCACTGTTGTATGATCGCAAATGTAGAAGGTCTGAAGTATTGACACCACAGGTCCGAGTCAAGTGATCTCAGCTAAGTGTCCTAAAAGAGTGACCCAAACTAACTGTTCTCCAATCCAAGCTAACTATACTCCAATCCAATCCTGTCTTTGTCACAATTTACACAAAAAAATTAACCTTAAAATTTTTCCTCCTCAACCTCCTTTAGTCCACGAGTTGTGAATTTCACCTTACGTTTTATGCTTTCAATTAGTCTTCAACGAGTGGATGGATGTCAAATTAACGAGTACAAAATCTTTTCTATACATATTTTTTATTTTAAGTAAAGGGACATGACTGTTTGGAGGGAGGCCGACTTAGTTTAACTGAGCTTAGGTTAGCGAGGGTAGAGAATATGATATTTTATCTTAAAAAGTGATTTTCTTTTGGACTAATGGGAGTTAGAGGATGAGTGAGGGCTCATTGGAAAGAGTAAAGAGTCTTATACAATCTAGTTAAGGAGTCATTGTAATATGATGTCTTCAAAATGTTAAAAAAGAATTTCTTTATGAATCTTTAGGAATTTATAGTACAAACCTTGGGGTTTTTAGGATTTTTCATGCATAAGAACATTGGGACTAGGATAAGGGTTAGGGAATCTTCATTAGGGATCCAAGTGTGGTCATCATGTGTGTTTCATATTGACATCAATGAGAATTATTGACCAACAATCTCCCCCTTTGTCATTGATGGAAATATTCTCTCTTCCAACATATTCTCCCCCTTTGACATCAATGGAAAATGGGGTGTCCAAGTACTCCCCTTATCAAACTGATTCTTGTCATTCTTCTCCCCCTTTCATGGTGCTCCTACCACTATCGATGTGTTGGATTAATGTGATGTAAGAGAAATGATTCCCATATTTCGGTGAAGATATTCAAATGCTTCTAGTGATAGGGGTCTTGTGAAGTTATATGCAATTTGTTCCTTTGTATTGACGTATTGTAATATGATATTTTTTTCAGCAACTTGTTCTTGGAGAAAGTGGTGTTCGATTGGAATATGTTTTGTCTTCAAGTGCATTACCAAATTTTTCAAAAGACTGATGGCATTGGTGTTGTCACAATAGATAATGATTGGTTGATTAGTCTCTATGCTAACACATTTCAATGCTTCCTTCATCCACAATATTTGTGTACACCAATATGCAACAACTATATATTTAGCTTTAGCAGTGGAGAGAGATATAGAAGATGATTTTTTGTTGAGCCAAGATACAAGACAGTCTCCCATCAAGAATGCATTTCCGCTAGTAATTTTTCGATCTTCTACGCTTCCAGCCCAATCAACATCGATGTAAACTATCACGGTAAGAATTATGATTTTGGGATACCATAGGCCAAAATCAGGAGTACCTTTCAAATATCTAAGAATTCTTTTCACAACCAACAAATGGGATTCCTTAGGAGCTGATTGAAATCTTGCCACCATTCCTACTTCTTGCATAATATCGGGTAGTGAAGTAGTTAAGTATACAAGAGCTCTAATTATTGGCCTGTAAAAAGTTGCATCCACTAAAGGGGATTCATCACTTTACTTAATTTTCAATTTGTAGTCATTGGTGTGCTCATAGGAGCACATTCTTCCATCCCATGTCTCTTAAGAATATCTTTAAGATATTTGGCTTGGGATATGAACATACCTGCTTTAGTTTGAGTTACTTGTAGTCCAATGAAGTAATGTAGCTCACAAATCATAGACATTTCAAACTCCTTAGACATTTTGAGAAAAATATTGACTCATCTCATCATTCTCGCTGACAAAAATCAGATCATCAACATAGAAAAGAATGATTAACATTTTATCTTTGTCCATATGCATGTAGATATTACTCCCTGCCACCCCCTTTTTGAAGCCACGTTGTTGTAGATAATGATTCAATCTTGTATACTAAACTTTAGGAGGTTGTTTCAATCCATATAACACCCTTTTCAACTTACATTCAAAGTCTTTTCCTTCTGTTAGATCAAACCCTTCAGGTTTCTCCATGTAAACTTCTTTCTTTAGATAACCATTTTGAAATGCTGATTTCATGTCCATTTGATAAACTTTGAACCCTTTCAAACAAGAAAAGGACAAAAATATTCTTATAGTTTCCAAATGAGCTACTGGGGCAAAGGTTTCCTCAAATTCAATTCCTTCAATTTGTGAGTATCATTTACAAACAAGCCTTGCCATATTTCTGATGACCTGTCCATATTAATTCATTTTTTTTTGTAAACCCACTTGGTTCCAATTATATTTTTATCTTTTGGACAAGGTAAAAGTTCCCATGTTTCATTATTTTCTTTCTATCATAGGATGTGGTGTAACATCATGAAAGAAACAAGATCTCGTGACATCATCACGAGGGTGATGGAATTTTCAAGGATAAGTAAGATACCTCAGTCAACCTCTTAGGATTTCTATGAAATAAGGTAAGTTGTAAGAAACAACTTTGTAGAAATCAAACTTTTGAAGAATGCTCATCATGCAACAAAAGGGAAACATTTGCTTGATAGGGATCTTGAAGATCCTCAAGGTTCTCTAATAGAATCTTCACTATAAGATTCACTCATTCAGGGATGAAGCAAGTGTTTCAATAGAAAATCCAACCTATGGAGTTCATGAATAATGATATGATGACGTAAGAGCAGTTCAGGGGGTTGAAGATCTTTCAATTAAGGAAGCTACTGAAAGAATCCTGGACAACCTAAAAGTAAAATGAGGTATATATACTTGTATTTAAGTTTTATAATGCCATGTCATATGGTTTCAGATCAATACTTCTATCTTGAGAAGCATGATCGAAGGAAAAGGATCTCCTACTCTAAAAGGATGTAGAAAGACATAAGTCACACTAGATGAAAGCAACATAATATGTCCTCATAGGACATATGAAATATGAGGTGGTTGACTAAAATTACATAACTCTCAGTAGAAAACTCTAAAAGACATTTGGGAATGGAATGTGTAAGGAAGGAAGAGATCGTGAGATATGAAACCCTGATGAAGGAAATCGACCTTTAAAAGGATCAAGAAGGCCTTACTAGAAAAATCTCTCGTAAAGATATGAATACTATGATGGAAAAGATGTAGATCCTTGAAAATGGATATATTTGAGAGATGTGTCAACATGAATGTAGGATGTTGATACCTACAAAAAGATGTCATGATGAAGAGCCACCTAGTAAGGTATGATTTGATTTAATGATATATTTGATTTCTTGAATAATATATGGATAAGTTCATGTAGGGGTACATATAAGTGCAACTAGCATTCATGTGATTAATGGAAGAAGCATGATGGGAAAGAAGTAGCCATATGATGAAGCTCCTAGAGGTGAAGAAGGCCACTTTCCATGAAGAAAGGAATGACATTACGAACTAAGGAGGAAAGTGATCAATGAATGTTTCCATATAAGAAAGAAGCTCAACTAACTTTCATGACATCAAGGAGAAAAGTTGATCAAGCAATTGAAGGACCCACAAAGAAGATGGAGCTTGGATTAGATGACCCCTGATTAAAAAGGAGTGACAATTGTGCTTTTCTATTTCATGTGTCATGCATTAGACCAAGACTAACAGTCGTAAGTATAAGTGAAGGCCATGAATGGAAATGTGAAGAAGGAATAGACAGTCTGTGGCCAGATCAATAGTGAAATTGGAAGGGTCTATTCTTTCTGGTTTGTGCTAGTAACTGGGCCTATAAAGGCCTCCTACTATAGTGAGGAAGAAGGAATCTCAAGCAAAGTGAAGGAAGACGTTCTTAAAGTCAAATCAACCACACATGCGAAGTAAGAAGGCCACTCTGCATCCCTAACCGCAGTCATATATCAAGTCAAGAATAATCATTTGTTGGGGTGAAATTTAAGGTCTATAAGACCTCCCACTAGAGTGAAGGAGAAAGCCTCATGAACGAAGGAAGTTAAGAAAGAAAGGGATTGCTTCTAGGGCTAGAAACAATCACACATGAGAGGTATAGTTGCAAATTGACAATAGTAAAAGGAAAACACTTTGAGGGGTATCATTTGGATGTAGAGAAAGGTCTACATGGTCTCCAAGATAAGATAAGAAGGACCTCCTCATAGTGAAGAAGAGGAGACCTAATATTCAAGGGTTACCTAAACTAGAAGAAAAAAGTGTTAGAAGACAAAGTGCCAAAGGAAGTGCTGGAAGTGACAGTGTGGAAAGAGGAAGGATTTGACTTATGCTTGTAGGATATCCTATTTAAGGGTCTAGTGTTTGGCAGTTGTTCAAATAAGAAGCTTCAATAAGAGAAAACTTATAAAGAGTTTTCCTCTCAAGAGTGGAGAGGGTTTGTCCTTGGCAGAGAGCCAAATTTTGTGTTCTTGTTATTTTTTTTTTGTAGCAGTTTGATGAAGCACACACATATGCACTAATAAGAATAAGAAGAAGTATAAGATAACTAAGAAAAAGTAAAAAGACTTCACAAATTTTTATCAAGTTTTGGAGAATCACCACAAAGCTACTTTGCCCTAGATTCTCTAACATGGTATAAGAGGGAAGGTGACACATCAAGGAAAGGGAAACTCAAGAACACTCAAGAATCTATAAAGTTGAAGCATCAAGCCTAGAAGTCTCAACCACTTCAAGGATAAGAAGGGTCTACATCCATCAATGAGGGCTACAAAGTGAGAAGGCTAACCTTATATAAAGGCACCTACAAAGAAGAGAAGATATACATCAAGCTACAAGTCCTCAAGCACACCTCGTCATTGAGAAAGTGTACTTGAAGAGGAAAACATGAAGGACATCAAGATCTAGGGAAGAAAAGCCATCAAGCTTTCAAGGAGGAAGAAAATCCACCAAATATCAAAATCTCTCAAGTAATTACATGTCCTGTTCTGAATATACATCAATTTCTTTTTGCAAGGAAAACAATAAATTGGTAGGCACCAATAACTTTCTTGCATGGAAGAAGAGGACTGATCTAGTTCTCAAGGAGAATGATCTCCTATGATATGTCAAGGGGAACATCATTTTCCATGCTAAGGAACAGACTCAAGCCATAGCCAAGTATAATAAGTATGACACAAGATCTCAAAGGATTTTGATAGAATCAATCAAGTCTCATTCCCTACGTGTCCAAGTCGTGACATCAAAATAAATTTATGATAAGGTAGTAGAGCTATTCGCAGTATCCACCACCGGAGAAGTATTGTCTCTGAGGAATGAATTATACAAGATGAAGATAAAAAATGAAGGAATAGCTCCCTACTTCATGAAAATATTTGAGGTGAGAGATCAACTTCAAGGACTTGGGGAATTCATGTCTCATAGAGATATGACAACTATTGTACTCAATGTCCTACCTGAGGAGTGCAGAAAGTTTACATCAAGCATTTATGCCAAGAAGGAAGCAACCACTCTCAGTGATATGTGGTCTCTATGCTAAACATAGGATACCAGACTTAAGGCGTAGTAATATGTTGGATCAAAGGAGAAAGAAGTTTCTACCATGTCCAAAATAAAGGGTAAATTTGGCAAGTTTTTTCCATGAAGAACAAACAAGAAAGACATGTCCACCATCCAATGTTTTGGATGCCAAGAATATGGACACTACAAAGGGAATTGTCCCAAGCTTAAGAAGGACAACACCAACAAGAGAAAGAGAGAAGAAGTTCATATAACTCAAGAGGTGGAAGAGGAAGGAAACAAGAAAAATAAGGAAGATCCTCCAGATCTCTACTGTGACTAGGTCAAACTCTTTCCTTCTAGAAATCTTTCAAATTTTTGAGTAGAATAGGAGAATGTAGGAATAAATTAAATTGCATGGCTAGAATTATCCTCTAGAATCTAGCAGCATGATATACATGGAGTTCTAGACACTCATGTAGATGTAGCATTTATGAGAAGAACAAAAATGCATAAGTAGAAATATCTTCTAGAATATAGGAGCATGGAAAATATAGCTCAAAGATATTTATGTAGAAGAAGCATACCTAGAATAGGACCTCATATATGAGGGAAGAAAACTTGATCGTGACAAGAATCTTAGAAGACCTAGATCATCAAAGGTAGGAAATATATGCAAGGCGAGGATCTTTAAAATCCTATGATGGAATATTCAAGATAAGGTTTGTGAACCAAGGTAGATGTCTCATTGGAAATCACACTGATGGGATTCAAGAAAAGGGATGATATGAAAGTAGGCTCAGATGAAGCAAGAAGGGCTACACCAAATAATGATCAAGGAGGATCAAGATGAGGTATGTATGCATCAAAGTTTAAGTCATGTCACCATTTGTATATTATTGAGTTATTGGTATAGTTCTATAACATGATGAAGTATGAAAGGATATCTTTCATCAAGAACATGCTCGAAGGCATGTACCATGATGCAATAAAGGTCAAAAGAATAACATGCTCACATAAGGAGCATAATATTTCTTACTAAGAAGAAAGAAGAAATGCTGACAAGTCCATAAAGCTAGGGATGAAGGAACACTTCCAAAAGAAGCATTAGGTGGTTGACCAATCTAATTGAGAAGAGGGAAATAAAGAAAGAGATCAAACATCTGAAAGAACATCATGATCACTGAGGATCACTATTTGACACAATGCCTTGAAGGATATCTCCCAAAAGAAGGCAGAATAACTCTGATGAAGGAAGAAAGGACCCTTGACAGCTATGAACACCTTGGAGATATAAAAGGTACAGATAATTGATTCTACTCTATGAAGATGTGATGAAGAAGTCATCCAACAAAAGGAAAAAAAATGTTGAAGCAATATTAGGATGAAGTCATGATGGGCTACTAGGTTAGAGCTTATAACCTAGTAAGTATGATGGAGCATCCATGAGGAGATAATTCTAAAGCATGGACAAGATGAAAAAGGAGTAGCCAAGATGACTAGAAGATCATGATAGTCACTTTCCATGAAGCAATGACATGACTAACCAAAAAGGAAAGTGATGGATGGATGGTGCCTTACTGAGAAGAAGTTCAATTGATGAGTTCATGACATCAAGAAAGGAAGGAGATCATACAGTTGAAGGACCCACGAAGAAGAAGTTGCTCATGAAGGAAAGAGTCCCTAGTTAACATGGATCTATGACAAGTCCTTCATGAAGAGGGAGTTTTGAATTACCTCTGATTACAAAAGAGTGACTATTATGTTCTCCATGTGTTGATGGTGCTGGATCCTCCAAGATTCAAGGGATCAACCCCATATGAAGTCCCAGCTAGACCTCACACCATTTGGTCTAGTAGTCCCATATGGTATGATGCCCAGTTACCATTGTCTTAATAATTTGACTCAACTCTTGCTTGTCCGCATAGGAGGGTGATCTTCTTTTCCTTCGAGAAGTGAGGTTCATGTCTCTAGTGAATGTTCATTTACTTGTGTCAATGGTTCTTTCACTGTAAGAGGAGAGGTTGAGAGTGAGTCCCAAGTTGGTTGGGACAAAGTCCCAAGTTGGTTGGGACAAAGTCCCAACTCACCTAGGAACACACAACAAAACAAGACGTGCACAACTTTTGGAGGAGCAGTCCACACAGATGTGGCAGTCACAACACACAATGTAAGATAACATGTACAACACTCAACTCATGAGTCCAAACGAGTGCAATAGTTGTTACAACAAGGTTTATGCGAAAGTTCTGCCTGATGTTTGGGGAGATAACCACCATGGGCAAGACAATGTTAACAACATGTACAACACATTTCCATTAACATGTTATTCATTAGAACAAGTGAAAAGTTCAAGTGTTCAACACAAGTTAAATCAACATGCATTACAAGTGTTCAATAATAGTCTTACAACAGTTACAATACATGTGTGAAAACGTGTTGGCCTGTTAGCAGGATTTTGAATTAAGCGAAAGTTCCAAGACACATTGTTACACCATACATCACTATCCCCGTCAGTGGGGTGTTGGAGCCACTAGTTACTCCTCAAATAAAAGATTACAAACTCTCTTGGCTATGTGGGAGGAGCTGAGGTGAAAAGTCCTTTCACATACAAATGAGGGGGTATTTATAGCCAAGGGTGAAACTAACCCTTATGGTTGTTCGAATACCCTCGTGACTATTTGAATTCCATGAATTTTTGACTTTTCACAACTCTTTGTACAACAAGTGGGTCTCTTAGACTTCCACGTTACATTACATTGACAACATATCCCATAGTAAAGATGTGGGCGACATGACTCGACATGACGATCCTGGTACATTTGTGCTGCTACTGGAGTGCATGTCGAGCTACAGTGCTGCTAGGAGATGGATATCTTCATGGTATAGTGCAACTTCACCTCCGCATGGCAAAGTGCGTAGAGTCTTCGATGGTCTTTGGTTTCCTTAATGAACCTTTGGCACAGTGTTCCTTTTTTGCATGTTGGAAGGCTTGACAGGTTCATCTATTCGCGAAAGGTGCATGTTCATCTGTTCATCTGTCCATGAGCACATATTGCATGTTTGCTCATCCATTCGTCCATGAACACATCTTTGCATGATCATCCATTCGTGAGCACATCTCTTCACATGCATCATTCATTCGTCTGTTGGTGAACATGTCCTTCTGCATGTGCTCCTTTCCTTCATCCCTTTCATTGTCGTACCATGTTTGTTAGTGTACCTGTGCCTGTAATCACTCATCACGAGATGACATAAAATCCAAAAACCTCCTAGTCTACCATGACACATGATCATTTTAGATGCAGGTAATTGGGAGAGGCAGTAAGGTTGTGAAGTGGGAAGATGGCTCGAGGCATTGTTGATGAAAACTACGCAAGAGTCACTAAGTGAAGAAGATGGGCAATCCAAGTTGACAACGACTGCCCGTGAGGTCTAACTTAGTTGGAAGGAAAAATTGCGCAAATTTTGGGAGGGACAGTCTAGGTTGTAGGAAGGCGGAATCTGCACAGTTTCTGGAATGAGTGGGAAACATGAGCAGGAAGGAAAAATTTGCACAATTTTTTGGAGGAACAAGTCGGGTTGCAAGGAGGATCAACAGGTAGAAATTGCACTATTTTTGGGAGGAACTGGTTGGGAGCTTGGTAGTCAAAACTATGCAATTCCCAAAGCGAATTGGTAGTTGGATGTTGGGTCACTAGCACCAGAAACTGTGCAATTCCCAAGGGGAACAAACAGTCAGCTATTGGGTGCTTGGTAGCAAAAACTGCACAGTTCATGGAGGAAACTGGCAGTCTGCCGCTAGGAGCTGCCAGTGAGGAAAACTACACTAAGGCTGATAGGTTGGTTTTTTGATCATCTTTGCACAGTTTCTAAGTTGAGCAGACTATTGTCTTGCACAAGATCTGCTGATGAAAAATGCACAATTTCCTGGATGAGTGTTAGGTCCTTATACTACTAGTGTAACCCCTTATTGTTATTAGTATAACCCCCTTATTATATTTTTGTGCACATGTAGTCTCCATATTGTTATTATTGTGCCCCATAAAAGCTCACTATTTTTATTATTGTGCCCTTACATTGTTATTGTTATGTCGACTCTGATTATATTATGACCCCTTAGACTCCTATATATAGAAAGGAGGTCTTGTCATTTGTATCATCCAAGAATTGTTCATTTGTGTAATGTAAAGGAGGTTTCCCCCTCAAAGAGGCTTGTTTCTAAGGCATTGATCTATATTTTCTATCTTTTTGTGAGCTGGTTTCATAACATTTGGTATCAGAGTTGGGGATTCTAGGGTTTCGTTGCTCCAAACAAGTCATTGTTGCATTTTCGCTATAATTTTTTTGCTACGAAGTTTCAGAAGCTAAAAAGAACCCATTTGAAAATACATCGGTCTAAACCTCGCATCTGAATTTCTGATCTTGTATCACTATATTTTTGGAGATATAAGATCTAAGACATTTAGGGTTTCTGCGGGCTCCTGAATTACATCCTAAACATGTGACCTAGGTAAAATCATCATAGCTTTCTCTCTGAGCATCAAATTGAAATTTCGTAAGAAGTTAGAGAAAGAGGACTTCCTATAGTTTCTTGTATATCAGTTTTAGGTACTAAGGTCGGAACAATGAGGCGTGGCACGTTGTAAAAGTTTGCTCTACTGAACTAGTCTATAATTAGGTCACCGTGGGAGATTTGGCATAACTCTTTCTTGGATAATCAAATTCTGATCAGACTTGTGGGGTTAGAAAGAGAACTCAGAGAGCTACCACAAGAAGATATTTAAATCATGGAGATCTAAAATTACAGAGTTACAGTCATTTCAAGATCGAGCTCCTAAAATCAAGAAAAAGCGAGATGAGGAAGTTTGATGGCAAGGATCCGGTAAATTGGATACTACAGATGGAGAAATATTTTGATCTACATGGTGTATCATTGTTACGAAAGGCATGTATTGCATCTTCATATTTAGAACAAGATCAATTTTTATAGTATAAAGGGCTTTGTTCTCATAAACCACTTGTTTTGTGGTCAATTTTCACGGAGGAAATTATAGCACATTATGAGGATACAAAGAGCAACACCTTCTTTAGAGTAACACCACAACAATTGGAAGAAAAAAGAGAAAAAGGACTTTGCTACAAAGTGGAAAGAAAAATTATGGCAACAAGGGGGTTTACCCCTCACAATTATAAAGATGGAAGTGTTGTTTCTCCTCGCCTTCCACAACCTAAAAGGGTTACACCACAACAATTGGAAGAAAAAAGGGAAAAAGGGCTTTGTTACAATTGTGATAAAAAATACATTAGAGGTCACAAGTGTGCTGAGAAGAAAATATTTTACATTGATTGTGGAGAGGAGGAAGAAAACGATCAAGAAACGTCAAAATAAGAGTATATACACTAGGAACCAACCACATATAAAGAAGAAATGAATCTGACCATACCTTGTAAAGGATTGGAAAGAATTACCACTCCTCAAACTCTCAAGACCGAAGGACATATCAGGAAGAAAAAGGTTCAAGAAGTGAAAGATCACATCGAGAAAGAAGAAATGAATCTGGACATATCTTGTAATGCATTGGATGGAATTACCACTCCTCAAATTATCAATATAGAAGGATGTAACAAGAAGAAAAATGTTCAAGAATTGAAAGATCACATCAAGTCTCAAGAAATCAATCCGACCATATCTTGTAATGCATTGGAGTTCATCCATTTTTAGGTCATCCAAGTCCTTCATTTCTTCTATGGAACTGACTTTGGAATCAAAACATTCTGGAAGTGATCTCAAAACCTTTTGGATAAATATGCTTTCCTCAATAGTTTCACCTACACACTTGAGTGAGTTGACAACTCCATCTACTCAGAGGAAAAAGGTTGTAATGTCTTCTTCATCATCCATTTGAAGACTTTTAAATTGTCTTCTATGATTTTGATGTTTTTCCTTCTTGACCTTGGAGTCCATCATAGATATCAATAAGCTTGTCTCACATTTCCTTGGCAGAATCACAGTTCATAAATTTTGTAAATTCTGAATCAGAAATTCCACTTGTTATGGAATTTACTACTTTGGTATTTCCTATATAAATTTTCCTTTCATCTTGATCTGTTGGAGGAGTAAATGGAACTTTATATCCATCTAGAAATGATTTCCATACTTCAAGTCCGAGAGACATTAGGTAGAATGTCATCCTATGCTTCCAGAACCCAAAATGTGTTCCATGAAATTAGGGGCTTTTTCCTGAATCCAGATTCTTCATTGTGACATAAGAATCTTTCATCTAGATGTTAGGATGATTATGAAGAAGTTGTATCTGATACCAATTGTTGAAAATAAGGAGAGGGGGGTGCAATATTTATTTTTAATTGTTATGTTTACCAGTTAAGATTCTTCACAATCATAATCAGAAAAATAAATAATAAGAATTTTATTAGGGACAAGTGAGGACACCAAACCTCTTTTTATAAAAGTTTGAGTAGAATGAAGTTGAGTGCTCCAACCTTTTAATTTTCCAGGCTCCAACCTATTCCCAAGCTCCAACTTGGGCTTATATTGTGCTCCAACCCTATCATTCTCAAGGCTCCAACATTGTTTTAGAGGCTCCAACACCTACGGTACAAACAATCCAACCGTTTTAATAAAATAAATAATTGAATTACTTTAATTGCTCCAAAAGCGTGTCCTAGAATTTTAATTTTTTCACTGAATACTCTTCACTATCCAATGATTCACTTGTCCAAAAAAATGCTCCAAGACTCCTAATGCTTCACTGTCTAAATTTTTTTCACTTCGCTATTCAGAATCATAAATTGTTTAATATTTCATGTCTCCTAATTCATCATTGTTCAACCCTTCAATTATTCATGAGTTATTCACTATCCAGAGGATTTAAGTCACCATAGGTCTGAGCAATAATTGAACTGGACATCCAGTGATCAAGTCACAGTTTTGGGCTTATGTGTGTTCCAAGGTTCCACATGCCTTTGATGTGTAGACTAATCTTTATAAACATTGTCATAGGTTAAAGCCAAGTCACAGATCCAAACCATAAAATGTGACTATTCTTCTAAATTTTTTACTGGTCCGAGCTTCAAAGAGGCACCCAACATACCTTCTTAACACCACATGTCTGAGTTAATAAGTCTGTGATTGTTTTATATATACAGGCAACTATCACAGGATGCCCAAGTTTTATTACTCTTTAGCACCGAGATTATAGGTGAAAGGTATGTAATATAGTAGAGAAGAAATCAATTTGAGCTCTAGCTCAGAGACAATTCAAAACTTTGAAAGGTAAAATAGGTCTGAGGCACTACTCCACAGGTCCGAGCTTCAACCTAGGATGCAACAAGTCCAAAGGTTGATTTGAGCCTCAATCCAAGGCAATGTTGTATGGCCATAGATGTAGAAGTTCTGAACCATTGATACCATAGGTTTGATTCAAGTGATCCGAGCTAACTGTCCTCAACAAGTGATCCAAGCTAATTGTCCTCCAATCCGAGCTAATTGTCCTCCAATCCAAGCATCTCTTTGTCACAGTTTACCCAAATAGTTTTAACCTTAGAATTTTTCCTCCTCGGCCTCCTTTTGTTCATGAGTTGTGAACTTCACCTTCTATGTTATGCTCTGAATTAGTCTTCAACGAGTGGATATATTTGAAATGAAGGAGCACGAACTCTTATATATACATATTTTTTATTTTAATTGAAGGGACATGACTCTATGTGTTGATTTGGGGTAGCATTGGATGTGATCTAGCCCTCAAAATTGGAAGGAAGACTTAGACACATGCATTCTCCAATACCCAGAAATCATTTTGGGAAATTCCACCTAGAGACAATTTTATTAAAATAATTAATTATTTTTAATGGGACCCTAAGTCTAAACTTAGGAAATTAAAATAATTAATGGGTGTTAATCTATATTGTTGGTGAAAATTCTAGAAGAAGGCAAAGATCAAGTCAAATGATCCTGACCATTAATTAGAATCTAATCTGGGCTTTGGTGGATCAAGGAGAGGAATATAAGAGGAGGCTTGATGGGCACTTAGAGAACACAACAGAGGCAGATACTCAGTTACCCGAGTAAGATCAATTTTCTCATTGGTAGAAGTTCAGATAGAGAAAATTGAATTAGAGGGAGAGTTGTAGGTGAGAGAGGAAGATAGGGAATCAACATATTCATAGAGTGCAAGGAAGCAAGACGCAGAGCAGGAACAAGGTGACGTAGAAAGAGGTTGCGTAGAGGCAGATTGATGTAGAGCCTATGTGGGTAACTTGATGCTAGCCCAGTGTGATAAATTTGTTGCAGAGGGATGCAGAAAGATTCTAGGGAAGAAGATGTGTTTCACCCTGATTAGAATTCTGTCCGGAAGCTCGGTAAAATTTCTCATTCCTATTTTGTTGGTTGTAATCTATACATGAGAATTTGCTGAAGAATAATAAAAAGCTCATCTGCTGCACTGATTTTCCCACATTGGGTTTTTCCAGGGACAATTGTCCAAAAATAACTATGTCATTGTGATTGTATTTGTGCCGGTATTTTTTCTTACATTTAATTTCTATAATGTTTTAATTGTGAAGGTTTCAGTAGAATATATTTTGATATTTGTCGTAGGAACACTGTGAATAAATTATTTCTGAGATAATAAGTAGAATAATTAATATTAATCACTGCAGTAGGATTCTATTTCGAATTTTTCACATGGTAGCAGTAGGAGTCTCAAATACCTTGGAATGATTGTCCTAGACTTTTTGGAGATATGGAGAAATAGATGATTTTGACGTGGGAGCCTCTAGCAAACATAATTGTGCAATTGCGCCTCGTTGTTCTTTCTTTAGAAGCTTTGTCATTCTATTAGAGCTAATTATCTTTCCTTGTTTCCCTGGGATACCCCTTAATTCAAATTCCTTTCCTTTCGAAGAGAATTTCATGAAACATTCTTGGAAATTAAAATCTATTGTACCTAAGGATTGTAGCCATTGGACTCCTAGTACAACATCAACACCACCCATTGGAATGAAAAGCATTGGGCTATTCAATACATATTCTCCCATGGATAGCTTGATATTATGGCACCTTCCAGAGAAATTTATGGTTCCTCCACTTGCAACCGTCACTTGGCACTCTGGTGTTGGATATAGGAAGCAATTCAATTCCTTGGCTATCTTACAATGAATAAAATTATGGGTACTACCCGAATCAAGCAACACTATTACCTTTTTCTTCTTGATATGCCCTTCTTTCTTGAAAATTTGAGTGGTAATTCCTGTCAATGCATTACAAGATATGGTTAGATTCATTTCATCTTTCTCTGGATTGGTTCCTGGTGTATATCCTCTTCTTTCGACATTTCTTGTTCCTTTTCTTGCTCCTCTTCCCCATATATGTAAATTAATTTCTTCTCAGTACAATTATGACCTTTATTATATTTTCTATCACAATTGTAACAAAACCCTTTTTCTCTTTTCTCTTCCAATTGTTTTGGCATCAACCTTGTAGGTGGTGAATGGATAGGAGCAACAACAATTCTATATTTATAGTTATGTGTGGTAGGCTTCCTTGTTGCTTGTTGAAGCCCCGAAAATTAGGTCGACAACAAGGGGGATACCCGCTCGGTCCGGTCCTTGGTTGGCAGCTCCTTATCCTTTTGGTATAGCGGGTCCGACTGTGGATAATGGGACCAATTTCCCAATCTATGAGTGTGTGTGTGTAGAATTGGATGTTGCTGATCTAACAGTTCCTATCTAAGCTATTCTAATTCAAACTTTAATCTAATTCTATGCTATTGTAATCTAATAAAAAACACATCTAAATCTATGCTAACCCGGGATATAATTCTTCTATTATGCGATCTAAAGAGATTTCAAATAACAACTGGTAATAAATATCATTCAGCGATTATAAGAAAGGAAATCAATTAAGATGAACCACTTCGCATAAAAAGTTAGACGAAACAGTTGTGAACAGCATATCGCATAATAAGCTATTCATACATTACACATAAATAAATAGCTACCACCGTACAAAAGTGCCAAATGATAACTCAAGCATTCATGCAATAATACATAAACAACTAAAAACTGTATATCACTTTAACATATAAGCAGAAATGGTCAAGAGATAAAAGTACCATTTATGACTGGTCCTACTCATAAGATTCAAGCAACAATGATTTATCTCTCCTTGCTCTAACATCTAGTAAGAGTACAGAAGTGCAACATCAGTGGCAGATATCAAATGCAAACATCAACAAATCTTGATCCATTCATTCACCAAAACCTCCTCTGAGGGTGCAAAAGTGCATGTTCTGAGGACAAGTTTTTGATAAATTTTTGGACCCTTCTCTAAATGCATGAGAAGGGTTTAAATAATACTAACTAAATAACTTAATTACACAGATTCAGGATACGGTTTAAATGACCGCCCTTTTTCTAAGCAAAACTATTTCTAAAAATTAAATCTAATATCTAACTATTTCTGCATTTGCTCCTTAATGTTGCGAGCATTCAATATTTGCCTGGGTAGAGTCGGTTGACTGTCTTCTGCTTTTGGTTGAGCTAAGCAAACAGAAATGGTAAGAGCTGGCACCATCTTTTCAGCAAAATAGATGATATACTCGAGAGTCATCCTCTGGCTATGTGGATTTACTGTGTATGCCCAGTAATAATCCAAGTTCCACTTGGTTAATCCTCAAATTGCTTCTGCCTTTTCTTTCTTGCGTTTTCCGGGCTTACAAGTGACTGAGCAGTTAGAGGCTTTGCTTTTTGAGCAATTTTCTCAGCGATGCGCAATTAGCGCTAGGCGCTAATCGTGCATCGGAAACTGCCTCCGTTCTTTGATCCGGGCCTTTCTGATGTGTTTTTCGCCTTTAGTGCCTTTTCCTTCACCGAGTATAAGCTTCAAAATTTTGTAAACATATTGCTTTCGTGAGCTTCTGATCTTGAGCGTTAAACCGCCTATTGATATCAGCATTGTTCAACTACTCATTCAACCATGGCTGTGACTGAAAGATCTGTAATGGATAGCTCAGCAGCGCTCTGTGAGTTTGCGGCTCTGTTACATGCAGTATCTGCTTATGAGGGCATTTCTTCTCTGTCTCTGAGCATTAGAGTTTTACCCTTTTCCTTTATTGCTTCCTGCACATTGCTTCATGTTGTTTCTGTTTTTCGTTCCTGTAGTTCACACATGAGGAGAGAGTAATGATGATAAAAATCGACAAGAAAGCTTTACACTCTACGGATGTACAAAAACATGCCACATGACATGAACTGACTCTTCGAAAAACACAAAACCGTCTTTTATTAACAACTGGCATATCATTCATTAATTATCATTAAAGTGCATATCCAATTTTTGGTTTATGGACAACTTTTCTTGAATGTTGAGCCGGGGAAAATCTGTGATGGAATGTTTCTGTGATTCGCATCGCAGCATCGCAGTATCGCATTACCGCACATTTCATTAAGATGTGTTATCGCAGGGTTGCTTGATCACGCTATCGCAAGATCGCAGATCGCAGATCGCACTGTCATGCTATCGCAAGATCGCGGATCGCACTATCGCGCTATCGCAAAATCGCGGATCGCACTGTCGCGCTATCGCAAAATCGCAGATGCAGTATCGCGCTATCGCATGATTGCGGATCACTACAATCGTTAAATGGTTATGTGTTTTTTCATGCGACATTGCAATATACGATATCTCATATCGGATATCGACGATTTTTTAAAGTTTTCCAATGTGAGCGTTTCTTAATGCATGCGATGCGATGGATTCGTGTTGCATTCTCGGAGTTTATCATTTTTACTCATAAGGAAATGCCATATCAGTCTTTGCGCGATGCGATGTTTTCTTAAGGAGTAAAATACCTGAGTTTTAATTGAATTTTTTGAATTTTTACTAAGGGTCCCCACTTACCTAGTGTTATTGCTAATACTAAATAAGGAGGGGGGTTGTTGGTGGCCACAAAAATTGGCAATTCACTTGGAAGACCCAGTTATCTATGTTTTTCTATTGAATTTTTCAAACTTCCAAAACATAAAAAATTTCAGAAAATTAAACTTTGTTATGGAAAGATAGAGTACATTATGTTCTAAATTGTCAATGATATTTCATTTCAACCACTTTCTACTCTAATTATTTGCTTCCTCAGGCTAGTCCTTGTGTTTACATCAGCCATTACTTGGTCTTGTAAAGATAAAACAAAGTCTCCTCTGTAAACCAGTTTTAAATATGCTCATTTGTCGTAGGTAGAGCCTCTGCTGCCAGCAAGCGTTTATAGCCTCGACAGGGTTACCTGTTACCCAGCAATGATCCTGTATCCTACTTAAGGTGACCTACAACTTTCAAAGAAAAATCCATATCCAAACTTATTGCTTTGATTTTCTTTTTATTCTTAAAGAACAATGTCTTGGTTTGGTAGCCAAATTATGACACGATCATTCACTTGATTTATAACTTTGCTGAACAAGCTGCCTCGTGATTAGACCCCTTGTCTTTTGATTGCAACAATCTTGAGTCATTGCCCTGTTGTGGTGTACAGTATTGGCAAAGTCAGCGAGTTATAATATCTGTGATAATGATAAGCCGGCTTGTGATGAGACCTCTTATTCTTCAAGATAAAGTGTATCTTTGGGTTATTCCTCTGAAAGCTGCGATTTCCTTAGCAGGGAGGAAGTCATTGTTTCCTTAAGATAGCTTTGGACGACAATAATAGAGTTTTTGGAAACAACTGTTCTACAGAGAATCTTTATTTTGTTATTGATACCTTTCATTGTACTGAGATAAAACAATTTCTTCACTAAAGGTTGCTTTCATCAAATTTTTTGAAGTTGAAACTAGTATCATATCTAGGCTAAAGTTTTTAACTGTATCTGTCAATAACAAAGATCAGTTTCCCAAAAGATTTGCTATTTATACAAGTGAAAAGTTCAAAATCTGAAAGAAAATTGGTGTCTTTTTCCATAAATGCCTAATGTAACCACTCACAACTGGTTTTATTATGAAAAAGAAAAACTATTCTACAAAAATAGAAGAATAATCTTCTATGGAAAATATTTCTTGAGAATTTGTCCATTAACAGGCAAAGGATCCCTCTTACCTGCTAAATCCTGTAACAAAAACGTTGATGGACCTATGACTTCAACAATCTGAAAAGGACCAAGCCACATCCTTTGAAATTTTGTATGTTGCCCTTTTCTTCATGAGCCTTGTCCCACTTTAAAACTAAATCTCCCATGTGAAAATATTTTCTGGTCATTATGTTGAATCAAAAGAGGATTTTACTAGTGTTTGATGATGAGCATGCGTTTTCTGAGCTTGTTCTCGTTGTTCTTCTAATTTAATTATTTCGATTTGTCTTAGCTGTAAGGAGGAAGTGGGTAATTCATCAATGTATTGTACTAAAGACAAAGAGGGAATGGCTAAGTGAGTCGGAAGAACCACTTCTTTCCCATAAACTAAATTAAAGGGAGAAGTGCCGATAGCAGCTATTTGCGTTATCCTATCTGCCCATAAAGCATATATCAAAGCCTTGTGCCAATTCTTTTGATTTTGGTCAACTGTTCTTTTAATAATCTTGATTAGGTTTTTATTTGTTGACTCAGCTAACCCATTGCCTTGTGGGTAGTAATTGGCTGAATATTTAAGTTTGAATCCTCTTTTAAGTGCAAATTCAGTCATTGCATTTCCAGAAAAGTATGATGCATTATCAAACATTAAAGCGGATGGCAATCCAAACCTGGTGATTATAAATTGATCTATGAACTCAATGATATTTTCAGAATTAGCCGTATTGAGCGGAACTGCTTCTACCCATTTAGTAAAATAATCTGTTCCTGTGAGGATGTATCTATGCTGTAGAAGAGTGAGGAATAATGTCACCTATTATGTCCAAGCCCCACTGACTGAAAGGTTGCTCGATGTTTACCGGTTGTAGTGGCAGGGACAACTTCTTTTGTCTTCCAGCAATAGTTTGGTAGACTTGACATCTTCTCACGTAACTGTGCGAGTCTTTGAACAGCGTGGGCCAGTAATATCTTGTGCGTAAGATTTTATGTGCAGTAGCATCTCCAGCATAGTGTCCGCCTGCTGGCCCATCGTGGAGTTCCTGCAAAAATTTTTCAGCTTCAGCTTTCTCAAGACACTTAAGAAGAACAGAATCATAATTTTTTCTAAAAAGAAAATCATTTATGAGTTGATATTGTTTGGATTTCAACCTTAGAGCTCTTTTCTTAGTATGGTCAAGGTGTGAAGGAGCATACCTGTTCTTGAGATAATAAATGATATAAGCATATAATGATTATGCATCGTTTAGGCTTACCTCACACATTTGTACCTCTTCAGATGGAATTTCAGAAATTTGCAATGCTCCGGCCAGCATTTTGCAGAAGCCTTGACCTCTTACAATGTTTGTTGGTTTGATCTCAATGTCATATTACTGTAAGGCAGTAACCCAATTGGCCCTTTTCTCACCCACATCTTTCTGTACTAGAAGATTCCTTACCACTGGAAACGGTACTATGATCTTAGTATGGTTTTAAGTAAGAAAGGTCTGAAGTATTTGACCGCTTTGAAAACAACATAAGCCTGTTTCTCCACGTCTAAATAATTTAGTTCAGCACCCTGTAAATTTGAGCTAAAAAACGCAATTGGAGCTTCCGCTTTTTCTTGATTTGCTTGAGTTAGAGTCGCAGCATATGACTTATCTGAGGCAAATGTGTATAAAATAAAAGGCTCTGAAAAATTCGGAGTCACTAAAGATGGAGCATTAATAATAGCTTGCTTGATCAGGTTGAATGCTTCATGTTCATCTTGACCCCATTTAAAATTTGAATTCTTTTTAATCATGGTTTGCAAAGGAGACACGATTCATGAAAAATCTGGAACAAATCTCTTTACAAAATTGATTTGACCAAGGAAATATTGCATGGCCTTTTTGTTATGAGGTAGGGATATTTCAGAAATTTCTCTGATTCTGTCAGGATCAATGTGAATACCGGATTTTGACACTATGAATCCTAGAAGTTTCCCTTCACTTAGCACGAAAAAATATTTCTTTGGGTTAAGTGAAATTCCATACCTTAAACACTGTTGAAAGATTTGTTTCAGGTCTTTGAGATGGTTGTTTCGCTTCTTCGAGTACACTGTTATATCATCCAAATAAATTACTATAGATTTATTGACTAAACCTTTGAATGCGATGTCCATGGCTCTTTGAAATGTGGCACTAGCATTAATTAAACCAAATGGCATCTTCCGATATGTGTATGTGCCCCATTTAGTTCTGAACGTGGTTTTCAACTGATCATCAGGATGTACCAACACTTGATTGTATCCTGAAAATCCATCCAAGAAAGACATTAATTCTGAGCTCGCCACTGCCTGCAGTATCTGCTCCATGGGTGGTAGAGGAAAATTGTCTTTTGATAGGCTTTGTTAAGATTCCGAAAGTCAATGCAAATCCTAATATCTCCATTTTTCTTTCTAACGGGTACCATATTGGAGACCCATTTGGAATGTCTGACGGGAAAGATTATCCTGGCTTTCAATAACTTATTGAGCTCAGTTTTTATCTGATTTTCTAAATTGGGGTGGATCTTTCTCAGCTTTTGTTGGACAGGTTTTTCATTATCGATCATGGGAATAGTATGCTGGATGATGGAAGTGTCGTATGTTTTTAGCTCATCATAATTCCAGGCAAAAACAATTTTATATTGTCTCAAAAGACGAATATACGCTAGTTTCTCTTCAGGGGCTAGGCCGAGGCCTAGATTAATGTTTTGTGGTTTAGCATCGGTCCCTAGGTTTACTAATTCGTAGTTCAAGGTTGAACTTTGGAGTTTTGAATTGGTAGACCTCTTAAACCGATCTTTCAAATCGTACAAGTCTTCTAACTTGACCACCGACTTAGGTATAGCATTATTAGTGCTATTTTGTTGCAACTGTTGATCGTGCTGGTCTTCGTCAATTATTTGATTGGAGTATGATACTTCAGACGTGAGGAAATTTATGATATTAGGATCATCATTGAATACTCTCCAATTTGTGATGTTGTCAGGAATGGACAGTCTAAAGATTAATTCTATTGAGAATCTATCTGGACTAAAATCTTCGGATGGAATAAGCATAGAAGCTACGTTAACCAAAAGGTCTGCACTTACGTTTTGGAGTCTGGGGATTGAAGAAATATGAAACGCTATGAAATGCTCAATCAGATCTTGTACTAAAGATTGATAGTGTTTTAAATGACCTGATAAGCAATGTATAGTGTTACATACCTGTTTAACCACAATCTCAGAGTCTCCAAAAACTTGAAGATACTTGACGTCTAACCCGATTGCTTTGTATAGGCCTTGAACCAAAGCCTCGTATTCTGCTGTATTGTTTGTGCAATCGAATTCGAGTCTGCATGTGAGCATGATTTTATCTCCTTTTGGACTAATCAGAATGCATCCTGCTCCTGCTCCTCCGTTAGATCCAGTGCCATCAAAAAATAATTTCCAAAACAAATATTTATTTATAGGTTTATCTAAAAAATTGATACATTTCGAACTATCAGTTCGAGAAAAATTTTCGACTTGGGACAAAACAGAGTGTTCTAAATAGGGTGATGCATGAGCATTGAAATTGCCAAGGAAAGAATCTACCGAGTAATTGCCAATAATGCTGCTATTATACGCTACTGGTTCATTTTCTCCCTCTAACTCTGTTACTATGTACTTCTCGTGTAGCTCTCGTTCAATTTTTATTTGATTCGGTTTACCGTTGTAGGGCAGCCACATGTGCGACCAGTCGGTTGCGAAATATCCATGGAGTTTCTCTGACCAATCCCTGCTAAGAATTAAGCCATAGAATTCTGGGATATCGGCAACTAGAATGTCAATAACCTGACATACCTTCGGGTTGGATGACAACCTTATGGTTACTTGATTTAGTTTGCCAATCACTTTGACTTGAGATCGATCTAGCTGAACTATGCACATTGTGGATTTCTATGGTTGAACATTTAACTTGGCACATATAGATTTGGGTAAATTATTCGATGAAGCACCGGAATCTACCAAACAATTGTGCACATTTTTATTGAAGATTTCATAAGTAAGGAGAAACGAGGGAGTGTGAGATCTTGACCTTCCTCCAATTAGGGCGATGTCATTTGGATCAATCTTATTGATCGCATTAGTTGGAGGTCTTCCCATGTTATGGGAAGCTTGAGAAAGTACAGCGGCAGGCAAAGGTGCAACTGGCACGGCATGTAATTCTTTCATCATTATCTTCTGTTGATGTTTCAACTTGCTCAGTTCGTAAAGGGTGATATTAGCCCTAGTCTTCTTCATGTCATCAATAATATTGTACTCCATTTCATCCGACACTATCAGTGTTTTAGATGGAGTCATTTCATCTGCTTGGACTGGGCTAGTTTGAGTCGCTTTAGATGTCGTTTTCTTTGTTGCGACTTTATCCTTTGTTGCAGAGCTTGCGCTCTTCGACTTAGGGGTAGTTTGGGGAGGATCAAGCTGATTTTTGCTTCGTGTGCTAACTGGAAATACTTCTTGATCTTCTTCTTGTGGGAGGATGAAATCCCACATTCCTTGTAATTCCACAACTTCTTCGTCATCAGTCTGCCCTTCAGTGGCAATTTCCTCTTCCTCTTCCTCGGATTCAGCATTTGAAATGGTGTTGGGTGGCTTTGCATCCATTGAAGGACCTCTTTTAAAAGCTTTGTAGGGATTTTTTGAAGAAGTTTCTGCTACTTGCTTTTTTATGTCGACCATATCATTGGACATGGTCTTTAAAACTTTCTGCAATCCTTCCAAATCAAAAGGATCTTTTGCTTGTTTCTTCTTGGAGTCTTCCTTGAAGGTGATTTTTTTGGATTTACGTTCCTCTATCGCGGATCTCTTTTCCAGGGCTATTATTCGTTTCTCTACTGCTATCGCTTCTTTCATGTTATCAGCTAAGGTTATTTTATTTGCCCTATCCACGAAGATTGCTATGTTCGATGGTAGAGCGGTAATATACCATTCACATCATACTTCTTCACTGGGCTGGGAAGCAGTGGGAATTTTGTTGAAAATTTTGTTGAATCATAAATTGAAATCCTTGATAGGCTCTCTAGTTTCGGCTTTAAGATTGGATAGGTCATTGATTAACGTTGCCGTTGACCTGTCATCACCAAACTTGGTTAGGAATTGGTCCTGGAAGATGTCCCAACTTGTGATGGATCTGGAGGGTAATGAAAAGTACCATGACCCGGCTGTTCCTTGCAGTGTATAGGGAAAAAGCTGAACAACAACATCTTCATTAGTAACTCCATTGAGATTAATGGAAATCATGAAGTTGTTTATGTGCTCTTCTGCTAGCATGCCTGCCTCATAATTGAATTTAGGCAGCTATTTCTCAGGATGGGCCGGTATTTGACTCAAGGGTGCAGGCATTAAGACTGCCCCAGGGTTATTCCATGGAGACTGGGCCATTGTTGAACTGCTAACAGAGGAAAGTGCAGAAGATGATCCCTGCGGCTGGGAGGATGAGGATGCTATGATTGTAGATGATTGAAGAGGGGTTGTGGGGGTTCCAGTGGACAGTTGAACGATGATCTGGAGTGGAGGTGTGGATGGTTGACTTTGCGGTGAAGTAGTTGAGATGGACGATGCTGACGAAAGAGTCTCACTGTCAGACTCTTGCGGTGATTTCCTCACTCTTTTCCTGGTGGGAAAAGGTAATTCGGTTGGCTGGGCGCCAAACTTTTCACTCTTTAGCCTAGTCAGGGGATGAGCAGGGTTGTACTGCGAAGTCACGCTGCCTTGAGATTTATCAGACCTCTGAGGAGAAATGGAAAATCGCTGAAGTTTGTGAATCAGGGATTCGACTTCAGGAAGTTCAATGGTAGATTGTTCTGAAATATCAGGGTGTGTAGCAGCGGTTGATACTTGAGCGACTTTTGACTCTGGATTTAAATGTAATGGGGAAGTTGGGGGAGATGATGAGGGCGATTTACTCTCAGAATGGTATTCAGATTTGGATTTACTTGCGATTCATAGTTCAGGCCCTCCTTCTAGCACCAAATATGTTGAAGCCCCGAAAATCGGGTCGACAACAAGGGGGATACCTGCCCGGTCCGGACCTTGGTTGGTAGCTCCTTATCCGTTTGGTATAGCAGGTCTGACTGGGGATAATGGGACCAGTTTCCCAATCTATGAGTGTGTGTATGTAGAATTGGATGTTGTTGATCTAATAGTTCCTATCTAAGCTATTCTAATTCAAACATTAATCTAATTCTATGCTATTGTAATCTAATAAACAACACATCTAAATCTATGCTAACTTGGGATATAATTCTTCTATTATGCGATCTAAAGAGATTTCAAATAACAATTGGTAATAAAGATCATTCAGCAATTATAAGAAAGGAAATCAATTAAGATGAACCACTTCACATAAAAAGTTAGACGAAACAGTTGTGAACAACATATTGCATAATAAGCTATTCATACATTACACATAAATCAATAGCTACCACCGTACAAAAGTGCCAAATGATAACTCAAGCATTCATGCAATAATACATAAACAACTAAAAATTGTATATCACTTTAACATATAAGCAGAAATGGTCAAGAGATAAAAGTACCATTTATGACTGGTCTTAGTCATAAGCTTCAAGCAACAATTATTTATCTCTCCTTGCTCTAACATCTAGTAAGAGTACAGAAGTGCAACATCAGTAGCAGATATCAAATGCAAACATCAACAAATCTTGATCCATTCATTCACCAAAACCTCCTCTGAGGGTGCAAAAGTGCATGTTCTGAGGACAAGTTTTTGATAAATTTCTGGACCCTTCTCTAAATGCATGAGAAGGGTTTAAATACTACTAACTAAATAACTTAATTACACAGATTCAGGATACGGTTTAAATGACCGCCCTTTTTCTAAGCAAAACTATTTCTAAAAATTAAATCTAATATCTAACTATTTCTGCATTTGCTCCTTAATGTTGCGAGCATTCAATATTTTCCAGGGTAGAGTAGGCTGACTGTCTCCCGCTTTTGGTTGAGCTAAGCAAATAGAAATGGTAAGAGCTGGCACCATCTTTTTAGCAAAATAGATGATATACTCGAGATTCATCCTCTGGCTATGTGGATTTACTGTGTATGCCCAGTAATAATCCAAGTTCCACTTGGTTAATCCTCGAATTGCTTCTGCCTTTTCTTTCTTGCGTTTTTCGGGCTTACAAGTGACTGAGCAGTTAGAGGCTTTGCTTTTTGAGCAATTTTCTCAACGATGCGCGATTAGTGATAGGCGCTAATCGCGCATCGAAAACTGCCTCCGTTCTTTGATCCAGGCCTTTCTAATGCGTTTTTCGCCTTTACCACCTTTTCCTTCACCGAGTATAAGCTTCAAAATTTTGTAAACATACTGCTTTCGTGAGCTTCTAATCTTGAGTGTTAAACTACCTGTTGATATCAGCATTGTTCAACTACTCATTCAACCATGGCTGTGACTGAAAGATCTGTAACGGATAGCTCAACAGTGCTCTGTGAGTTTGCGGCTCTATTACATGCGGTATCCGCTTATGAGGGCATTTCTTCTCTGTCTCTGAGCATTGGAGTTTTACCCTTTTCCTTTATTGCTTCCTGCACATTGCTTCATGTTGTTTATGTTTTTCGTTCCTGCAGTTCACACATGAGGAGAGAGTAATGATGATAAAAATCGACAAGAAAGCTTTACACTCTACAGATGTACAAAAACATGCCACCTGACGTGAACAGACTCTTCAAAAAACACAAAACCGTCTTTTATTAACAACTGGCACATCATTCATTACTTATCATTAAAGCGCATATCTAATTTTTGGTTTATGGATAGCTTTTCTTGAATGTTGAGCCGGGGAAAATCTGTGATGGAATGTTTCTGCGATTCGCATCGCAGCATCGTAGTATCACATTATCGCATTACCACACATTTCATTAAGATGTGTTATCGCAGGGTTGCTTGATCGCGCTATTGCAAGATCGTGGATCACACTGTCGTGCTATCGCAAGATCATGGATTGCACTGTCGCACTATCACAAAATCGCAGACCGCACTGTCGCGCTATCGCAAAATTGCAGATCACAGTATCGCGCTATCGCAAGATCACGGATCGCTACAATCGTTAAATGTTTATGTGTTTTTTCATGCGACATTGCAATATGCGATATCACATATCGGATATCGGCGATTTTTTAAAGTTTTCCAATGTGAGTGTTTCTTAATGCATGCGATGCGATGGATTCACGTCGCATTCTCGCAGTTTATCATTTTTACTCATAAGGAAATGCCCTATCAGTCTTTGCGTGATGCGATGTTTTCTTAAGGAGTAAAATACTTGAGTTTTAATTGAATTTTTTGAATTTTTACTAAGGGTCCCCACTTACCTAGTGTTATTGCTAATACTAAATAAGGAGGGGGGTTGTTGGTGGCCACAACATTGCCATAATTTTGCTTTCAATTTTTCTTGTCAAATTGTATGCCTTCTCCATTAGTCCCAAAGGTGAACTTCATGTTGGATGTTATCATTTAAAGTCCCTATGAAGAATTCAATCCTATGCTTCTATGGAATATGATTTACCCTTATATTCAATTTTTGGAAGTCCTCAATGTGCTCTGCCATTGAACCCTTTTGTTTGAGATTTATCATTTGGCTAAAGAAGGTGTTGCTCTTTGGATCCTGATAATGTGCTATCATTTCCTCCGTGAAAATTGACCAGGTGACAAGTTGTTTACAGAAACAAATACCTCTATACCATACAAATTTATTCGGTTCTAAATATAAAGGTGCAATATGTACCTTTTGTGTGTTTTACACATTATGTAGATCAAAATATTTCTCCATTTGTAGTATCCATGTTATGGGATCCTTGCCGTCAAACTCCCTCATATCTACCTTTGGAATATTTTGGGTCTTCAATCCAATGTTAGATTCTATGAAATCATGATTAACATTAATTTTGTTCTCATCATGAGTTTCCTCTACTACATTTTCGCCACTAGGAGGCCTTTCTTGTAGCAGCTTTGTCCCACCTTCCTTCAAACCTTCCATGACTTTCTTCAAATATTCCCTGCATTTCTTCCAATATGCTTTCATATCATCGATATCAGCTTCCATGGAATAGATAAAACTATTTATCTTAGCTTCGGTCACATTCTTCAAATCATCCATCCAGTTTTTATTACTAGGTGTTTCTATTTTCTTGATTCGAGTCATTATTTTTCGTGCTTTTAGGACCTTGATCTTGAATCTGTTTCATATCTAAAATTGCAAATCTCCAAGGTCTAAAATTGAGACCTGTGGTAGCCCTCTGAGTCCTCTTGCTAACCCCATAAGTCTGATCAATATTTGATTCTCCAAGGAAGCGTTATGTCAACTCTCCCACTATGACCTGATTATAAACTTGTTCAGTAGAGTGAACATGTACGAAGTGTCACATGTAACATTTTTTACCTTAGGTTCTGAAAATGTTACCCAAAAAACTACATCCCGTCCGATTTCTGTTACTTCTGACGAAATTTGAATCAGATGCTCAAAGAGAGAGTTATGACAATTTTTCTAAGGTCACCTGTTTGGGAAGTAATTCAAGGTCTTGCAGAGATCCTAAATGTGTTGGACCGTATCTCTGCAAATATAGCGAAGAAAAATCTGAAATTCTAGCTCGAGCTTCACCATGATTTTTGCACAAATGGGATTTAATTTCAGAGTCTGAAACTTCATAGAAAAAACTTTATAGTGAAAATTCCACGATGACTTGTTTAAGATGAAATTTGGGAGCTTGCAAAAACCTTAACGTCCTTAGATCATATCTCCAAAAATATAGTGGGAAAAGATCTGAAATTCAGGCCAGCAGTTCAGACTGATTTCTTGTCAAATGGGTTTTTTTTCAGCTTTTGAAACTTCGTAGCGAAACAATTATAGTGAAAATTCCATGATGACCTGTTTGGAGCAACAAAACCCTAGAATCCAAAGCTTTGATACCAAATGTGATGAAACCAAGTCACAAAAGATAGAAAAGATAGATAAAAACCTTAGAAATAAGCCTCTTCGAGGGGGAAACCTCTTTTACATTACACAAATTAACAATTCTTGGATGATACAAATGACAAGACCTCCTTTCTAGATATAAGAGTCTAAAGGGTCATAATATAATCAGAGCCGACATAACAATAATAATGTAAGGGCACAATAATAACAATAGTGGGCTTCTATGGGGTACAATAATAACAATATGGGGACTACATGGGCACGAAAATATAATAAGGGGGTTGAACTAATAACAATAATGGGTTACACTAGTAGTATATAGACCTAACAAGTTTTCAGGAAGTTGTTCAAAACCAAGTATGGGTGAATTCCATGGTGGAAGAATACAATTTCATCATGATGAATGATGTCTGGGAGGTAGTAGCTGGACCAAAAGATAGATCAATTGTAGGATCATGATGGATCTACAAGATCAAGTATGTTTCATATGGCAGTATAGAGAAGTACAAGGCAAGGTTCGTGGCAAAGGGGTATGCTTAGAAAGAAGGAATAGACTATGAAGAGACCTTTGCCCTAGTTGCTCAATACACCTCTATCATATTTGTTATATCCCTAGCATCTCAAATGGGATGGGAGATTCACTAGATGGATGTCAAGACATCATTCTTGAACAGGGCAATAGAAGAGGAGGTGTATATAGAACAACTCAAAGGCTTCGAAACTTATGAGAAGAGAAATCATGTTTGCAGGTTAAAGAAAGACCTATATGGGCTCAAGCAGGCACCCAGAGCATGGTATGGTCAGATTGATAGTTAGTACTTGCAACAGTTAGGATTTGTCAAGAGTGATGTTGATCCAAATCTCTACTATTTAATGGTAGATAATGAGTCACTTATTCTGGTATTGTATGTAGATGACCTATTCTTACCTAGGTCATCCAGGCTCATCCAGGATTGTAAGAAGAACCTTGAAGTTGAATTCGACCTGAAGGACTCATGGTTGATGCATTATTTTCTAGGGTTAGAATTTTGGTAGAGGAATGGGGAGATCTTCGTTGGACAAGGAAGGTACAGTACAAAAATTCTGAAGAGATTTAGAATGTAGGATTGTTGACCCATGGCTACTCCCATGATCACCAAATGAATGAAAATAGATGTATCAGGAGATAAGGAAGTAGATCCCACATTGTATAGGCAGCTCATTGGGTCGCTCATGTATATGGTCAACGTTAGTCCAAACATTTGTTTTGATGTCAACACTCTTAGTTAGTTCATGGTGGCACCAAAATGGGTGCATTCGGTGACAACTAGACACATTCTTAGGTATGTACGTGGAATAGTTGGATATGGGTTGAAATACTCTTGAGGGGAGGACATTAGTTTGAATGGGTTCACTGATGAAGATTGGGCAGGTAATTTAGTATACCAAAAAGGTACCTTAGGGTTCTACTTCAGTGTTAGATCATGGATAATATCTTGCTGCAGTAAGAAGGAGAAATCGGTAGCTCTTAGCTCAACATAAGCAGAATATATGGCAGCCAACACAAATACATGTGAAGCTATATGACTAAGAAAATTTCTTGTGAGATTGCTCAGAAAAAGGATAGAAGTGACCAAGGTTTACCGTGATAATCAGAGTTGTATCAAACTCTCTGAGAATCTAGTATTTCATGATCAATCCAAACACATAGTTATCCATTGTCACTTTATTAGAGTCCGCGTTCAGCATGGGCAGTAGAACTACAATATGTCCCCACAGGAGAGAAGGTAGTTGATATACCTGCAAAGGCTCTCAGAAGAGCTAATTTCACTCAGTTTAGAGATCATATGGGTATGCTAGAAAATCCATTTCAGTAGTAGAAGTAGTTTATAGTGCAGGGATAGTTGGCAGTGGCAGCGCGAGCAACAACACAGAGGTAGACATTGAGAGGGAGTTGTAGTACGAATGCAGTTTTGGCAGTGGCAGTGTCAGCAACAGTACAGTTATAGGAGAAAAGTAGTAGTTGGTGGACAGCATGTTAATCATCAGAAATGTAGAGGATGATGCTTCAAAGTCAAGGCGTTATACATCAATAGTATATTGCTAGAGCACATTCCTTGCTATGAGGCAGTGTTGATTTTCAGTAGCATCGAATGTGACCTAGGCCTAAAAATTTGCAGGAAGGCTTCAATGCATTCATTATCCAATACCCAGAAATCATTTTGGGAAATTCCACCCGAAGTCAATTTTATTAAAATAATTAACTATTTTTAATGGGACCCTAAGTCTAAACTTAGGAAATTAAAATAATTAATGGGTATTAATCTAAACTGTTGGTGAAACTTTTAGAAGAGCGTAGAGATCAAGTCAAATGATCCTAACTATCTATTATAATATAATCTGGGCAGTTGATGGATCAACGAAAGGAATATAAAAGGAGGCTTGATGGGCACTTAGAGAACACACCAGAGGCAGATACTCAGTTACCCAAGTAAGATCAATTTTCTCACTGGTCGAAGTTCGCAAAGAGAAAATTGAATGAGAGGGAGAGTTGCAGGTGAGAAAGGAAGAGAGGGCATCAACATATTTTGGTAGTGAAAGGTAGCAAGACGTAGAGAAGGAATAGGGTGACGTAGAAAGAGGCAACGCAAAGGAAGATTGATGCAGAGCCTACGTGGGTAACTTGACACTGGGCCAATGTGATAAATTTGATGCAGATGGATGCAAAAGGATTCTAGGGAAGAAAGAGTGTTTCACCTGGGTCAGAAATTTGTCAGGAAGTGTGTGTAAAATCTCTCATTCCTATTTTTCTGGTTGTAATTTGTACATGAGAATTTGCTAAAGAATAATAAAACCCTCATCTGTTGCACTGATTTTCCCACATTAGGTTTTTCTGGGGACAATTGTTCAAAAATAATTGTCATTGTGATTGTATTTGTGCAAATAGTTTTCCTTACATTTACCTTCTATAATGTTTTAATTGTGAAGGTTGCAGTAGAATATATTTCAATAGTTGTTGTAAGAGCACCATGTATAACTTATTTCTGAGATAATAAGTAGAGGAAATAATATTAATCATTACAGTAGGATTTCTATTTAGAAATTTTCACACTTTGAAGGGAGTTCGACTTAATTTAACTGAGCTTAGGTATGCTAGGGTAGAGAATATGATATTTTATCTTAAAAAATCATTTTCTCTTAGACTACCAGGATTTAGAGGATGAGTGAGGGATCATTGGAAAGAGGAAAGAGTCTTCTACAAGTAGTGAAGGGGTCATTGTGTTATGATGTCTTAAAGATGCTAAAATTTGATTTTCTTTATGACTGTTCATGAATTTATAGTACATACCTTGGGGTTTTTAGGATTCTTCATGCATAAGAACATTGGGAGTAGGATAAGGGTTAGGGAATCTTCATTAGGGCTCCAAGTGTGGTCATCAAGTGTGTTTCATATTGACTTGAATGACAATTATTGACCAACACATTCATGGGGTTAGTTGAGTTGGGTCATTTTTTTTATTTTTTTTTATCTTTTGGGTTGGGGGTGGGCGGTGGTGTATTGAGGAAGCCAACTTCATTGATCATTTCGAAAGTTACATGCTCAAAGTCCCCATGCATGCATTTCATATGCGACTTGGGAAATTAAACCATTGGAAGTGCATCAAGATTTTGTCTTTAAAGAGCTCAAGTTCAAAATAGAGCAAAATGTGATTTTATGACAAGTCCACAACAAGGGAATATAAAGGAATTTGAGATTCTTGTGCTTTCCTATGGTAATATATGTACCAAAACTAAAAAATAGAGGATCCAAAGGCTTAGTACTCATTCAAAAAATTAGAGGTGTGGCTTCTGCTTAACCAATAGCTTCTGGACCTGGGGAAAGACTTTGTAGTGTCATGGTTTTCTAGTATAATTTTGCCACTCCTATCAAGGGTTATATATATATGATAGGTTGATCACTTGATTGAGTAATAATGTTTTACATACATAGTTATATTTCCTTTTATGTTTATGTATGACAAATTGATCATTGGAGTGGGGAACAATGTTTTATATAGTTATACTTCCTCTTATATGTGGCATCATTGATTATTTGTATTAGATGGTTTTGATTAAGTAAAATGTTATACATATGTTTTTCTGTTTGTATCTGATTTATGAAGCACGTGTATGACATGGATGGTGATCCAAGATTGAGACACATATACCCATGGATTCTCATGGTTATGTGGAACAGATGGTTAATTATGATTTATGGATGATACATGATTTGTGTGATTATATATGTCTAATATTGTACTAAGCAGGATGTGGTAGAGTACCTAGTCATTTTCCAACAAGGATGTTCAATTATGAATGACTGTGGAAGTCATTTCTTCAAATGACTATGGAAGTCATGCATCATTGTCAATAAAATGTGATTAACTTAATTTCATTATGAAATTCATTTGATTCCTTTGATCTATGAGATTGTAATGTGTGCAGGTCTTTGAACAAGGCCTTACTAGGGAGTCTTGAATATTTAAAAAGATCAAGTTGTGGAATCTTAGATCTTTGGAGTAGATCAGAGTGCGAAGTCCTCAATCTACTAAGGCGGGGAGAAGCATGAAATAGGGGTGCAGAATCCCTATTCTCCAGAATGAAAATACCACTCATGTATGAATTTCCTTAAATAAAATTTCATTTTCACAATTCTAGAATGACTTTCTAAAAATAGAAAGTCATGTCCAACATCTCAAGCACGACTTTCCAAAAATAGTAAATCACTTTACATAAATTGGTAATCAAGTGGAGTTGAAGAAAAACAAAGTAACTTATCATTAATTAATCCTAATAGTTCAATCTTGATTGAATCCTTAATATTATTAATATTATTATTATCTTATTATTAAAAAGGAATTACAATTCAATTTTATCTCCTCAATTAATTCACACATCTCCTTCATGACTCTCATGGCTCTCTCTCTCTCTCTCTCTCTCTCTCTCTTTTAAATAATTCATTATACTCTATTTTATGCACTCATCTAAGAATGGCATATTCCTTTTCACTCATTAAAAATATGTCATAAAATATTCCTCTTACACTCTCTTTAATGCATATCTCTCCTTAATGGCATAAGTACACTCCTCTAAATGGAATCCAATGCATTCAAATTACTCCTCCTTTATGACAAGAATTGGTTGCTCCTCCCATATATGAGTCTCATGTATTCTCACTTGGGGAGGAGGAGCCCAAAAGTGGAAGAGACTTGAGGAAAATAGTGAGAGGGAGATATATGGAGAGTAGCCATTTGCTTCCATAATAAATATGAAATTATTGTTAAAATCCTAATATCTTTAGCTATTGAGGTTGGCTATGAGTGATATTGAGAGGAAGTGAAAATTTGCTTCCTTAGTTTGCCTTGCAAATCTCCCTACTGTTGCTTTTGGTACTATTTGTGAGCTTTTGCAGCTTGGGGGTTCTAGGGGGAGAAGTTCTTCCTGGAAATGGTTGGGAGGAAAATTGAGTGGTTCACAATGATTTGACAAGGATATTGGAGTTGGAGCATACTCTCATTGGACCTAGAGCATACTCCCATTTTTTTGAGTTGTATAAATTCACTGTGAGGTATGTTGAAAACATTATATTGTGTTTCATTTTGTAGTTCATTACATGGTTTTTCTTATTTGAATGTTCACTGAAACTTAGATGTATATCAAATGCTGCACACTAAATGTTAAATGAATTTTGCAATAATTGTAGTTTATTTTATGTAAGTTTTTTGTGTGCAGTTTCATTGCAAGTTGATTTAGATCATGTCTTAATGGCTGAAGCATTCAGGCTGCCATGATTTTTATGAAAACATGTTAATATCATAAATTTGGTCATTTCTTCTCTTTTTACAGCTATAGATAAGTTTGCATAGTATATGTTTGACAGAAGGGATAAATGAGATAATGTGAATTTGTTTTGGGTTGTGGTTTTAAATAATCACATTTCTCGGCATTTCTATTTTGATTTATTTCAACTTCAGGGGATATCTATACCATATAGCCATGTCGCCCCAACTTTGATTTCAAAAAATAGAGTTCCAGAATTCGGTTCTATAATCTTCTATATTTTACATATTTATTGTTGCTGCCTTGCGGTTTGTCTTGTTGTTGTTTTTTTTTTTTTTTTGTAGCTGCGATTTACGTGGTAATCTCTTTTTATGAAACTAGTATATTATATAATCTTGGAATTATTATTTTAAAGTATCAATGGTTAATACATTGATAGTTTAATAAACTTGTGACTCCTTATTTGATAGTTTAACAACTAGTAGCTTGTTTTGTGACTGCTAACCATTGTTCAAATTTCCCAATGGCTGTAGCTACATCACAGTGAGATATTTGTAAAAATTATTAAATATTTATAGTCATTATGTGCCTAATTTTTGTATATGTAGCAATCTAGATGGATGACAGTTCTACTTATGTATTAGGTTCACTTCTTGGCATTAATGACAAAGAAAAAGAAATTATGTAATCTTAGATTCATGTTAGTTAATTTTGGTGAAATCGCCTAAAGGGTTATTGTTGTAAGTGTTTGAAAAAATGCCTCAATGGTTGTACACTTCATGCTTGCAAACTATTTGACATAATGCTTCAACGGTTGTAGCTAATTACATCTATGAATTGTCTATAAAAATGACTAAGTAAATTTAGGATTTTCAACCATGGTATTTTTGGAGATATCTCAAAGAATAAGCATGATGGTTCCATTGAAGTAAAAATCCATGGAAGACAAATTGGTTAGGTGAAATCTTGTAATTGTTAGCTCACATATGAATTCATAATAATTGGAAACCACTCCTTTAGAAGTTGAGTTATATTTTTTTTATTCCCTTTGTTTTACCAAAGAATTCATAGGCATACTATCTAGAACAAAATCAAATTAGTCACTTTTAAACAAAATTAATTGCAATAGAATGAACAATTAGCTTATTGGAAATTGTGGTTTGTAAATATTGATATTATTTACCCCACTAAAGACTATGATTTAAATGTGATTTTAAGACTTATGGTTGTAAGTTTTGGATCTTGAGGAACCATGACCCTATAGCCTTAATTAGAAGTTTAATATTACCATGGGTTATTTATCTAGTAGAAATTAGTATGTAGTGTAAAGAACACCAATAAAAATAAAAATATAGATATATAACCTTGCATTAACTTTTACATCTTAAAAACTTAAACTTAAATAGCATTTTGAGTCAGCCGTAGTATAATATTGATGGTTGGTAAGGTGGGACCTTACCAATACTTGCTACTCATTGCTTGGTATCCTTGCATTTCATCTAACATAAGAAGAATTTCATCCTTTGCATCATTTCCCTCAAGGAGAACTTTTCCCAATAGAGACTTCATCTTCCATTATGAATCAATAGTGCAAATATATTAGTTCACTCACCCAAGAGCATGGCTAGTAATAAGGACCTAAGCTACAATATTTGTAAGAATTTCATATTCTAGATGATAGTCATTTTCCTGAAGAGTGTCCTCCTCAACCTCCCTAAGATCATGCTAAATTTATGGAGAAGTATCCTCATGAAACTTTTGAGCCGAGGATTTAACTTTGAACTTGGTGCATCAACCAATTTGTGAGTTGTGAGTATCACCTCCCCTATGGCATTGAGCCTAATGCCTTGTCATGTTGGGGACTGAAACATGAATAATGATTAAGAATGAAAATATGGGGGGCAAGAAGTATGAAGAGTGAGCACTAAAGTGAATAGAGGATCACGAGAAGACTTATTCTTGTTCGCTATCCCTTTTGAAAGCCATGAATGGAGCAAGGAACTGAAGGAAACACTCATTGTCCATTGTTGAGAAATGGGCGAAGGAGTGCAAATTGAAGTGACTAAGTTGTTGAGGAGTATAACTTGAAACATCCAAGAAGAAGTGAACATATGGTTGCAACAACTAGGTGACATAAATGGAGTTCCCTAGATCTTGGATGATTTCGTAACTACCATGAAATATGGATGGGAGATAGTGTGCCAAGTCTCCTCCATTCATTGCAAGGTGCAATGTAGACCCCACCACCCCCTATGATACATCATCCTTTCTCATGCCATACTCTTGTTAATTTAAAATGGTGGAGAGTTATTTTTAAGAAAATATGTATGAGTCAATATAGTTAAATTCTATACAACTAATAAAACTCAAAATTCATGTCTTAGAGTATGTTTGTGTAGTTAGCCAATTGTATTATGGAGAGCTTAATGATGACTTATGTTGTTCTTAGCCAAGATAATAATGCCAAATTAGGTAACAAAAGTTGATTTTAATGTTAAAAAAAAATGTTAGATGAATATGAGAAATGGTAAAAATAATATTGTTGAAAACCAAGGAAAATTATTAATAAAAATAATTTATTCTTATAATGTAGTTAGATGTTAAAATGATGCACTGAGGCCTATTTTTGTGAGATGTGGGATATAATCAACCCTTTTCTTTGTTTATGGAGGTGTAAGGAATAATAGTATTTAGTTTACGGATGTGTATGGACTAAAACTTAATGAGTGGACAATCAATCATTTTTTTAATAAAACTTGCTTTAATTAACTAAATAAATAATTGAATTTTTCATGAACCATTAAAACACTTTAATTGGATGTGGTTAGGGAAAATATAAAATAACTATAATAATAAGAAAATATGAATATTATAATGGACAAGTCTACCAAAGCGAGTACCGAGGCGTCAAAAGTGGACAAAGTCTCGCGGTAGTAGTGTTTGAATCGTGTTTTTGATGGTGAAAATAGATTTGGTACCATCAAAAATGTGTCGAGCATCCAAAATCTTGAAGTTTTACCGCGATAAGATGGATTTAAAAAAATGCGTCCGTGATTTTATCAAAATATTGTGGGAATGCATTTAGAATAAGACTTTTAGAATTTTAATTTAATTATCAATAATTATTAGGTGGATGGTAGAGATTTAATTGCCTAATAATATTCTAGCATATTTTTAGTAGTCTACACAAAGATTTATATCCAAAGTAGTTATGCTCTTTCTCTTTTTTAATTAAATTGATTAATATGATGTGAAGATGTGTCATATGAATATGAATGATACTTTTTTGAGCATGAGGTATTAGTAATACATGATATTGGTCCATGATATTGTAACAAATCCTATTTATATATTAAATTTTTTTATGATCCCTCCATAATAAAAAATCTTATTATATTTATTATTAATTAATATATTAATTTCTTTTCATAATTAATAAAATAATTTAGAATAAATTTATGATTCAGTGTATTTTAAAGATTTTTTTTTTCCATTTTTTTACAATGTGAAATATATTTTTTTATAAGTATTTAATTTATTGATATATATAGAAAGTAAATAAATTAATCATTTTTATAAAAAGTATGATAAATGAACAAATTAATTAATCATTTTTCAATAAAAGGTTGAGTAACTAACTAACTAAATTACATATCTTAAATTTATTGATATATATGGAATATTGATATATATGGAAAATAAATATATTAATATTTTTATAAAATTTACTATAAATGAACAAAACAATTAATCATTTTTTAATAAAAAGTTGAGTAACTTACTAACTAACTAATTAAATATCTTAATAGCCATTATAACATAGAAAAGTAAAATAACCAATAAAGTGTCCACTTATAACCAAGAAAATCTGTTTGAGTTATAATGAAGCTTGATGTCGAAGTGTCCACTTATTGCCGAGAAAAATTGTTCTAAGGTTATAATGAAGCTGGATGTCGAATTGATGCACTAGGCCCCATTTTTGTGAAACAAGGGATATGGTCAACCCGTTGCTTAGCTTATGGAAGTACAAGAAATAATAAACTAATGCCCTAACCCCCATTTTTGTGAAACAATGGATATAAGGTTATGGAAGTATAAGAAATAATAATATTTGTGAAACAATGGGTATAAGGTTATGGAAGTATAAGAAATAATAATACTTAGCGTACGGAATAACGTAATAATTACTGAACAAATCAGCCATTTTTCTATGAAAAGTTTAGCACCAACTAAATAACAAAAAGTGTTTGCGTATAGTAATTTAATATCATGTGAACTCTTAAAAAACTATCATTAAGAAGAGCGGTGCGGGAGTTGTTGACACCAGGTTCACAATTTTGGTTTCATTTTCACACCAGGCCGACCGTTTTCAATTTGTTTTCGGACCCACGAACTGTTTTGATTTATTGAGCGTTGACGGAGTTGTTGACACCAGGCTCACAGTTTTGGTTTTATTTTCACACCCTTTTCAGTTTGTTTTGGGACCCGCTAACTGTTTTGATTTATTGAAAGTAGTTGTAATTTATTATTTTAATGTGAAGGTAAATTAGTATAAATTTCAAAGCATGGCCTCCATTTTCGCATGGAGTGATTTGGTGATACTGGGGTGACACTGATTCTGCATATCAGAAATATGGCGAAACACGGCGTGCTTCTCTTGCTATACATCCTGCACTGTCTCTTCTTGCTGCAACATGCAAATGGAGGTGGAGGTGAAGATATAAGTGTGAAGATGGAGATGAAAATGATCCCCAAGAAGCATTTGAGAAGCACACATGACATGATACAACAACTTTTACTTGTGGACTCCATGCGAATTACAAGGTCCTGCCAATCCATGAATAATAATACTTCGACTTATCATCACAGGAGGCTAGGAACTTCAGGCTTTGAAACGCCTATAGGCTCTGGTGCACTAGACATGGGATTGGCTCTTTATTTCGTGGACCTCAGCGTGGGAACCCCTCCTCAGAAGGTTCTCATGGTTCCAGACACAGGCAGCGATCTTGTGTGGGTGAATTGCAATCCCAATATCCGATCCGCGACCGCAAAGCCCCTTCCCACGTTCCAACCCACCAAATCCTCCTCTTTATCATATATTCCCTGTAATTCCAAAGATTGCACTGCAGTTTCTGTACTAGCCCCCAAGACAGCATGTTATGGTTCCATGAAGGCGTGCAGGTACAGCCAGGGTTACATGGATGGCACCACCACCAGCGGCCCTTATATCCGGGAAAACATAACCTTGAAGATCACGGATGACAAAGCTAAGTTGCCGGGGGCAACAAGGGTATTGATGGGATGCGGAATGGAGAACCAGCCTGCGAGTTCACCTGTGAGCTCCGGAGGCGTGCTGGGATTAGGTCAAGCTTTCACTTCATTTGCTCAACAAACTCTGCCTTTATATGGAGGCAAGTTTTCTTTCTGCTTAAGAGACTATCTGAATCCGCTCAGAGAGAAAAACTCGCTGGTCTTCGGAGATATTCTCCAACAGTCGTCCAAGTTTTTAAAGAAGCCCGTTCAGTATATCCCTATTCTGAGAGGAGGCACACCCAGTTATTATGTTGGAGTTCAAGGAATGGTGATTGATGGAAAGAGTCTTCCCATATCCAGCAATGCTTGGAAGATGGATAATAATTCCGGTAATGGTGGGACCATTGTAGACTCTGGGACTTCTCTGACATATTTCAAAAATGAGGCGTATGATGTAATAATGAAGGCCCTCGGTTCGGCCATTGCATATCCGACGACTACAACAGAAGATCCCGCACAGTTTGATCTGTGCTTTAATACATCTGGAGTGAAGAATCTGAAATTGCCCACTTTGTCAATTGATTTTGGCGGCGGGAAAATGTTTAGTCCGCCTTCTGGCAACTACGTATTGGAGGTGGAGGAAGGAGTGGGATGCGTAGGGTTCAAACCCATTAAGGATGGGTCGCCAAATATAATTGGGAGTCTTTTGCAGCAAAATTTCTTGTTTCAGTATGATGTGCAGAAATCTGTTCTTGGCTTTGCTGCAGCTGACTGTTCAGCTCATAACTGATGGATTATTGTCATGATCCATCTGCTCTATTTCACTGCTCACTTCATAACTGATGGATAGACTATCTACTAATCCATTTTGTCTCGTCACTGTAAGTGCAAGTTCTTGATCCATTTTGTAGCTGTTCATCCCAATGAATAAATGATCTTCAATTTTGTAGCTGTTTATTGCAATAAATAAATAAATGATCTATCAATTTTGTAACTGAGTCATTTATCATTTTAGTTGCAGGGATTTATCATTTTAGTTGCAATAATTAAATGATCTATCAATTTTGTAATTGAGTCATTTCTGGGTTTTGTTACTCATCCGAATACATAGATAGATGATATATCAATTTTGTAGATGTTTATTGAAATAAATAACTGATTGAGTCATTTGTCAGGTTTTCTATGGACTTTGCTTTTATGAAATGATTTACTAGTCTTATTCCTGGTGGGAAACCCCAGCAATATAAATATATTTGTTATATACTTTGATTTTTTTTTCCTCCTCAAACACCACACTACTGGCTTTTAGAGTATTGTTTCTATTAACATTAAATTAAAAAATAAATTTATATTAATATTTGAAAATAATTTTATAATATTTTAACTTTATTTACTCTTAACATTGTCAATTACAAATTTTGAATGCCTGTGATAATTATTATCTCATTTAATAATATCAAAAATACACTTTACTCCCCATATATATATGCCTTTACTCCCCACATATATATATATATATATATATATATATATATATATATATATATATATATATATCATTTAAAGCAAGCTTCTGATCATATTTCTGTTTGCAAAAGAAACAGAACAACAAATTCCTTACTCCCAATTTTAAAAGAAGTGCTCCATTAAGTGGGCTTTTGATCATATTTCCGAGAAGTATTTCATTTGAAGAAGGCCGTTGATCGTATTTATATATATATAGAAAATAACACAAACTATTTTTTTTACAAAATTTTTATCAAACAAAGTTGTTCATATAGATATGAGTAGTAATTAAAATATAAATGTGTAGAAATAATGCTTATTAAAGGTAATTATTTGTAAGCATTAACATGTTAGCTCTATTAAATAACAATAAAAAGTAAAAAAAAAAATAGATCTATTTTATCTTATAAATTAAAATAATAATTTTGTAATCATAAAAACTTTAATACTTACAATAAACTTATAATACAATATTATTTTTAACTATAAATATTCACTTCCTCTTTACAATAAATATCATTAATTTCTAAATAGGCTTTATTACAATAGCATGGCCAATGCCATGACTTATCAAATTTCTCATTTCACAATTAAAATATTTTATGAATATTTTATTTGAATTTAATTTTATAAATTTTTTAATTAAATATAAAAGAAAATATTTTAATTACTTATGATATATCTAAACCAAACATTAAAATATATAATATATCAATAATAGCTATAAATTAAGTTCTATTTTACCATATAGGCAGTTGATTCCATTTATTTCATTAGGTATGCTATTGTTATATACAAAAGGGTGTGACTGCTCAGTTTATCTCTTGATGACTGTTCACATTCCTAATTTAACTATTTACATAAATTGACCCAATCCTGAGGATTAGGTGTCAACATTCCCCCCCTTAATCTGAAGGGATGTTGGTGAGTCCAAGCATCGTTCTGAATCTTAAGCTCTTTGGTGAAGATGTCTGCAATTTGCTCATTTGTGGAACAATGACAGAGATGGATTGTTTTGGCCTCAACATGATGTCGGATCAGATGATATTTAGTATTGATGTGCTTTGTTCAATCATGGAACTTTGGGTTCTTGGCCAAATTTATTGCAGAGGTGTTGTCAATCATGAGTGGAGTTGATTGTACTTGTTTTACCTGCAAATCTTCAAGAATTTTCCTGAGCCACACAATTTCTTTTGTTGCTTCAGCTGCTGCCACATATTGTGCTTCTGTTGTGGAATCTGTTGGAACTGATTGTTTGCGTGATCTCCAGGAGACAGCTCCTGATCCAAGACTCATAGCATATCCTGAAGTAGATACCCCAGTTTCTTTGTCTCCATCGAAGTCTGAATGAGAGTATCTGATCAAACTGAAGCCATCCACCTGTGTGTACTTGATTCCAAAGTCTTGAGTTCCCTTCAAGTACTTTAGAACTCTTTTTGCAGTAGACCAATGTCCCTCACAACGCTTTTGCATAAACCTGGAGAGGATTCCAACAAAAAATGAAATGTCTGGTCTGGTAGTAGTAAGGTAGTTGAGACTTCCTACAAGTTGTCTATACTTTGTTGCATCCTCAAATTCCTTTCCTTCAATAGATGTGAGCTTTAAGTTTTGTTCCATTGGAGTAGTAAGAGGATTGCACTCTGTCATGCCAAATCTATTTAACAAATCTCCAATGTATTTATTTTGAGAAAGAAATATGGACTTTGGATGTTGGGTTACTTCAATGCCAAGATAGTAATGAACATAACCCAAATCAGTCATTTCAAAACTTTTCCCCAATTCCTTCTTTATGAATGCAATGTAGCTTTCATTGTTCCCTGTCATTAAAATATCATCTACATATACCACAAGATATACAACTGTTTTGCCAACTTTCTTGACAAATAAAGTTGCATCATCAAGATCAAAATGATTGAAGTTGAGTTTCAGAAGATGCTCAGTTAGTTTTCCATACCAGGCTCGTGGTGCTTGTTTGAGGCCATACAAGGACTTCACAAGTTTTCATACTTTATGTTCATGTCCTTTCACAACAAATCCTTCAGGGTGGGACATAAAAACATTCTCTTTTAGATCTCCATTCAAGAAAGCAGTTTTTACATCCATTTGATGGACTTTCCAACCGTTCTGGGCTGCTAGTGCAAAGAGTGTCCGGATGGTGGCCCATTTTGCTGTGGGGGGCAAAAGTCTCCTCATAATCGACCCCTTCTTTCTGTGCAAAACCTTTTACCACAAGCCTAGCTTTGTGCTTTTCAAGTGAGCCATCAGCTTTGTACTTGTTATTGTAGACCCACTTGCAGCCAATTGGTTTGGTTCCAAATGGAGGATCAACCAGCTTCCAAGTGTCGTTCTTTATGAGGGCATCATACTCCTTTTGCATTGCTTCTTTCCATTCATCATGAGAAGCAGATTCTTTAAAGGAAGTTGGTTCAAAATTTGTAGACAAGTTCAATTCACAATCATAAGAAACATCCATATCAACAGGTGAATTAGAGTCATCTACATCACCTCCATTTTGCCAGTTTGAATTTCTGGTTCTTGTTTTTCCAATTTCATCAGGATGAACACTTTCAAGTGTCTTTGTCAGCCACTTTGGGGGACCTTTCTGAGATGGTCCAGGCTGCTCTGTTGATTGAATTGGGACTGAATCAAGATTGAGTCTCCCAATTCTATCAATTACATCACTTAAAGCATCATCCGTTGTTGGAGTTTCATTCGGGGGAGAGTGTTCTTCAGAAGAAGGTTCCACATGTTGATCTAGAATAGGAATCCCCCCTTCAAGATGTGGAATCTGATTATCAAATTCTTGAAATGATTTTGTTTTGCGAATCTATCCAAGCGATTAAGTTGTCGCTCAACAACATTGTCAGATTTGGATGATTCAAGAAAAATTACATCTCTAGATACAACAAACTTTTTATTTACTTCATCATAGAGGCAGTATGCTTTGGAGGTGTTTGAATACCCCAGGAAGATACACTTACGACTTCTAGCACCAAGTTTGTTTCTATGTACCTTTGGTATCAAAGCATAACAGGTGGAACCAAAGACCCTGAGATGTTTCACCGAAGGAACATGTCCATACCACAATTCATAAGGAGTCTTGTTTCTTATAGCATTAGATGGACATCTATTCTTTATATATGCAGCACATAGAACAGCATCAGCCCAAAACATTATCTTTACATTTTTGAAGAAAAGCATGGATCGTACCATATTCAAGATTGTTCTATTCATTCTTTCATCTACACCATTCTGTTGGGGATTATAAGGCACAGTTGTTTGATGTTTGATCCCATGTTGGCGAAGATAGTTTTCAAATTCATTTGATGTGTATTCTTTTCCATTATCAGTGCGAATAGAACCAATATGAGATTGTGCATCATTTTCAATCCATTTATGAAAATTCTTGAATGTTTGAAAAGCATCAGATTTGTTTTTCAATAAATAAACCCAACACATTCTGGTGTAGTCATCATTAAATGTCATGATATATTTATTTCCATTTGCAGAAGGAACATGCATTGGACCACATAAATCTGAATGAATGAGTTCAAGCTTCCTATGTGCTCTTGAATGTGAATCATGAAAACACTGTTTGTTATGCTTTCCTAGAATGCAAGCATCACATTGCTTATGTTTCCTAGGAATTGTAGGCAAACCAGCAACACCATTTTTCTTCAATAAGTGGAGACTGTCATAGTTTAAATGTCCAAATCTAGCATGCCATAATAAACTTGATGGAAGTGTACCTTCCTCATGATGAGAAATATATGAGAAATGTTGTGCATGAGCAGAGGTTCCTTGCAGTTTGAGAAGCCTTTCTTCTTCTATTGTTAGATGCTTTTCTTACCTCAAGCTTGCCATCAAACATATGAATGGAGTGACCTTGCTGGCGGATGTGGACCAAGGACAGCAAGTTTCTCTTGAGCTGTGGGAGATATAGAACATGATCCAGAAGAAAGTCTGGAAGACCAGGCAGTTTAAGCCTGATTGTGCCAAGCCCTGATGGCTTGATTTTTGATTGATCTGCAAAGTATACTGCTCCATCAACATTGTCAGTAAAATCTTCAAAAAAATCTTTTCTGAGTCATGTGACAGGTTGCTCCTGAATCAAGCAACCAATCGTTTTTCCAAGAAGCAAGTGAAGCATTAAACAAATCTTCATTTATTCCAATGTTACATTGTGCCTCAACATAGTGAGCAGATTTAGGTGCTTTACCTTTGTTTTTATCATCAGTTTTACCTTTCTGTTGATTTCTTTTCTGCTCAATTTTGTCCCATGGTAGCTTGCATGTAGAGGCATCATGTGATCCATTTCTTTTGCAGCGAATGCAGTGCAGATCTGCCTTTTCTCCTTGAGAATGTCTGCCCCCCTGCCTCTGAAATATCTTCCTCTTCCTCTTCGTCCACCTCTTCCTCTTGTAGAATCTTGAGCATGATGCTTTTCTTTATGAGCAAGGCACACAGTCTCTTCAGAAGATTTAGGGGCTGTCTTCTTTCCAAAATCTTTCTCTCTTTCAACAAAATTTTTCACGAGAGAGTCAAAGGTTATATCTTTGAGATTTCCATTTGCTTGCAAAGACTCAAGATAATTGGAGTAAGTAGGATAGAGTGCCTTGAGAAAAGCAATAAGAGGGATATCCAGCTCAACCTTAGTGGAATTGATATCATGCATTATAGACTTTACTTCAGATGCAAGAGCAAGAGGATCATTATTTTGCAGTTCAAGAGTGAAGAGTTTAATCATGAGTTGAACAACTTCAAGTGCAGAATGTGAGTCATAGAGTTCTTTCAGCTTTTGTAAGGCTTCAAAGGTAGGTGAATATGATGAAATATGGCGACTCACCTCTTCATTTACAGATGCTGCAATTAATACATAAGCTTTATTGTTCTTTTTTTCCCAAATGACGAGCTCTTTGTCTGAGGTAGGCTGTACTGGGTCTTTGTCTCCTTCTCCGACACACACTCCTTTCCACAACTCATTGAAGATGAGGGTGTGTTTTATCATCCGGGACCATTTATGATAGTTGTCCTTGCTAGTGAGAACTATTCCCACAATAGATATGATTGAATGCATTTTAAAACTGTGTACTGTAAAAAAAACTTCTGCTGGCAAAATGTGCTGAATGTTTAATATTGTGAAAGTGGCAAAGGACTGTGATATGCTGGATTATACCACAGCAATAACATTCAATAATCCACAGCATTAACATTCAATGAATTATACCACAACAATAACATTCAATAATCCGCAGCAATAACATTCAATGGATTATACCACAGCAATCTCATGGATTATACCGCAGCAATAACATTCAATAATCCGCAACAATAACATTCAATGGAATATACCGCAACAATATCATGGATTATACCGCAGCAGTAACATTCAATAATCCACAACAATAACATTCAATGGAAAATACCCAATGTAATAAAAATGAGAAGCGGAGGTGTATTAAAAAAATGGAAAGCGAAGGTGTGCGAAGGTGTGCATACAATGCAGCATGGAGTGGTAAGTAATTCGTCAAAAATTCTATTTAAACTTCACGCCTAATTATACCAACGACGAACCTCTGGACTAGCATCGCCATTGAGAATATGTGACAGCGTAAATACAAGAACAGCGTTCAAAAGACTTCGATGGCAGCGTAAATACATGGGGCAGTGTTAACAACCATATCACACAACCTCGTTCCTCATTCCAACGTGGAGGTACCAGTTCATGAATTGCCGAGAGATCAGTCGCTGGTCTCACATTTGAGCAATCCTTCCAAGGTATGGTGGTCCTTTACGCAGCACTCCCTCACACTTCAACAGCACACACACAGCGGCACTCTCAACAACACACTCCAACAGCACACTCAGGCGCGCATTAGCGAGACAAAGATTAGGAAAATCATTCCATCGATTTCTGAAGGATTCTTCTTTCTGCCTCCAATGCCTACTGACAAATCCTCCAATGCCTCTAGCAACGTCCAGAAGGTATTACCAGATGTTGGGATATTTCAGAAGGTGAGCAGCGTAGCATATTATAGGTGAATATGAATAAAAATTGGTCAGAGAAGAGGGCGCAGAAAATGATTAAGGCAGAGAGCCCAGAGAAAATATGGCAGAAAAACTAATACAAGGAGTTACAACTAATTTTAGGAACCTGGGAGCATTGATACCATGTCAGGCCAGGCATTAACTCCAATAGGCAGTAAAATTGATTCCACTTATTTCATTAGGTATGCTATTGTTATATACAAAAGGGATGTCAGGCCAGGCATTAACTCCAATAGGCAGTAAAATTGATTCCACTTATTTCATTAGGTATGCTATTGTTATATACAAAAGGGTGTGACTGCTCAGTTCATCTCCTGATGACTGTTCACATTCCTAATTTAACTATTTACATAAATTCACCCAATCGTGAGGATTAGGTGTCAACATAAATTAATATATTAATTTTTAAATTTCATTAGTAATCACATAAGAACTTAATACTTACCATATAACAAGATTTTTAATCATAGATATTCAATTCCACTTTACTATAGATTATTAACATGTAAATAAACTTTATTACAATACTATGGTGTAATACTATAGTTCATTAATACCATAAGCTCAAAAACCATCTCTCATTTCACAATTAGAATATTTAATAAATATATTTTTTTTATTTAATTTATTTAATTTTATTATGTTAGATGCTCAATTCATAATAAGAAAATAGTTAATACAAAAGAAAATGTTAAAGCATAGTGAATATAGTTTTCTAAACCACATATTATCCCATGATTTAAAACAGTTTTTAGGAGTTAATATATTTTGGGTTATAATAGCATTATATAAATTTCAATTGAAAAAGGTTGATTAGGATGATTCACTTGTATAGTCATAATTTCATCACTCATTGTAAATAGCAATTGTGATAAAAAAATTTGAATATTAATATGATGCAAGAATCTGGAATTTGTGTTAAGGATTAATATTTTTTTGTAATAGTTTATAATTTAGATAGATGAAGTGATTTTTTTTTTTTTTTTTAATTTTACATTGTTTAAGATTGTGCTCGTTAAGCTCTTGATTTTTTTGCTAGTTTTAATTCATTTATATAGTTAAATGAGACTAAAAAAAGTAATTATGAAAAACAAAGGTAATATTTTTTTATCATTAATGTTTTTGGAAATACTGAGACAGGTGAATCAATATTTCTATTTCTATTTAATTGTTATGTTTATGAGTTAAGATTCTTCACAATTATAATAAAAAAAACAAATAATAGAATTTTATTAGGAATAAGTGAGGACACCAATTCTCATTTTAGAAAAGTTTGAGTACAATGAAGTTGAGGGTTCCAACCCTTTAATATGCGAAGCTCCAACCTGGGACTTTATGAGGCTCCAAGCTCTAGGGCTCCAACCCTATCCTTTTCAAGGCTCCAACCCCTAGAGCACCGACCCTTCAAAGTTTTTAATAAAATGAATATGTGACTTACTGTAATTACTCCACAAATCTGTCCCAAACTTTTGATTTGTTCACTAAATACTCTTCACTATACAATGCTTCATTTGTCCAAAAAAAAATGCATTAAGACTCGTAATGGTTCACTGTCCAAGACTTTTTCACTTCACTATTCAAAGTCATAAATTATTTAATATTTCATGCTTCCTAACTCATCACTATTCAACCCTTCAATTCTTCATGTGTTCTTCATTGTCTGGAGGTTTTAAGTCACCACAAGTCTGAGCTATAATTGGAATAGACTTCCACCGATCAAGTCACAGTTCGGGTCTGATGTGCGTGCCAAGATTCCATAGGTCTTTGATGTGTAGACTGAGCTTTATAAACACTATCACATGTTCAAGACAAGTCACACCTTTGAACCATAACATGACTATTATTCTAAGGTTTTTACTGGTTCGAGCTTCAAAGAGGCACCCAACACCCAACACACCTGCTTAACACCACATGTATGATTTAATAAGTTCTAGACTATTCTATATATACCTGAAACTATCATAGGATGTCCGAGTTTTATTACTGTACGGAACCGAGCTCACAAGTGAAAGGTTTGTCACATATTAGAGAAGAAATTTATCTGAACTCCAGTTTAGAGACAGTCTGAAACTTTGAAAGGTAAAATATGTCTGAGGCACTACTCCACAAATTTGAGCTTCAACTTAGGTTGCAACAGGTCCAAAGGTTGATCCAAGCCTCAATCTAAGGCATTGTTGTATGGCCGCAAATGTAGAAGGTCTGAAGTATTGATACCATAGGTCCGATTCAAGTGGTCTGAGCTAACTGTCCTCAAAAAGTGATCTGAACTAACTATACTCCAATCCAATCCTCTCTTTCTCACAGTTTACCTAAAAAAAATAAAAAATTAACCTTAGAATTTTTCCTCCTCAACCTCCTTTAGTTCACGAGTTGTGAACTTCACCTTCTGTTTCATGCTCTGAATTAGTCTTCCACGAGTGGATAAATGTCAAATGAAGGAGTACGAACTCTTATATATATAGATTTTTTATTTTAAGTGAAGGGAAATGACTCTTTGGAGGGAGGCTAACTTAGTTTAACTGAGCTCAGGTCGGCTAGGGTAGACAATATGATATTTTATCTTCGAAGATCATTTTCTCTTAGACTATTGGGAGTTAGACGATGAGTGAGGGCTCATTGGAAATAGGAAAGAGTCTTATACAAGCTAGTTAAGGAGTCATTGTAATATGATGTCTTCAAGATGTTAAAAAATAATTTTCTTTATGAATCTTCATGTATTTATGGTACAAACCTTGAGGTTTTTAGGATTCTTCATGCATAAGAACATTTGGACTAGGATAAGGGTTAGGGCATCTTCATTAGGACTCCAAGTGTGGTCATCAATTGTGTTTCATATTGACATCAATGACAATTATTGACCAACAATCTCCCCCTTTGTCATTGATGGAAGTATTCTCTCTTCCAACATTTTCTCCACCTTTGACATCAATGGAAAATGGGGTGTCTAAGTACTCACCCTATCAAACTGCTTTGTGTCATGCTTCTCCCCCTGTCATGGTGCTCCTACACCTATAGATGTATTGGATTAATGTGATACAAGAGCAATGACCCCCATATTTTGGTGAAGATATTCAAATGCTTCTCGTGGTAGGGGTGTTGTGAAGATATATGCAATTTTTTCCTTTTGTATTGACATATTCTAGTATGAAATTTTTTTCAACAATTTGTTCTCGGAGAAAGTGGTGTTTCATTGTAATATGTTTTTTCTTAGAGTGCATTACCAGATTTTTCGAAAGACTGATGGCAGTGGTGTTGTCACAATAGATAATGATTGGTTGATTAGTTTCTATGGTGACATATTTCAATGCTTCCTTCATCCACAATACTTGGATACAACAATCTACAACAACTATATATTCAGTGTCAACTGTGGAGAGAGATATAGAATATTATTTTTTATTGAGCCAGGATACAAGATAGTCTCCCATGAAGAATGTATTTTCGGTAGTTCGTTTTTGATCTTCTACGCTTCGCGCCTAATCAACATCTATGTAAGATATCAAGATAAGAGTTGTGCTTTTGGGATACCTGATAGAAATCTAGATTAAGGGTAAAAATTTGCTCAAACATAAAAGTGCTTGGAATCACTCAAAACTTGACCAACTGTGTCTGTCTCGGCGATATGATCCCAATGCAACTTGTTTCATTCAAAACAGTGTTCGTATGAGGAAGATATAGACTTATGTCCGCTTTGCCAATTAGAGGAATTTTGCAAAAAAAAAAGGGACAGTCACTATCTAGTCAATAGTTCGTACTACTAATGTGGCTGGTGACTATGTAGGTGAAAGGTTTGGTCAACGATGAGTGAGGTTATGCCAACTGGCACTTTCTGATTGGTTGACAATTTGGTGAGTTGTCGTCTTTTCATTGGATAGGGGAGGACGACTGTTTGGTGAGTTGCCGTCTTTTCATTGGACAGGGGAGGATGAATGAGAAGAGGACATATGGAAAGCACGAAGAACACCTCATGTGCCTCCCCAAAGGCTTGGTAGAATCGGTGTGCAATAGTAAAATGTTATTGGCAAGTAAGTCAGGGAATCGAACCCGTGACCTCACCTGCACAAGCCCCATGGTCCACCATTATGCCAAACCATGTTTCTTAACATATAATGCGCACATTTTGTATTTAAAGGTTAAGTGCTAGTGGATGGGAGGTAACCCCTAACCTTAACCTCCGCATGTGACCAACACTGCAAATTGGCAACCAGCATTAACGCTAACCACATGAGATTAATGCATTAAAGAGAGATTAGTGGTAATTAAACCATACTTATCCATTAATTAATTTTGGTTTAACTTGGCGGAAGTTTCGAAGATCCAATAAATTCAGCATTTACTCCACTTTTTGTGGAGTTAACTGGAGTTTCTCTAGATTTGGTGTGTAAAAAATCTGTGTAGGTTAACCCGATAATGCAATATAAATCAAAGAAGAATACTATAACCTACTTCTACTATTAATTTACAGAACCTTAAATATCGAACTGAACAATATAACCAGAAGAAGAAGAATCAGTGGCACAATACACATGAAAATACTTTGGGGAAAGCCTCAGCTAAAAGCTCCACACTGTTGTATTAACATACATGGTGGAAATACATAACAATCATACAAAGCCTTAGCTCTCACAACTAGCTATCTCTTAGTACAATCCTCACAAATGCTGAGAGGCAATCTTGGCTTCTCTCCAGCCTTCCTCTCTACCCAACAAGCTCCTATTTCCTTGTGTTGTTCCTTGTGGATGATTTACTTTTACCAAGTGGATGATCTCCCTCAAAAACTGCGAAATCCTTAAGGATTAAATCCTTGACTACATGCATGAGTTTTCTCTTTGAGAAAACACATGCATCTGATAGTACAATGTCCTTGATATTTAATCTCAATTGGGTCTTTCTCAAAATAGACATGCATGAGTTTTTGATGAGGGAATCTTCAGTTAACTGGAGTAGCACTAGTTGAGTGCATGCATACATAACCTGACTGTTAACTCTCTATTAGTTCCTCAAACAGTTTGGAACTAATTTAACTAGACTTAACTTAGTAAACTGAGTTAACTAATTACAACTCAAATATAACTAAATCTTATCTCCTTAATTTAAGGGATAACTCTTGCATGACTTGAGAAAGACTTCTAACTTGAATTTCTCCAACTAATTAATTTAAAATAAATTAATTAATTATTTCCAAGTAACTGTTAAGACTAAATTCGATTTTAATTCACAATTTAATTCAAGGACAAATTAAATTCGAATATTCTTGTTTCCATATTTCAACACTCCCTGTCAACAAGAAAGGGATTATCTGCCACCCTGATCCTATCTCTAGGGAACTCGAATTTACACTTTGACAATGCTTTTGTCAAAATGTCAGCATCTTGCTCCTCTGTCAAAATATACTGCAACAACATGATCCTCTTGACCTATGAAAAGCCACGGGTAATAAATCTTTCCTTATGATTCTCCACACTACCATCAACAGCTTTCTTTACCTTGTAAAGCCAATGGGAACTCCAACTGACTTGTTCTCCGGTCTTGGAACCATGTCCCAAAAACTATTACAAGATATGGAGTCATACTCCTCCACCATAGCATCAACCCAAATCGGTCGCTGCAATGCTTCCTCCAAGGAAGATGGCTCGGTCTCAACACATTCCCCAATAAGGGCCATGTATACAGTGTACCTCTCAGGTGACCTCCTCTGTCTGCGGTGAGAAGATGGTGCTCCCACATTCTCTCTCGCATCCTCCAATAGTTTGTTAGCTTTTGTTGTGTGCTTCTGTCCATCTCTAGAATACTATGCCTGAGTGGATGTCTCCACTCCTAGAACCTCTACATGTGCCTGCTCCACATCAATCTAAGGCTCCTCCTCCTTAGGAACCAATAGTTCCTCCACAACCTATAGTTGGAGATCCTTCTCAAGGGAAGCTCGCATGGCCTTCTGCTCATCAAACTTGAGATCTCTGCAAAACCATTGTCCTTCGACTGGTAGGCAAGTAGACCTGATAGTTGTGAGCTGTATCAGTGTACCCCACAAATATCCCCAACTTTGTTGTCGGCTCAAGCTTCTTTTGCGCATCCTTTGTCACATGGCAACATATCGATGAGCTAAGGATCCTGAAGTGACCCAAATTTGGTCTCTTATCGAAGAAAGCTTCCTCTGGAGTCTTCATCCCAAGTATGTGATGCGGGCTTCTATTGTGCAAATAGACCATTGTGTTGCATGCTTCATCCCACAAGTGAAGTGGTAGGCCTTGGTCTTGTAGCATTTCCCGTGCTGCCCCTACAATAGTTCTTTTCTTCATCTCAACCACCCCATTCTGCTGTGGGTTATGAGGTGCTGTCAACTCTCGTTTAATTACTTCCACTGTACAGAAGCCCTTAAACTCTTGAGAGACATATTCTCAATAGTTGTTGCTTCTCAAGGCCTTGAGCTTCTTCCCTGACTCTTTCTCAACCAAAGTTTTGAACTCACAAAACTTTGTGAAGGTTTGGTCCTTATTCTGCATGAAATAAATCCAGTATTTATGAGAATAGTCATCAATGAAAATCACATAATACCTTTGCTTCGTTGTGGATGTTGTTAAGAATGGTCCACACAAACCAGTATGAACTCGCTCTAAGATAACCGCTACTAGACTGTCTGAATCATGAAAGGAAGACTTGGTGTACTTTCCTAAGGTACAACCTTTGCATGTCTCAACTTGCTCAAGTTTACCTTTGGGAAATCCTATAGATATCTGCTACATTATCTTCAAAGCCCCATGATGCAAATGGCCCAACCACCTGTGCCACAACTCGCCAATGTCTTGGCTTTGCACCAATTCTGCTTTCATACTTAATGCTGCACAATCATATACCTGTAGTGTATAAAGATTCTTCACCTGAATCCCTATCCTCTTGGTCTGACCCATGCCTATGTGTCTTGGGAACACCTTTCCTTTACTAAAGACAACATCGTAGCCTTTATCCTCCAACATCACGACCGATACCAAGTTATTCTTCAGCCGAGGCACATACTTCACATCTGTCAAGGTCAGAGGAGCTCAATGCTCCCTCTGAAAAGCAACCATGCCCACTCCTAAAACACTATACCTTTCGTCATCACCCATCTCTATGTGCATCTTGAGGTCTTTCTCCTCCAAGGCACTGAATAAATTTTTATCACTGGTCATGTGGAATGCAGCTCGAGTGTCAAGATACTAGGCACAACCCATCATCGATGACACCATGCATGCGATGAGGGTAAAGTCCATTTTGAACTGAGAGGCTAATGCCTCACCTTTTGATCCTTCTGAGGATCCCTTGTTGGACTTCTTCAATGGGCAATTACATGCATAATGTCCCATATTTTGACAATTAAAGAATCTTACTTTAGACATGTCACCCTTCTTCCCTCCATGAGAGGAATTCGATTTGAAATGGGAAGCCTTCCCCTTCCCTTTCCTTTCCTTACTTTCTAAGGCCAGATTTTATTCATTATCGTTCTTTTATGAAGAACCATCTCATGTGCTCCTCCTTATCTCCTCCTGCATAAGATCCGACCACAGTCGTTCCAAATTCGGTAGTTTCTCCCTTCCATTCACAGAGTCTTGGTAGCTATTCCAACTCTTTGGAAGGCCAAGGAGAGCGAGGCACACCATATCATCATCGGTATTAGTTATTCCAACAGTGCCAAGCTCATCTCTGTAGGTGGTGAGCTTGTTCAGATATGTGGAAATAGTATCTCCCTTCTCCATCTTGATTCTTTGAAGCCTATCCTTGAGAGCCAATTTCCTCTAGTCGCTACTATTCTGGTAGAGGTCCTTCAATGTCCTCCACATTAAAAATGGAGTATCCTTCCCATGAAGACTCGAGACAATATGGTCTCAAACTCCCTCAAGGATGATCCATGTTGCCTTTGCCACACACTTCTTCCACTTAGCCAACTCTTTTGCATTAGTTGAAGCTGGCCTTGGGATTTCTTGATCAATGAATTCCTTCAAGCCATTTCCTTCTAATACAACCACCATTCTATCTTTCCATGCTATGTAATTCGAGCTACCCTCCAAGGCATACTCGAGTTTCAAGCCATAGAACGCCATTGGCCAACCTTGAAGTATGATATGAATTCGATTTGCACTTGCAACATCGAACTTCAAACTTCAAATTCTCTTCTCAGTATACTGTTCACAGGTCTGATACCATGTAGAAAATCTGTGTAGGTTAACCCAGTAATGCAATATAAATCAAAGCAGAATACTATAACCTACTTCTACTATCGATTTTCGAAAGCTTAAAGATCGATATGAGCAATATCACCAGAAGAAGAAGAATCAATGGCACAATACACATGAAAATACTGTGGGGAAAGCCTCAGCTAAAAACCCCACACTATTGTATTATCATACATGGTGGAAATACATAGGATTTATACAAAGCCTTAGCTCTCACAGCTAGCCAGCTCTCAGTACAATTCTCATAGATGATAAGAGGCAATCTTAGCTTCTCTCCAGCCTTCCTCTCTACCCTCCAAGCTCCTATTTCCTTCCGCTGTTCCTTGTGGATGATCTCCCTCCAAAAGTGCGCAATCCTCAAGGATTAAATCCTTGACTGCATGCATGAGTTTTATCTTTGAGAAAACACATGCAACTGATAGTACATTGTCCTTAACATTTAATCTCAACTGGGTCTTTCTCAGAATAGACATGCATGAGTTTCTGATGAGGGAATCTTCAGTTAACTAGAGTAGCACTTGTTGAGTGCATCCATGCATCAAGTGACTGTTAACTCTCTATTAGTTCCTCAAATAGTTTGGAACTAATTTAACTAGACTTAACTCAGAAAACTGAGTTAAATAATTACAACTCAAATATAACTCGATCTTATCTCCTTAATTTAAGGGTTAACTCTTGCATGACTTCAGAAAGACTTCTAACTTGAATTTCTCCAACTAGTTAATTTAAAATAAATTAATTAATTATTTCCAAGTAGCAGTTAAGACTAAATTCAATTTTAATTCATAATTTAATTCAAGGACAAATTAAATTGGAATAATCTTGTTTCCATATTTCAACACTCCCTCTCGACAAGAAAGGGATTATCTGCCACCCCGATCCTATCTCTATCGAACTTGAATTTACACTTTAACAATGTCTTTTTCAAAATGTCAATGTCTTGCTCCTTTTTCAAAATATACTGCAACAACATGATCCTCTTGACTTGTGAAAAGCCACGGGAAAGAAATCTTGCCTTATGCTTCTCCACACTGCCATCAGCAGCTTGCTTTACCTTGTAAAGCCAACGAGAACTCCAACTGACTTGTTCTCCAGTCTCAGAACCACGTCCCAAACATTGTTACGAGCTATGGAGTCATACTCCTCCACCTTAGCATCAACCCAAATCGGTTGTTGGACTGCTTCATCAAAGGAAGATGGCTTAGTCTCAACACATTCCCCAACAATGGTCATGTATCTAATGTACCTCTCAGGTGACCTCCTCTATTTGTGCTGAGAAGATGGTGCTCCCACATTCTCTCTCGCATCCTCGAACAATCTGTAAGCTTCTCTTGTGCACTTCCATCCATCTCTAAAAGACTTTCCTTGAGTGGATGTCCCCACTCCTGGAACCTCTGCATGCAGCTGCTCCGCATCAATATGAGGCTCCTCCTCCTTAGGAACCAACAATTCCTCCATAGCCTATACTTTGAGCTCCCTCTCAAGGGAAACTTGCATGGCCTTGTGCTCATCAAACTTGAGATCTCTATGAACGATTATCCTCCGACTGGTAGGCAAGTACACCCGATAGTTGTGAGGTGTATTAGTGTACCCCACAAATATCCTCAACTATGCTGTTAGCTCAAGCTTCTTCTGTGCATCCTTTGTCACATGGCAATATACCGATGAGCCAAAGATCCTGAAGTTACCCACATTTGGTCTCTTACCAGAGAAAGCTTCCTTAGGTGTCTTCATCCCAAGTATGCGATGGAGGCTTCTATTCTAGAAATAGACCACTGTGTTGCATGCCTTAGCCCACAAGTGAAGTGGTGGGCCTTGGTCATGCAGCATTGCCCATGCTGCCCCTACAATAGTTTTGTTCTTCCTCTCGACCACCCATTTCTGCTATGGGTTATGAGGTCCCATCAACTCTTGTTTAATTCTTTCCACTACATAGAAGTCCTTAAACTCTTGAGAGACATATTCTCCACCATTGTTGCTTCTCAAGGCCTTGATCTTCTTCCTTGACTCTTTCTCAACCAAAGCTTTGAACTCACAAAACTTTGTGAAGGTTTGGTTCTTCTTCTGCATGAAATAAATCTAGCATTTACGAGAATAGTCATCAATGAAAATCACATAATACCTTTGCTTCATTGTGGATGCTGTCGAGAATGGTCTCCACAAAACAATATGAACTCGCTCTAAGATAGCCTCTGCTCGACTTTCTCCATCATGAAACAAAGACTTGGTGTACTTTCCCAAGGTACAACCTTTGCATGTATCAACTTTCTCAAGTTTACCTTTGGGAAGTCATGTAGATATTTGCCGCATTATCTTCAAACACCCATAATGCAAACGGCCCAACCGCCTATGCAACATCTCGCCAATGTCTTGGCTTTGCACCAATTCTGCTTTTGTACTCAGTGTTGCACAATCATCTACCTCTAGTTTATAAATATTCTTCACCCGAATCCCTATCCTCTTGGTCTGACCCATGCCTATGTGTCTTAGGAACGCCTTTCCTTTACTGAAGACAACATCATAGCCTTTGTCCTCCAACATCACGACCGATACCAAGTTCTTCTTTAGTCCAGGCACATACTTCACATTTATCAAGGTCAGAGGAGCTCCATGCTCCCTTTGAAAAGAAACCATGTGGCATCCTGAAACACTATACCTTCTGTCATCACCCATCTCTATGCGCATCTTGAGGTATTTCTCCTCCATGGCACTGAATAAATTGTTATCACTAGTCATGTGGAATGAGGCTCCACTGTCAAGATACCAGACATAACCCATCATCAATGACACCATGCATGTGATGAGGGTAAAGTCCATTTCGAACTGAGAGGCTAATGCCTCACCTTCCAATCCTTCCGAGGATCCCTTCTTGGACTTCTTCAATGGGAAATTAGTCACATAATGTCCCATCTTGTGACAATTAAAGTATCTTACTTCAAACATGTCACCCTTCTTCCTTCCATGAGAAGAATTCGATTTGAAATGGGAAGCCTTCCCCTTCCATTTCCTTGCCTTACCTACTAAGTCCAGATTTTATTCATCATCATTCTTAGATGAAGAACCATCTTGTGTGCTCCTCCTGATCTCCTCTTGCATAATATCCGACCACAGTCATTCCCAATCTGGTAGTTTCTCCCTTCCGTTCACAGAGTCTTGGAAGCTATTCCAACTCTTTAGAAGGCCAAGGAGAGTGAGGCTCACCATATCATCATCGACAATAGTTATTCCCACACTGCCAAGCTCATCTCTGTAGGTGGTGAGCTTGTTCAGATATGTGGAAATAGTATCACCCTCCTCCATCTTGATTCTTCGAAGCTTATCCTTGAGTGCCAATTTCCTCTGGTCGCTACTGTTCTGGTAGAGGTCCTTCAATCTCTTCCACATTGAAAATGGAGTATCCTTCCCATGGAGACTCAAGACGATATGGTCTCGAACTCCCTCAAGCATGATCTGTCTCACCTTCGCCACACACTTCTTCCACTCAACCAACTCTTGTGCATTAGTTGAAGCTGGCTTTGGGATTTCTTGATTAATGGATTTTCAAGCCATTGTCTTCTAATACAACCTCCATTCTATCTTTCCATGTTATGTAAATCGAGCTACCTTCCAAGGCATACTCGAGTCTCAAGCCATAGAATGCCATTGGCCAACCTTGAAGCATGATATGAATTCAATTTGCACCTGCAATCCCAAACTTCAAACCTCGAATTCTCTTCTCAGTATATTGTTCACAGGTCTGATACCATGTAGAAAATCTGTGTAGGTTAACCCAATAATGCAATATAAATTAAATTAGAATACACTTACCTACTTCTACTATCAATTTGCAGAAGCTTAAAGATCGAGCTGAACAATATAACCAGAAGAAGAAGAATCAATGGCACAATGCACATGAAAATACTTTGGGGAAAGCCTTAGCTAAAAGCCCCACACTATTGTATTATCATACATGGTGGAAATACATAGGAATTATACAAATCCTTAGCTCTCACAGCTAGCCAGCTCTCAGTACAATCCTCACAGATGCTGAGAGGTAATCTTGGCTTCTCTCCAGCCTTCCTCTCTACCCTCCAAGCTCCTATTTCCTTGCTTTGTTCCTTGTGGATGATTTCCTTTTACCAAGTGGATGATCTCCCTCCAAACCTGCGCAATCCTCAAGGATTAAATCCTTGACTGCATGCATGAGTTTTCTCTTTGATAAAACACATGCAACTGATTGTACATTGTACTTGACTTTTAATCTCAACTAGGTATTTCTCATAATAGACATGCATGAGATGCTGATGAGGGAATCTTCTATTAACTAAAGTAGCACTAGTTGAGTGCATGCATGCATTAATTGACTGTTAACTCTCTATTAGTTCCTCAAATAGTTTGGAACTGATTTAACTGGACTTAACTCAGTAAACTGAGTTAACTAATTACAACTCAAATATAACTCAATTTTTTCTCCTTAATTTATGAGATAACTCTTGCATGACTTGAGAAAGACTTCTAACTTGAATTTCTCCTACTAATTAATTTGAAATAAATTGATTAATTATTTCCAAGTGGCTGTTAAGACTAAATTTGATTTTAATTCACAATTTAATTCAAGGAAAAATTAAATTGGAATATTTGTGTTGCCATATTTCAACATGGTGGAGTTCTCCTAGGGAAAATTAAAGAGACCATAACTTCTTCATTATTCGACCAATTTTTTCTTAAAAAGAGTCATTCCTAGATGATTTGGATGCTCTTAGCAGAATGGAACAAGTTTCAGAGGCAGAAAGGTAATTATATATGTGATTTTTCTACGTTGAATTTTAAGGAAGCCTAGGACCAATGGAGAGGCGGTTAATCCTAGATGAGCTGAAGTCCAATTGCATAGCTTGGAAAGTCATTTTTTTTTTTATGTTTTTTGCGTCTTCAGAATCCAATGGAGTATATTTCAAAGACATTGGAGCACTACAGGTACATGTAATCATAGAATTGACCATTAATCCAAAGAGGGCCTAGCCAATGAACTAGGTCCAAGGAGATGTAGCCCAGGAGGGGTGAACTCCTTTATCAGATTTGTGTTATGAGTTTGTTGCATTTTATTTCTCTGCAATTTACTTGTTGTATATGTGTTTTAAACAACTAATTAATCTCATGAATTTCTCATAAAATACACTCAACACTTGACACAAAATTCCTCACATTTTGGCTAATTTGAGACAATCCTAATCACATTTTTTTAATACTGATGGGGAGCTTGCACAGAATTAACGAGTTTTCCCAACATTCAGATCAAGTTGGTATCAGAGAACTGTTAGCTCATTTTAACCCTGAGATGGTTTACTAAGGTTAGCTAGAAAATTAACTATTGGTTTTGTATTTGTGCAAGGAAAATTTAACTATGTGCAAGTTTATGTGTGAGCTTTGCGAATATTTTTTATGCATTAGAAGTGTGATGGCAGCTTCAAAAAGTGATGCTTCTAATCCATATTCATTATCAAGACTTTTTGATTTAGAGATGTTGCAAGAGCTTATCATGATGAGAGATATGGTGCAAGAGATTGATGAATATAAGAAGGAGAACATTATAATTCAAGAGGAGTTGATGGCCATGAAGGAGGAGAAGCAAGATCTTCTTGAAAAGATGCATGATATGGAGATTCAACTCCATGATGCCAAGGAAACCATAGCCAAGTATGTTCATGAAAATGAAGTATGCAATTCAAGTTTAACTTCAAATTCCTCTCAAAATGAATGTTTTGGTGCTTTTGAAAGACAGACTAGAGGAATGGGGTCCAATTATTGATGAAGATGGGTTATGAAGGTAAAGGGTTAGGCAAACATGTACAAGGCATAGTTGAGCCAATTTTTGTTAAGGAAAGGCCTATGTACTTGGGTCTTAGTTATGGAAAACATGATGGAGAATGCTCCAAATCCAAGGAGGCACATGAATGTTTTCCGAGACGGACTTTCATTACATGTTCATTACCTCAAGCTTGTGAAGTTTTTGTTCGTGAGGAATGCAAAAGTTTTATACCCACTTTGCAAGAAGATGCTCATAAGCATGGAATTAGTGGAAATGGAAAACAAGAGGACGTTAAAAGCTCTAAGGTCATTGAAACAATTGTTTGTATTCTGAAGAGAACCAATACCTCACCAAATTCACCTCTTCATGAGGGAGACAAAGGTGAATGTACAAGGTATAAATCTGCCTTTAATCAAGATTCTTTTGATTATAATAACCATGGTAAATCTTGACATAAGATTTGGAGAAAATTTACATGTTCCTTTGTGATTTGAATGACCATACTATTTCGAGGTGTTGGAATAGGATAGCCATACACAAGAAAGTTTCAAAACAAAAGAGACATAAAGCCAAAGTTTCATTGGATAATGGAAACCATGTTGAAAAGAAGATGCAATTATTTTGCACTCATTGGCATAAGCAGGGTCATCTTGTAGACAAGTGTTGGACTTTGCATCTAACAAGTCATCCACGACATTTGAAGAAGGTGGAGAGAGATTTTGGCAAGAATGGAAAAGAGGATTCCATAATTTATGTCGGTTGGGATGATACACATGATGAAGTGTAGCTGAAAGAAGTGCCATTGAAATGGTTTGGAAAGAGATAGAGAGTTTTGTTAACCAATTAGGGCCTTGAATTTGTTTTGATAATTGATGCAAATATTGCCTTATTGATGCATTTCCTTGTTATTTGGATGCATTTATTTTCTTCTAAAAGTATGTTGCATATTGCATGAAGCAAGATGTTGGAAAAGTAGAGTTATGTTGACTCACTTAGATGCAACAAAGTTGGCAATTTACAACTACAAATTTGCATGCATGTTGCATTCTTGAACTTGCATGTTTATGCCAGGAAGGTGTTTGAAAGTGGAGTATACTCACTCACTTTATTGCAGCAAATTTGGTCATTTCAGATCTTTAAGTACTCATACATAGCAATGGGATTCTTGTTCTTGTGATTGTAATTGTGAGAGAGTTGAGAATTGTTATACATGCTTGAGAGTTTTTGTGTGTGAACAATGGAGTTTTTAATAGTTTCATTGTGCTTGAACATCCATGAGTGATTTACTTGTGATAGTTGATTGCTTTGTTGACATGTATGTTGTCAACTTGAGAATGTTGATCATTTGCACATGCATGAGTGTCATCTTGTGTGGTCGATTGATTGTTACATGTATGTAATATCGACTTGGAAGAGTTGATTTTGTCTCCAAAGATAAAAGGCAGATGTGGCGAATTATTTCATGAGAATGTGGAATTCTTGTTGTAAATCGTCAAGTTGTTGTACATGCTCTTTCTTGACTTGAAAACCAGTGGTTTGAAGAAGCATGTTTTGTCGATGTTTTATACACTGATATGTAAGAGTACATGGTTATGTTCACATGATGTGACATTTTTTTCTTTGAAGAAGCAAAAGGAAGAGGTTGTCAAGTTATATTCTTGCATGAGGGTTTTTCAAGGTTAATGGTGTTTCTTGTGACAAGATTTCGCAGGATTTTGGAAGGTCCACGCTTGAGCAAGAGGCTCATGATTGGCCTTCATTCTCAAATAATGACATTAGCAACATGTTAATAGTGGAGGATGATGGAATCAAGAAGCGAAAGTGGACAAAAATGCCAAAAAAAAATTGTAGCCATTGTATACCATTTGATTTGTTAATGCCAAGAAGCGAAAGAGATGGTGAATCAATTCTTCCATATGTGGAATTTGGAAACATGGAGGTAAAATAATGGTCATTTATTTTTTTGTTATTACTGATATTGGAACTCATTGTTGTAGTTCACTCAGATGGGCTTAACTTGGAAAAGTGGTTTCCAAGGAGAAGCTTGTACTGAGGGATCGCTTTGGTACATCAGGGTGTTTGATCAACAAGAAGCTAGCAACTATTGGATTGGGTCAACAACAAAAGGAGAACATTGGTTGAAGAGTCAAGCCATTTGCAAGGCAAGGCATGTGAGTGAACCCAAGTGGTTGTCATGGAGATTTATCCAAGTAGAATCAACTGATAGAACTTGGGAAGGATAAGAGTATTCAGGTCTCATTAGATAACCTACTTCTGTGGTTCCAAAATCCTGTAAGTGGGAAGGAGTGATCCGAATCTAGATTAGGGTAAATTTTTTTCTTAAAAATCGAAGTTCTCAGAATCGCTCAAAACCTGAATGACCGTGTCCGTCCTGTAAAACAATCCCATCACAACTCATTTCACTCAAAATAGAGTTTGTATGAGGAAGATAGAGACTTCTGTCCACTTTGCCAAACAAAAGGGTTTTGCAAAAAAAACGTACAATCACTACCCAATCAACACTATGTATGGTTGACGTGGCAGGTGACTATGCAGGTCAAAGGTTTAGTCAATGGCTAGTGAGGTTATGCCAAGTGGCGCTTTCTGATTGGTCGACAGTTTGGTGAGTTGGAATTTTTTCATTAAATGAAAGAGGATCAATGAGAAGAGGACATGTGGCAAGCCAAGAGTCCACCACGTGTCCCTACCCAAGGGCCTAGTAGAATCAACACGTAATGGTAAAATTTTATTGGTAGGTTGGGGATCGATCCCGCGACCTCGCCCACACAAGCCCCATGCTCCACCACTATGTAAACCATGTTTCTTAACATATAATGAGCACATTTTGTATTTAAAGTTTAAGCATCAATGGATTGGGAGGTAACTGCTAACCTTAGCCTCCACATGTGACCAGCACTGCAAACCGACGCCTAGCTTTAACACACACCGCGCGAGATTAATGTGCTTAATAGAGATTAGTGGTAATTAAACCATACTTATCCATTAATTAATTTCAGTTTAACTTGGTAGAAGTTTGGCAGGTCTGATAAATTCGACATTTACTCCATTTTTGGCAGAGTCAACTAGAGTTTCTCTAGATTTGGTGGAGTTTTCCTAAGGAAACCTGAAGAGACCATAACGTCTTCATTATTTGACCAATTTTGGCTCAGAATGAGTCATTCCTATATGATTTGGATCCTCTGAACATAATGGAATAGGTGACAGAGGAAGAAAGGCACTTCTGTAGGTGATGTTTCTACGTTGAATTTTAAGGAAGCTCAGGGCCACGAGGAGAGGAGGTCAAGCCTAGATCAACTGAAGTCTAATTGCAAAGCTTAGAAAATCATTTTCGGGGTTTTTGGGTCTTCTAAATCCAATGGAGTAGGTTTCAAAGTCATTGGAGAATTGTAGGTTCATGTAACAATATAATTGACCATTAATCAAAAAAGGACCTAGCCATTGAAGAAGGTCCAAGGAGATGTAGCCCAGGAGGGGTGAACTCCTTTATCAGATTTGTGTTATGAGTTTGTTGTGTTCTATTTCTCTTCAATTTACTTGCTGTATATGTGTTTCAAACAGCTAATTAATCTCATGAATTGCTCATAAAAGACACTCAACACTTGACACAAAATTCCTCACATTTTGGTTAATTTGAGATGATCCTACACACATTTTTTTAATACTGATGAGGGAGCTTGCATAGAATTAAAAAGTTTGCCCAACATTTAGATCAATACAATAGGCCAAAATTAGGAGTGTCTTTCAGATATTTGAGAATTTTTTTCACAACCAACAAATGGGATTCCTTAGGAGTAGATTGAAATCTTGCCACCATTCCTACTTCTTGCATAACATCGGGTCATCAAGTAGATATTTATACAAGAGCTCCAATTATTGACCTATAAAGAGTTGTATCCACCAAAGGGAATTCATAATATTTACTTAATTTTCAATTTTTAGTCATCGGTGTGCTCATAGGAGCACATTCTTGGATCCCATATCTCTTAAGCATGTCTTTAAGATATTTTGCTTGGGATATGAAATTCCTGCTTTAGTTTGAGTTATTTGCAGTCCAACGAATTAATATATCTCACAAATCATAGACATTTCAAACTCCTTAGACATATTTTGAGAAAATTCTTGACTCATCTCGTCATTGTTGCTCACAAAAATCAGATCATCAACATATACAAGAGTGATTGGAAATTTATCTTTGTCCATCTTCATGTAGAGATTACTTCCTACCACCCCCTTTTTGAGGCCTTGTTGTTGTAGATAATGATCCAATCTTGTGTACCAAGCTCTAGGAGCTTGTTTCAATCCATATAACGCAATTTTCAACTTACATGCAAAGTCTTTTCCTTTTGCTAGATCAAACCCTTCCGGTTTCTCCACGTAAAATTCTTCCTTTAGATCACCATTTAGAAATTCTGATTTCATGTCAATTTGATAAACTTTGAACCCTTTTGAACAAGAAAATTCCAAAAACATTCTTATAGCTTCAAAACGAGCTACCAGGGCAAAGGTTTCTTCAAATTCAATTCCTTCAATTTGTGAGTATCCTTTACAAACAAGCGTTGCCTTATTTATGATGAACTGTCCATCTTCATTCATTTTATTTTTTTACACCCACTTGGTTCCAATTATATTTTTATCTTTTGGACAAGGTACAAGTTCCCATGTTTCATTCTTTCTGATTTGAAACATTTCTTCTTGCATAGGGTGTGGTGTAAGATCATGAAAGAAACAAGATCTCATGACATCATCACGAGGGTGACTAAATTTTCAAGGATAAGTAACATACCTCAGTCAACATCTTAGGGTTTCTATGAAAGAAGGTAAGTTGTAAGAAACAACTTTTCAGAACTCAAACATTTGAAGAATTCTCATCATGCAACAAAAGGGAAACATCTGCTAGATAGGAACTTTAAGATCCTCAAGATTCTCTAATGGAATCTTCACTAGAAGATTCATTGATCTAGGGATGAAGTAAGTGTTTCAATAGAAGCTCCAACCTGTGGAGTTCATGAATAATGATATAATGACATAAGAGTATTTCAGGGGGTTGAAGATATCTCAATGGAGGATGCTGCTGAAAGAAGCTTGGACAACCTAAAGGTAAAATAAGGTATGTATACTTGTATTTAAGTTTTATATTGTCATGTCCTATGGTTTCATATCAATACTTCTATCTTGAGAAGCATAATTGAAGGAAAAAGATCTCATACTGTAAAAGGATGAAAAAAGTCATAAGTCACATGAGATTAAATCAACAAAATATGTCCTCATATGAAATATGACGTGGTTGACTACAATTACATAACTATGATTAGAAAACTCTAAAATACATCTGGGACTGGAATGTGTAAGGAAGGAAGAGATCATGAGATATGCAACCCTGATGAAGGCAATCGGTATCTAAAAAGATCAAGAAGACTTGACTAGAAAAATCTCTCAGAATGATATGAAGGCTCTCAGGGAAAAGATGTAGACCATTGATAATGGATATCTTTGGGAGATGTGTCAACATGAATGTAGGATGGTGATACCTACAAAAACATGTTGTGATGAAGAGCTACCTAGTAAGGTATGATTTAATTTAATTATATATTCGATTTCTTGAATAATATCTGGATAAGTTCATGCAGGGCTACTTACAAGTACAACTAGCATTCATATGATGAATGGATGAATGGAGGAAGCATGATGGGAAACAAGTAGTCATATGATGAAGGTTACAGATATGAATAAGGTCACTTTCCATGAAGAAAGGAATGACATGATGAACTAAGGAGGAAAGTGATCGATGAATGTTTCCCTACAAGAAAGAAGCTCAACTAACTTTCATGACATCAAGGAGAAAAGTTAACAAGAAATTGAAGGAACGATGAAGAAGAAGTTGTTGATGTATAGAAGAGTCTCTAGATAAGAGAGAGCTATGAAAGGTCTCTGATCAAGAGGGAGCTTCGATTAGATCACCCTTGATTAAAAATGAGTTACAATTGTGTTTTTCTATTTCATGTGTCATGCACTAGACTAGGAGTAACATCCGTAAGTCTAAGTGAAGGCCATGAATGGAAATGTAGACACATGATAGACACAACATTCTTGTCTTAATTTTAGAAGACATAATGGAGGATTGGGTAATCATCTAGAATACGATACTCTTTGAGGATGTCTAGCACATCCAAGACAAGAGTAGGCAAGAGGACCGATACTCTTTGAGGTCTGGGAACCCAAGATAAGAATAGTCCTAGAAGGTCATACTCAATGAACACTCAGGTGGGTATGTACCTTGAGAGACAACCAATAAGGTGTCTATAAGTTATTGGTCTCGCCAACATCATGCTCTGATCTTATGAGAGATAGAGTTGTTAGTTAAGGCCTTGCTATGAACAATGTTGGTTACTTTGATGCTATACTGATGGGCTACCAATCTGATTCTTCTTATGACAAATTCTTCAGATTGAGAACGACCAACTACCATTTTAAATAAATCCCTAGTTAATATGGAGTGTTGAAGAAAATGTAACTAGGTTCGGTATTTATACATGTAATTTTGATATTTGTACTTGTCAAGAAAAATAAATATTATTTTTGTAAATTATAAGAATGAGTTTCTTGCTCATTCCATAGGTCTAGGAAAGTCAAAGAGTCTAATACATGTGTAAGCAGCTTTTCTTGAGCCTTCATGTAATGTATATGGGTTAAGCAAATGTATAAGAACAACCCTCCAAGACTAGCACAATCTTCTTAAAGACAAGCAAGCAAGATGATGAAAAATCACAGTCAAGTCAACCAACAAAAGAAGTAAAAGGGAGTCATGTTAGCTCAAAAGATGAGACACATTGGTTTTTTGGTCCATGTTAGATTGAATACATGGTTAAAAACCTATAAATTGGCAGCTGAAGTCACCACAAAATTACATAACAAAATCTTGCAATTCTTTCAGGAAGCTCGGATGAGAATAGGGTCTGCAACCTCGCATGATTTGCAGAAGTATACTCCTGGATGACTATAGTTAGAATACTATCTCGTTATCTCACATGAAATCTCAGTCACCTCCTTAGTATATATTTCAATCCATTTCTAATACTCCTCGAAGGAAATAAATGATACAAGTGTCAACGTTATGACAATGCAGTCACAAGTGACTACACTCTCGACATGAAAGATCTATGTAAAAAATCTGTCTCAACTTATACATGTAATAGAGTCAGTCACTATCTTGATAACTACTATCTCTAAGTATCAGTGCATTCAAAATCAAGAGGATCTATGTGATCTCTGTATAATAATGCATCAACAAGGAAGCTTATAGCTACGATGAGTCTCTTAGTGGAAGTACAATATTCTCAGTAATGTTGTAGCAGTAATGAGTGTCTTCATGATGCAGTGATGATGATGGTCTCAGAGATATGAAGAAGAGGATTTTTTCCTTGGCACTGGAGTGGATCAGTTAGTCAAGGGTCATGGTCTTGGCATTAGTCAATTGGAATCTCTATAAGAAGAATTTTGTGTAGGTTTTCCTCTCCAAGAGGGAGAGGTTTTGGCCTTGGCAGAATGCCAACATCTTGTGTTCTTGTCTCTTTTATGATATCTATTTAATGATCTAAAGAAGACACATTAATGTTAAAGAATATGTTAACAAGTTAAATATTAATAATTATCATGTCAAGAAGAATATTATTAACCTCATGCCCCAAAGTCTTCAACACCTCCTTCTTCAACTCTTCCCCTTTTAATATAAATGGACAATTTTGTGCATTATGGTCAAAATCATTGCTTTTTGAGCATACTATATCATATTTATCCAAAGGATTAAATGAATTGTAGGTCTTGATTTGACCTTTTTCTTTTAACCTATGTGGATTTCTTTGATAATTGATCCTATATCTTGGGTTATTATCCTTATAAGCCTTGCAATATTTAGCTTGATGACCATTTTTTTTAAAATGGAAACAACAACCAAAAAAGATACTTTGATACCTATTAGGATAGCCTTGAATTGATGTAATATTCTTCCCTAGAGATATCTTTCCTTCATTCCTTGGGTTGATGTAGGTGAACCTTTGTTCTTGGTGGAATGACTTTTCTTCTTGTGGGTGATTGTAAAGGATGTTAACATAACTTCTTTGGATTTTATCATTTGCATTCTTCTTTGAACTTGATGATTCACCTTTGAAACCAATTCCAGTATTATCATGTTGTGATCCTTGAGTATTAAGGATTTTATCAATATTTTGAGAGCTTTGCCAGCTCTTATAGCATGATTCAACTCCTTCTTTAGATAGAGAATTTTAGCTTTACATTTCTTCCATATTTATTCTCTTCCTTTTAGCTTGTTGTTCAAGAGTTCTTCCTTTTCTATTTTGAGAGAAATGACCTTCTTCCTTAATTTCTAATTTTTTTCAATTTCACTCATTAGTAATTCATTTACATTTCCTTCATCTTCTTTCTCTAAATCATTGTCAATTCTAAATGCCATGAACAATACTTCACTACTTCCAGCGTAGTCATCTTCTTCATCAGATTCATCATTATCCCTTTTGAGTAGAAATGTATTTTTAGTTGATTGTTTCTTTGTAATCACAAATTCTTTTTCATCGGAGTCATCTTGTTTGGAGATGAAATTCTTCTTATTTAACGCTTTCTTCTTGAACATCCTCTTTTTATATTCATCTTCATCATCACTATCATGTTTATGAGGACACTTTGCCGCATAATGTCCTATCCTACCACACTTAAAACAAATGAGAGGATACTTACCTTTGAGTTTGGATCCCTTCCTTAGTTTCAACACGAATTTTGCTAGATCTGCTCAAGTATTGGAATCATAACTACTACAATTCTTTCCTTTATTTAATGTTTCTAAAGCCTTGAATGCTACATCCTTAGGTTTTGGGATTCCTTTTCTCATTTCATATGCAATAAGAATCCCATGAAGTTCGTCCATTTTTAGGTCATCCAAGTCCTTCATTTCTTCTATCGAACTGACTTTGGAATCAAAAATTTTGGGAGTGATCTGAAAACCTGTTGGAAAAATATGCTTTCTTCAACCGTTTCACCTAGACCCTTGAGTGAGTTGACAACACTATCTACTCAGAGGAAAAAGGTTGTAATGTCTTCTTCGTCATCCATTTTAAGACTTTAAAATTGTCTTCTATGAGTTTGAAGTTTTTCCTTCTTGACCTTGGAGTCTCCATCATAGATATCAATAAGCTTGTCCCACATTTCTTTTGCAGATTCACAATCTATAAATTTTGTAAATTCCGAATTAGAAATTCAACTTGTTATGGAATTTAGTGCTTTAGCATTTGCCATATAAATTTTATATCAATCTATAAATTATTTTCATACTTCAGGTCCAAGAGAAATTATAAAAATGTCATCCTATGCTTCCAGAAGCCAAATTTTGTTCCATCAAATTGGGGGATTTTTCTTGAATCCTAATTCTTCATTGTGACATAAGAATCCTTCTTCTAGCTATTAGGATGATTATGAAAAGTTGTCTCTGATACCAATTTTTGGAAATACTGAGAGGGGGGTGAATCAATATTTATTTTTAATTGTTATGTTTACCAGTTAAGATTCTTCACAATTATAATCATAAAAATAAACAAGATTTTTTTAGGAACAAGGGAGGACACCAATCCTCTTTTTACAAAAGTTTGAGTACAATGAAGTTGAGGGCTCCAACCTTTTAATTTGTTAAGATCCAACCTATTTCCAAGCTCCAACTTTGGCTTTTAAAATGCTCCTACCTCTAGGGCTCCATCTCTATCCTTCTCAATACTCCAACATTATTTTAAAGGCTCCAATCCCTAGGGCACTAACCATCCAACCTTTTTAATAAAATTATTAAATTAATTACTTTATTTTCTCCACAAGTTTGTCCTCGACCTTTTATTTGGTCATTGAATACTCTTCACTATCCAATGCTTCACTTTTCCAAAAAAATGCTCCAAGATTCCTAATGCTTCACTGTCTAAGATTTTTTCACTTCAATGTTCAAAATCATAAATTATTTAATATTTCATGTCTCCTAACTCATCATGGTTAAACCCTTCAATTCTTCATGAGTTCTTCACTGTCTAAAGGTTTTAAGTCACCACAGGCCTGAGCTATAATTGGACTAGACTTCCACCAATCAAGTCACAGTTTTGGGCTTATGTGTGTGCCAATATTCCACGGGTCTTTGATGTGTAGACTGAGCTTTATAAACACTTTCATAGGTTCAAGCCAAGTCACGGATCCAAACCATAACATGTGACTATTCTTCTAAAGGTTTTACTGGTTCGAGCTTCAAAGACGCACCCAAATGACCTGCTTAACACCACATGTCCGAGTTAATAAGTCTGTGGTTGTTTTATATATAAAAATAGATATCACAGGATGTCCGAGTTTATTACTGTCTAGCACCGAGATTACAGGTGAAAGGTATGTCATATATTAGAGAATAAATATATTTGATCTCTAGTTCGGAGATAGTTCGAAACTTTGAAAGGTAAAATAGGTCTAAGGCACTACTCCACATGTCTGAGCTTCAACCTAGGATTCAACAAGTTCGAAGGTTGATCTGAGCCTCAATCCAAGGAAATTTTATATGACAATAGATGTAGATGGTTTGAACTATTGATACCACATGTATGATTCAAGTGATCCGAGGTAATTGTCCTCAACAAGTGATCCAAACTAATTGTCCTCCAATTCATGTTAACTGTCCTCCAATCCAAGTCTCTCTTTGTCACAATTTACCCAAACAGTTCTAACCTTAAAATTTTTCCTCCTCAACCTCCTTTAGTTCACGAGTCTTGAAATTCACCTTCTATGTTATGCTTTGAATTAGTCTTCAACGAGTGGATATATGTCAAATGAACGAGTATGAACTCTTATGTATACATTCTCTTTTTTAATGAAGGGACATGAAACTTTTTGTTGATTTGGGGTAACATCGGATGTGCTTTAGGCCTCATAATTTGCAGGAAGGCTTAGACACATGCATTATCAAATACCTAGAAATCATTTTGGGAAATTACTCCTGGAGTCAGCTTTATTAAAATAATTAATTATTTTTAATGGGACCCTAAGTATAAACTTAGGAAATTGAGATAATTAATCGGTATTAATCTAAATTGTTGGTAAAAATTCTAGAAGAAGGAAGATATCAAATCAAATGATCCTAACCATTGATTAGAATCTAATCTGGTACTTGATGGATCAACGAGAGGAATATAAGAGGAGATTTGATGGGCACTTAAAGAGCACACCAGAGGTAGATACTTAGTTACCCGAGTAAGGTCAATTTCTCTAAATGGTCAAAGTTCAACAAGAGAAATTTGAATCAGAGGGAGAGTTTCATGTGAGGAAGAAAGAGAGGGAATCAACATATTCAGAGACTGCAAGGTAGCAAGACGTAGAGTAGGAATAGTGTGACGTAGAAATAGGCTGTGCAGAGGAAGATTGATGCAAAGCTTGAGTGGGTAACTTGACGTTGGGCCAGTGTGATAAATTTGACACAGAGGGATGTAGAAGGATTCTAGGGAAGACGAAGTGTTTCACATGGGTCAGAAATTTGTTAGGAAGAGTTTGTAAAATTTCTCATTCTTATTTTGCTGGTTGTAATTTGTACATGGGAATTTGCTTAAGAATAAGAAAACCCTCATCTGTTGCACCGATTTTCCCACATTGGGTTTTCCTAGGGACGATTGTACAAAAATAACTCTCATTGTGATTGTATTTGTGCAAATATTTTTCCTTACATTTAACTTTTGTAATGTTTTAATTATGAAGGTTGTAGTAGAATATATTTCAATATTTGTTGTAAGAACAATGTGAATAAATTATTTATGAGATAATAAGTAGAAAAAATAATATTAATCACTGCAGTAGGATCTCTATTTAGAATTTTTCACATGGTATCAAAGCTAAAGGGAAGCAAAAGGAAGAAGATGGAGGACCCAACATTGAAAGGGGAAGGGAATTCGAAATTCCTACGGGGGCAATAATTCAAATCTTCAAGGGGCTTGTTCAGTTCAAAGCTAAGAAGATTGGATTTAGTGGGAAAACTTTGTTTGAGTGAGTCGACAGAGAGGTAAATCTTTCCAATTGAAATTTGTCAGTGGTAGAAGGATCAACACAATAGAAGATTCAACAAGGAGGGTTGTCTCAGGTGGGGTGCAATTTTTCCCGTAGTTGTTGTTGGGACATGTTAGCATCCGAAATTGACACAATATGGATACTCAAAGTGTCTCAAATTTATCTACCAGATTAGATGAAGAATTTGCATGCCTAGCAAATTCAGCGTCAATAAATGTTTGGTACATTGATAGTGAGGCTTGAGCTCATATGACTAGAGTACAAGAACATTTCTTGAGCTATCAAGAAGAACCAATGGACCTCAAAATTACTATCGGAAACATAACGAAATGTAGTTCAGTAGAGAAAGGAACCATAGCATTTTAGACGGAAGCAGGGACAAACATCTGAGCCACCAATGTTCTACATGTGCTAGGATTAGGAATGAACTTTATTTCAGTATCCCAGTTACAGGACAAAAAATATGATGTATACATCATGGGAAAGAAAGTATATGTCGAGAATCCAAGTTGGAAGAAGAAAAGGCAAATTGGTATTTGAAGCATCAAGTTGTAGATGGCAGTTTGAATCACCAATGGCGCTGATAGGAAGAAACTATAATGGTAAGAAGGAGTGAAATGACTTATGGCATAGGCGAATGGGGCATTTACATCATGGAGCACTGAGGATGCTCAAAGAGACTGTTACAGGAGTACCCATCCTTAGTAGTGAACATGATGACTTATGAAGAGGATGTGTGCTAGGGAAGTATGTTAAAGCAACATTTTCCAGAAGTAAAAATAGAGTAGAATGTGTATTAGGATTAATACACTTAGATATCTATAGTCCTATGTCCACAAGAGCTCTAGTGGTGTAAAATACTTTGTCACCTTTATCGATGATCACTCCAGAAAAATCTATATCTATTTCTTAAGGACCAAGGATGAGGTCTTTGATCGTTTCTGAGAGTTTAAAGCTCTTGTTGAAAATATGGTATGGAAAAGGATAATGGTATTGCATTCATATAATGGTGGAAAATATACAAACAAAGACTTCACAGGTTTTTGTAGAAATGAGGGCATCAAAAGAGAGAGGACAACTCTATATAATCCGGAGCAGAATGGAGTAGAAGAATGGAAAAACATAACTATTGTTCGGGTAGCCAAATCTATGTTGTATGATCAAGATCTACCTAGGTATCTATGGGCAGAAGCTTGCAACACAAACAATGTATATCCAGAATAGAACTCCTCATAGAGCACTGGGGAATAAAACACTTAAAGGAGTCTTCACAGGGAAGAAGTCGAAAGTTAGTCGTCTCAGGATATTCGGAAGCATGGCTTATTGTTATATTCCAGATGAGAATAGTAGTAAATTGGATGAGACTACAGAAAAGGGGTATCTTGTAGTATACAACAAGACCTCAAAGGCATAGTGAATCTACATTCCTAGCAGCAGGAAGATTGTAGTAAGACGAGATGCAAAGTTCATGGAGGACAGAGCTTTCAGGAAATTTCATGCGATGCCTACAGAAGATCAATTAGGAGATGTTCCATTAGTCCAAGAGCAGTAGGGGCAACAAGGAGGATAGGTAGGAGGACAAACACCTGGATCAAGTACAGTGACCAGTACTAGTATCTCCTTAGAAGGAGGAAATGCATATAGTTCTCAGTAGATGGAACGACAGGATCAGGAGGAGGAGTTGGTTGAACTTCCCACCACCAATGGTAGAATGAATAGAGAAGTATGACAGACATTGAGGGTCATAGAGGAGTTTGTTGGAGCTCCTAGAACTAAGAAAAGGCAGCTTAGACAATTTGATAGATACTAGGCATTGGTAGATCAGGTTGAAGAACCCTCTATGTTTCAGGAAGTTGTTCAATGCCAAGTATGGGTGAATGCCATGGTGGAAGAATACAATTCCATCACGACGAATGATGTCTGGGAAGTAGTAGCTAGACCATAAGATATATCAGTTATACGATCATGATGGATCTATAAGATCAAGTATGCTACAAATGGAAGTATAGAGAAGTACAAGGCAAGGTTCATGGAAAATGGGTATGCTCAGAAAGAAGGAATAGACTATGAAGAGACCTTCGCCCCAGTTGCTCAATAGACCTTTATTATTTCTATTATATCCCTATCATCTCAAATGGGATGGGAGATTCACTATATGGATGTCAAGACATCATTCTTGAATGGGATGATAGAAGAGGAGGTGTATATACAACAACCTGAAGGCTTTAAAACTCATGAGAAGAGAACTCATGTTTGTAGGTTCAAGAAAGCCATGTATGGGCTCAAGAAGGCACCCAGAGCATGGTCTGGTTAGATTGATAGTTACTTGCAGCAGTTGGGATTTTTCAAGAGTGATGATGATCCCAATCTCTATATTTGATGGTAGAGAATGAGCCACTTATTCTGGTATTGTATGTAGATGACCTGTTCCTAATTGGGTCATCCAGGCTCATCTAGGATTGTAAGAAGAATCTTGAAGATGAATTTGACATGAAGGACCTAGGTTTGATCCATTATTTTATGGGGTTGGAAGTTTGGCACAGGAATGGGGAGATCTTCCTTGGACAGGGAATGTATCCAACAGAAATTCTAAAGAGATTCAGAATGCAGGATTGTCGACCCATGGCTACTCCCATGATCACCAACTGAAAGAAAATAGATGGATCATGATACAAGGAAGTAGATCCCACCTTGTATAGACGGCTCATTGGGTCGCTCATGTATATGGTCAACACTAGGCCACACATTTGTTTTTTTGTCAACACTCTGAGTCAATTCATGGTGGAACCAAAAAGGGTGCATTGGGTGGAAACTAGACACATTCTTAGGTATGTACGTGGAACAATCAGATATGGGTTAAAATACTCCCGAGGGGAGGACATCAGTTTGAATGGGCTAACTGATGCAAATTGGTAAGGTAATTCAGTGGAACAAAAAGGTACCTCAGGGTATTTCTTTAGTGTTAGATCAAGGATAATAGCTTGGCGTAGCAGGAAGCAGAAATCAATAGCTCTAAGCTCAGCAAAATCAGAATATATGGCAACTAGCATAACTATGTGTGAAGCTATATGGCTCATAAAATTTCTTGTGAGCTTTTTCAGAAAAATGATGGAAGTGACCAAGGTTCACTGTGATAATTAGAGTTGTATCAAACTCTCTGAGAATCCGATATTTCATGATCGTTCAAAACACATAGATATCCATTGTAACTTTATCAGAGATTGTGTGAAGTAAAAATACAATATGTCCCCACAGTAGAGCAGGTAGTCAATATACTCACAAAGGCTCTTGGAAGAGCTAAGTTCACTCAGTTCAGAGAGCATATGGGTATGGTAGAAAATTCATTTTAGTAGCAGCATTAGTTTATAGTGTGGGGATAGTTGGTAGTGGTAGTGCAAGCAACAACACAGATGCAAACATTCAAAGGGAGCTGTAGTACAGATGCAGTGTTGGCAGTGGCAGTGTCAGCAATAGTACATTTTTAGTAGAAATGGAGTAGTTGGTGGAAAACATGTCATTCATTAGCAGCGTAGAGGATGATGCCTCAAAGTCAGAGCGGTATGCAGCAACAGTACATTGCTAGAGCACATTCCTCACTAAGAGGGAGTGTTGATTTCGGGTAGCATCAGATGTTCTTTAGGCCTCAAAATTTGCATGAAGGCTTAGACACGTGCATTCTCTAATACCCAGAAATAGTTTTGGGAAATTCCACCTGGAGATAGTTTTATTAAAATAATTAATTATTTTTAATGGGACCCTAAGTCTAAACCTAGGAAATAAAAATAATTAGTGGGTATTAATCTAAACTGTGGGTGAAAATTCTAGAAGAAGGGAGAAATCAAGTCAAATGATCCTAACCATTGATTAGAATCTAATCTAGGTTATTGATTGATCAATGAGAGGATTATAAGAGGAGGCTTGATGGGAACTTGGAGAACACACGAGAGGAAAATACTTAGTTACCTGAGTACGATCGATTTTCTCCTTGGTCAAAGTTCGATAAGAGAAAATCAAATCAGAGGTAGAGTTGCAAGTGAGAAAGGAAGAGAGGGCATCAACATATTGAGAGAGTGTAAGGCAGCAAGATGCAGATTAGGAATAGGTTGACACAAAAAGAGGCAACAGAGAGGCAGATTGATGCAGAGCTTGCGTGGGCAGCTTGACACTGGGCCAGTGTGAGAAGTTTGACGTAGAGGGACGCAGAAGGATTCCGGGGGAAGAAGTGCTTCACCTGGGTAAAAAAAAATTCAGGAAGCGTTTGTAAAATTTCTCATTCCTATTTTGCTGGTTGTAATTTTTACATGAAAATTTGTTGAAGAATAATAAAACCCTCATCTATTGCACTGATTTTCCTACATTGGGGTTTTCCGAGGATGATTGTATAAAAATAATTGTCATTGTGATTGTATTTGTGCGAGTATTTTTCCTTACATTTACTTTCTGTAATGTTTTAATTATGAAGGCTGCAATAGAATATATTTCGATATTTCCCGTAAGAACACTGTGAATAACATTTTTTGAGATAAGAAGTAGAAGCAATAATATTAATTAGTGTAGTAGGGTTTCTATTTAGAAATTTTCACACTTTGGAGGGAGGTAGACTTAATTTAACTCAGCTTAGGCCTACTAGGGTAGAGAATATGATATTTTATCTCAAAAAATCATTTTCTCTTAGACTACTCGAAGTTAGAGGATGAGTGAGGGCTCATTGAAAAGAGGAAAGAGTCTTCTACAAGATAGTGAAGGGGTCATTGTATTATGATGTCTTCAAGATGTTAAAATTTAATTTTCTTTATTGTTGTTTAGGAATTTATAGTACAAGCCTTAGGGTTTTTAGGATTCTTCATGCATAAGAACATTGAGACTATGATAAGGGTTAGGGAATCTTCATTAGGGCTCCAAGTGTGGTCATCAAGTGTGTTTCATATTGACATCAATGACAATTATTGACTAACACATTCATGGGTTTAGCTGAGTTGGGTCAATTTTATTTTTTGTTTATTTTTTGGGTTGGGTGTGGGGGGTAGTGCATTGGGGAATCCAACTGCATTGATCATTTAGAAAGTTACATGCTCAAAGGCCTCATGCATGCCTTTTGTATGCAACTTGGGAAAGAAAACCATTGGAAGTGCATCATGATTTTGTCTTTAAAGAGTTCAAGTTCAAAATAGAACAAAATGTGATTTTATGACATGTCAATAACAATGAAATACAAAGTAATTTGAGATTCTTGTGCTTTCCTATGCTAATATATGTACCAAAATTAAAAAGTATAGGATCCAAAGGCTCTTGCTACTCATTGGTCTGTATCCTTGCATTTCATCTAACATAAGAATAATTTCATTATTTGGATCATTTCCCTCAAGGAGAAATTTTGCGAGACTTCATCTTCCATTATGAATCAATAGTGAATATATATTAGTTCTCGCACCCAAGAGCATGGCTAGTAATAATGAATTAAGCTACAATATTTGTAAGAATTTCATATTCTAAATGATAGTCATTTTCCTGAAGAGTGTCCTCCTCAACCTCCTTAATCTCTTGCTAAATTTATGGAGAAGTCTCGACATGAAAATTTTGAGCCGAGGATTTAACTTTGAACTTGGTGCATCAACCACCTTGTGAGTTGTGAGTATCACCTCCCCTATGGCATTAAGCCTAATGCATCGTCATGTTGGGTACTGAAGCGTGAATAATGATTAAGAATGAAAATATGGGGGAAAAGAACTATGAAGAGTGAGCACTAAAGTGAATAGAGGATCATGAGAAGACTTATGATTGTTAGCTATCCCTTTTGAAAGCCACGAATGGAGCAAGGAACTGAAGGAAACATTCATTTTCCATTATTGAGAAATGGGCGAAGGAGTGCAAAGTGAAGTGACTAACTCATTGAGGAGTATAACTTGAAACATCTGAGAATAAGTGAACATATGGTTGCAACAACTAGGTGACATAAATGGAGTTCCCTAAATCTTGAATGATTTCATAACTTCCATGACATATGTATGGGAGATAGTGTACCAAGTCTCCTCCATTCATTGCAAGGTGCGACATAGACCCCACCACCACCTATGATACATTATCCTTTCTCATGCCATACTCTTGTTAATTTTAAAATGGTGGAGAGTATTTTTTAAGAAAGTGTCTATCAGTCTATATAGTTAAATTCTATACAACAAAAAAACTCAAAATTCATGTCTTAGAGTATATTTGTGTAGTTAGACAATTGTATTATCAAGAGCTTAATGATTATTTTTGTTGTTCTTAACTAAGATAATAATGCTAAATTAGATAACAAAAGTTGATTTTGATGTTGAATAAAGATGTTATATGAATATAATAAATGGTAAAACTAAAAACCAAGGAAATTTGTTAATAAAAATAATTTAGAATTATAATGTTGTTACATGTCAAATTGAGGCCCCATCTTTGTGAGATGTGGGATACAATCAATCTAGTTCTTAGTTTATGGTGTAAAGAATAATAGTATTTACTTTATTGATGTGTATGGAGTAATTTTTTTTTTTTGGTAGGTAAGCACCCACGGGGGATTTGAACTAGTGACCTATTGCAAGGAGTGCCTTAATAGTGCACCCATTCACTATCAATCCAAAGCCCGATGGGCATCTATGGAGTAAAACTTAATGAGGGGACTAACAATCAAATTTTTAATAAAAAGTTGGCTAGCTAACTAAATAAATAGTTTAATTTGTCATAAACCATTATAACACTTTCATTGGGTGTAGTTTGGAAAAATATAAAATAATCAAAATAATAAGAAAATATGAATATCTCTATTTATAATTTTTTTTAATTAACCAATTAGATAGGGTTATTTAGAATGGACAAGTATATTTAGGCAGAGGGAAATCTTGGAGTAGCACTATTTGAATCATGTTTTTGATGGTGGAAATGGATTCAACACTCTCAACGTCATCAAAAACCTGCAGAGCACTCAAAATATTGAAGTTTGACAACTATAACCTGGATTTATGAGTACTCAAAATCTTGAAGTTTGAGAGCTATAACCTTTATTTACAAAAATGTCTACCGGATTTTATCAAAATATTACGTGAATTTCCATGATTTTCAAGGTAAAAAAACAACCTGATTAGAATAAGGCATTTAAAATAGGGCTTTTAGAATTTTAATTTAATTATCAATAATTATTAGGTGGATGGTAGGATTTAACCTCCTAATAATATTCTAACATATTTTTAATAATCTACACAAAGATTTATATCCAAAGTAGTTATGCTCTTTCTCTTTTTTAATTAAATCAATTAATAGTAGTTATGCTCTTTCTCTTTTTTAATTAAATCAATTAATATGATGTAAAGATGTGTCATATGAATATGAATGATACTTTTTTGGGCATGAGGTATCAGTAATACATGGTATTGACTCATGGTATTGTATTAATTTCTTTAAGATCACTCTATGCCGAAAAGAATTCACATATTAATTTTTTTCATAATTAATAAAATAATTTAAAATAAATTTATAATTCTTTTTATTTTTAATATTTTTTTTCAAATTTTTACAATGTGACATGTATTTTTTTTATAAATATTTATAATCCATTTAATTAAAATATATGAAAAGTAATTATATTAATCATTTTTATAAAATTTACTATAAATTAATGAATCAACTAATCATTTTTCAATAAAAAGTTGAGTGACTATCTAACTAAATAACTAAATATCTTATTAGCCATTATAACATAGAAAAATAAATAACCAATAAAGTGTCCACTTATAGCTCAAAAAACTTGTTTTAAGGTTACAATGAAGTTTGATGTCCAAGTGTCCACTTATGGCCAAGAAAATTTGTTTTAAGGTTTATAACGAAGCTGGATGTCGAATTGATGCACAAGGCGCCATTTTTGTGAAACAAGGGATATGGTCAACCCATTGCTAAGCTTATGGATGAATAAGAAATAATAAACTAACGCACTAACGCCTGCCCGTTTTTGTGAAACAAGGGATATTAGTTTATGGAAGTATAAGAAATAATATTACTTAGTTTACGGAGGCATAAAGAATAATAGTACTTAGTTTATGGAAGTGTACGAAGTAACTAAAGAATAATAGTACTTAGTTTATGGAAGTGTACGAAGTAACTAAATAATTACTGAACAAATGAGCAATTTTTCTATTAAAAAAAAAATAACAAAAATTGTCCATGTATAACTTACTCCCTAATTTAATATCAAGTGAACTCTTAAAAACTATCATTAAGAAGAGCGTTATCATTAAGAAGAGCGTTTTCAGTTTCTTTTCGGACGCACAAACTGTTTTGATTTATTGAAAGCCGCTGTAATTTATTATTTTAATGTCCATGTAAATTAGTACGGAATGATTTGGTGATTCTTGGGGTGACACTGATTATGCATATGGAAAATATGACGAAACACTCTTGTGCTTATGTTGCTATACATCCTGTACTGTTTCTTCTTGCTGCGACATGCAAATGGAGGTGTAGATGAAGATACAAGTGTGAAGATGGAGATGAAAATGATCCACAAGAAGCAATTGAGAAGCATGCATGACATCATACAACTACTTTTACTTGTGGATTCCATGTGAATTAGTGAAAAGAGCAGAGGCGCACAACTCTATAACTCAACACACAAACACTGAACACAAGAACATCTGAACACTTGCTTCATTCACAGATTCAACACGTATATATACAAGCTGGAGAAGTTTCTGGAGATGGGTTCAGTCGGTGGCTTCCTAGAGAAGCTTCCCTGTTTTCAACGGTTTCTAGAATCAACATTAAATCGCTGTTGAACATTTGTGGCAGGTAGTTGGAATTAATTAGTTTCTTCCAACACTCCCCCTTAATTCCAACTACATATAATAAACAAGACACTATACTCTTAATTGTCATGCCTCCTGGTCTAAGTCTCAGCTAGGCTTACAACATAATTTGGATTTTCTACAATGTGCATCTTATTTTTACATATTTCAAGTTTAGCCTTTCCAAGAGGGTTGGTGAATATGTCAGCCACATTTTCATTTGTATTACAATATGATAAGTCAATTTCTTTTGATTGCAATTTTTCTCTTACAAAATGATGTTGTGTCTCAATGTGTTTTGTCCTTGCATGATATATAGGATTGTTTGCTAATTTGATAGTGCTTTGATTGTCACAACTGATTACTGTAGGTGCTTTTTGTGTTTCTCCAACATCTTCAAGTATTCTCCTAAGCCATATTGCTTCACAGGTAGCACTGCATAATGCTTTATATTCAGCTTCAGTGGATGACAATGAAACAATTGGTTGTTTCTTACTGCTCCATGATATTGGTCCTGAACCAATATTGAACACGTATCCAGTAGTAGATTTCCTATCATATGGATTTCCAGCCCAGTCAGAATCAGAATAACCTTTCCAATTCAACATCAAATTCATCAGTGTACATAATACCAAAATTAAGTGTTCCTTTTAGATATCGAAGGACTTTCTTTGCTGCTTTCCAATGGCTTTCACAAGGCTTAGCCATGAACTGACTAAGTATGCTGACAGAATATGCTATATCTGGCCTGGTAGTGGTGAGATAGTTCAGACTTCCCACCAGTTGATGATACATAGTTCCATTCACCTCTTTGGTTCCATCATCACTGCACAATTTGACATTCTGTTCTAAAGGAGTAGATGTTGCCTTGCATTCAATCATATTGAATCTTTTAAGGATTTCCCTTGTATATTTGCTTTGTGTGATCAGTGTCTTACCAGGCTCCCTCTAAACTTCAAGACCTAAACAATAATGCAATTCACCAAGATCCTTCATCTCAAATACATGTGACAACTGATTTTTAATTTCTTCAATCAACTTGCATGCATTTCCTGTTATGATTAGATCATCAACATATACAGATATTAAAGCAACATTCTTGTCTTTATCTTCCTTGATGTATAAGTTAGGATCATTCTTGCTTCTCATAAAACCTTTCTCATAAAAGAAAGAATCAATTTTCACATATCATGATCTTGGTGCTTGTTTCAAGCCATATAAAGCTTTCTTTAACATGGAAACCAAATGCTCCTGTCCCTGTTTTACAAACCCTTCAGGCTGCACTAAATAAACTTCTTCTATTAACTCACCATTCAAAAATGCAGATTTCACATCTAACTGATGCATTTTCCAATTATATTTTGTAGCTAATGCAATCATGATTCTAATTGTGTTCAACTTAGCTACAGGTGCAAAAGTATCTTCATAATCAATTCCCTCCTTTTGTGAATATCCTTTAGCAACCAATCTAGCTTTATGTTTATCAATACTTCCATGAGCATTAAATTTAGATTTATAAAGCCATTTGCATCCTACGGGAACTTTGTTTTTAGGCATTTCTGTTAATTCCCATGTGTCATTTTTCATTATAGAGTTATATTCTTCATTCATTGCATTTCTCCATTCTTCATATTCTTTAGCTTCATCATAGTTTGAAGGTTCTACAACATTCATAACCTGAGACATTAATGCATAATCTTTATACTTTACAGGTACCTGACTTTGACGTGATGACCTTCTTGGAGTTTTACTGCTTTCACCTTTCTTTTGGCTTTGTAGAGTCTCCACTCCTTTACTTGGAGTATCATGACTGCTTGATGCTCCTTGCTCTTGAGCTTGTAACTGTTCCTGTGCTTGTTCTTGTTCTTGTTCAACACTTGTGTCTAATTTGACATAATCATCAATATTATGCCATACACTATTATTTATTTTATTACCTTCATTTGCATTCTCATGAAACACCACATCCCTACTTGCAAGCAGTCTATGTGTACTAGGATCAAACAATTTGTATGCCTTCTGATTATCACAATAACCAATAAATATGCACTTAATTGACTTTGCATCAAGTTTTCTTCTTTCATCTTTTGGAATGTGAGCAAATGCCTTGCAACCAAAAACTCTTAAATGACTCACTTTTGGTTTGTACCCATAAAATGCTTCAAAAGGTGTTTTAAGCTCTAAACTTTTGGTTGGACTCCTATTTTTCAAATAAACAACAGTATTAATTGCTTCAGCCCAAAAAACATTGGAGATATTTTTACCTTGAAGCATACTACATGCACATTCAACTAGTGTTCTGTTTTTCCTCTCAGCAACTCCATTTTGCTGAGGTGTATGTGACACTGTAAATTGTTGCTGAATCCCATTGCTTTTACAATATTGATTAAATTCTCTTGATTTGAATTCTCCCCCTTGATCAGATCTCAAGATTTTGATGTAATTACGAGTTTGTTTTTCTACCATATTCTTAAATTATTTAAAGTACTCAAAAACATCACTCTTCTTTCTTATGAAATAAACCCATGTATATCTAGATCTATCATCCACAAAAATAAGAAAATACCATGCTCCACCAATAGATCTAGTTTGCATAGGTCCACATACATCAGTATGAATTAATTCAAGTATTTCCCTTTGCCTTTTTTCTTTATGTATAGGAAATTCCTCCCTATGTTGCTTGCCAAGTACACATGCCTCACATTCAACATGATCATTCTTCAAGATAGGAAGTCCTTCAACCATAGTGTTCTTTTGAAGTAGCATTAAATCTTTGTGATTTAGATGTCCATACCTTTGATGCCATAAATCTATTGTTGACATTGTCGTAGATGCCAAAGCTTGATGACTTTTCCTGGTCACATCCAGCTTATACAGGCCTCCAACTCTGGTTCTTGTGGCAATAACTTTGTACTTGTCTTTCACTACACACTGTGATTTAACAAATTCCACCTTCAAATCTTGGTCAGTAATAGTAGAAACAGAAATTAAATTCTTTTTGATATCAAGAACATACATCACATTATGGATCTGTTTCTCTTGTCCATTAGGCAAATTCACACCTATTACTCCATAACCTTGAACTTTAAGTGATCTGTTATCTCCTAGGCAAACATATGTTCCATCAATGTTTTCATGATATTCATCAAACCACTCCTTATTACAAGACATATGGAGTGATGCCCCAAAATCAATGAACCAAGCATTCTTATCATCATTTTCCACAGACAATGCAACATCAGAAACAAACATTTTAAGATTTTTAAATCCATCATTGATATCCTTATCCACAAAATTTCCATTATGCTTTCTGTTTCTTTGCCTAGACTCATTATATTTCCTTTTATAACAATCTTTAGAACGATGGCTAGGTTTGCCACAATAATAACACTCATCATTTCTCTTTGGAAATTTAGACTGTGTCATACCTTTTTGCTTTGCTTGAAACTTGCCTCCTTTGTTCTTGTCCCATGGCTTGCCTCTGTATGGATATTTGCCCTTGGCCACCAATGCCAAATCTGAAATGCTAGAGCCCAAATTAAAGTTCTTCATCCTCTCCTCCTCTTGTAGAAGAATTCCTGTCAATTCATCAAATGAAGGGGGTTTCTCTCTAGCTGCAAGACTTGAAACAAAAATTTGATAATCATGGACTAAGCCATTTAATATGATGGTGACTAAGTCAGTATTAGACACCTTTTCACCAATATCTCCTACCTTATCACTTAAATCTTTGACACGAGATATGAAATTGCTTATACTTTCATTTGCTTCCATTTTTAAAGATAAAAGCTTAGTCTTCAAAAACAAGATCCGGTTTGTATTTGTTATTTCATACAAACCCTTCAACGTATCCCATGTTTCTTTTGATGTCTTGCAATCTCTGATGTGAGGAATAATGTTGTCCTTTACGGACATATGCAGCAATACTTTTGCTTTTGTCTCCCTTCTCTCCCAATCTGGAATAGAACCTGCAATAGTGGGTTTGGGTTCATCCCCACTTACAATGGACCACAAATTATTTCCTTCTAAAATAGTCATTAACTTGAATTTCCAATTCACATAATTTTCTCCATCAAGTTTGGTGGATTCATTCATATAATTATCAAGCAATAAATTTGCCATGATTAAAAAAAAAACTTCCTTCAATCACCAAAATGCAATTTTTTTTTTTTTTCACAACTTCAATATTTCTTTACTCAATAATAACAAACCTCCCTTTTTAATATCACCAGTAATAACACTTTTCCTCTCCTTTTTTTTTTTTTTCTGTTACTAAATCATAAAAAACATATACTCATTCAACGTCAAGACTACCAAAAACCAACAGCCAAACCACATTTTATAGAATGCAAGGTTTTCAGTAATCAGTGTCATCCACACGGTCCAGTGTCAAATACATTCACATCCAAAGCTATTAAAACAGACTCGCCCCATTAAAAGTATCTATAAATTTTAGGCTAATGCACCATCATCAAGACCATTCTTTTCACTATTGCTCAAATAAAAAACAAGCAAGTCGAAAATTTGAGCCCAATCAGCCAACTTGTGGCTTACAAATTAAAACTTCTTATCAACTAAACAAAAAATCATTCATCAACATTCCAATTTTTTCAGAACTTTTTAAATTACTCCTCATACGGGCTTTGAAGAAATAACTTAAAATATCATAAGTTTGGTGCTGCTATAGATTACCCTTTGAATCTTTGAATCCTTCTAATTCTGGCAGAACACGTGTCTCCAGATCCCCAGATCTAGTCTCCGCTTTAGCAAATGCTCCTCTGCAACACTTAGCAGCACATGGCTTACAGCTCACAGCTCCTCTGTAACACACAGCAACACACAGCTCTACCACACAGCAACACATAGCGCACACATCTTCTCGACCTCACACACTCTGATCGATCGACTTGGGCTCTCACACTCAGCCCTCAACCTTGCTCCGATACCATGAAAAGAGCAGAGGCGCACAGTTCTATAACTCAACACACAAACACTGAACACAAGAACATTTGAACACTTGCTTCATTCACAGATTCAACAGGTATATATACAAGCTGGAGAAGTTTCTGGAGATGGGTTCAGTTGGTGGCTTCCTAGAGAAGCTTCCCTGTTTTCAACGGTTTCTAGAATCAACATTAAATCGTTGTTGAACATTTGTGGCAGGTAGTTGGAATTAATTAGTTTCTTCCAACAGTTAGAAGGTACTGCCAATGCATGACTAATAATACTTCGGCTTATCATCACAGGAGGCTCCGAACTTCAGGCTTTGAAATGCCGATAGGTTCTGGTGCACTAGAGATGGGATCGGCTCTTTATTTCGTGGACCTCAGCGTGGGAACCCCTCCTCAAAGGTTCTCACGATTCCAGACACAGGCAACGATCTTGTGTGGGTGAATTGCAATCCCAATATCCGATCTGCGATAGCAAAGCCCCTTCCCACGTTCCAACCCACCAAATCCTCCACTTTATCATATATTCCCTGTAATTCCAAAGATTGCACTGCAGTTTCTGTACTAGCCCCCAAGGGAGAATGTTATGGTTCCATGAAGGCGTGTAGGTTACATGGATGGCACCACCAGCAGCGACCCTTATATCCGGGAAATCATAACCTTGAAGTCCATAGATGACAAAGCTAAGGTGTCGGGGCAACAAGGGTATTGACGGGATGCGGAATGGAGAACTAGCCTGCGGGTTGACCTAGAAGGAGGCACACCCAGTTATTATGTTGGAGTTGAAGGAATGGTGATTGATGGAAAGAGTCTTCCAATACCCAGCAATGCTTGGAAGATGGATAATAATTCTGGTAATGGAGGGATCATTGTAGACTCTGGGACTTCTCTGACATATTTCAAAAAGGAGGTGTATGATGTAATAATGAAGGCGCTTGGTGCGGCCATCGCATATTCACCTGTGACCTCCGGAGGCGTGCCAGGATTATGTCAAGCTTTCACTTCATTTGCTCAACAAACTCTCTCTTTATATGGAGGCAAGTTTTTTTTCTGCTTAAGAGACTATCTGAATCCCCTCACAGTCAAAAACTCGCCGGTCTTCGGATATATTCTCCAACAATCATCCAAGTTTTTAAAGAAGCCCGTTCAGTATATCCCTATTCTGAGAGGAGGCACACCCAGTTATTATGTTGGAGTTGAAGGAATGGTGATTGATGGAAAGAGTCTTCCCATATCCAGCAATGCACGGAAGATGGATAATGGAGGGACCATTGTAGACTCTGGGACTTCTCTGACATATTTCAAAAAATAGGCTCATGATGTAATAATGAAGGCCCTTGGTGCCGCCATTGCATATCCAAGGGCTACAACACAAGATCCCGCGCAGTTTGATCTGTGGTTTAACACATCAGCAGTGAAGAATCTGAAATTGCCCACTTTGTCAATTGATTTTGGCGGTGGGAAAATGTTTAGTCCGCCTTCTGGCAACTACGTATTCAAGGTGGAGCAGGATGGTTCAAACCCATTACGGATGGGTCCCCAAATATAATTGGGAATCTTTTGCAGCAAAATTTCTTGTTTCAGTTATTGGGTATTTTTAATGGGGAAAATACCAAAACCAAGATTCAAACTAAACACAGAGGCAATGCTCTGTTTTACCTCCACGGGATTTTTATACACAGACAGCTTAAAAAAAATTTCACTAAGTAACAGAGGATTTCACCACCATAAAAGATTTCTATTCATTAAAACAAAAAGAAACTAATACATCTTCTTTTTCTGAGAGGGATTTACCACTGTAAAATCATTTTCATATTCACTGCTGTGAAAAACAACTTACTGCTGTAACAAAAGTTTACATGAGCTTACTGCTGTAAAACAAAATTTACATTCACTGGTGTGTAAAACAACTTACGCTCCACCATTTTCTTTATGCACTTGCAAAACCATACATGGTTTTCCTTCACCTCTGTTTTTCAATGCCCACACAAAAACATTACAACATATTTGTGCACTGCTGTGCATACACCCTCTGGTTCTTCTTACTGCCGTAAAAACCAGTTTTCTCTTTACTCCCGTGTGCAATACATACCAAAAAAAATTCACGCCCTGTTCTTGTTTTTCTACACACTGCAGTGTGTTTCCCCTTTTTAAAAAAAATTACAATGAGCAAGACCCGAGCATATATGTTTTTGCTCGCCATATAAAACATAATACAAAAAAATATTACCGTGGCCTTTTTTTTTTTTTTTTTCACTGCATATGGTCAACGCTCGATTTAAAATATAACACACATAAAATTTATGCCCATACCTCCCGCATAAAAGAAACATTAAAACTTCACCTACGCATATGACAGTTCATTAATTAAAACGTATGGTCAACCATGCTTTTAATTTACTCCACGCAAAATATGATTTGACCTTGGTTTGTATGCAGCTTCAATGGATCAACGGACGAAAATACGGGAGCAGATCCTACGGACGAGAAGGATATCGGAAGCCCTCACATGAGTGAACAATATCTCCCGATGGGTCAAAGTTGAGTACGTCAGGTGAGACCCACGTGCCTTCACCAAAACGCATCGGAGCACAACCATACGGAAACCACTTTTCATGGATGGTGGTGCGATATGATCCTGGGCAGTTTTGTGGTTTTGTTTGGTGGTTTTAGGCTGCATACATAGCGCGTTGAAATTATATTTTCAACACTCCCCTTTAATTTCAACTGTCGGGCATTCAATCATACCCAAACACTTCCTCAAAAATTCAAAGCTCTTCTGATCCAATGGCTTTGTCAAAATGTCTGCTACCTGTTCCTGAGTACTGCAATGTTGTAGCACAATTTCTCCATTGTTCACCAATTCTCTGATGTAGTGAAACCTTGTATCAATGTGTTTCGTTCTCTTATGAAACACTGAATTCTTTGACAATGCAATAGCTGAGCTATTGTCACAAAAGATGACTGTCGCTTTTGCCTGCTCTTGGCCTAAGCTTCTCAACATTCTTCTCATCCACACTGCTTGACATGCTGCTGTTGTAGCTGCCACATATTCAGCCTCTGCTGTAGACAATGCTACAATGGACTGCTTCTTAGAAGCCCATGAAATGGCTCCTGAACCCATATGAAAAACATAACCGGAAGTGCTCTTCCGATCATCTACACTTCCAGCCCAATCGCTATCAGTGTAACCAATTAAATCTGAACTTTCTGAGACGCTATATAATATGCCAAACATTTTGGTACCCTTGACATACCTCAAAATTCTCTTTGCTGCCTGCCAATGTGCCTCCTTTGGCCTCTCCATGAATCTGGAAATTAAACTAACAGCATACATTAAATCAGGCCTAGTTGCTGTTAAATACATAAGGCTGCCAACAATACTTTTATACAAGCTAGGATCAAAATCCTTGCTGCTGTCCTCTCTGCTGAGCTTTAATCCCATCACTGTGGGAGTGATTGCTGCCTTGCATTCTTCCATCTTAAATCTGCCCAAAACTTGATTTACATATTTTGCTTGAGATATGAAAATTCCTTTTTCATTTTGCTCTACTTCTATGCCTAAGAAGTATCTCAAGAAACCCATATCAGTCATTTCAAATTCATCCTTCATGACTGATTTAAAATTCTTAATGAGCTGATCATCATTACCTGTGAAAATCACATCATCAACATACAAGACAACAATTAAAATTTTACCATCCTTTTCCTTGATGTATACTGTGGGTTCTCCTTCACATTTGTCAAATTCATTATCTAATAGATATGAATCTATCCTGCTGTACCATGCTCTTGGCGCTTGTTTCAGCCCATAAAGAGCTTTCTTCAATTTGCACACTTTGTGCTCTTCACCTTTCTTCTCATATCCGAGAGGTTGTTCCACATAGACCTCTTCCATTAACACTCCATTTAGGAATGCTGATTTCACATCCATTTGGTAGACTTTCCATTTGTTTTGTGCTGCTATGGACAGCACTGCTCTCACGGTTTCCATTCTTGCGACCGGTGCGAAAGTCTCCTCATAGTCTCTCCCATACTGCTGCTTGTAGCCTTTGACAACCAGCCTTGCTTTATGCCTTTCGATCTTGCCTTCAGCATTGCTCTTGGTCTTGTAGACCCATTTCACACCAATGACTTCTTTGCCTTTTGGTAACTCAACCAAATCCCATGTTTTGTTTCTCTCTATGGCATTCATCTCCTCATCCATAGCTTCTATCCATTTTCTATCTTTAATTGCTTCTTCAAAATGAATAGGATCATCAACATGACAATACAAGGCAAATAAGGAATTCATTCCTTCATCATAAATGTCACTTAGATTTCTAAATTTCTTACCTCGTTCACTTGGTGTGCAAGTGCTTGAAGATGCACTTGAATTTCCTTCTTGTGGTGTACTTGGAGAAGCACCCTCATTTATCCTCAATGGTGTCCCTTGCTGTCCTTGTGTTGGCGCTGCTGTTTGGGGATGCATTTCAGCCACCTCCTCTTCATCTTCATCATGAGACAAACAGTTCTTGACATTCACTGTTTTCTCTATGCTTCCATCCCAAGCTTCCTCTTCAATGAATTGAACATCCCTGCTTACAAAGAACTTCTGATAGATGGAATGTACAACCTGTAGGCTTTGGATTCATCACTGTATCCAATGAAGATGCATTTCTCCCCTTTGCTGTCCAACTTCCTCCTTAGCTGATCTGGTATGTGTGCATAGGCCACACATCCAAAAACTCTCATGTGGGTGACTCCTTGCTTTCTCCCACTCCATGCCTCTTCTGGCACCTTGTTCATGACTGCTTTTGTAGGACACCTGTTCAATATATAAACTGCACAATGTACAGCTTCAGCCCAATACTCATTTGGCAAATGCTTTCCCTTCAACATGCTCCTTGCCATATCCATAATGGTCCTGTTCTTCCTTTCAGCAACTCCATTTTGCTGTGGGGTGTACCGAGTTGTAAACTGTTTATGAATTCCATTTTCTCTACAAAATCTTAGGAATTCCTTGGAGATATACTCACCTCCTCTATCAGTTCTCAAAACTTTTATATGCAGCCCGCTTTGGTTCTCCACAAATGCCTTGAAGTTTTGGAATTTCTCAAACACTTCACTTTTGTTTTTAAGGAAATATATCCAAGTCTTTCTTGTACAGTCATCAATGAATGTCAAGAAATATAGGCTGCCTGCTAATGATGGAGCTTGCATTGGTCCACATAAATCTGAGTGGATGATCTCTAAGGGTGCCTTTGCCCTTATGCTCTTCCCTGATGGAAAACTTTCTCTATGTTGTTTTCCCAAAATGCAGCCTTCACATAGGCTGTCCGGCTTCTCTATCAATGGCAATCCTTTCACCATTCCTTTCCTACTCAACAAATTCAGACCTCCAAAATTGAGATGTCCAAATCTCAAGTGCCACAACCAATTCTCATCCTTTGGCACGCTTTGGAAAGCCTCTTGGGTAACTGCTGCAATTTCTCCTTTGCTTTTCAAATCTGCCCGGATCCTGAGAGGGAACATCCTGTTCCTTGTCATCTTCACTTCAGCAATGCATCTTTTGCTGGGTGGTATGTCCATGATGGTGCACACATCATTTACAAAATAAACATTGTAACCCTTTTGGACAAGCTGTCCAATACTCAAGAGATTACATCTCATTCCGGGGACATAGTATACATCTGCTATGGTTTTCCTTTCACCTTGCTTTGAAAGTATTTTTATTTCTCCTTTTCCCATAACAGACACTTTACTATCAGTTCCTAGTGTGACCTCTGATTTCAAATTCTGATTTAAGGCTGAGAAGAGGGCAATGTTTCCTGTCATATGGTTGCTGCAACCTGAGTCTAAAAACCATATGTCCTCACTATGTGTTTCAGCCATGTTACAAGCTAACAGGACATTGTCTTGACTGCTGTTTTCTCTTGTAACATTTGCATTTTTTCTGTTGTTCTTATCATGTTGTTTCTTTCTACAATCACTAGCATAATGTCCATACTTTTTGCAATAATAGCATTGAACATTAGATTTATCATACCTTTGTCCTTGAGCCTGATATTGTCCTCCTTGTTGGCTGCTGCCTTGGCCTTGGTTCTGATTTGGATTGCTGCCTCTTCCTTGTGCATTTGATGGGTTGTTCCTTACACCTCTGTTCTGGCTTCTGCCTCTTCCTCTTCTGTTTCCTCTGCCTTGACCTCTTCCTCTTCCAAAGGACATCTGGGTCTTGAAGGCTTGCTCAAGGGATGAGTTTTCATTCCTACTCAACCTCTGCTCATGAGTTATCAGTGATGCATGTAGCTCATCAACTGAATAACTTGAGAGATCCTTTGTCTCTTCAATGGTGGTGACTATGGCATCAAACCTTGAGGGTAAGACCCTCAATATTTTCTCCACAATTCTTCTGTCTTCAATGGTTTCTCCATGAGTTCTCATTTGTGTGACTACTCCAATCATATGAGTGAAGAATGAGTCAATGTTATCTGACTCCTTCATGTTCAAGTTTTCAAAATCCTTTCTCAGCATCTGCAATTTTGCTGTCTTCACTCTCTCCATGCCTTGATAGGCTGTCTTGAGAGTTTCCCATGCTTCATGTGATGTTGTAGCTGCTGCTATCCTTGGGAATATACTCTGGTCCACTCCTTGATACAACAAGACAATGGCCTTTGCATCCTTCTTCCTATTGAGCTTCAACTGATCCTTCTCTCCCTGAGTTAATGCATTGAACTCAGTTTCATCTGCTGGTTCCTCAAACCCATATTCTACTAGTTCCCATATATCTTGAGCGATGAACAAAGCTCTCATGGTTATAGACCAGTAGTCATAGTTCTTTCCATTAAAGTGTGGGAGCTGGGTGTTGAACATACCCATGCTTGTGCTTGCCATTCCTTGCATCTTGAACTATGGTTTTAAATCCTTGACTGTGATTTTTTTTTAAAAACTGACTGTCTTCAGCAACAACAAGAGAAATGCTTTTGGGGAATACCTGAATCCTTCGCTGTCTGAGTCTTCTGTCTGCCTGAGAAGTTTTGACTGCTGCAACCACACCTTCCTTCAGCTTCTTTGAGTCTTCAAAGAGCCTGGACTAGCTCTGATACCACTATTGGGTATTTTTAATGGGGAAAATACCAAAACCAAGATTCAAACTAAACACAGAGGCAATGCTCTGTTTTACCTCCACAGGATTTTTATACACAGACAGCTTAAAAAAAATTTCACTGAGTAACAGAGGATTTCACCACCATAAAAGATTTCTATTCATTAAAACAAAAATAAACTAATACATCTTCTTTTTCTGAGAGGGATTTACCACTGTAAAATCATTTTCATATTCACTGCTGTGAAAAACAACTTACTGCTGTAACAAAAGTTTACATGAGCTTACTGCTGTAAAACAAAATTTACATTCACTGGTGTGTAAAACAACTTACGCTCCACCATTTTCTTTATGCACTTGCAAAACCATACATGGTTTTCCTTCACCTCTGTTTTTCAATGCCCACACAAAAACATTACAACATATTTGTGCACTGCTGTGCATACACCCTCTGGTTCTTCTTACTGCCGTAAAAAACCAGTTTTCTCTTTACTCCCGTGTGCAATACATACCAAAAAAAAAAAATTCACGCCCTGTTCTTGTTTTTCTACACACTGCAGTGTGTTTCCCCTTTTTAAAAAAAAATTACAATGAGCAAGACCCGAGCATATATGTTTTTTGCTCGCCATATAAAACATAATACAAAAAAATATTACCGTGGCCTTTTTTTTTTTTTTTTTTCACTGCATATGGTCAACGCTCGATTTAAAATATAACACACATAAAATTTATGCCCATACCTCCCGCATAAAAGAAACATTAAAACTTCACCTACGCATATGACAGTTCATTAATTAAAACGTATGGTCAACCATGCTTTTAATTTACTCCACGCAAAATATGATTTGACCTTGGTTTGTATGCAGCTTCAATGGATCAACGGACGAAAATACGGGAGCAGATCCTACGGACGAGAAGGATATCGGAAGCCCTCACATGAGTGAACAATATCTCCCGATGGGTCAAAGTTGAGTACGTCAGGTGAGACCCACGTGCCTTCACCAAAACGCATCGGAGCACAACCATACGGAAACCACTTTTCATGGATGGTGGTGCGATATGATCCTGGGCAGTTTTGTGGTTTTGTTTGGTGGTTTTAGGCTGCATACATAGCGCGTTGAAATTATATTTTCAACATCAGTATGATGTGCAGAAATCTCTTCTTGAATTTGCTCCAGCTGACTGCTCAGTTCATAACTGATGGATTACTGTGATGATCCATTTGCTCTATTGTCATGATCCATTTTCTCTATTTCACTGTTCACTTCATAACTGATCGATAGACTATCTACTGTTGCCATAAGCCCGAGATACTGATCCATTTTGTCTTGTAACTGTGAGTGCAAGTTCCCAATCCATTTTGTCTGGTCGCTGTTTAAGTGATCTAGAACTATTTATCATTTTTGTAGGGGTTCATAGGAATTAATAAATGATCTATCAATTTTGTAGCAGTTTATCGCACTAAATAAATAAATGGTCTATCAGTTCTGTAACTGAGTCATTTATCATTTTAGTTGCAATAATTAAATGATCTATTCATTTATCAGTTTTTTAACTCATCCTAATAAATAGATAGATGACATATCAATTTTGAATGTAGATGGTTTTTGGGGCCTTTGCTTTTATGAAATGATTTAGTCCTATTTCAGGGGTGAAACCCCAGTCTCATCAATATATTTGTTATATACTCCGCCCTTTTTCCTCTTTGTCAAATACGACGCTAGTGACGTTGCAATGTAATTCAATTCTTTATTTTAAATATGGTTTGGTCTTTTTTTCTCTTAATTATAGAGGTTAAAATGTAATTCAAATTGATATTTTGTTCTATTTGTGGTAAAATCTGTGAAATTAAAAAAAAAATGAAATGTTTGATATTTCTTTTTATTTATTTATCTTATTTTCTTTTTTACATTAAATTGATATATATCAAGCAACAATTTAAGTGACTATTTACATACTCTACTCCTTGCTTACATGGCTATGGGTAAGTTGCAAAAATATGATACAGGGTATTTGGCAAAAATCTGATACAATGCTTAGTATAGTATAGATGTGTAGGTGGAATGAAAGTATGTGAACATTGTTACATGCGGTTCAATATATTGAATTTATATCTAAAATAAAATTATAAGACACAATCATTTGTAAGCATTTACATGTGCTCAATTAAATAATAATAAAAGTTGAAAAGCAGTAAGCACATAAACTTTAATACTTACAATAACAATATTTTTAACAATAAATATTCATTTATAGAATTGAGGTTTCTGTGATTCATATCAAGTTACGACAAAATATTTCAGCGTAAATCACATTATGATAGATTTGTCTTTAAATATATATTATTAATTTGTAGAAAAGCTTTGTTACAATAGTATGAGTAATATGAACGCTTATCAGATCTCTCATTTCACAATCAAAATATTTTATTTGAATTTAATTTTATAACTTTTTTAAAATTAAATATAAAAGAAAATATTATAATTAGTTATGAGATATATCTAAACCCTCTATCACATTAAAATATATAAGATATAAATAGTAACTATATATCAAGGTCAATTTTACCGTACATAAATTAAAATATAATATTGTAAGCACATGAAAACTTAATACTTACCATATAACAAGATTTTTAACCATCGATATTCAACCCTACTTTACTATAGATATTATTAACTTGTAAATTAACTTTGTTACAATACTATGGGGCAATACCATTGTTCATCAATACCACATGCCTAGAAATTTTCATTTCATAATCAAAATATTTTATAATTTTTTTTTTATTTAATGAAAATATTTTATAAATATTCCATGCCTCTACATTTTAGTTGATTTATTTTTTCATAGTGTTTTCTGGGTAATGGCGTATTCGTTTTCCAATCCAATAATAAAGTAAAATAAATAGCTCCGCACAATGAGCTAAGTTCCACACAATAGGCTATAATATTTTCACAATGCACTAAGTTTTGCACAATGAGCTAAGTTCCTCACAATAGGCTAAGTTTCTCACTTCCACACAAGAGGCTAAGTTTCTCGTACATAAAAAATCTTAGTTGTTTTCTCGGCAATGATGTATTTGTTTTCCAATTCTAAAGGTAATGCTGTATTCATTTTCCAAGAGTAAAATAAAATCAATAACTTTGCACAATCAGCTAAGCTCTACACAATATGTTATAAGCTCTAGAAAATGAACTAAGTTCCGCAAAATAAACTATAAGCTTCACACAATGAGCTAAGTTCCACACAATATGCTATAAGCTACACACAATGAGCTAAGTTCTGCACAATAATGAATTAAGATTTGCACAACAATAGGCTATAAGCTCTCCACAATGAGTTAAGTTCTGCACAATGGGCTAAATTTTTCAATAATAAAATAAAATGAAGAGTTCCGCACAATGAGCTAAGTTTCACACAATGGGCTATATTATCTCGATAATGAGCTAAGCTTCGCACAATAGGATATAAGTTCCGCACAATAAGCTATAAGTTCCACACAATGATCTAAGTTGTGGCAAGAATGAACTAAGTTCCACACAATAGGCTATAAGCTCTGCAGAATGAGCTAAGTTTTGTTCAAAGTTTCACACAATAGACTATATTATTTCGACAATGAACTAAGTTTCGCACAATAGGATATAAGTTCCGCACAATAAGCTATAAGTTCCACACAATGAGCTAAGTTGTGAACAATAATGAACTAAGTTCCTCACAATAGGCTATAAGCTCTGCACAATGAGCTAAGTTTTGCTCAGTAGGCTAACATTTTTGCTTTCACACAATAGGCTAAGTTTCTCGCACAAAAGTTATTAGTTATTTTCTCAGTAATGATGTATTCATTTTCCAATAATAAATATAATAACATATTCATTTTTCAAAAATAAAATAAGATAAATAACTGGTCACAATTAGCTAAGTTCTGCAAAATATGCAAAGTTTCTTTCTTCCACACAATATGTTGATTTTCTCACAAATTATTATTTATTTTCTCCGTAATGATGTATTCCAATAATAAAATGAAATAAAATCAATTGAATTTTTTTTTGCTTAGTGTTTTCTCGGTAATGATATATTCAATTTTCAATAATAAAATAATATAAATAAACCCGTACAATTATTGATAATATTTCAATTGTAAATAATTAGGAATATGTGCAGAAGTGCGGATGAGCTGTATTGTGCAGAGGAAGCTTTCAATGTGTTTCTAGATATTTTTCTCCGTGCAACTAATCGTTTTCTCGTATACACATTACTAAATCCTTATATGAGAGTGTTTTTCCAAGTTCAATTTTTTTGTTATTGCCACCTCTGTTTTCTTATATATACATGATTAAATTGTTATTGGAGAGTGTTTTTCATACTTGCATTTTCTCATTATTTCCACCTCCACACAATTTCTTTCGCATAATTAGTAACCACATTGTCAGTAACCACATTCTCTTTTGTTCATAATCAACTGTATTGTCTAGAGGAAGCTTTCAATGTGTTTCTAGATATTTTTCTCCGCACAACTAATCATTTTCTCATATACACATTACTAAATCCTTATGTGAGAGTGTTTTTCCGAGTTGAATTTTTTCGTTATTTCCACCTCTATTTTCTTATATATACATAATTAAATTGTTATTCGAGAGTGTTTTCCATACTTGCATTTTCTCATTATTGTCACCTCCACACAATTGCATAATCAGTAACCACATTCCCTTTTGTTCATTATCAAATCAAAATATTGGAATAATACGCTATGGACCACTATGCACAATAGAAACTAATAATATAAATCATTTCACAAAGATACATATCTCTAAAATCAAAATCTCTATGCAACTGCTCTTCCACACAAACTTCATAATCCACACAGTAAAAGCTCTGCACAATGAAACATGATAATATTATTCGTTCTCCCACACATATCCCATTCTCTGTGAACATTCATATAATATATGTTTATAAATTTTTAAAAATATCTCCACACAATGACTTGTGTAGCCACCCCCCTATCTTATTAATAAAATTGTAAGTTGTGTGGAAGTGCGAGGAAAGTTCATTGTGTAAAGGAAGCTTTCAATGTATGATAAATAATGCATATTTTTTGTCTCTACATCTAAGTGGGATCTGTATTTCGTCCAAATTTTTACATCAGTGCACGAGTAAACTATACCATTGAAAGTGGCTATTTTAGTAAATCATTGACATATACTAAGTTATTACTAATATTTTAATTGTAAATATTTCAGATATTTCGAATATCTGTTTCTTCAAGTTTTTGTGCAGGAAAATATATACACTTTGTACTAACTGCTAATATTACTGCTCATATTTTAGTTATAACTGTTGTTATTTAGGTGATTATGTACAAAAATCACATTAATAGTGAATGTGGGTGTGCTTGTGAGTGCATATTTCGCCCACATTTCTATGCGAGACTATGCTTGTTTCACTATGCTTGCTATGCATGATCTGAAATGGAGCAGATTAGTAATGTTGTGCTAATTCTCCATTCAGAATAAAACCTAAGATGCTTATCATTTGCTTATCAAGTGCTTAAAGATTCACTATTTTTGCTTAATTAACTGATTCCCGTGATATTTTCTTATGTAAATGTTATAAACAATTTAACATAAAACATATGATGAACAATAATAAATAACATCAAAATACAACAAACAACACATAGATTTGATGAGGAGTTCACCCCTCCTGGGGTACGTGTCCTTGGTCTAGTGTCTAATGATTGGGCCTCTCTATTGTGCTCAAAATTACAACAAAAGTGTGTTTACAATGCTCAAATACCTCTGAAACCTATCTCAATGAGTTCAAAATACTCAAAAATGGATATCTAGCCTCTTTTTGCATCCAATTTGGATAAGAACCAAAGAAGTTACGACTTCTCCTTGTTCTCCCACTATTTGTTCCACAAATTACTCCAAAACCGACGTAATCCCACAAATCTGCTCCAAAATCCGATAACTGAGCGAATATTTAGCTGCGCAGCAGGCTATACTGTGTCGGTTATATCACAAATCACAATCGGTGAAGTTTGACACACTGAAGGTCTTGTTAACACAACGACGATGTTGCCATAGCGATATCGCAGACCTGACATGAGTATTAACTGGAATATATAAAATATCGTGTCCAGGCATTCCATCGCAAATTGTAATTCAGAAATTACTATTGGAGCCATCACAAACACAACCTGTTTCTGTGATTACGATATGTGATAAATGACATCGCGACCTGGCTTCGCCATGGGACGATTCTATAATACTTGGTCACATGCGATATGCGATCGTGATTGGATTGCATCACAATGTGTCTACGCTGGGGCCGATTTCAACACCTTTATAACTGTGACTATGATTTGTGATATGCGGGGGCCAACGGAAGCCTGCCACTTGGTGTCTCCTCATTCACTAAAGGGCTTTGCCGTGTTATCCAATTGTGCCATGTAGACAAGTCAAAGTTGAACTTTGACTTTCTCTAATTTCTACATACGAGCTCATATTTGAGTTCCGTTCACACCATTGGATTCAGAATGATGAGTTCTTTGATCTGAAGCTGAGTTTAACAAGATTTTAACACTTTGATTTTTTATCATAAACTTGAGCACCTAATCACTCCTCCCCACTAGAAGCCTTTTGGACCCCAAAAGATTATATTTAGTTATTGAACAGATGAGGGTATTGTTCCCTCACCTTCCCCTCTTCAATCCATTTGGTCTTTGATAGATTTTTTTACCTTTGATACCCACTGGAAGATAATCAAAATTTCCCCTCTTTGATGACCTCATTCTTATGTCAAGTATGGTGTCTTGCTGAAGCTCATCAAGAAATTTTGGAGAAAATTCTTCAATTGATGGAATCTCTACACTTTCTCCTTGATCTTCAATCAAAGGAGTCTCACACAATCTCAAATTCTCAACATTAACAATGGAACAAATTTGCATATATGAAGGAAAATCAAGCTTGAAAGCATTATTACCAATATTTTCCAGAATTTTAAATGGACCATAACGGATTGGTTTCATCATTTTACCTTCAACTTGAAGCCTTTCATTGCTAATGTAGAGCCAAACTTCATCACCTACATGAAACTGATGATCCACATGATGCTCGTCATGCCTTTGCTTATACTTGCCTTGACTCTTTTCTAGTTGTTCTTGAGCTGTTTGGTGAATCAATTGAATTTTCAATGAATTTCTTTTCTCTATCTATGTTGCTATGTCCATATACAACTACATTTTTCTCAAATATGAAATCCAAGGCGATTTAGGAAAATAACCAAGACATGCCTCAAAAGGTAAAGTTAGAGTAGAAGAGTGTTTTGATTGGTTGTAAGCATATTGAATATAATGAAACTGTTCATCCCACAACTTAGGATGTTCTCTTCAATATCCTCTTAGCAAATGAATAACTATCTTGTTAACCACTTCAGTTTGAACATTTTTTTGAGGATGGAAGGTTGTGCTTTTCTTCAACTTGGTGTCCATCAAGTTCCATAAGCTTGACAAAAAATTCCAAGAAATTGGGAATCACGATCAATTACAATAGAAGTAGGTAATCCAAAATGAACCCATACATTTTGAAAGAAAAGTTGAGCTTTTTGTACAACTATCATTTGTTTTTTACAAGGCATTAATATACACATCTCGCTGAACCTATCCACAACTATGCACAAATAATCATGACATTTTCTTGATAAAGGAAGAGCTCGTACAAAATCCATGGAAACACTCTCCCATCGACGTGAAGGAACTCAAAGTGGTGTATACAATCCTAGTTTCCTATTACTAGGCTTATTGAATGCACAAAAATAACAACCTCTGATAAAATGTGACACACTTTCAAGCATACAAGGCTAATAAAAATACCACAGAATATTTTCCACTGTTTTACATACACTGAAATGTCTAGCAATAACAGAAGTATGCGGTTCCCTTGTGACATTTACTCTCTCTCCCTGTGGAACACAAATTTTTCCCAAATGATACAACATATTATCATGTACATGGTAGTCTAATTCCCCAACTTGGTGGCCTTGACTCAAGTTTGAACATACCTCTTGAAAGTCAGCATCATGTGCGTATTGTTCAACATAACTTTAAGGAAAAAGATAATTATTCTTGACTAAAATAGCTACACTAACAATTGGTCTAGAAATCATATCAACAACTTTGTTATAAAGACCTTTCTTGTACCTAATTACCAAGTGAAATTGCTGTAAGAATACTATCCAACGAAAGTGCCTTGATTATTGAATTTTTTTTTTAGATTGCAGATATTGCAAAGGTTGATGATTAGTGTGAATAATGGTTTCTTTTCCCATTAAATAATGTTTCCCTTTCTTCACACTTTGCATCAATGCATAGATCTCTTTATCATGTGTAGGATAATTAATAACAACACCATTAAAAATCTAAGAATGAAATGAAATGGGCTTACCATGTTGTAAAAGAACCGAACCCATGGCATAGTCGCTTGAATTTGTTTGTATTTCAAATGGTTGTTTCAAATCAAACAATGCTAAAACTGGGGATAAAATGATCTTTTATTTTAAAGTATCGAATGTTTTTTGTTGTTTCCCTCCCCACTGGAAGACAACCTTCACGCTGGTCAAAGCATGTAGTGGACTACTATGGAGCAGAAATTGGCAATGAACTTCCTCCAGTACTGTGCTGCTCCTAGAAAATTTCTTACTTCTGTGACTAATTTGGGTATTGGCCGATTCACAATGACGAAAATTTTACAAGGGTCAATCTTCAGCTCACCTCCTCCAACTATGTGGCCCAAACACAGTAAGGAAGTTTTCCAGAATTCCCATTTAGACATCTTCAGAAATAACTGTTCTTTTTTTAAGACATCCAACACTTTCCTCACACGCTTGGCATGATTTTTTCATGATTTGTTGAATATCAAAATATCATATAAATAGAAAATTACAAACTCATTAAAAAAGGATCTTAAAACATCATTCATAACTCTCATGAATGTAGATGGAGCATTGCAAAGACTGAAAGGCATATCCAACCACTCAAACAATCCCTGTTTGGTTTTAAAAGAAATCATTCAAATATCCTCCTCGGCTATTCTAACTTGATGGTATCCACTTCTCAAGTCTAATTTAGTGAAATATTTTTTATTCTTCAATTGACCTAGCAAATCATCTATTTTGGGTAGTGGCTATCGATTCTTTATGGTAATTTTGTTCAAAGCTCGATAATCTACACACATGCACCAAGTTCCATCTTTCTTGGGTACCAAAACAATTGGCAAACCACATGGTGAAGTAGAGGGACGACTTACACCTCTATCTAACAATTCCTTGACTTGTTTCTTAATTTCTAAACTTTCCAGAATTGACATTCGATACATACCGATACCTAGGAGTGGACAGTCTTGTTGTAGCTAAATTTTATGTTGAATTCAACTTTTTGGTGGCAATCCCTTTGGTTCTTGAAACATGTCCCCATATTGATTGACCACATAAACCAATTTAGCTTTCAGCTTCATGTCATAGACTACAAAGGATTCGCGCTCCGTGTCATTCTTTTGCTTGAGCATAAGGAGCATGAGACTCTTGCTGGAATTGACCAGTCGCTTCATTTTCTTTGCACTTGTTAAAGGTAGATTAAGATTTCTACGATGGGATCTCACAATATACTCCACTCCATATTTGATTAAATGATATTTGCTCTCAAATCTATGGAAAACGACTTTTCCGTCATATAGATATGGGATTCCCAACACAATTCCAGAAATATCCAACGAAACTACATCTAAATCGACTTTATCAACGAAATTTGTAGTAATAGAAAAACTGAAAACACATTTCCTTGTGACCTGAAGATTTGCATCCTTGGTTATCCAAACCAACAAATACAATTTATGATGAGGCATGGTTTCTAGATTCAATTTCTTGACCAAATATGTAGAAATTAAGTTTTCTTGGAATCCACTGTCAAACAGTGCGTCAATCTTAGTGGGTTTGGAAATAACTCGGATGTGGAACAACTCAATTCTATTTTCTTCATTTAAAGCATTGTTGGAGTTATTTGCTACATTGGTGCATGCCACAGCTTCCTCTTTGCTTGTTTTTGCTACGAATTTTCCTTCAGTGGTTGTGGCTGCAATCTTTGTTTCATCACCTGAGTCAGAACCCAAGTCTTGTTCTATAACAACTTTTGTCTTATGTTTCCATTTATTGTTAAATTTCTTCGGCCTTAATTCAGGATGAAACTTCCAGTAATGTGCTTCATCATGGCCCTCTTTGGAACAATTTGTGCACACGGGTTTCTCCCCTTCTTTCTTAATAGAAGAATTTTTCTTTTGCTTTCCTTTAGATTTCTTTCCTTTTTCACCACTCTGTAATGGCTTCTTCTTACCTTCTTCTTGTATAGTTTTCCCTCTTGCTTCGAGATGTGTAGCTTGAACATAGATCTCATTAAGATTCATGGGATTAAACATAAGAATGATGTGTCAAAGATATCCATGCAAACCTCCTATGTATTTCAACAAAGTATCTTGTGACTGCAAGTCTACTCCTAGCAGAAAACATCTTCTCCTAAATTCCTGAGTATAATCTTACACATTTTGATCTTTTAATTATATGAAAATTTTCCAATTCATGATAGCTTTTTGCATATGGGCTAAAGGGTAGAATTTTTGTTTTATATCAGCAATGAAATTAGACCAACTAATAGAGATCTTACCATGTTTTTTGATCTCGTCTTGAGTCCTTTCTTCCCACCAAATGGGTGCTGCACTCTCCATTCTCAATGAATGAAATTGAATTTTCATATCATCCTCTTGAAGGTTATGAATTCTACAATACACCTCAAACTGATCATGCAACATTAATCATGCAACATGTCGCATTTAGATTGTTGCGCTGAAGGGAAACCCCTGCACACCCCCCCCCCCCCACCTACATAGACCCAGAATACATTAAGCTTTTGAATACATTACGAATAAATTACTCAACTATTCATACAGTGTCAGCAAATTTCTTTCGAACTTATCGTTAAATAGAGAAACATTTTTAATGAGTAAATTAAACTAGTGAAGATTTTTAAAACAAGAATCTGGAACACATTAACAAAGAGTGATACAGAGTAAAAGAACGAAAGTAGTAGATAGGATTTCATAGAAGACTTGTAGCAATTGGTAAAATGTGAAAATACTTGTATTGTAGCTACATAGTTCTTTGAAATTTAATTAATATTTAAATTAATCTTTTTAATCAAAAAAATTGATTAATCTATGTTATTACTGGAAAATACAACAAAAAAAATGGTGCTCAAGTATTAAAGCGGAAAAATCCACGCAACTCACCATATGTGTTTGACATGCAAGTAGACATTCTAGTAGAGAAACATGTATATATTAATATTTAAATTAATTTTTTTAGTCAAAGAAATTTGATTAATGTATGCTATTATTGGAAAATACAGCAAAAAAAAATAGTGCTCAAGTATTAAAGCGGAAAGATCCACGCAATACACTATATGTGTTTGACATGAAATTATGTATTCTAGTAGAGAAACATGTATACGTTGGAGTTATCAGCTGAAACTAGAGGCTGAAGTTGTCAACTGAAACTTCAGTTACTTGAACTTTGGTTACTTCGTTACTCTTGAGAAATGATTAGAATCGGGGGAGCTGTAGTAAGGCACGAACTAGAGAAATGACTAGAATTGGGGGAGGCACAGTGAGGCACAAACCTAAGAACATTGCAGAGCTGCGCTAATTAAGAAATTCTTCTCTTTACATGATTTCAAATTCATTTTACTGCTGAGTTCCCAACCCGTCCCCTCTTCTTACAAGTGAAATTCCACTTGCTGTCTTATTTCCTACAATACGTATCAGTGTGCTTAAGCCCGACCTTGATTTCACGAAGAAGAACAGATTAGATGAGCTAAATAAGAGATCTCATCCAAAACGACCTTAGCTCATGCTAGGCTTATTTCCTTGGCCTTTTGTTTTTCTCAGTATTTCATACTTCAACTCTCTAGAACACCTGCACATAAAGGGACAACCATGGTTTTCTCGTTACCATCAACAACAGGCTGGAACAAGCCAACATTTCTTGTCTTTGCTAAGGCAGATAAATTCCAATCCTATTTAAGGATGTGAGACCTGTTAGCATAGATGGTTTTAGTGTGCATGCACACCAAACTTAGAATTGTTTAGATGTTTGCTTGGGAAGCCAATTGATCCGAGATACATTTTCTTAACTGAATTCATACTTTGTATGAACTTGTCTACTTTGCAAACGAGGTAAAGCTTGTTATTGAATGCTGGGAATGTAGTAGGAGTCTAGCAATGGTAGTCCAATAATGGTATGGTGATTTATCTTTTACTAGTATTAAGAAACCGATGAATTATATTTTCATAATGATGCATTCTACTCTGTAATTTATTGTGCATTCACATGCATGAACTTGAAAATAGTTTGTTAATTGTTTTGTTATTAACATAACATTATATTATATTACTCATTTGGTCATTTTGTGCAGAGTTGTTTTGAAGAGAGAAAATTGACTCATGAGGTTGCATTCAATCCAGTGAGTAATGTAACTCAAAACATAAACAAATGAAAATAATATGTATGTTATAGTCATAAAGAATTTAAATAGAACAATAAATTGAACACAATATGCTACATTTCTTGTAATATCTTTTAGGAAGTTTAAAACTTTTACTGTTTTTTCAATGTTATATGCACACATTGATAAAGGCCATGACTTTGTTCGAAGTAAATGAACTTGTTATCAAAAAATTTAGTCTATACAAAAGATAGAAACTACACCATGAATTGACAAAATCATAACCGACCAATTCTCGAAAGTAACTGTGTAGTTTTCGTTAGACAATTATCACTGTGATGCCCTGAGAAATGATACAGAGTTTATACTTACTAGCATTTGGGAGAAATGATAGAGAGTTTATACTTACTAGCATTTGGGATATTTATCACAGCCAATAAAATTACCAGCACCATGACGACTTACTTTGAAGCTCAATGTCCCATCCTCACAGCTGTGAGCTTCACCACAATAATTACGATTAGTTCATAATAATAATAATATCATTTGGAGTGAATTTAACCTTAGAAACATAATTTCAAATCAAATATACCAAACCTAGCATTTAATAACAAAATTACTGCTCAAAGCATTCAATGAGAGAAATAGTTTTTCAATCCACTCGAAAGTATATGTCGAACAACAACTTGGATTAGTACAACAACAATTCATTTTGTATTAACTGAACAAGACATAAATATATCTCAAATATCACAATCAAAGAAAAATACTACATCACCTAATAAAGGAAAATAAAGGAAAAGATTCTTAACACTCTTTTATTAGAGGTTCTACAATATAAATGTTTTGACAAATAAAAACAATAGATGCAATTCTAAATTATATACAATAGAAATGTTTTGACAAATAAAAACAATAGATGCAATTCTAAATGATATGAAATTTGTTAAATATAAGACAACTTTGGGGTTTGAAATGCGACAGAAGATTGTAAGGTGCAGTGCGAGAGAGTAATCTGCAACTCCTTCCAATTGAAGACTTGCCCAACGAAATTTTACATTGATTATTGATTTAACACAAACTTGAGATAGAAGTTTGAAGATCCAAATAATTTTCAATTTTACAAATGCTTGGTGTTCGGGAAGGATGAGAGCAACTAGAGATGAAATGGGGAGCTTTACGATAGGTTTTGTACCATTTCTAGCCATATGAGGTGAGAGACGCCCATATTATTAGGTGGGTGTCTTAGAACAAAGATCATTTCAATGAATTTTCATCTCGGCAACCTGAACAACCCGAGCAGAAGCTAACATGCAATGGAATGAAGAGCAGAAGAAGAACATGTTTGCAATGCAATGAAGAAGGGAAGAGGGTGTAAGAGGGTGGTGGAATGAAGGTGGCAGTTGTAAACAATCCTGGCAGCCAACATTGACAAGTGTAAGCTTGTAAGCTGGACGGGTTTATGCAATGTTGTCTCAACAACTTTGAAAACTTTGCTTCGACCTTTGTTTCAAAAAATTTAAATAAAATAACTTGCCCCAACCTTTAGTTTAAAAGCTTAGGATAAAATAGCTTTTGAAAACTTTGCTTCAACCTTTGTTTCAAAAACTTTAAATAAAATAACTTGCCCCAACTGCCAGTTAAAAAAATTAGGATAAAATAGCTTCCCCTCGCTAAAACCAACATTGGGGCACATGAAGCCTGCAATAAGAGACTAAATTCAGAAGTTTGGTTAAAATTTCATTGTGCGAAATTGAAATGCCAAAACCTTAGCTTAAATTTTGGTGAACAACGTGGTCAACTGCAACTAATATGAATTCAACGCTCAATCGAACGCTATGGTCCCTACTATGCCAGAGGTAGGGACTAATAAGTTATGTGCATGTTGTACATTTGGCTAATTTTTTGCTTGGTTAGAATTCATCAATATTAATACTAGTAGGAAGTTATTACTAATTGGTTTTTCAATTACTCAGGTACCATCTAGTTCAAGGCTTACATAACACATTGCTTTGAATTATGACTTTGAGAATACAGTCATGTTGTTGATGATGGATATTAAAAACCAATATGTCTTCAGTAATTTAAAAAAAGTTGTGCCTTAAAATCCAAGAACAGAGTACGCAGATGTAATTAAAACCAACAAGAAGCTCCATGATAATGGACTCTATCTTTAACTGATCTGCATAATAAAGTGTTTGCAGTAGAAGAACAATGGCTTGACCTTTCCTTCTTAAGTTTATACTCAGGCTTCTCAATTTCAGTAATAATTTGACCTTTAGGTAGTCCTATGATCAATAATAACTAGTAATAGCTCTTATGTTAAATAGACTCTCTATTCTTAAAATGTCTCTATCTACGCTAATAAAAAAAGATAGCAATCTCATATGTGAAATAGATTTCTTCTCTCTTTGTTTATTGTAAGTAAGTCTCTATGCAAAATCTATTTGGTTAGATGCATATGTAGATGTGCATGTACATGAGTCCCCGTTGTCTTTGTGCCTAGCCCGGGTCTCTGACTTAGCGGAGCCCAGAGGATTCACAATTAGCTGACTCTAGCGTGGGGTATTGTTATAGACCTTTTTGGGCACTGAAACCCCAATCATATATGTCCATAAACCAAGCGCTTCTAAGTCCCTAAAAGTGTTGTTTAACACCCTAAAGGAACAAGGTCAGCTGATTACATCATCTCCCAGAAGTTCTCCATGAAAAACTACTCAGAACTTGTCAAAACTGGATCATCTCACTTGCTCCATGGCCAGGGTAAGATGCATACTGAAAGGTCCTTCTATAGGGTGTGATGAGCGAGAATAGACAAGTGGCAGAGATAGTTTGCTAAGTGGATGATCAAGGAATCTTCTAGAAACTTGTCATATGACACTTGCCTCTCAGAATTCACCTAGGGATGAGTAAGAGATCAATGAAATCTCCAAGTGGAACCAAGAACTATTAGAGAGAGGACACTAATCAAAATCCTAGAAGCTGACTCACCCCCTTGCAAACATCTATATATGGATCCCTCATCACAGAGATCCAGAGGTTAGAGGCTGGAATTTTGTATCTTGTAAGGAAGTGATGTTGGTTTCTTGGTGGAATATCATAGTGTTGGGTGATCTAAGCTTTTCATGAGGTGAAGAAGGGATTTGATGCTGGGAGGATGACACTAGGTCAGAACAATGGGTTGTAATCCTCTCTTCTAATCTTCATATTAATAAAGCTATTCAAGTTTTCCTCCACATTCTTGTATGTCTGATAGTATATGCATTTGTGTAGTCAATATATATCTCGTCCTATGTTGTTTATGATTCTAGATCTCTACACTTTGAAGGTATTATGCTACTTTGACTTTACAAGTATTCTTTGAAGTGGAGTGGTCAAGGGAGAAGCGGCAAAGACCGGTCAGTGAGGAGAAGGAACAAGCAAAGAATCGAGCGAAGGATTGAGGTTGGAATTATTTGATCTTCTCCTATCTACTTCTCATAAAGGAAAACAAGAGTAACTTTAATCTGTTTGTTTCTAAGATAGCTACCCATCTCAGTGGGACTAGTAGCTCTGAATAGACACTAGATTTCCCGATAACAAAATAGCGACTCCACTGGGGAGCGAATAGATTGTTTGCTTGTCTATATTTTTTTGTTTTATAAACTTACAGATGGAGACTGAAGTCAAGCCAGCTAGCCTTCGAACTGCATTTTCTATGCAAGTGCAAAGTAGATCAATGCTACTTCAGTCTATCTCCAGGTTTTGTTTATAAACTGAACAATCAATTTGCAAACATTCTAATTGCCCTAGTGGTGGCTCTAGTAATCTCATTAGATCAGCCCCTGTGATTTCTATTTACTGACTATCATTAGCTCAGCCTAAATCCCTGAACTAAGTTGCAAACTGTGACCCAGAACCAAGTTGAAGTCTCGTCCCTGGATCATCGCACTTTCTCCTCTTGGGAATTCGGATGCATCGCACCTCCCGTGTGCAGTAGGTGCGCTGCATCGCACTTTCTGTGTGTTGCAGGTGCGCTGATTAGACAAGACCTCTTCTGCTCTTAGATTTTGGTTTCTGTGTTCACTCTCTTCAGCTTTATTCAGGAGTTTTGCTATCTGTGATCAGTATACCACTATAGAAACTCCCTTACTTTGCATGATTCTGCCTCCATAGTACAAAGAATTGTGAATGTTTTTATGTATTGTGCACCATTTACAGTTCTCTTTTACAAAAGTAACATAATCAAACTGTCGTCTTTTGATTTGGAAGTGTCTCAAGTGTCGTTTTCAGTCAAAGAAAAGAATTCTATTGTTCTTGATGGTCGATTATACAGTTACTCTTGTGTTTGATTTGAATTAGTAGTTTTTCAAGTGTCGAAAGCAGTTTAAATTCAAAATAGCAAAGTGTTGTCATTATCTTCCTTTCGTTTTTGAACAGAAATTTGTTAGTACTCTCGCTTTGAAAAGATAATTCAGATTTGTACTTAGCATTCTTCTTGTCATTCACGCATTAAGAAAGCTGAAAACAAATACATGCATGTGCATTTGCATTTAGATTGCTTGTTGGTTTGATTTAGGACAGTGCATCTAGTGTGTGCTCTCTGCTCTATGTTGAAAGAATATCATCTCTCTTTCTTTAGTAGCTAGGATTTTCATTGCAAAAGGAAGATTAAATGATTGTTTATCATCTTAGATTGCATTTTAGGAATTGTATATCTACATACGTGGTGAACATGAAAGGAAAATTTCTTAAGAAAGATCAATTGTAAAATAAATTCAATAAACATAAAAACGCTTTGGAACCTAACGCACAACATCTAGAAGTCTAGGCTAGAGACGTATTCTGGAGTCATAAAGCCTAGTAACTATCACTTTCATTGTTGGTTGGGTGATTCCTCCTCTTTGAGACGACAAGTGCCAGTACAGACTTGTGCTCCCACGTACCGTCGAGTATATATTGGGAGACCACAATAGGCTATATCCCTTATCCATAGGAAGCCATGTCTGCTGCCCTATCGATCACAATGCACTGAACACAACATTTGGGAAGATTGACTGTCGTACCGTAAAAAGTATTCTGTAGTTTTGCGATTGGTTTGGTAATCCCTCTATCTAGATTTTTAGAGTAGTCTCTTTTGTTTCTTTTCAGACTCCTTAAAGGAAAAGGTCCATCTGAGCACTTGTCACTTCAGGCTCATTAAAAATCGAAGGTGACTAGTGTCATATTTTTTTTCTCAACTCTTAAAAATTGAAAAAACAAGTTGTGTCAAACCGTCTAAAATTCATTTAATTCGGAATCATTTTCCCCTTTATTTTTAGTTGATCGAGTAATTCACAATCATGGAGGAAAGTCAATTGAACCCCGTCGTTCGCGGAGACTTACGAGTCAACCGTCTTTTTCTCCGGAAACAAAACTATTTCAAACAAAGCGAACTCGTTTAACCGGATCAAAGTACCCTGGTTTGGTTGGAACAAGTGTTCTGACACCTTCAGAGACTCCAGTTACTCCAAACATTTCTGGTATCCCTGCCTCTATAGAAGAAGTTCCGTAGCCACTAGAGGATAGTAGAACTGATCCTTGTGTGAAGGTAAACACTTTTATTCCTGAACCTGCTCCACCCACAGCTGATTCGGAAGGTGTTATTACGCAAACAACTGTCGCTGCAGAATCTATACCTTCTTCGGCACCGGAAATATTTTACGGACCTGACAGCCTACCTCTTCCACCTGGGTTGATTGTAATAGAAGAGATTGTGGAGGATCCCCCATCTATCACTCTATCGCATTTTGGAGTTGGGATCACCCTATATCCTTCTTCGTCAGAAATTAGTTTACCGTTATCGGAAGTTCCTATAGAATCACTAGGAAATATTTTGGATAGACTAGATATGTCTGAACAACCGTCGACATCTGGGACTGTGTCATCTGACACAGTGGCAACAAAACTTCCTGCTGTCACTCCAACAATGTTCGTCGTTGTACCGTCTTTCATAACTAGCTCTCAATCGCTGGAGGGAATCCATCCAGGGGCTGTTTCAACAGTATGGTCTGTTCTCGTTTGTTCGTCCAGAATAATATCTGGAATCTCTTATGTTGAGTCTCAGCAAATTGATCCTTCTCAATGTCAATTTGGGCAATCAGGTCCTCAAAGGCAAATCATTCCCTTAAGCACTGGATTACCGTCGTATGGGGGGGCAATAAGCCCTTTCATTGTCTCCTCCGAGAGAACAAACATACAAGAGTTTGAAATAGAATTCAGGTTATGCTGGAATTACATCCAATGGTTGGATGCCGATACTTCCTCAACAACCAAGAGTTGTATACTTAATGCAACAAAGTCTGCCTATGTCAAATATCCCCACTACACCAGTTATTGTGACGGTGTTGCAAGTACAAGCGTTGCCTATTGTATGCCAACCTCAAGTCTCTCAGGTCGCAATCCAATAGCCCCTTGTCTCTACGACGCCACCACAATCATTGATTAGTGGCTCCTTAATTGGATTGACCCAGGCTCAAACGGGTACCATTACCCCTCATCTTGGTCAAACAGCTAGTATTGGACAACAGCAAATGGTTTCACAACCGTGGCTGGTGCAATATTAACAACGACAATTCCGACAAGTCTACCAAGGATCTGAGCACCAAATCTTTACAAGTAATGGGCAGCCGTATATTCAAAATGATCAAAATCAACCATTTCATGATGGTTATGCCCATCAACCTTACCAAATTTATTAGCATCAAATGCATTATGCTGGTATGCAAAGACCCACTGCTCAGGCAATCCCATATTATCCTGGGTATGCTTCGCGAAGCCTGAATAAAAAGTTGCCCTTCGTGGCAACTTTAGAGTTACCAGATCTAAATCGGCTGACAAACGATCCAATCACTTATGCCCCTTGGTGGCCAGCAATTCCTCATAAACTTCCATAAGATATTCCTAAATTTAATGGAAATCCAGGTGAAGATCCGTTGAATCATGTGATAACCTTTCATCTGTGGTGTTCATCTAACACTCTAAACGATGATTCGATTAGGCTTCACCTTTTTAAGTGAACGTTAACTGGTCCGGCAGCAAAATGGTATATCGAATTGCCTAGAGCTTCATTCGATAACTTCAACACCCTAGCCACAACCTTTTTAACCCATTTTCAGTTACCCATAAGGTACGAAACAGGAACAAATCTTCTTACCAATTTCAAATAGACAACGGCCACTCACATATCTGATCATATTCATGAGTGGTGACGTCATCATAGAATGGTGAAAACATATGTTCTTGATCAGCTGCTAGCTGAATGGTTTATTAAGTCATTATTACCTTCTATTACGAAAGATGTGGCAAAGGGAGGGGTCGTCACTGAAGAGCAAGTAATTGCTCGTGCGCAATATATAGATTTGATATATACTCAGTTTGGCATGCTCTACGATAAAATCCTTGATGCTCCTAGACCGAAATTCTCTGTTCCTCCCCCTCCTAAATCAAGAAAAGACTCTCATGCCAGAGATGGTGTGATAGGTGCGACTAGCACAAAAACCGTAAAAGCTACATCAAATAAATCTTGTATGGTTCCGAGTCAAAATGCAAATGAAGAACTTCTTGCCTCAAAGGTAAATGCCATTTCAACTGACAAAGGCAAAGAACCAAAGCAACCAGGGGGCAAGAAGAAAAAGAAAGGGAAGAAGAAAAAATAGGAGGAGTCGTCTCCTGAAAAATCTTCTACAAACCCTTCTGGAGATAGGGAACCAAGTCATCCATGCTTTATATGTGATGAGGATCATTGGACGAAAGATTGTCCATACAAAACCGAGCTTAGAAAATTCTTAAAGATTTCAAAAACTTCGGCAGTATTGACTGATCCATTTCTGAATCTAGGAACAAATATGGTTGCTAGTGACAATGCTTCCTCGTCCCAAGTGCTAATGTTGTTTGTTTCGAAGCAGCAAAATGCTGCTTTGATATCGACAAGGAATGAAGATTACGGGAATCCATAGCTGTCAGACAACAAAGCTCATGATCAACCTAGTAATTCGACAACAACTTCGACCGAAGATGTGCCACCCATCATTCCTGAACTAACAATAAAGCCGCCAAAGGGAGTAGTACACAAATCGACATTTAATCCTCATGCCAGAGCAGCACAACATTATAATATAGTGGAGGATCTGGCCCAATCGCCATCCTCTATGTCGACACTTGAGGTACTGTAAAATTGCCCCTCCCAAAATCAGGATTTATTTTCAGCAATAGGTGGGATTGACCCAACAGATTCCAATCTTGTGGCCTTTAATCATAAAGGATATTTCCCCCAGTTACCAGCTCAACTAGCTTTCCTTATTCAAGTGAAAGCCCTCAACAAAACTATTCATTGAACAATTATTGATGAGGGGGCATCTACATGTATTATGTCAATGAGTTGCTGGAAAACTTTAGGATCTCCACCCTTGTCGCGATCTTGATTACATTAAAAGCATTTGATGGATGAACACACACCCCATATGGGATTTTAAGTAACTTGCAAGTCAAACTAGGGGGAAAAACAATAGAAATTGATGTTGAAGTGATCAACGGAAACCTCGATTACAACATCCTACTGGGAAGGCCCTGGATATATGCTATGGCTGCCGTTGTGTCAACCTATTTTAGAAAGATTGCATTTCCTTTTCAAGGAGGAATTACAATCATCGACCAACAAACATTTCTCCCCAACAGTTCACAAGCTACAGGAAGCATTCCGATGATCCACGGAAGCCCTCATTCGCTTCAAAATATCGGAGTAGGACTATTAAAAGACCCTACATTGATGGGGACTTTTCCCCTACCATCTCCAAACAATCTGGCGGAAGTGGCCATGGTGGGAACCTGCAACATGATATCTTATAGATTTAGAAGATTCCTGAACATTTTTTCAGCATGGATCATCGCCCTAATAGAAATATTGTAGCAATAAATTTTCTTGGCTTGGGGGGCAAACCCAAATCATGCTCATCGAGTGTTTGGATAGATAGGTCTAAGGAATATGGCACCTCTTCAGATCCTTGGTCACATGTACATTCTATAGACGAAGGAATCATTCAATCAAATATGATAGGAGAGGCACCATGGGAAGATTACCACAATTGTTCCCATCTTCCAAATTACCACGAAGATTATTCCAGCAACCGTAATCATCCTTCATTTTTTTATTTTCTATCAAATACTATAAATACGGTGGATTCCGAGGATAGTTCCTATCTTGTGTCAACCTCATTAAAAAATGAAACATCTCCCTTTCCAAGTCGAGTCTTTCAAAGATCTCGGAGGTAAACCTTCATTCCAACCACCGTGTTGAATGCAATGAAGATTGGGGGGCATGCACCTCGATTTGCATTATTACGCTGGGGGCATGCAAACTTATCATGAGCAGTGTTACCGTAGGGTTAAAGCTCATTAAAAAATAAACCCACCACGAGCATTTTACGCGAAGTTCAAGCTCATTAAAAAATAAACCTAGCAATGAGCAAATGTTTCCCCAGAGTTTAAGCTCATTAAAAAATGAACTAATATCCGGTAAATAACCATTGTGAATGCATTATCATCAGCTCTTGAGCCTTGGTCATGTTCTCATCATCACCTCCACTCTATTTTAGCCAATCATACGCCTCCATTTGATTGTTTACCCTTTTTGAGGAACAGCTGCGAAGAGTGATTCTGTCAGCCATCCTTGTGACACTGCCGTGATTGGAAAATTCCAAACCTTACCTGGAATTAGCTGCTACCCGAAATTATCACTCGTTCCTCAAGAAACCAGTCTCCTTTAAGCTCTTTTCATTTGACTCGTAAAATATGAAAAGATTGCTGAGCAGTTGGCCTCTCCAGCTCGTTAAAGCTACCGAGAGTGATATCCCTCCTTTAGATTTTAATCTTTTTGGACCTGAGGGATTATTACACAAAAGGATCGAGTGCTTGTTTTGTTCGGCTCGTTAAAATTATCGCAAATTCATCCCTTTCATATTATTTTATACCTTTTCAGACTTAAGGGATTATATGACGAAAAAGATTATTGGAGTTTCCTTTACGTCCCTTTCAGACTCTCTAAAATTGAAAAGGACCAAGTTATCATTGTCGTTAAACTTGTTAAAATAAATAGCGACAAACTTGTCCATATAGACAAGAACGAGTTTCACTGTCGCTAGGCTCGTTCAAACATAGTGACGGGTTTGCCTGAAGGGCAAATTATAGAACAAGAATATGTTATCCTCCTCGAGCTTGATAAAAATAAAGAGGTACTAGTCAGCAATGACTGAGGAAAAATTGGGAAGAAAACTTGAAAAAACTTTATTGGTAGCAAAGTCACTCTTGAACATGAGACTTTCACTCCATGTTTGAGTCAGGTTGGGTTATTCCATTCACCGGTCATATTACCATTGGTCCATCGTACCATCCATCTTTGGGGTTAACGCTACCAATACATTCCAAGTGTTGCCGATATGTTCAATAGAAGTCGATCAGAGGATTCACCAACCCATCTTGTGTCTCATCCACTGCAATACCTTTACCCTTCATTTTTTCATGACTGCCACCCTGAACCCTATATCATCAAATAATTTTCACCTCCAAAAATCATTTGCTCCATTCCGTGTAATAGATGTGGGATTTGTTAAGGCCCTCCTATGACAGGTCACTTCTTGTCGACATCAGCTCATTATCCAAGAATTCGACCTAAGAACAACCATTTCAGTACTTTGAAGCTTGCATACCTCAATGGCAAGTTTCTCACTTTTAGCGACAATTTTACATCAATGGCCTTCGACCGAGAGATTTTGCGTGATGTTCAACGCCAAGTCCCATTCTCACACCACGCGAATTGTACTGCCATACCTTAAGGGTCATCATCATTATCGGTGATTCCTCCCACGCCTCTTAACAGCTTACATCATTGGCTGGTAATTAGGCGATGTCTTTCCATGTTCGACTCGAGAACATTTTTCACATGGATCAACTTGTACTTCGGGCGAAGATTGGACGAGTTTGAAGACCCCAGATCTAGTTTCATCCATCCAGGCTGCGATATATTTAGGAAAATAAAGACATCAAATGCACATCATTGCTGCACAGATGATCATCCGAATCAAAGGATGATGGCTCTACCAGAATCATCAGTCTCCTACAAAGACGGTTGTCTGTCCTATGTACATGAAAATGAATTTATAAAGCTAAGCATGGGAATGACTGCCTCAGCTAGATCATGAAAATATTATGAATATAATGTGTTGTATTGTATCTTATTACAAGTTTCCTTCTAGTTCAAAAAACCTCGGATCCTCATGATAAAGCATTTCACCCGACATCAAAAGATTAATGACCTCATGCTTTAGGGGGAAACTATTATAGACATTTTTGGGCACTGAAACCCCAATCATATATGTCCATAAACCAAGGGCTTCTAATTCCCTAAAAGTGTTGTTTCACACCCTAAAGGAACAAGGTCAGCTAATTACATCATCTCCCAGAAGTTCTCCATGAAAAACTACTCAGAACTGGTCAAAACTGGATCATCTCACTTGCTCCATGGCTAGGGTGCGATGCATCTCACCTTGTACACATGGGAGGTGCGATGCATACTGAAAAGTCCTTCTATAGGGTGCGAGGAGCGAGAATAGACAAGTGGCAGAGACAGTTTGCTAAGTGGATGATCAAGGAATCTTCTAGAAACTTCCCATATGACACTTGCCTCTCAGAATTCGCCCAGGGATGAGTAAGAGATCAATGAAATCTCCAAGTGGAACCAAGAAATATCAGAGAGAGACACTAATCAAAATCCTAGAAGCTGACTCATCCCCTTACAAACATCTATATATGGATCCCTCATCAGAGAGATCCAGAGGTTAGAGGCTAGAATTTTGTATCTTGTAAGGAAGTGTTGTTGGTTTCTTAGTGGAATATCATAGTGTTGGGTGATCTAAGCTTTTCATGAGGTGAAGAATGGATTTCATGCTGGGAGGATGACGTTGGGTCAAAACAATGGGTTGTAATCCTCTCTTCTAATCTTCATATTAATAAAGCTATTCAAGTTTTCCTCCACATTCTTGTATGTCTGATAGTATATGCATTTGTGTGGTCAATATATATCTGGTCCTATATTGTTTGTGATTGTAGATCTCTGCACTTTGAAGGTATTATGCTGCTTTGACTTTACAGGTATTCTTTGAAGCGGAGTGATCAAGGGAGAAGCGGAAAAGACTGGTCGGTGAGGAGAAGGAACAAGCAAAGAACCAAGCGAAGGATTGAGGTTGGTATTCTTTGATGTTCTCCTATCTACTTCTCATAAAGGAAAGCAAGAGTAACTTTAATCTGTTTGTTTCTAAGATAGCTACTCGTCTTAGTGGGATTAACAGCTCTGCATAGACACTAGATTTCCCGATAACATGTATCTATATCTTTTTCCAATAAAGGAGACTATATTGATTATTCTTTTCCTTTTCATGGACACACATATTTTCTAGCATCTCTTCTCCATGTCTCTCTGTGCATCTAATGGATCCAATCAAATAAGTATGTCTTCTGTTTGGTTTAGATGGGGAACTTCTTCTTATGGGTGCTAAGTCAACTATTGCTGAAACTGTCTTTTCCTTGAACTGGACATTCAATGTCAGAGCTCTAAAATAAAGTTTCTTCTAAAAATAACTTGAAAAGGGACATGGTTTTCTCATGAGGTAGAGACTTGATGCATAAGAAGCCACACTTGTTTATGGTATTTGTTATATGCTTCTTCCTTTTTCTTTTCTTTTTTCTGTGAGTTGAGGCATTAACCCTTTTGCAATGTAATTCAATCTTTTATTTTAATTATGATCGTTTTCTCTTACAATAAGTAAATAAGTACATATTGGGTTTTATTTATATGCAAAATTTTCACATTAAATTAATATAGGTTAAGTAATAGTCTAATATGGCTATTTATACATTTTACTTTTTTAATTTAAATAAATTTTTAAAATAAATGTTTTTAATTATTAAATTTACTCAAACTACATATAAAAAAAATTGATTTTTTTTTATGCTAAAATGATTCATGTATATATATTTAATTGTTTTAATATAAAAAAAAATTATTATTATGGTTATTTTACATTTGTTTAATATATTATTTTTATTAAAGTAATTGTATTAAAAGGATATTAATATATTATTTTTTTATTCCCTAAATGGTAAGGGAGTATTGTTTTTTATTAAAATTAAATAAAAAATTGAATTTGTATTAATCTTTGGAAATAATTATTTGTAAAATTATATGAAATTTATTTTACCTCTATATTATATTATATTATTATTATATAAATTTCATATTACTAAAATTAAAATATTCTAACATATTAAAATTTAAAATTTATCACTAAATTTCTTTCCATACATTTTTCTTTTTCAATATTTAAATGAAATTTTATTTTTTATATATTAATTTTATTGTTCTCTTTATAGCTTATCACAACCGAGTGTTGTTTTTAATTACAAGATTGATTGAAATTTGAAAAGTTTTGGTTCTTGTACCTCCCCTTCTCATTCACTTGCAAATTTCATAATAAGTTTCACATGCCTTTTTAAAAGTACCTATTACTTTATTACAATCTTTGGTACACCTAATATCCATCTATATATTGGCATTTGAAAACTTACTTCTTTTATGAACTTTGTAAGATATAATTTCAATGCTAAAGTTTTTGGTCATTTACAGGTGTGTTTAATGTGTTGTTTGAATAATAGACATAATATGGGAATCAATACTATTTTATTATATAAGAAATCAGTTGTATGGACCCACTTAGATATGTCACAATTTATAAAAATCAATACTATTTTATTATATAAGAAATCAGTTGTATGGACCCACTTAGATATGTCACAATTTATAAAATTAATAGACTAAATTGAAAAAAAAATGAGGCCTATAAAATGTAAAATTAAATGATAGCCAATAATAATAATTGGTACATGATACACACATAATTGTAGAGGCTTATACTCTATGCTTAGATAAATTTCAACCCTCGGATCATTGACAAAAAACAACTAATTAATATCGACATGCATTTGAATGAACCAACTAATCATTTGATTTTGAGGGTGTGTATCTTGTTTGAGCAATCACTTTCTCTTTTACATAACCTACATATGATTTCAAGTGAAAATGGTTCATCTAGCATGACATGACCTACTGCATCCTAATGGGTTAGAGGCATCAATAACCCTCCCAACCACCAATTGAGAGGACATTCCGTCCCATCCATGTACCTTAGATATCAAGTATTCCTACTTGAGGGATGCCATCAATCCACCCAAATATTTGCCCCAAGGTTTGCATATCTTTGGTTCGCCTTCTATGAACATAGTTTCCTACTATTGGATTCTTTTTCAAGGAGGAGAAAATCCCTAGATTCAATTCCTATGGTAGGTCTACACTTGCTTTCAAGAATCCGTCTAATATATCAACAATCCCAAATGTAACTTTCCCTTTTGATTGTATTTTCAGGAAAAAAAGAGAGAAAAAATCCATTTTAATATTGAACCTTTAACCAATTCTATGCATGTTTTATGGCGTAACAATGCCCTCAAGGTAGTGAGATTATTTGTAGTGTAGCACCTAGTAGAACAAAAGGCCATTCTTCTATGCATCATACATTTTTGAACACTACGATTTCATTTTTGGCAATGTTAAATTTGCTTGTATTATCAAAGTTAAAAGATGATCCCATTCACAACCACCCAATATGGTCAAGTAATTCTACATAATTACCTTCACATGTTCCTATGTTTCACAATAGTTCTAGAAAAGGTCCATTTGCACAAAAAATTCTTCACCTATAGTATTTCTAACTCCTTACTAGAAGATAACATCTAACTACATTTTTCTTAATGCACCCTAATAGGGAACATTTATAAATGATACATTCAGTTTCATGCACCTATTTCAATATTTTTTCATCATTGGTGATGACTTTTTATATGCATTTCCAACCAACTACTCACTATGAAAATAAAACTAAACATCGTTGGGTTAAATGTATACTTATGGCCTGATATATACATAATTAGGTCCACATATGACCTCTTCATCTACTAGTCATTCCTTACCATTTAGTATTAGCTTCTATTTTTATCAATTTTTGATTTTTAGTAGGGAGTACCACCTAGGATGACATATGGTAGTGATTGGGCATTAAATCAATAGTGGCATGACTATTTCCTATTTATTAGTGCATGTTACCTTATCCATACAATCCCTAATCACTTATTTGCACTTCCTCTCTTGTTTTTGGGAATTTCCTTATCTTCTACCTTATATCCTTTGACTTTTAGTCTTATTCTTAGAGGATTATTGCTATTTCTAAGTTAGGAGTTTCATGAGGTTGTCATCACTTAAATTCTGATGTATTTTTTACTCTACCTATATTACTGTTTAACCATATTTTAGACACTCACTCTATTTTAGGGTCTCCTACTTTAATTTCAACTCTACCTATATTTCTAGTTAAGCATATTTTAGACACTGACTCTATTTTAGGGTCTCCTACTTTAGTTTCAACTCTATCTACATTTCTAGTTAACCATATTTTAGACACTCACTCTATTTTAGGGTCTCCTACTTTAATTTCAGGCTACTAGCTAATCAAAAAAACCCAACCCAATGTACATTGGTTCCTTCTCAACGAGGGTTATTTAAGTGTATTAATGTCAATTAATAATATAACTAGAAGTAAAATTAAAAAATATCAAACCATAATAATAATAATGCTCGGCGATTTAGTAGATGACACACATATAGCTACAAAGGCTTATACTCTAAATCTAGCTGAATTTGACACCTCAAAGATTGAATTCACTAACAAAAAGTATTTGGTAAATTTTAGCACACATTTAAGGAGTCTAGTAACCTTCTTCTTAAGGTGTGTGAACCTCCTTCAACCATCCATATTTCTTTTTACATAGCCTACACATGATGTCAAATGAAAATGGCTCATTTACCGTGGGAAGACCCACTTCCACAATTCCTAGTGTGTTAGGAGGAGGCATCAGTGACCCCTCCCTACCACCAATTAATAGGATAGTCATTTCCTTTCATGTACCTTATACATCCTTTATCCCTACATGAGGGATGTGATGACCCTCAATATTCCAGCAATAATGCTATAGTCTTATAGGCCTCAACTTTATTATGTCAACTCGAGGTTCTTAGAAACTTAAGAGGTATCATGCACTATATATGCAAGTCACAATTTTTCATATTGCTTCTCAATGCACACTAACATATGAAAACAATTTCCATTTATAACCAAGTGTAAGCGGTGGTCATGCAAGGCAATAGTAATTCAAAATTCAAATTGGCTTACTCTCGTAGGAGATTATAATGTAGGAATTAAAGTTACATGAAACAATGTACATGAAATAAAGTTGCAGCAAACATAGACCAAGGAAAAAAGTTGTGGGAAATGAAGTACATGAAAGTAAAGTTGTAGGAAATGAAGAGTATGATACATCTTAATGAAAAGTAATACATTGCATTTGGAAGGAAATAAACTATACCTGTAAAAAATAATAATGAAATATGGAATCCTATAATGTAATTTATAAATGTAAACTTAAACATGTAATGTTTAACATTTATCAATCTCCAGTAAAAACCATTTTTTGTCAACGTTTCAAATCCCAATGAGGATCCTTCATTAGGACTTCTTGAATGCTTGATAATAGAAGAGCTTAATTCAGGGATTAAATAGTAATGAGGAAAGTAGATTTTTGGTTTTCTGGAATGAGATGAATGTTGGCCAATTTTCCAAAATATTAATGAGATAATTAATTGATTTTAATTTATTATATATTATTATTATGTTAATTATTATTATTATTATTATTATTATTATTAAGATTAATTAATTAATTTTAATATTATTAATAATTAATTAATTTTAATTTTAATATAATAATAATCTTTATTGTAAATGTTTAGTGATTGTTATACTAATACTACATATAAGCATTTAATATTTAATATATGTTAGTATATTATTATTAATTATAAAATAGTATGTGAAATGGTTTTTACTGTGGATTTTCAGGTAACTAAATCAAAAGATATAAACGACAGATGTCTTAAATCCATTTATCAATCTATCAATCTAATTAGTATTATTTATAAACACAAAATAAATTTAAAATATAAAAAGGTTTACAAACACTCAAAAAAAAAGTATGGTAAATAAATAAAAAGATAAATAAAATAGAGGTATGGTAAATAAATAAAACCTCTTTTTATATTTACTCATAAACTTCTTTATATTTAAAAAATCTCAAAAAGGAAGTTTTATTTAAGTGAAGCCTATGGGCCAAATACCATAGGACAAATAATTATTAATACCATGGGCCAAATACCATATTTATAAAAGAGGTATGGTAAATAAATAAGAATATATCAAATAAGATTAAAAATCAACATCTAATTATATACCAAGCCCATAGGGGCCAAATACCATTGTAAATAAAAGAGATATGATAAATAAATAAAAATATTAATAAACAAGAGGTATGGTAAATAAATAAAACCTATTTTTATATTTACTCCATAAACCTCTTTATACTTACTAACACTCAAAAAAGAGGTTTTATTTAGGCAAATTCTATGGGCCAAATTATTATTATACCATGGAAAAAAACATTATTAACCCTAATATTAATTAAATTATTTAGCTCAAGTATTGTGGTGGAATGAAGTCTCACCCAAATGGAGATCTTGGGCGCGAAGGATCGAATCTTGTACTACCCTCCGTCATTGCAGCGTGAATAATGGACATGTAGAATCGAAAATGAGAGAGTCCTGTGAAGCTTGACACAAAGAGTGATAGAGGTGGAGAGGTAGGGGGAGTGAGAAGGGAGAGATCGAGATAAACTGAAGGAGAGGGGAGAGTGGGAATGAAGAGAGATAGAGAGAGGGAGAGGAGTGAGAGAGGTAGAGAAGAGTGAGATAGGGAGAGGGAGACACAAATATGGAGGGTTAGGAGAGAGAAGGAAAGAGGGAGGAAAGAGGGAGGGCAACAGTGAGAGGATAGGAGGGTATAGAGAGAGAGATGGGGGAAGAAAGCGAAGAGTGGGAATGAAGAGAGAGAGAGGAGAGAAATGAGATAGGTAGAGAAGAGTAATATAGGGAGAGGGAGACACAAATATGGAGGGGGGGTTGAGAGAAGGAAGAGAAGAGTAATATAGGGAGAGGGAGACACAAATATGGAGGGGGGGTTGAGAGAAGGAAAGAGGGAGGGAGACAATGAGAGGATAGGAGGGTAGAGAGAGAGAGATGGGGAAGAGATAGGGAGGTAGGAGAGAAAGGGAGAGACAAGGATGAGAGAGAGGACTTGAGAGGGAGGAATGGAGAGGGAGAGAGGGAGGGAATAAGAAAGACATAGAAAGTGAGAAGTGGAGAGAGAGGGAGTGATAAGGGATAGATGGAGAGATAAAGGAGAAAAAGATGGAGAAATAGAGATAAGGGGGATGAGAAGGAGAGAGAAGGAGGGATATAGTAACATACTTGGAGAGTAAGAGAGAGAGAGATAGGAGGAGTGAGAAGGGAGAGATTGAGATAAACTGAAGGAAAGGGGAGAGTGGGAATGGAGAGAGAAAGACCATTTTCAGTTTGTTTTCGAACCCACGAACTGTTTTGATTTTTATTGAAAGTAGTTGTAATGTCAATGTAAATTAGTATAAATTTTAAAGCATGGCCACCGATTTTCGGATGGAATGATTTGATGATAGTTCGGGTGACACTGATTCTGCATATGGGAAATATGGCGAAATCCCGCTTGATTTTGTTGCTATATATCCTGCATTGTCTCTTTTTGCTGCAACATGCAAATGGAGGTAGAGGTGAAGATATAAGTATGAAGATGGAAATGAAAATGATCCACAAGAGGCATTTGATAAGGATGCATGACATGACCCAACAACTTTTACTTGTGGACTACATGCAAATTACAAGGTCCTGCCAATCCATGAATAATAATACTTCGACTTATCATCACAAGAGGCTCGAAACTTCATGCTTTGAAATGCCGATAGGCTCTAGTGCACTAGACATGGGATTAGCTCTTTATTTCATGGACCTTAGCGTGGAAACCCCTCTACTGTTGCTATAAGCGCAAGTTACTAATCCATTTTGTCTAGTCACTGGAAGTGCAAGTTTCTGATCCATTTTGTAGGTTTTCATCTGAATGAATAAATGATCTATCAGTTTTATAGTTGTTTATTACAATAAATAAATGAATGATCTATCAATTTTGTAAGTGAGACATTTATAAGTTTTGTTACTCATTCGAATAAATAAATAAATGATATATCAATTTTGTAGATGTTTATTCTAGTAAATAAATGATTGAGTCATTTGCCATGTTTTCGATGGACTTTTTTCATATCCCCAAATTATTGTAAATATTTTATTTATCACAGTTAAAAGAAAAGAACGTTATCTATTGTATAAACTTATATATATATATATTTTTTTCAGTTAATGGAAATTAAAAAAAAAATGATTTCCTAGTAACAGGGATATCATGTAACTTTTGTGGAGGGAAGTTAAGCTATGGATAAAAAAAAACAATTGCAAACTCTAACTGCCCTTTCCCTCAACCGTGGAATGGTTTCTAGGAAAAGGAGGAGGGAAAAAAGGGAACTGCGCTATAGAGGACAGGCAGTAGGAGAAGGGAAGGGGTCTTACCATGTCTGGTGAGGATTAGATGGTAAGGGCGCAGAACGTGTGCAACTAGCAAAGACATTAGTCTTTGAGAAAGCTAGGGGGGAGACTGGTCTCGAAAGACAGTCTCAAGGTCGGGTGGAAGACTAGCTGCAGAAAGCAGTGGTGGCCTTAACCAGGAAATAGAAAGAGGAGGAGTAATTACAACAAACAACCCAGGTATGTGATTCTAACTTGAATTAAAATAAAAAGTCATTATTTCTACAGGTTGCAGTTCTGTTTTTTTGTAGTGCGAAATGGAACCAGAGGGAAAAAAATAGGGAGGTCGGTAGTTTCTTCCTTTTTCTATTTAAAATGTTGCATGGATAATTGAGGCAGCATGTAATTAGGAAGAGACTTAACCCAGACTCCATAGTTAACTTTCTCTGTTAAATAGTTTTCTTCTCTCAGTTTTACAACTAAAATATGCTGGTGATATGAGCAATAGTATTTGGTAAGGATGCCAAAATGATTTTTCCATGAAGATGTTTACCTCATGTAACAACCATTTTCTGAGAAACAAAGTGTAAAAATGAATTTAAAACCTGAGAAAGACAGTAGAAAACGTGGATAGCCACCTAAGGGTACGTTAACAAACCAAATGTGAGGAAAACAAACGTTGTACCCGTATATAGATGTGTGTAGAGCCTTAAATTAAGCCAGTGCTATTTCCAGTGGCTTGAAAACCTTGGGTTCTAGCACAAAAACATAGGACAATGAGAAGGAAAGTAAAAAAGAAACAAAATTCCTATTCCCCATGTCTTTTAATGATGATTTTCAAAACTGTGAGGTTTATGCAAAAGAGAAAAAAAAAAAAAACAGAACCTAGTTTGGCTTTTGAATTCACATTATGGTATGTGGAATAACCTCCTTCTAAGCAAGTATCAAAGCTTATCTGGAATGCATGAAACAAGCACGAGAAAATAATCATGTACATGGTAGATAACTAGTCAGGGTACGCAAGAAGGGTTTCGAGTTGTCTTTGAGTCTAGAAGCCCCAGAGTGCAGGGGGCTCGATTGCCGAAGCTCGTAGGTTGTAAACCACCTCGAGAGAAAGAAGACCCTCCTGGTAGTAAACCCCTGGGGTTTAACGACAATGAGACAGTTTCCATTGGGAATTAGGAAAAATGCGGAAACAATTTATATAGCTTCTATGTAATAAACCCATATGTTCAATAGAAATATGCATACAAGTACGTTATAGACAGAACTCTATTGCAGACAAAGGAGAACGATATGTCAAACATTCAAGCCATAGCCAATGAACAGAGTCCAGAGATGGCCGGAGCCATAATTCAATCTTAAAGATATTTACAACCATTTATTTCACAAATTTTCCTTTAACACAGAACTGATACTGACATACTGCTCATACCAAATAAAAGAGGGATCAAGTTCTCTCTACAACACAATTATTATTCCAAAAGTCTAACGAAAGTCCAAAATATCTAGAAAACATAGAATATGTATAGCAGAACAACCATAACAACTAGCAGAGCTACAGCCAGTCTCAAATCTGGAAAATCCTCAATTGACGCAGAAACAGAACAGTAAAAGAACTTCTCAGTTCAAGAGCAGAAGCAAGCTCGGAAATTTTTACCAACTTGAGGCCACAACGTGCCCATAATTATTACAACTCGGTAAAACCCTCAAAACCCTAACCTCTTCTAAAATGAGAAGTTGAACAGGAAGCAAAACATCATATTGCTATGGAGAACCTTATCCACGCCTCAGGCTTTCATATCCAACCAGGGTAAGTTCTTTCCCGTAACAGGCACTGTAGATAAGTCACTGCCCCAAGCCAGTCGAGCCAAGCCAAACCCAATAACATGTGCAAATAATCCATTTCACAAGAGACTAGTTAGTGTATCGAGTAGAATCGAGAGTTTTTAGATGCGGGAAATAAGGAATCAAAACAAAAAAAAGAAAGAAATGAGCCGGCAACGTAAATAAAATAAAATAAAATAAAATAAAAAACAACTTACCTGTAACAAACTAGACCACTTCCAGACCACGAAGATGGTCTCGAGCAGGCACCATCCATGGAAATTTCCACCATATCCTAAGAATAGAGTTGTGAAATGCAACGGCCGCATCAGAGCAGGTTTCGCGGGAGGGCTGCATAGCCAAATGAGAACAGTCTCGTAGCAATTCAAGGTTGAGGAAAACCTCGAGACAAGAACCACCATCGGATCGCTAGAGGTAAGCTGCATTGTCGATCTGGGTGGGGTTCCTGAGTGGAGCATGTGAGGCTAGATGGTCCACCCAAGCCATGTACAGGACAGTGCAGATGAAATTAACAACATACCTTTCTGGCATGGCTTGCCACATGACGAAAGCAGCGTGACCTCGATTAGAAATTAATTAAAAGCAGTATGGTTCACACTCTAGTAAACAAACCATAGTCATTTACCGAAAACCGCTTATAAGGAAACCATTGCAGCTGTATGGATGGTAAGATCTAGAGCTGCGTAAAACTAAATAAAAGGGTACGGTGGGCTAGCTCAGCAATGTACATTAACTCCTTTGTATGCGGATGTAGATTTAAATAATTTTTTTTTTATGGTTTTTATGGTGGCGACATTATAAGTGGTATCAGAGCCAAGTTGCAAAACTGTGGCCTCTGGGCACTGGAGAAAAAAAATAGCCAACAGAGTGTATATTTACAATTTATTTCATCTCACTAATGAGTAAAAGAAACAGCTAATGTGATAACCATCTACTATTTCTTGTTTTGTGGTAAGTACAGGGAAGTGGAGGATTAACAACATGAGGAGAATAGACAATGCATCACACAGGTTTGTGGTGGGCCAGGGACCTACAGCGAGTCCTGGGAACAGTCCTGAATTATGGGTACAACTGGGTGAGGAGGCGTGCAATACCAATTTGGCAATTTTGGAGATAGTACAGGAGCTGAAGAATGAAATGGCCCAATTATGGGAAGATAATGCAAGGTTAACTATGGAACAAGAGAGGATTATAAATAGCCTATCCGATAGACAGAATCAGTAGCCGTTGAATCCCAGAACTAAGCAACAAAGAATGTCCAAAGAGAAGAATCACCCCACTGATCCCAAAGAATCAGAGGGAAGGGAGGAGGAACGCTCGGATAACGTTTCCGAATAGCAAACATCCAAACGGCAATGGATAGAGTTGCAAGGGGAGTTCTGTAAAATCAAGCCGCCACACTTTGACGGAGAACAAGAGGAAGCCGCTAAGGCCTGGTTGATTAATATGAACAAATATTTCCAGCTATATGAATACGACCACAATCTTAAGGTACGGTTGGCCATCTTTCAGTTGCAGGGAAAGGCCACCCTGTGGTGGGAGGAGGTTAAGATGGTAAAAGGAGTAAGTGAATAGAATGTCACTTGGGAGAAATTTCAAAGATACTTTAAGGAAAGGTACCTGACTGAGCGCTTCTATGATGACAAGGCAAGGGAATTTCATGACCTTCGTTTGGGGCAACAAACTATGGACGAATTTATTACTCATTTTACTTCCCTACTCTGCTATGTGCCCTATATCTGGGAAGAGAAATCTAAAGTACAGAGGTTTGTTAGTAGCCTACCCATAAGTATAAGGGAACAATTTGAATTTGACAACCCAAAGACTATGGACGAAGCTATATGCAAAGCCTGAGTTTGCTACCAGCAGAGCAAGCAAAAGGGAGAGCTTTTGGGTAAGAAATGGGTCAATAAGAGAAGCAACAAGCTGGCTAGTGGTACTAAAGGTAACCATGGTGGAGGTAACAAAGGATTCACTAAAGGGAAAATCAGCAGAAACTCACAAAAGAATTCACTCCGATTAAAGCCCCCCAATGAGTCCAGAACTAATGATCAATCTGGAAAAGCAGACAATGAAGGGACAGCAAGGCCCACAGTGCAATTTTGGGGCTGTGGTGGCCCCCATTATGTGAAAAACTGCCCTCAGCATAAGGGAGCCGAATAGGTTTCCCAGGTCTATGAAGCCTCTACAGTTGGCAATGTAGGAAGGAGTCTACCAAAGATTAATGCCACTCTGGAAGATCGCCAGGTGGAGTACCAGCCGACCGTGGTGGAATTTGAAGTTAAACTCTTAGACCTTGCTGTAACTGTTTTAATTGACCTTGGTGCAACGTTAATTTATATTAGTCCTAGAATTGTGGAGCACTGTAATTTGCAACCTGTTAAGTTTAAGGACCCTTGGCTAGTTTAGTTGGCAACAGGGGCAAAAAGGCGGACAGTGGCTAAGGTCAAAAACTGCCCTTTAAAAATAGCAGGACAGTCAGTGATAGCAGATTTAAATGTGCTTCCCCTTGGATCATATGACATATTGATTGGTATGGACTGGTTAGAAAAACATTGGTCCATAATTAATTGTAAAACCAAGACTATCAGTTATAAGGATGAGATTGGAATAAAACAAGAGATGCAGGGGATTAAGCGGCCAGTACAGATTCGGCTCATAACTACCTCATAGTTAGCCAAATGTATCAGAAAAGGATGTCAGATTTATGCCATCCAAGTGGAGTATGCTGATTCAAAAAAATAAAATAGCCACATTGGAAAATATTCCTGTGATACAAAAATTTTCCGATGTGTTCCCGAAAGAGATTCCCAGGCTGCCACCCAAAAGGGACATATATTTTACCATTAAATTGGTGCCAGGAGCAACCCTAGTCTCTTGAGCACCCTACAAAATGAGCATACCAGAATCGATAGAGTTGAAGATGCAATTACAGGAGCTATTGGACAAAAAGTACATTCGCCCCAATGTGTCCCCTTGGGGAGCCCCGGTATTATTCGTTAAGAAAAAGGATGGGACTCTCCTCATGTGTATGGATTACCGTTAGTTAAACAAATTGACATTAAAAAATAAGTACCCCCTACCCTGCATTGACAAACTGTTTGACCAAGTGAGAGGGGCAACATTTTTCTCCAAGATTGATTTGCGGTCAGGATATCACTAGATCCGGATTAGAGAGGAAGACATAGCTAAGATAGCTTTTAGAACTCGGTATGGCCACTATGAGTTTGTGGTGTTACCCTTCGGGTTGACCAATGCCCCCGCCACCTTTATGTGCCTGATGAACAATGTGTTTCATCTGTATCTGGATAAATTTGTGCTAATCTTTATTGACGATATATTTATTTACTCTCGAACTATGGAGGAGCATCAGGAGCATCTCAGGTTAGTATTGCAAACCCTCTGAGAGCACCAATTGTACGCTAAGTTTAGTAAATGTGAATTTTTCAAGGAGCAGATACAATACTTGGGCCATATCATCACTAAGGATGGAATTTCCGTGGATCCTGAAAAGATAAGGACCATTATGGAATGGCCAGTACCCAAAGATGTGGCAAACATCCGATCTTCCATGGGATTGGCAGGCTATTATAGATGGTTTGTAGAGGGATTTTCAAAAGTGGCTTACCCAATCACATCCTTGCAGAGAAAGGGAAGAACTTTCAGGTGGACCCCTGAATGTCAAAAAAGTTTTGAACAACTCAAATATTTACTCACCACAACACCTAGCCCAAGTATAGCCGATCCCAACAAAGATTATGTAGTGTGTACTGATGAAAGTAAATAAGGATTGGGAGGTGTGCTAATGCAGGAAGGAAAAGTGGTAGCCTACGAATCAAGGAAGTTGAAAGAGCATGAGTAGAAATATTCTGCTTATGATCTAGAGTTAGCAGCTATGATTCATGCCTTAAAGATGTGGTGACATTATCTAGTGGGAAGGAAATTTTTGTTATTGACAGACCACCACAGCTTGACAAATTATTTTAGCCAACCCACTATGAATGCAAGGAAAGTACGGTGGGTGGACTTCCTAAGAGGTTTTGATTTTGAGATCAAGCACTTAAAAGGGAAGGAGAACCGGGTTGTGGATGCTCTGAGTCAGAAGTTGCATTGCCTATATGAGATTTCTTACAGTGAAGGGAAAAGCCCCTTCGGGGAAATGATTAAAAAGGAAACCGAACAAGATGTTGTTTATCAGCAAATAAAATAGCAAGTACAACGACCAAATAGCAAGGAAAAACAACCAGACTATGATTTGGATGGTGTTGGAATGTTGTATTATAAAGGAAAGTTGTACGTACCCAATCAGAACAATATTAAAAATTTGATATTGGATGAGTATCATAAGAGTCATTATGTCGGACACCCAGGATATCAAAAGATGATCACCGCACTCCGAAAAGAATATTATTGGTTGGGCATGAAGAAAGATGTGGCTGGGTACTTGGCTCGATGTCTTGAGTGTCAGCAAATTAAAGCAGAACACCAGCATCTTTTGGGTTTATTACAACCATTACCCATCCCGGAATGGAAATGGGAAACCATCTCTATGGACTTTATAATAGGTTTGCCTAAGTCAAAGAAAAATAATGACTCCATCATGGTGGTTGTGGACAAGCTAAGTAAGTCAACACATTTTATACCGGTGCAATCTACATACAGAGCGGTGCAGATCGCCCATGTGTTCATGCAAAACATATTTAAGTTGCATGGGTTACCAAAGACAATAATTTCAGACCGGGATGTAAAATTTACATCGGTATTTTGGAAAACATTGTTTGAAGAATTGGGAACTCAGCTGAACTTTAGTACGACATATCACCCTCAAACTAACGGGCAAACAGAACAAGTGAATTAGGTGGTGGAAGATATGCTAAGGGCGTATGTGATGCAGCAACCAACCAAGTGGGAGGACTATCTTCACTTGGTTGAGTTTACATACAGTAATGGCTACCACACATCATTGTAGAGGATCCCTTTTGAGGTGTTGTATGGGCGGAAGTGCCACACCCCCTCAAGTTGGAGTGGATTGGATGACAGATTGATGTTAGGTCCATAAATGCTCAAGGAGATGGAGGATTTGGTTAAAAATGTGCATTCTAATCTGAAGGCAGCTCAGGATAGGTAAGAGAACTTAGCTGACCGGAAAAGGAGGTTTAAGGAGTATCAGGTCGGTGACCATGTGTATGTGAGAATTTGAGCAAAAAAGAGCATGTTACAGTGGGTTGGGTGCTTTCCTCGGACTCTATTAAACCTTCAGTTTTGATATTTCAAGAGCTAGTGACTATCATTTTAGTCATTTTGTCTATTTTGGGTTCTAAAGATGAAGAAGAGGAAGACTCACCTCCCTGCCTCCTTCTATCAACATGTCCTTTGAGTTTCTCTGCGGCCATGATATTGGATTCCACCTCCAAGGCGACATATTGCATTTCAGCTAGAGAGGCACATCTTCTCTCTCTTAATAGCAGGCAGAAATCAGAATCAAAGGCATTGGCATAGATGAGTTTAGCAGAGGTGGTGGTAGGCTTGACTTCAACTAGTATCTTGCTATACATACGATTGAATTTTTTATTAAAATTAGAAAATGACTCCCCATTTTCCCTTTTTAGGTTGCCAAACTTAGCATGGTAGTAAAGCAGGTCTTTCTTATCTCCCCAATGCTTTAAAAACACATCATCTAATGCTTCAATGTTTGCTATAGACCTAGGGGTCAGCTATCTGAACCACTTTATAGCCTCTCCATCAAGGCTTTGGAAAAATACTCTCATCCACACATCATCTTCACTGATATCTAGGTTATCAGCATAGATATAAAATGACTCAAGGTGTTCTTCAGCTATTACTCACTCTGTCCCAATGAACTTAGGCATGTATTTCTGATATTCTCCTACAGGCATGGAATTCAAAGGAATATGCAGGACCAGGGGTCTGTGCTTAGCAGCTATGATTCTTTCCATTTTGGTGGGTGCTTGTGGGCCTGCCATGACTGGGGTAGATGGAAGGGTACTAGCAGTTTGAATGATATAAATCTGAGAAATTAATGACAGGGTTGAAGGTAACCAATGGACTATAGGGGAGGTTTTCTGTGGGCTAATATCCAAAGGGGACTTTACTAAATAGGGAGCTTTATGAGTCTCTAAAAATATTTCTTCACTACTAGTACTAGAGGCTATATTTTCAACATGTAACTGCTCTGTTACAAGCCTTTTAGGCAAAGATACATAATATTGTTTAGGCTTATGTGATCCTGATGCTACTTTTTGTGATATCTTGCTTTGCTTGACAATCTTCTTAGGGTCAGGCACTGAGTTAGCTGGTGATTTCTGAGGATTTCTCCAAGTGTGTCTCATAAAATGAGCCAGAACTGTGATGTGGAGTCGCCAAAAGGTTAGTCCTCCAATAGAGTTGCTAGATAGATGATTACAACCAAAAATGTGTCTAGACTTTGTCTATCATCAAAGTTGGATCTGTGTCATTTTCCCCAGGAAGCTGAGCTTCAATCTCCTCTCCCCGGCAATGACGCCAATTATGTTAGGATTCCAAGAAAATCTCCTAGGTTGTAGCTTGGAGATGCCTGGTAACATATAAATTAAACTATTATTGCAAGGTTTAATGGAAGGAATGATGGTTTGGTCCAAGCCGGATAACCACTTCTACTCTATTTCACTCCAGACATGCATGAACACCCTCCGACTATAAGGCTTTAGACCACCAATGCTCATAGTTTAGATATTAGGTGAAAATGGAGAATACTAACCACACCAGCAGATACACAAGACCATGTGATGGCCGGCTGCAACTAGTACAGAAACCTACAAATCTAATCTATTAATGCAAATATAGGATGACAGCTCTCCTGCATTAGATATAATGAAACCTGAGCAACCTATTCAGTGATGCATTCAAGATTCTAACACAGAGATAAGATGATAGTTATCTAGTGCTAAACATCAAGAGATTAAGAACACAACATTTCAGGTACAAGCTTAGAATAGAGGAAAATGGACAGTGAGCAGTTAACAGCAAAAGAAGCTTGTATTTGCTAAAAATGAAGATGAGACACTACAAGTGACAAAATGGCTACAGTCTCCAGAAGTTGAACCTTACATCAAATTCCAACCTTGATTACATCTTTCTTCTAGATATTTATAATTTTACATTACTATGGCACCTAGCCATTTAGGTATTGAGGGGTCTTAATTGACCACCAACTGCATTTAACTGCCTAATGGAGTCTCTGAACGAGATTGCTTGCTTGACTATGCAAATATGATCTGTACAACTGTTGTGCTGTCCTTTAGGCAATTGGAATGCTTGAAGCAGTGAAGTCCATGACTGATAAATTTTGTTACAGAGTCGTGCCATGTCCTTTTCTCCTTTTGGCCATGCTTTCTGTTTAATGTGGTTGTTGGGGATATTACTGTAACCAATCATGGCAGAGCTGGTCATCTCCTTCTTCGGGCAAAATAATGGTCATAGGACGTGGGATGTGTGGGTACGCAGACAGTTGGGATGAGAGAGAGATGACCGTCGGATCAGGGAAATGGATGGCAAAAATGGCTTGGTAGAGGCTATCAGTCGAGACGGGAGCGAGGTGTGTTAGCTGTAGATGCCTCTCAGCCTTGGTTTCTCTTCAAACTGTTTAATATTGAGTGTTTTCTATTTTACACAAAAACCAATGTAATGTTGTAAACTCCCACCGATGTTTGTTCCTTTCAGACTTTAAAAGTCCTCAAAAATGATTTATTTACCCATCGGGTCCAAAATTCATCGCTATTGGTGCTGCCAAGGTTCCTGTGTATTTTGTTACATAGTGAAATACACGGAAAATACATTAAAATGGCCTTTCACGGATTTGAAAATATATCAATTTATCACATATAATTACATCGGGTCCGCCCATCGGGTTGCACATATGCCTGTGACTAAGCCTCTTCCCCAGGTTGATGCCGATAGCAATAGTAAGATGCGATAAATCACAATCACAAGTCACTCATTCCTCGGTACTTTATACAACAGAGCATGTGCTTCCCACTGATGCGACCCGCATTTCAACTGTCCCCTCTGTCATTCTGATATGTCATTTGTCAATTATATCTGGGTCGTTGATCGGCTAGATCTAACGACTGTTATGTGATGCCCAGTTTAAGCCTGCCATAATGGTTTTTCCATTTTTTTAGAGTGTTTTGAGCCTCTGGATAGTGTATTTCTGCCCTTCCAATCGCTTTCCCCCCACGACCATTTCAACTTTGAACGATCCTTGAGAGGATTTTGAAGACTTTTGGGGCATACTTGAATCCTTTTTTTGGACAGTTTTCCCACAAGGCTAAAAAGGTCCATGTAGGATTGAATACATGGTCAAACACCTATACATTGGTAGCTGAATTCCCCACAAAATTACATAACACAATATCGCAATTATTTGAGGAAGCTCGAATGAGAACAGGGTCTACAACCTCACATTATTTGAAGAAGTATACTCCTTAATGACTATAGTTAGAATACTATCTCGTTACCTCATAGGAAATTTGAGTCACCTCCTGAGTATATGTTTCGGTGCATTTCTAATACTCCTCGAAAGAAATAAATGATACAAGTGTCAACGCTATGACAATGTAGTCACAAGTGACCACACTCTCGGTGTGAAGGATCTATGTTGAAACTTTGTCTCAGCTTATATATATAATAAACTCAGTCACTATCTTGATGACTATTGTCTCTAGGTCTCGGTGCATTCAAAATGAAGACAAACTTTGTGGTCTCTCTATAGTAATGTATCTGCAACAAAGCTCATAGCTATGATGAGTCTCTTAGTGGAAATACAATATTCTCAGTAATGTTGCAATAGTAACGAGTGTCTTCATGATGCAATGATGATGATGGTCTCAGATATATGAAGAAGAGGATTGGTGCCTTGGTATTGTAGTGGCTCAGTTAGTCAAGGGTCATGGTCTTCGTGTTCATCAATTGGAATCTCTATAAGAAGAATTTTGTGCAGGTTTTCCTCTCCAAGAGGGAGAGATTTTGGCTTTGGTAGAATGCCAACATCTTGTGTTCTTGTCTCTTTTATTATAGCTATTTAATGATCTAAAGAAGAAACATTAATGTTAAATAATATGCTAATAAGTTAAACATTAGTAGTTATCATGTAAAGAAGAATCTCATTAACCTTGTGCCCCAGATTCTTCAACACCTCCTTCTTCAACTCTTCCCTTTTTAATATAAATGGAAAATTTTGTGCATTATGGTCAAAATCATTGCATTTTGAGCATACTATATCATACTTAGCCAAAGGATTAAATGAATTTTAGGTCTTTATTTGACCTTTTTCTTTTAATATATGTGGCTTGCTTTGATAATTGGTCCTGTATCTTGGGTTATTATCCTTATAAGCCGTTCAATGTTTAGCTTGATGGCCAAATTTTTTACAATGGAAACAACAACCAAGAAAGATACTTGGATACCTATTAGGATAGCCTTGAATTGGTGTAATATTCTTCCCTGGAGATAAATTTACTTCATTCCTTGGGTTGTTGTAGTTGAACCTTTGTTCTTGTTGGAACGACTTTTCTTATTTTGGGTGATTGCAAAGGATGTCAGCATAACTTCTTTAGATTTTTTCATTGGAATTCTTCTTTGAACTTGATGATTCACCCTTGAAACCAATTCCAGTATTATCATGTTGTGATCCTTGAGTATTAAGGATGTTATCAAGATTTTGAGAGCTTTGCCAACTCTTATTAGCATGATTCAACTCTTTCGTTAGAGAGACAATTTCATCTTCACATTTCTCGCATATTTCTTCTCTTTCTTTTAACTTGTTGTTCAAGAGTTCTTCCTTCCCTTTTGCTTCTTCCTTTTCTATTTTGAGAGAAATGACCTTCTTCCTTAATTTCTCATTTTCTTCAATAGCACTCATTAGTAATTCATCTACATTTCCTTCATCTTCTTTTTCTGAATCATCATCATTTCTAAATTCCATGAACAATACTTCACTACTTCCAACATAGTCATCTTCTTCATCGGATTCATCATTATCCCTTTTTAGTAGAAATGTATTTCTAGTTGATTTTTTCTTTGTAATCACAAATTCTTCTTCATCGCGTTAGAGTCGGTCTTGTCGCCCTCCATCAACGATCAAAGCTCTTTGCATTTGCATAAATAGGTGTCTCATCAGTGTCAATTTTTGCATCCCATTAGGCATGCCATAACCCTGATGGAGGAGCTGGTGTCTTTGTCCCCCTCTTGGCATTGCTGGATCAGGTCATTTCAGTCCTTAGTCACTTTCAAGCTTGTCTTGTCTTGTCTTGAGGTCAAATTCCTAGGTCTAGGGTTTTGGTGAAAATGGTTTACAAGGTCATGTCTCTGAAGGTCAGCAAGTGCTCAACAAGCCAAAGGGATGGTTTTAATGGTGTTTCTTCGCAAATTTCTCTTTTGTACAGTTAATCTTCACCTTGGATTTAAAAACTCTGTTTTTAAAGCCAAGGTCATTTTTAAATGATTTTGCAAAAAATGTAAAAATTCAAAAGTTTTCAAAGGACAGCATGTAACCCTGGCTCCCTTGCCAAGATCCCTCAGATGATCTCCCTGCAAAAGAATCAAGCAAAAGCACTAAATGAGTCAATTTCAGGACAAAGGAAACCAAAAAAGTCAGTTTTATAAAGTGTCAAAAAGAAACATTAGAAAGTGGGTTTGAGCATGAAATTTATTCAAATAAAGCTTATATAAGCCCAATCTCCCTCCTTTTACCCTCATTATGCATCCAAGACACTTGCAAGAGAGATTGGGCGAGCATCCAAGTGGTTTTGAGTGAAACTGGTCGAAATTGGGGAGCAGGACAGGCGCGCGACCCGTCAGGCAAGGCGCGCGACCCGTCAACGACGCGCGACCCGTCAGAGCTCATCCCGCAGTGTAATTTCATAATGGGCACGATCCGTCAGGCGCGCGCGACCCGTTGGGTGAGGCACGCGACCCGTCAGCGACCTCCCTTTCAAACTAACTGCAAATTCGTTCAAGCACCCTCCAAATCATCAAATTGCTCTAGGTAGGTTCTCCAAACTTTGAAATGGTTGCTGATTATATTAGAGGGACATTATGCATTTGTTGTTGAAGATCAAATTGTGCAAGAGCAAGACCTCCATATGGCTGTATGTTACATTGTAAAAGTGTGCTAGGGTTTATTGTTGTTTCATGGTTTTTCCCTTGTAATTATTTTCCTCTTTCCCCTTTTCACTTTTCTTGTATTTCCATGTAATTTCCCCTGCTAATTTGTAAAAGAAATACAAACCCTACCCCTCTACCTAAACACTAAATCTCAAACCCTAACCCTACCTCTCCATATGCCCATGTAAACACATGAATTTGATGATGCATATGCAATGATTTTTTTTTTTGCAATGTTTTCCCTAAATTCCCTGTTATATACATGTATTCCCATTTTCCTTTCAAAAATGTCCCTTCCCTAACTTTCCCCTCATGTTCCTTGTCCCCTTGAAACAGCAAAGAAATCAACACTTTTAAAGGCAAAAACAACAGTACATTTTGTCCACTCTGCTTCTTAAACAATGTCAGAAACCGAAACATATGAGCAGAGTGATGACCAAGCATCCGTTTCCGAGATTGAGGTACAGAGGAGGCCACATAAGGATGCAAAAGGTGGCCATCATAGGAGAGAGGAGCCCACTTCTTTGACAATTTTACAGGCTTGTCCTATGGCAGTTTCATGTTTCCAGTACATGTCTTGTTATGAGTTTTGCGAGAGGATCTCTCGGATTCAGCACCACCGAGAGTTGGCTTGCCTTTTTGTTTTACACTTGCATGATGGACATGTCAACCTTGCCGGGGTGGACTTCACTTTGACACCCGAGGTGATTGCACAGGCTACAGGGATACCAAATGTCGGGGAGATATGGAATAAGCGCAAGGTGCTGGATAGTGTTCACTTTGAGCCTTTTGTCCGGCCACCATTCATGAGACATTTGGCAGGGGTGTTTCCATTCAGGTTTCTCAGGAGTGAGTATGCTCCCATGATGAGGCTCATCATGCACTATTTTACCTGTGAGGGTAGATTTTCACAGGTATATTCATACCATATTCACCTCTTGATGCACTTCACCCGAGTGAGGATGATGAACATCCCTGTTTTCTTCTATCAGAACATTGAGAAGATGGTGTCCATGATGCAGAGGAAGACCCCGTACAACAGTACAGGAGCCTTTATCATTATGGTTTGATTCAGCTAGTGGTATTACATCAGTTGGCTCAGCAGGGCATCTCATGGGAGGATTTCATCTCTCGTGAGCTTTTCACAGCACCATCACCGCCACATCCTGAGGTTATTCATGAGGAGGGAGTACCATCATAGCAGCATGGCATCCCTGTCACTAGACATGTCAGCTCCTCACCTTTGGTTACTTATCAGAGAGGCCAAAGGGCCTTATTTGTAGCAGCCATGCGAGTACTTTCTCCACAGCAGGTGGAAGGGGTCTCACCTTCTTCATCGGCTCAGCGAGTGTTATCTCCACATCAGGTGGAAGGGGCCTCACTTTCTTCACCAGCACAGGTACCAGGGAGGGGCAAACAACCCAAGATTGATGAGGGACCATCAGGTGTTCCGGATATAGAGCTTATTGATCTTGATGTCAGTTCTCCTAGCCGAGAGGAAAAGGAGATCATTCAACATCTTAGAGCTGAAAATGATGCCTTGCAGAGGAGATTAGAGGGGGCACAATGGACCATCACATACCTCGAGCAGCGCAACAAACAGTTGGAAGATGAGCAAGCACTTGATGAGCTGTGGAGGATTCGTAGTGACCGCATTTTGAACCGGAGAAGACCCGGTGATCCATTGCCCGCTGACCGAGAGTCCATGCTCATCCGGGTAAATGCACACTTGGAGAGGCTGTTGGCTAAGGCCAACCAAGAGAAGAAATTGCTGAGGAACATGAAGAACCATTACTGGGCAAGAATGCATGTGTGCAAGGCAAAGATGAAAATGTTTCAAAGGCGGTTGGCCAAGGCACAAAAAGGGAGAAAGAGGCCCGATCCCCTCCATATCTTGGCTGAGGCCTCACTGAAGGACCAAGGCACTAAATAGCCCAGCCACAGCACAAATCCCAAGAAATTTTGAAAATTTTGGGTCAATTTTGATTTTTCAGGCAATTTACAGGTTTTTGCTCATTAACGGGTCTCACCCCCCGCGCGACCCTTCATCATGGCAACTCCATTTGGAAAAAACTCAGCATTTCCAGATTTTTCATGCAAAGTTACACATGCTCATGGATGGACTTGAGATTTGGTGAAGTTTTGGGCCTCCAGAAAGTCAAAAAACTAGCAAAAAATGACTTTCTGCCACTTTTTTGAGTTACAGAAAGCAGTCTTGGGAGATTTGATTTTTGACAAGGAAAATGAACTCCAAATTCAAAAATTCTAGTTGGGTTGGAAAGTAGACTCACAGACCTTTCCAACAAGCCTACTCTTGCCCAATTTGGACACCTGCAAGTGCCCAAAAAGTGGCTCCAAAGGCACGCAACCCGTCAGGCAGGGGCGCGCGACCCGTCAGGCAGATTTTTCCAAAATGCACTGTACAGCTCAGAAAAACGCAGTTTGACCCAGTTTGACTTTTTGGGGTGAATTATGATTCTCTTTGATGTAATTATTGTACTTTTAAGACACTTTTACTCTTATGTAACACTTCTAGAAGATTCATTCATGAAAAGGGTAAATATTAAATGAATGAATTGGTTTCCTAGCTTATAGAGGCAAGTTGTTTTGACTGCCTAGTTTGTAGTGCTTAGTTTAGAAGTGGTTGAAACAGCTCCTAGAAGGATGAGCTAGACCCCTAGAGGCAAGGAAAAGTGTTAGCTTGCCTATATTATGTATTTTCTCAATCATTTTCAGAGGTTGGAAGGTTGGACTCTTGAGGGATAAGCTATCATTGTATTATTCACTGTATCTCTACAATTTTTGGCTAAGGAAGACCAGGGTTTTGCAGTCCTTTTTGGGATTCTTGTGGTTACATGTATTGATGGTGTGTTTCTCTATGTACCTGTAAGTGTGTTATGTGAATCATTTCCTTTCTTTTCCTTCTGCACATTAAACAAACGAAGTGTTAAAGTAAGAATTCATGACTGTCATGCCCTGCTTTTAAGTTTGTTTAATTTCAATGTTTTCTACTGTTTAAGGAGAATTCAAAGTTATTGTTTGTTCTCCTTAGCTCCTCACCTGTCATTCCGGACCATCCACCTCAATCAAAAGCATCAATATTGTCTCCTACCTCGCCCCAAAGAACCCCCTACAGAAACTGTGTCCAATCCCCGCACCCAAAATTGCCATCCCCTCAATTTGCCACCAAAAAACCCTAAAAACCCTAAATCAACCTTTTTGATCAGTTTACTAGCCTAAAATCAGTGTTACCCTATTGGTCATCTCATCCATTGAAGATTTCACTGAGATAGACCGGAGAGAGCCCTCTCCAGCCCCGTAGGGCTAGCTACGAGGCTAAGTGGTTTGATGTTGCCTTGAGGTTTACCTTTCTCAGCTTGAGGTGAAATTTCAAGCGCTAACACATCATATTCATCTTGTTTGTAGACGAAATTCTTCTTATTTGACCCTTTCTTCTTGAACATCCTCTTTTTAAATTTATCTTCATCATCACTATCATGTTTATGAGAATACTTTGTAGCATAATGTACTATCCTACCACACTTAAAATAAATGAGAGGATACTTAGCTTTGATTTTGGATCCTTTCCTTAGTTTCTTCATGAATTTTTCTAGTTCTGCTTCAGTATTGGAATCATCACTACTACAATTCTTTCCTTTCTTCAATGTTTTTAAAGCCTTGAATGTTGCTTCCTTAGGGTTTGGGATTCCTTTTCTCATTTTATATGTAATAAGAATCCCATGAAGTTCATCCGCTTTTAGGTCATCCAAGTCCTTCATTTCTTTTATGGCACTAACTTTAGAATCCAAACATTCTCGAGGTGATCTCAAAGCCTTTTGGACAAATATGCTTTCTTTAACGGTTTCACCTAGACCCTTGAATGAGTTGACAACTTCATCTACTCAGAGGAAAAAGGTTGTAATGTCTTCTTCGTCATCCATTTTAAGGCTTTCAAATTGTCTTCTATGACTTTGAAGTTTTTCCTTCTTGACCTTGGAGTCTCCATCATAGATATCAATAAGTTTGCCCCACATTTCCTTGGCAGAATCACAGTTCATAAATTTTGTAAATTCTGAATTAGAAATTCCACTTGTTATGGAATTTAGTGCTTTCACATTTTCTATATAAAATTCCCTTCTATCTTGATCTATTGGAGGAGTAGATGGAACTTTATATCCATATAGAAATGACTTCCATACTTTAGGTCCAAGAAATATTAGATAGAATGTCATCCTACGCTTCTAGAAGCCAAAATTTGTTCCATCGAATTGGCGGATTTTTCCTGAATCCTGATTCTTCATTGTGACATAAGAATTTGTCTTCTAGCTATTAGGATGATTATGAAGAAGTTGTCTTTGATACCAATCATTGGAAATACTGAGAGGGGGGTGAATCAATATTCATTTTTAATTGTTATGTTTACGAGTTAAGATTCTTCACAATTATAGTGACAAAAATAAATAATAAAAATTTCATTATGAAAAAGTGAGGACACCAATCTTCTTTTTACAAAAGTTTGAGTACAATGAAGTTGAGGGCTCCAACCTTTTAATTTATCAGGCTCAAAACTATTTCCAAGATCCAACTTGGGATTTTATGATGCTCCAACCCTATCCTTCTCAAGGCTCCAACATTGTTTTAGAGGCTCCAAACCCTAGGGAACCAACCCTCCAACCTTTTTAATAAAATTAATAATTTAATTAATTTAATTTCTCCACAATTTTGTCCTGGACATTTGATTTTTTCACCGAATACTCTGCACTATCCAATGCTTCACTTGTCCAAACAAAATGCTCCTAGACTCCTAATGCTTCACTTTCTAAGAATTTTTCACTTCAATGTTCAAAATCATAAATTATTTAATATTTCATGTCTCCTAACTCATCATTGTTCAACCCTTCAATTCTTCATGTGTTCTTCATTGTCTAGAGGTTTTAAGTCACCAAAGTTCTAAGCAATAATTGGACTAGATTTCCACCATTCAAGTCACAGTTATGGGCTTATGTGTGTTCCAAGATTCCACAGGTCTTTGATGTGTATAGTGAGCTTCATAAACACTATCACAGGTTCAAGCCAAGTCACAGATCCAAACGATAACATGTGACTATTCTTCTAAAGGTTTTATTGGTTCGAGATTCGAAGAGGCACCCAACAAACCTAGTTAACACCACATGTTTGAGTTAATAAGTCTATGATTGTTTATATGTACAAGAAACTATCGCAAGATGTCCAAGTTTTATTACTTTCTATCACGAAGATTACAAGTGAAAGGTATGTCATATATTATTGAATAAATCTATTTGAGCTCTAATTCAGAGACAATTCAAAACTTTGAAAGGTAAAATAGGTTTGAGGCACTACTCCATAGGTCCAAGTTTCTACCTAGGATGCAACAAGTCCAAAGGTTGATCCAAGCCTCAATCCAAGGTAATGTTGTGTGAACATAGATGTAGAAGGTCTAAACTATTGATACCACAGGTATGAGTCAAGTGATCCAAGCTAACTGTCCTCAACAGGTGACCCAAACTAATGTTCCTCCAATTCGAGCTAACCGTCCTCCAATCCTAGCCTATTTGTGTCACAGTTTACCCAAACAGTTTTAACCTTAGAATTTTTCCTCCTGAGCCCCCTTTAGTTCAGAAGTTGTGAACTTCACATTCTGTGTTATGCTCTAAATTAGTCTTCAACGAGTGGATATATGTCAAATGAAGGAGTAAGAACTCTTATATATACATATTTTTTTATTTTAAGTGAAAGGAAATGACTCTTTGTGTTTATTTGGGGTAGCATCTGATGCGATTTAGGCCTAAAAAAATGCAGGAAGGCTTAGACATAGGCATTCTCGAATACCCATAAATCGTTTTGGGAAATTCTGCCGAGAGATAGTTTTATTAAAATAATTAATTATTTTTAATGGGACCTATTGTAGCGACTACAACACCACCCAAATTTTTTGACATACTCAAAATTTTGGGTACCCCATTACTCACCTCGAGCTTCTAGGGTTTTGATAGGGCCCCCACTAGTTGCTCTCCCAATGAGCTTGCCTATCCAACCCCCTTTGGTACACCCACTCACATTTCATGCACTACATTCAAGCTTCATGTTTTACCTCAGATGTATGCCTTAGGATCAAATTAGGGTTTCGAATGTTAATGAATTTATTGCGAAGAGTCTCTCATGATTTTGGAACTCATCTTTGCATGAGTCGCATCACAATTAGTAGATGCCCTATATTTGAACAAGCATACATGCATTTTTGTTTTCTCACGATCGACAATTTTGAGGTTTGGTGAAACTCCAAATGGGAAAAGGTGACCCCCCTCTTGTTTTAACCTAGTTAGCATCCCATTGAGCGTGTGTTCCCATTGACATTTTCGTGCATCATGGAAGAAATTGTTGCATGTCATAGGACCCTAGGTTCACGATTAATTCCTCATCTTGGCCTGCACATTAGGATTAATTTTTTTTTTTTTTTTTAATCAAGGCTTTCATTCCCATAGATATTCAAAACCCTAGATTGTGGTAACCTATAGTCCAACCATCATAAATGTTTCATGAGACTCACTCTGTGAGTGCATCATCCCTTGGGCATCATGTGTTATCAAAATCAATTGTAATTAATATATCTATGAAAGCGCCAGGATATTTAGTTGGCCTCCAAAATTAAAGATGCTTTTAGGACCTAATATAACCTATAACATCTTAATTGGGGTCATTTATTGTTGAAACTCCTCAATGAAGTAGTGTATTGATTCATTTTATGTTCGCACAAAAATGTCACTATTGTAGGATAACTTATCTTTTATTATCGTCTTCTTTTTCAGGATGCCTTGCAAGTACCTCAGATTGTTGCTACAGTGGCACAAGTAGTCCCTGGGCACGACTTCACTAAAATGATCTGATGTCAATAGTTCCTTAATATGTGGCATGGTGGATGTTTGAAATTATAAATGGGTTATGTTTTGGAGTGTGAGCCATCATGATGCGCCCAAAAGTCGTATGGGAGGTCTCTACACTCAGAAAATTAAAAACCATAAAACATCCAACAAACAATCCAAAGCAAGGCATGGGGATGTAAAAAATAAAAGAGGTGGAAAGCATATGTCATTGAAGGTGCCATCAGAGGCACAAACCAAAGAGGATGTTTGAGCCCAACACAGTTATTTAGATGCTAGGTGGAAGCAAAGTCTTGAGCATGACTAAAGCGTCCATGTTTGGTCACCAAAACAATCCTAGTGACTTGGCCAAGTGTCCCAAGATAGTTGTTGTATCATATACAATGCTAAGTCGCCTACAAAAGAGTACGCTAGCTATGAATTTGGGTTTCATGATTGTCGATGAATCACACAACTTGCACTGCACCAAAAAAAAATGAGAGAATGGGATAAGACCAAAGCAGTTCTTGATGTGGCAAGAATAGTCAAGAGTATTGTTCTTCTGTCAGGCACACCTTCTTTGTCAAGGCCAAATGATATTTTTCACAAAATTGATATGCTATGGCAAGGATTATTGGAAAAAGACAAATATGAGTCTGCACGAAATCACTGTTCCATGAAATCAGTTCAAGTATCACAGGGGAGGTGCTATAAGGATTTCTCAAAGGGGAATTCACTTGCAAGAACTTAATGTGCTATTTAGGGAAACTATCATGGTAAGATGACTGAAGAAAATGTTTTAGCACAACTACCTCCAAAGCATAGGCAGGTAATAATACTAATGTTGAGTTCATCAAATATTTCTTTAGCAAAGGCTTCAATTGCCGAGGATGAAGGAAGGGCTCATGAAAGTGTCTGCCACTCTGGCTTTACTAGTAAGGATTCACGTGATTGTGAAGATGATGACAATGATTATGGGAGTTGTGAATTTTACAATTTAGAAGACCTGCAAGAAGCTGGAGAACCAAAGAATTTTTCTAAAACTCTATCTCATCAAGAGATTGGCTTGGAAAAGCTTGGAAACTTTCAGGAGTTGTTGTTCAATCATCCTCTTTTTGCTGATTCTGAGTACATGTACCTTGTGGATAAAGACTTATGTCCTCAAAAAATGGTAGTCTTTGGTCATCACCTAAGAGTCCTTGATGGAATATAGACATATGTGTGTCAAAAAGGGCTTGAGTTTGTTCGTGTTGATGGGAGTACACTTTCTAAGGACTGTCAAGCTGTTGTACAAGAATTTTGTTCAAACAAAGAGGTGAAGATGGCAATAATCGGTATAACTGCTGGTGGTGTAGGGCTTGACTTCTCGACAGCTCAAAGTGTTTCCTTTGTTGAAGTACCCAAGTCAACATCAGAAATGATTCAAGTAGAGGATCGAGATCATGGATGAGGGCAAAAGAATGTAATCAATATATATGTCTTCTATGCGAAGGATACATCAGATGAAACATAGTGGTCAACGTAGTATAAGGCCTGCTCTGTGGTGCTTCTGATTCTTCATTCTCGTTCACTGTATTCAAACAACGAAAATAGTGGGAAGTCATGGGATGCGTGGTATCACCACATGGAGAGGATCATGGCTAGCATGATGTATGAGTCTTTTAAAAACCAATAAGAATGTTGTGCGATTGTACAAACATCCACAAACTCGATGATTGGGAAAAGGTCATAAGAATCAACAGATCATCACTATAGGTCCTAGAGTCACGTCTCATTTCCTTAGGAAAAATACTGAGGGGTGTGACTGGCTATGAATTCTAACCATTACGACCCTGGTAAGCCTAACAACCACTGAAGTTGTTGAGCCACATTCATGCATCTTTCCAGAAAGTGCAACCCCCTTCGAATGTGACTTTGCGACCTGTCCCAAGTCGTCAGGTCACAAAATCGCCCCCAAAGCAAGCAGCCATTGGTGCAACCTCTCCTATCATGTGACTTTTGCGACTATGCAACCCATTTTCAAGAATCCTCTCTAGCAAGTTGCAAGGTCGCATGCATGACCAACCATCTAATTGCGACTTCCAACAAAACACGACTATGTGACATCTGGTAACTCGCATTTCGACCAGGGTTGCACAATTACATTTTATGTCTCAGGGAAGTAGCCAGAAGATGTGACTTCGTTGTAACGCGACTATGAAACTTTCATAAGTTGAAAATGACCTCATAGATCAAATTTGATCCCAAAGGTCACATTTTATTTCAACAAATCATGAGGTTGTCGAACTGCTGCAAGTTGCATTTCCAAATTAAATTGGATTAACAATTGTGAGGTTGCAAGATCCACGCTTGGGTCATGAAGATGACATGATCTTAATAGGGTCCTCTCAAACCATTTCGAGATGCTAGATGGTGTAGTGAAAATGAGCATTATGCATTTTTTCCCTCAAAATAATGATGAGAATGTACAACAGCCATGAGACAAAAGAAATCATGAAGTAAGTAAAGGAAAAACAATTTCTGCCCATTTACAGGGGTGAGCTGGTTACAAATCATCTCCTATATAGCATTACTAATCGAAAAGGGAGATATCATCAATGTCCAAATGATAAGGGAGTTACAGAAGGGTTATGCAACAATTTTCTTGATGGAGTTGCCTTTTATTCAGGATAGGGGAAGTTACATTACCAGTTTTATTATGAAATTCCATTCTCTACGACTATTCTAATATTTATATTGTGGATGAACATATATGGTATTGAGAATAAACCTCCATATTTATCCAACATCAAATTCAAGGGAATTGGCCACATGCATTAGAGTGTTGGATCTTGAAGCCCGGGAAGTTACATGCCTCTTAACATTGCATCTCCTCCATAGAAGATAACCAATGCTTTAGGTCCTTCACCCTAAACACTTCTTGATGTTTGATTAGAGAAAGGAGAGATATGGATAGTTCTTTTAGGAACTAACTGCACAGTAGCATAGGATAGGACAATCCAGGGGTCAGAAGTTGATTTTGTTTTTTCGTGATTATTTTTATTTATTTATCTATTGTTACATTTATGGTGTCGTTATTCAATTATCATCATGTATAACTATAGATAGCGTATTACAGGGTATAGGAGAGCGAGGACATGGACCTATGAGGAAAGATCTAAGGTTACTGATGGGAAGACCTGCAGCTAGGATGCCTAACCAGTAAATAAGTAGGCTCAACATAACTGATCAAGACACGGTGGCAACTGCCATGCCATTCCATATAGCCCAGGAACCACAAAATTAGGTCTTGTACTTTGGAAACCGCCTTGGTGACAAGCACTCTAGGGTCTACAAGAACCCTCTACATATTCTTCTTCTTTTTATCATAATGTAAATGTTTTCCTATGATGCCAACAAGTAAGTTGAGAGAAATTAAGCCTATACTAGGCAGCAAACATGAGAGAGTAGTGAGGAAGCTCAAGAGGCATGAAGGTAGCTGAAAGGGCATGAGGGAAGGCCAAAGGTAACAATAGGTGAATGGTCACCTGACCTCTATAAATGTGCCCTCATCCCTCACTGATGAAGATGGACTTTTAGCACTTGAGTTGAGTCAGAGATAGACAACTCATGTATGCTTGAGAGCTAGGGTCACTCAACTCTTGGTAGCTAGTAGAATGGATCTGTAGTGGGTTTAGGGTTGTGGCATCAGGTGATAGTACGAAAAACCCATGTTCCACTATTGGGTATTGACCAATTGCATGATATGTATTTGAAGATTGTAGCAATATTAATAAGATTGTTTTCTTTTACCTTTTTGCACTGATTCCCATGCTTACTCATGGTGGTTGTATTAGCTATGTGGTACCTTCACCATATTTGTATATATGCTTGCATATACATGAGATGTTATGTACTAATACATAGTGATTACATTTATGATTTGCTTTAGTATCTATGTTTACTTGTCCCTTGCCATGTTGGTAACCTATGGTGAAATACTTTGCTATTGACCTCCAACATGTTCCTGTTTATTATGTCCAATGGGGTTTTAGCTCACTAATCCCTCTCATTGTTTATCTCTCCTTATCTTTGCCATGACTTGTTTGCACCTCTTTCTGCAATTTGTCAATATTGGGCTAATTTTGTTTTGCTGACTAAGCACTTCATTCTTGCCCTACTTTGGCTTCTCCTCACTTGATAACCAAGAGCAGAAAACATTCATGGTGGCCACTAGGCCCACATACTGGATGGGGCTCCTATCCCAAAGAGTGTGAGGTCTAATTGGGAATTCATGCAAAGGAGACCCCTTAGTCATTGGCGGTACATTTTGGTCGGTCAACAATTTGGTGCTAGAAGGAGGGCCAAATGACAAGCTGAGCCCTTGGAGCCTAAAATTTAGTCTCATATCTATTAATGTATTTGACCAGAATCTTGCTCCCATGGTGCTTATCTAGTTTGTCTATTTTTCGATGTTCCCTTGCCCAGGAGCTACTCCATCACTTGTCTTAGTTAAAGTTTGATGGTGAGGATCAAACACCTTTAATCAATCACATTTTTTACTTCCTCGAGTTTTGTGAATATTTTGAGATCAACAATGAAGAGTTTGTTTATGCATTTATGTCCCTCACCATTTAAGGTCACGCCAAGCAATGGTGCTACACATTGCCAGTGACGTCTATTCATTCATTCGAGAAACTCATCAGTAAGCTCGAACAAGTGTTTGATATGTACGATTTTCAAGATATGTTAAAGAGGATAAATGAACTTAGGATGAAACCTCAAGAATCTTTAGAGGATTTTTCTTTTAGATGTGTGCACCTTTTCATTGAATTTGCTAAAGGTGATGTCGACTAGGTGTATTTGAATATAAATTTTCAATGATTGGTTCTTGTTTCTTTACAACATTTTCAATTAGAAACAAGTCTCATTTCACATAAGTATCATCATAATTTGTAGATTACAAAGTGTCCAGATTCTACCCGTAATTTTGTTTTTCCGATCTCTTTGAATCTAGAACAACCTCAAACCTTCGAGGAAGAGATTACTATTTGTGGGATTTCTCATCCTCCTCTTGATTTGTTACATAATAATATTGCGATTGTAAATGGTTCAAATGATGAACAGTGCTTTCTAGGAAACGTACTTGGTGGTGTCGCCTCTAAATCCCTCATACATTCTTTTGGTCTTGAATCTGAAAATCACATAATATATTTTCCGATTGAGTCCATTCAACATACGTCGCACTATATCTCGGGACCTCATTCACCTTTGCATGTTGACTTTGGTCTCATCTCAATTAACATTGACAGTCATTTCAAATCCACAAAACACATCAGGCCTGTAAATCCATATTTCTCTATGGCGAACATAAATAGGCTGGATGTGAGTCCAAACCTAATCGGTGCTCCTTCATCTAACCCTGTGCATCCATCCTACCATAATTTAGGCCATGGGTCTGCCCTGCTAGTCGTTCTTTCAAATAATTCATATCTTTATCTCGCTTGCACTGATTGCAATCATGTGCATGGGGCTGAGGTTTCACAGTCAAAGGATGTGGAGTATTAATCCCTTATGCTTGATCTTTGCCACTTGAAATATTTAACAAGTGAAGAAGAGGCCCCTATAGCTTTCCCAGCTCAAGTTGGTTCTCTCATTAGTCCCTTTTCACTCACAATCCTAGAAAAGCCTTATGTGTCAGATACCTAACTTGATCAAATGGTGATTTCGGAAATTCTCATTTTACCGAGAATATATTCACTCTTGCCTCTAGTGATTATCTTATTTATCTGTCTGTTGATCCACCGAAGCCCCCAGAATTTGATGACCCACCTTTTGAACATTTAGGGACTCATCAGGAAGTTGAGGCACTTCAGCTTCCGCTGATGGTTATGTCAAGTTCTCACGTTCCTGATGAGACTCTTGAACCAAGTCAAATTAGGCTTCCTGAAATTAGGGTTTCTCCACATCATGCTCCTCTCAACAACATCTCACCACATGCGAGCTCATCTTGGAAATCCTCTAATTCAAGTAATGTCTTTCTGAGAAAATCTTGCCATCACCTTTCAACCGATGGGCATCAACCTCTATACCCTAATTTGTTTGCTGAAGGGAGTGCTCTGGCCATTGTCTCAAATCTTTTTTATTGTTGCCAAGCCAGTACAGTCTGTCAACATACACAATCAAATGATACCTTACAATATCCTATATGGGAAGGTGCCAATTTCCTGATCTCCCCTCTACCTAACACTCTTTCGGTTGATTCAATTCATTCTTGGGAATCTAAAGAGTCTCATTTGTCGAGTTACCAATCTATCAATATTTAGACATCTGATCCCATTCACAATATTTTCACTGAGAGTTGTATGGTCACAACCAACGAGAACCACATGCATCCACCTACAAATATTTCAATGTTTGATGGCATGTCATTTGAAGGTTCACAAAATTTCAAGATGATGAGGCAATTCAACTTCAACTGATGGCTACGTTAGGCCCTCGCACCTTGGATGAAGCCTATGAACACTTTCAAACTAGGGTTTCTGCATTTAAATCCTCAGGGATCTCAGTTACACATGGCAGAAACCCCTATTTTCAGGGTTATCAAGTTGATCATCCTCTACATCATGATAGGGTTGTTGATCAGACTAATTTGGTAGATTCCTTTGCTAGCCGGCAACATCTTGAATTACTTGCTTTGGGTTTAGGGTTAAGCATGAACAAAGGTATGTCATGTCTGGAGGAATATGAATTTCAATCCTGTAATTTGGATTACGAGGATCAAATTTTGATTTTCCATATAAGGTCTTCTTTGGAACGTTTCATTATAAGTAAACGAGGTTTTCCTTCTGTTGTGCATACTTTATAAGTAAGCATTTTATTTTTTGCAGAACTCTTCCCACAAATTCTAATTGTTGTCATCTTGTTTATTGCAGGTCGGGAACTACTACGGTGGCTGCATTAGAAGTTTGATTTCACATAACCCAACCTATGCTTTGGTCAAATTAGGATTTAGGGTTTAGACTAGTTAGGTTTTAATTTTTCTTATCAGTTGGCTTATTAGAATATTCTTTATGATTCAAATTTGTTATGCGGTTTTTTTGTTGTTGTAGGAAGTTAGTTCACTGCTTGTTTATTTCTTCACTCGTGTTTTACATTTATTTATTGTTGCATGGCATTCATGAAATATCTACATATGCATTGCAATGGTCCTTTAATTACAATTATTTGATCTCTTTGGCACAAAGAATTACATTGCGTCATTAGCCCTATCTACTGCATTTCATCATGCACTTTCCTTCTCGCTTGGCATGCACTCACCTTTGACCTAGCTTGGAAATTTCCCATCTGTTGCATGCCACTACATGGGCCTTCATGAACCTGAAGTTTTCAAACCTGTAGTGCCGTGAATAGCTCTCTCGCACCTTTTTCTCTTGATCCAACCTCAAAGTGTATTGCTTCGACCTCTTCACACCTGTTTGAAAGCCCTAGGAGAGTTTCTTGATCAACATAAACCTAGAACTGAAACCCTATCCCTCATGATGGTATGAAGTTGTGATGGTTACACTGATGAGTAGCCTCCCTTGGAACAAGTCATCAATATTGCACCCTGTAGATCTCTCCTACGAGTCTAATTTATTAACAAGCAAGATAAGAACACATTGCTCATGAGGAACCCTAATATGTTTGAATGACCTATACCATAACCTAAACCTATTGCCTAGCATGGTCTTGATTGTTTCAATAACTTGTGTTCCTTTTCACTTGCTGACTAGAAATGAGATGTGGAAGCTTGGCATGAGGGAAAACCTAAATCAGGATATCTCTTAGTTTCTGTTAAACAAGAAACAACCTCTCTTGCTCGTAAAATAATTCGGGATCCCTCATCTGCCTTGGCGCAATGAATGCCCAGAAATAAGTGCAAATGCACACGTAAAAGAAAATGAAACCAAATAAAGGGTAAAGGATCGAGAAAGGCTTCCTATGCAGAGAGGTAATGCAATGACTCCACCGGGGTACTGACCAGGGTCGCTGGCAGTGGAGAAAAGTTTGTGATTTCTTGAAGTGACTCCACCAGGGTAGTGTTCAAGGACGCTGGCTGTGGAGCAACACCAGAAACTTAATTTTTAAATTCTGAATACAATAAGCCCTCTACCCTGTTCTTTGCATCATCATCAACTATCGACATGTGTGATCTATCAACAGGGTGTTTACTGACTGGCAAGACCTATCTGAGGCATGAGGGGAGGCATATCTGCAAAGTTCGTGGCAATGCAAGAGGTGCCCATAGTGTCTGTTCAATATTCTCTTGCATCATTATTCGTACTCGGGCTGCTATAGGGGTGTTGACAAAGATACTAGATTCTACCAGTGGTTCGCGAATTGTTGTAACCACTACAACACCACCCAAATTTTTGGACATATTCAAAATTTTGGGTACCCCATTACTCACCCCAAGCTTCTAGGGTTTTGATAGGGCCCCAACTGGTTGCTCTCCCAATGGCCTTGCCTATCCAACCCCCTTTGGTACGCCCACTCACATTTCATGCACCGCATTCACGCTTCATGTTTTATCTCAAACACATGCCATAGTATCGCATTAGGGTTTCGAAACTTAATGACTTTATTGATGCACGAAGAGTCTCTCATGATTTTGTAACTCATCTTCACATGAGTAACATCACAATCAGAAGATGACCTATATTTGAGCAGGTGTACATGCATTTTTGTTTTCCTTACGATCAACAATTTTGAGGTTTGATGAAACCTCAAATGGGAAAAGGTGACCCCCCTCTTGTTTTAACCTAGTTTTCATCCCGTTGAGAGTGTGTTCCCATCAACATTGTCGGGCATCATGGAAGAAATTGCTGCATGTCATAGGACCCTAGGTTCATGATTGATTCGTCATCTTGGCATGCACATTAGGATTTTTTTTATTTTTTTTATCAAGGCTTTCGTTCCCATAGATATTCAAAACCATAGATCATGGTAACCTATAGTCCAACCATCATAAATGTTTCAAGAGACTCGCTCTGTGAGTGCATCATCCCTCAGGCATCATGTGTTATCAAAATCAATTGTAATTAATAGATCTATGAAAGCGCCAGGATATTAAGTTGGCCTCCAAACTTAAACATGCTTTTAGCAACTAATATAACTTATAACATCTTAATTGGGGTCATTTATTGTTCAAGCTTCTCAATGAATTAGTGTATTGATTCATTTTATGTTCACATGAAAATGTCACTATTGCAGGATAACTTATCTTTTATTTTCATCTTCTTTTTCAGGATGCCCTAGAAGTACCTTAGACTATTGCTACAGTGGCACAAGTAGTCCCTGGGCATGACTTCACTAAAACGCTATGATGTCAAGAGTTCCTTAATACGTGGCATGGTGGATGTTTGAAATTATAAATGGGTTATGTTTTGGAGTGTGAGACATCATGATGCACCCAAAAGTCATATGGGAGGTCTCTACACTCAAAAAGTTAAAAACCATAAAACGTCCAACAAATAATCCAAAACAAGGCATGGGGATGTAAAGAATAAAAGAGGTGGAAAGCATATGTCATTAAAGGTGCCATCAAAGGTGAAAACCAGAGAGGATGTTTGAGCCCAACATGGTTATTTAGATGCTAGGTGGAAGCAATGCCTAGGGCATGACTAAAGGGTCAGTGTTTGGTCACCAGAACAATCCTAGTGACTTGGCCAAGTGTCCCAAGATAGTTGTTGTATCAATGCTTACTCACCTATAGAAGGGTATGCTAGCTATGAAGTGGGGTTTGATGATTGTTGAAGAATCACATAACTTGCACTGCACCAAAAAAATGAGAGAATGTGATGAGACCAAAGTAGTTCTTGATGTGGCAAGAACAATCAAGCATATTGTTCTTCTATCATGCACGCCTTCTTTATCAAGGCCATATGATATTTTTCACCAAATTGATATGTTATGGCTTGGATTGATGGGAATAGAAAAATATGAGTTTTCATGAAATTACTCTTCCATGAAATCAGTTCAAGTATCGCAGGGTAGGTGCTATAAGGATTTCTCAAAGGGGATTCGATTGCAAGAACTTAATGTGATATTGATGGAACTATCATGGTAAGACCGCTGAAGCAAAATGTTTTGCAAAACTACCTCTAAAGCGTAGACAGGCAATAAGACTAATGTTGAGTTCATCATATATTTATTTGGCAAAGGCTTCAACTGCTGAGGATGATAGAAGGGTTGGTGAAAGTGTCTGCCACTATGGCTTTACTAGTAAGGGTTCATGTGATTGTGAAGATGATGACAATGATTATGGAAGTGGTGAATTTGAAAATTCAGAAGACCTGCAAGACATTGGAGAACCAAATAAGTTGTCTAAAACTCTATCTCATCAAGAGGATCACTTGGCAAAGCTTCGGAACTTTCAGGAGTGGCTGTTCAATAATTCTGTTTTTGCTGATTCTAAGTACACTGACCTTGTGGATAAATACTTATGTCCTCAAAAAATGGTAGTCTTTGGTCATCATCTAAGAGTCCTTGATGGAATACAGGAAGATGTGTCAAAAAGGGCTTGAGTTTGTTCATATTGATGGGAGTACATCTTCTAAGGACCACCAAGCTGCTGTACAAGCATTTCATTCAAAGCTAGAGGTGAATATGACAATAATTGGTATAACTGCTAGTGGTGTAGGGCTTGACTTCTCGACAGCTCAAAGTGTTGCCTTCATTGAACCACCTAAGTCATCACCAAAAATTATTCAGGCAAAGGATCGAGCTCATAGACATGGGAAAAGGAATGCAATCAATATATATGTCTTATGTGCGAAGGATACGTCACATTAAACATAGTGGTCTGCGTAGTATGAGACCTACTCTGCGGTGCTTTTGTTCCTTCATTCTAGTGCACAGTATTCAAACAACGAGCACAGTGCAAAGTTGTGGGATGCATGGTATCTCCACACATAGAGGATCATGGCCAGCCTGTTGTATGCGTTTTTTAAAAACCAGTGAGCATGTTGTGCGATTGTACAAACATCCACAAACTCGATAATTGGGAAAAGGTCGTAAGACTCAAGGGATCATCACTATAGGTCACAGAGTCACATCTCATTTCCTTAGGGAAAATACCGAGGGGTACGATTGGCTATGATTTCTGACTGTTGTGACCTTGATAAGCCTAACAACCACTGAATCCAGTGATCCACATTCAAGCATGCTTCTAGAAAGTGTGACCCCCTTTTAATGTGACTCTGCGACCTCTCCCAAGTCACCAGGTTGCAAAATCGCCCCCAAAGTAGGTAGAGATTGGTGCGACATCTCCTATCCTGAAAATTTTGTGACTATGTAACCGATTTTCAAGAATCCCCTGTAGTGAGTTCCGAGGTCACAGGCATAACCAACCATCCAAGTGTGACTTCCAGGAAAACATGACTATGCGACCTCTGGTAAGTCGCATTTCCACCGGGGTCACACAATTACATTTTATGCCTGATGGAAGAAACCAGAAGATGTGACTTCTTTGTAACGTGACTATGCAACTTTCATAAGTCACAAATGACCTCACATATCAACTTTCCTCCCAAGGGTCACATTTTATTTCAACAGATCATGAGGTTGTCAAACTGCTGCAAGTCGCATTTCCAAATGTGATTGGTTTAATGATTGTGAGGTTGCGGGATCCATGCTTAGGACATGAAGATGACATGATTTTAATAGGGTCTTCTCAAACCATTTCGAGATGTTGCATGGAGAATTGAAAATGAGCATTATGCATTTTTTCCCTTAAAATAATGGTGAAAATGTGTAGTAACCACAAGACAAAATAAATCATGAAGTAAGTAAAGGAAAAACAATTTCTTCCCATTTACAGGGGTGCGCTGGTTACAGATCACCTCCTCGATAGCATTACCAATGGAAAAGGGAGATATCATCAATGTCCAAATGACAAGGGAGTTATAAAATGGTTGTGCAACAATTTTCTTGATGGAGTTGTCTTTTATTCAAAATAGGGGAAGTTACATTACCAGTTTTCTTATGAAATTCCATTCTCTATGACTATTGTAATATTTGGATTGTGGATGAACATATATGGTATTGAGAAGAAACCTCCATAGTTATCCAACATCAAATTCAAGGGAGTTGGCCACATGCATTAGTGTTGGATCTTGAAGCCCGGGAAGCTATATGCTTCTTAGCATTGCATCTCCTCCATAGAAGATGACAAATGCTATGGGTCCTTCACCCTAAACACTTCTTGATGTTTTATTAGAGAAAGGATAGATATGGATAGTTCTTTCAGGAACTAACTGCACTGTAGCACAAGATAGGACTATCCAGGGGGCGAAAGTTGATTTCTTTTTCATGATTATTATTATTTATTTATCTATTGTTACATTTATGGTGTGGTTCTTCAATTATCATCTTGTATAACTATGGTTACTATATTACAGGGTATAGGAGAGTGAGGACTCTGACCTATGAGGAAAGGTCTAGGGTTACTTATGGGAAGACCTGCAGCTAGGATGCCTGACCAGTAAATAAGTCAGCTCAACATAGCTGATCGAGACACGATGACAACCGCCATGGCATGCCAAGCAGCCCAGGAACCACACTATTTGGTCTTGTACTCTAGCAACTGCCTTGGTGACCAAGACTCTAGGGTCTAAAAGAACCCTATACATCTTCTTCTTATTTTTATCATAATGTAAATTTTTTCCTATGATGCTAGCAAGTAAGTTGAGAGAAAATAAGCCTGTACTAGGCAACAGGCATGAGAGAGTAGTGAGGAAGCTCAACGGGCATGAAGGTAGCTGAAAGGGCATGAGGGAAGGCCAAAGATCACGGTAGGTGAATGGTCACCTAACCTCTATAAATGTGCCCTCGTCCCTCACTGATGAAGAGGGAATTTTAACACTTGATTTGAGTTAGAGATAGACAGCTCATGTATGCTTGAGAGCTAGGGTCACTTAGCTCTTGGTAGCTAGTAGAATGGATCTGCACTGGGTTTAGAGTTTTGGCATTGGGCGATGGTACGAACAACCCATGTTGCACTATTAGGTATTGACCAATTGCGTGATATGCATTTAAAGATTACATAAATATTAATAAGATTGTTTTCTTTCACCATTTTGCATTGATTCCCATGTTACTCATGGTGTTTGTATTAGTTGTTTGGTACCTTCATCATATTTGTATGTATGCGAGATGTCATGTACTGATACATAATGATTGCATTTATGTTTCCTTTAGAATCTATGTTTACTTGTCCCTTGCCATGTCAGTAACCTATAGCAAACTTCTTTGAGATTGACCTCCGGCATGTTCTTGTTTATTATGTCTGATGGGGTTTTAACTCACTAATCCCTCTCATCTTTTATCTCTTCTTATCGTTGCTGTGACTTGTTTGCACCTCTTTCTATAATTTTTCAATCTCGGGTTGATTTTGTTTCATTTCTTAAGCACTTCATTCTTGCCCCACTCTAGCTTCTCCTCATAGGATAACCAAGAGCAGAAAACATTCATGGTGGCAGTCGAGCCCACATACCGGATGTAGCTCCTATTCCAAATGGTGTGAGGTCTAATTGGGACTTCACACCGAGGAGACCCCTTAGTCATTGGTGGTGCATTTTGTCCTGTCAATAGGACCTTAAGTCTAAACTTAGGAAATTAAAATAATTAATGGGTATTAATCTAAACTGTTGGTGAAACTTCTAGAAAAAGGAAGATATCAAGTCAAATGATCCTAACCATTGATTAGAATCTAATCTAGACCTTGATGGATCAACGATAGGAATATAAGAGGAGGCTTAATGGGCACTTAGAGAACACACCAGAGGTAGATACTCAGTTACCCGAGTAAGATCAATTTTCTCACTGGTGGAAGTTCGACAAGAGAAAATTGAATCAGAGGGAGAGTTGCAGGTGAGAAAGGAAGAAAGGGAATCAACATATTCAGAGAGTTCAAGGAAACAAGATGCAAAGAAGGAACATGGTGATGCAGAAAGAGGTTTCATAAAGGTAGATTGACGCAGAGCCTGAGTGGGTAACTGGATGTTGGGCCAGTGTGATAAATTTGACGCAGAAGGACGCAAAATGATTCTAGGGAAGAAGAAGTGTTTCAACTAGGTCAGAAATTTGTTAGGAAGTGTCTGTAAAAATTATCATTCCTATTTTGTTGGTTGTAATTTGTACATGATAATTTGATAAATAATAGTAAAACCCTCATCTAGTGCACCGATTTTCCCACGTTGGGTTTTTCCGGGGATGATTGTCAAAAAATAACTATGTCAATGTTATTTTATTTGTGCCAGTATTTTTCCTTACATTTACTTTCTATAATGTTTAAATTGTGAAGGTTGTAGTAGAATAATATCTCGATATTTGTTGTAAGAACACTTTGAATAACTTATTTCTGAGATAATAAGTAGAAGAAATAATATTAATCACTATAGCAGGATTTATATTTAGAAATATTCACATTGTATTAGAGCTAAAGGGAAGTAGAAGGAAGAAGCCAGAAGACCTAGCGTTAAAAGGAGAAGGGAATTCAAAATTCCTACAGGGGCAGTAATTCGAATCTCCAAGGGGATTGTGCAGTTCAAAGCCAAGGAAATTGGATTTACTGGGATAACTCTCTCTGAGTGAGTTGATAGAGAGGTAAGTCTTTCCAATCGAAATTTGTTAATGGTAGGGGGAACACACATTAGAACATTCAACAAGGAGGGTTGTCTCTAGTGGCACACAATTTTTCCCGTAGTAGTTGCTGCTATAGGTTAGCATCATAAATTGGCACAATATGGATACTCAAAGCATCTCAGATTTATCTACCATATTAGATGAAGAATTTGCATGCCTAGCAAATTCGGCATCAACAGATGTTTGGTACATTAATAGCGGGGCTTCACCTCATATGACTGGAGTATGAGAAAATTTCTCGAGCTATCAAGAACAACAAATCGACTTCCAAATTACTATGGGAAACATAATGAAATGTACTCCAGTAGGGAGAGGCACCATAGAATTTTAGACAAAAGCAGGGACCACCATTCGAGCCACTAATGTTCTACATGTGCCATGATTAGGAATGAACTTGATTTTAGTGTCCTAGTTACATGACAATGGATATGATGTATACTTCTTGGGAAAGAAAGTATACATTAAGAATCCAAGCCAGAAGAAGAAAAGAAAAATTGGGATTCGAAGCAACAAGTTATATAGATTGCAGCTTGAATCACCAATGACACTGATAGGAATAAATCGTAATGGTGAGAAATAGTGAAATGAATTATGGCATAGGTGAATGGGGCATTTACACCATGGAGAACTGAGGATTCTCAGAGATATTGTTACAGGAATACTAGTCCTTAGTAGTGAACATGATGACTTATGTAGAGGATGTGTGCTACGAAAGTATGCTAAAGCAACTTTTTCCAGAAGTAACAATCAAGTAGAATATGTATTAGGATTAATACACTCAGATATATGTGGTCCTATGTCCACAAAAGCTCTTAGTGGTGGAAAATACTTTGTCACCTTTATCGATGAAAAGGTAGCATAGGTAACTTGATAGATACTAGGCATTGGTAGCTTAGGTTGAAGAACACTCTAGTTTTCAGGAAGATGTTCAACACGAAGTATGGGTGAATTCCATGGTGGAAGAATACAATTCCATCGTGACGAATGATGTTTGAAAAGTAGTACCTAGACCAGAAGATAGATCAATTGTAGGATCACGATGGATCTACAAGATCAATTATGTTGCAGATGACAGTATTGAGAAATACAAGGCAAGGTTCATGGCACAGGGGTATGCTCAGAAAGAAGGAATAGACTATGAAGAGACCTTCGCCCTAGTTTCTCAATACACCTCTATCAAATCTGTTATATCCTTGGCATCTCAAATGGGATGGAAGATTCACTAGATGGATGTCGAGACATCATTCTTAAATGGGGTGATAGAAGAGGAGGTATATATAGAAAATCCCAAAGGACTTGAAACTCATGAGAAGAGAAATCATGTTTGTAGGTTAAAGAAATCCCTATATGGGCTCAAGCAGGCACCTAGAGCATGGCATGGTCAGTTTGATAATTACTTGTAGCAGTTGGGATTTTTCAAGAGTGATGCTAATCCTAATCACTACTATTTGGTGGTAGAGAATGAGCTACTTATTCTCGTGTTGTATGTAGATGACCTGTTCCTAACTAGGTCATCCAAGCTCATCTAAGATTGCAAGAAGAATATTATAGTTGAATTCAACATGAAGGACCTAGGGTTGATGCAGTATTTTTTGGGATTGGAAATTTGGAAAAGGAATGGGGAGATATTCCTTGGACAAGGAAGGTACGCTACAAAAATTCTGAAGAGATTTAGAATGCAGGATTGTCAACCCATGGCTACTCTCATGATCACCAACTGAAATAAAATAGATGCATCAAGAGACAAGGAAGTAGATCCCACCTTGTATAGGCAACTCATTAGGTCACTCATGTATATGGTCAACACTAGGCTAGACATTTTCTTTGTTGTCAACATTCTCAGCCAGTTCATGGTGGAACCAAAAAGGGTGCATTGGGTGGAAACTAGACACATTGTTAGGTATGTATTCGGAACAATCAGATATGGGTTGAAATACTCCCGAGGGGAGGATGTCAGTTTGAATGGGTTCACTGATGCAGGTTGGGCTGGTAATTCAGTAGACCAAAAAGATACCTCAGGGTACTTCTTTAGTGTTAGATATGGGAATCAAAATATATTGGTGTAGCAGGAAGCAAAAATCGGTAGCTCTAAGCTCAACAAAAGAAAAGTATATGGCACCCAACAACACTATGTGTGAAACTATATGGCTCAGAAAATTGCTTGTGAGCTTGTTCAGAAAAAGGATGGAAGTGACCAAGGTTTACCATGATAATCAGAGTTGTATCAAACTCTATAAGAATCTAGTATTTCATGATCGATCGAAACACATAGATATCCATTGTCACTTTATCAAAGAGTATGTTCAATGTGGGCAGTAAAACTATAATATGTCCCCACAGGAGAGAAGGTAGTGGATATACTCACAAAGGATCTTGGAAGAGCTAATTTGATTGAGTTCAGAGAGCATATGGGTATGGTAGAAAATTCATTTCAGTAGCAAAGTAGTTTAGAGTGCAAGGATAGTTGGCAGTGGCAGTGCGAGCAACAACATAGATGTAGACATTCAAAGGGAGATGTAGTACATATGTAGTGTTGGCAATGGCAATGTCAACAATAGTACAATTACAGTAGCAACATGGTAGTTGTTGGACAACATGCCAGTCATTAGTAGCATAGAAGATGATGCTTCAAAGTCAGAGCAATATGCAACAACATTATATTGTTAGAGCACATTCCTCGCTAAGAGGGACTTTTGATTTTGGGTAGCATCGGATGTGATCTAGGCCTCAAAAATTTTAGGAAGGCTTAGACACATGAATTCTCCAATACGCAGAAATCGTTTTGGGAAATTCCACCTAGAGATATTTTTATTAAAATAATCAACTATTTTTAATGGGACCTAAAGTCTAAACTTAGGAAATTAAATTAATTAGCGGGTATTAATCTAAAATATCGGTGAAAATTGTAGAAGAAGGCAAATATCAAGTCAAATGATCCTAACCATTGATTAGAATCTAATCTGGGCCATTGATTGATCAATGAGACAATTATAAGAGGAGGCTTGATTTGAACTTGGAGAACACACTAGAGACACATACTTAGTTACCCGAGTATGATCGATTTTCTCCTTGGTCAAAGTTCGACAAGAGAAAATTGAATCAGAGGGAGAGTTGCAAGCAGGAAAGGAAGAGAGGGGATCAAGATATTCAGAGAGTGTAAGGCACCAAGACGCAGAGTAGGAACAAGGTGATGTAGAAAGAGGCAGCACAAAGGGAGATTGATGCAGAGCTTCTATGGGTAGCTTGACATTGGGCCAGTGTGAGAAGTTTGATGTAGAGGGACGCAGAAGGATTTCGGGGGAAGAAGAAGTGCTTCATCTGGGTCAAAAATTTTTCAAGAAGCATCTATAAAATTTCTCATTCCTATTTTATTGGCTGTGATTTGTACATGATAATTTGCTGAAGAATAATAAAACCCTCATTTGCTGCATCGATTTTCCTACTTTGGGTTTTTCTAGGGATGATTGTCCAAAAATAACTATCATTGTGATTGTATTAGTGCCAGTATTTTTCCTTACATTTACTTTGTGTAATGTTTTAATTGTGAAGGATGTAGTAGAATATATTTCGATATTTGCCGTAAGAAAATTGTGAATAACTTATTTTTGAGATAATAAGTAGAAGAAATAATATTAATCACTACAGTAGGATTACTATGTATAAATTTTCACATTTTGGAGGGAGGCCAACTTAGTTTAACTGAGCTTAGGTCTGCTAGGGTAGAGAATATGATATTTTATCTTAAAAAATAATTTTCTCTTTAGACTACTCGAAGTTAGAGAATGATTGAGGGCTCATTGAAAAGAGGAAAGAGTCTTCTACAAGCTAGTGAAGGGGTCATTGTATTATGATGTCTTCAAGATGTTAAAATTTAATTTTCTTTATGACTTTTCAACAATTTATAGTATAGATCTTAGGGTTTTTAGGACTCTTCATTCATAAGAACATTGGGACTAGGATAAGGGTTAGGGAATCTTCATTAGGGCTCCAAGTGTGGTCATTAAGTGTGTTTCATATTGACATCAATGACAATTATTGACCAACACATTCATGGGGTTAGTTGAGTTGGGTCAATTTTATTTTTTATTTAGTTTTTGGGTTGGGAGTGGGGGGTGGTGTATCGGGGAAGCCAACTTCATTGATCATTTAGGAATTTACATGCTCAAAGGCCTTGTTCATTTCTTTGGTATGTAACTTTGGAAAGAAAACCATTGGAAGTGCATCGTGATTTTGTCTTTAAACAGTTCAAGTTCAAAATAGAACAAAATGTGATTTTATGACAAGTCCATAATAAGGAAATACAAAGGAATTTGAGATTATTGTGCTTTCCTATGTTAATAAATGTACCAAAACTAAAAAATAGAGGATCCAAAGGCTTAGTACTCATTCAAAAAATTAGAGGTGTGGCTTCTGCTTAACCAATAGCTCCTAGACCTGGGGAAGGAATAGCTTCAATATCCTTGCATTTCATCTAACATAAGAATAATTTCATCCATTACATCATTTCCCTCAAGGAGAAATTTTCCCAATAGAGACTTCATCTTCCATTATGAATCAATAGTGCAAATATATTAGTTCTCGCACCCAAGAGCATGGATAGTAATAAAGACCTAAGCTACAATATTTGTAAGAATTTCATATTCTAAATGATAGTCATTTTCTTGAAGAGTGTCCTCCTCAACCTCCATAAGGTCATGCTAAATTTATGGAGAAGTCTCCCATTGAAGCCCCGAAAATCATTTCTACAACATGGGGGAAAGCCACTCGATCCAGACCTTGGTTAGCAGCTCCTTTTCAGTTTGGTGTAGTGGCTCTGACTGGGGATAATGGGATGAGTTTCCCAAAAATTATTTTTATATTGTTGATGGGGTGATATGTGATGTAATGGGGGAATGATTAAGATAAGTGTAATCTAATCTAAACAACTAAACACATGCATGTATCCTAGTATAAACATTATTTAAATATAAATATACCCTGGAATTAAATACAATATGTGATCTACGATGATGTCCTACATCAATTGGTAATATAGATCATTCAATTGTAATAAGAAATGAAATCATTTAACAGTAATTGTTTTTGATAATAGTTAGCCAAAACAATTGTGAAAGATATATCACATATAAATCGTTCATGTATTCAAAATAAAGTCAAACCAACATCATACAAAAGTGCAATAATGCTAATTGTAATTTAGACTTTCACACATAAAACAATTAATAGAAGAAGTAATATTTGATACATAAATAAAACAAGATGATAAGATGAAATTAGGATATATGACGAGTCTTGCTCATGTGCTTCAGAAATAATGACCAACTTTCAACCAATCCAACATATTCTAAAAGTACAAAGTGCATTTTAGTAGAGCATGCTAGATATTTAAGAGAAAATAGATCATGTTCCATTCATTCCATCAGGACCTCCTCAAAAGTACATAGGTGAAATGTTTCGAAGAATGTTTCTGATAAAATTTTTGGACCTCTCTCTAAATGCATGAGAGGGGCTTAAATACAAAACTATAGGTCCTAAAATAGATTATTACAAAAATAACTAAGGAGGTTTAAATGACCTGCCTCATATTATGTGAAAATAAAATAAAAAATAAAAATAAACTAAGTGACTAACTCCTTTGCATTTGATCTTTGAGATCGCAAATATCTGTCACAGGCTTGAGCTGTGTTAGTTGGCCAATCAGAGATTTCAACTTCCTAGCAAATATAGCATCTGTTAGCATTGGCACCATTTTTTGTGTGGAATTTGTTAACCATGTCAAGGTCATCCAATGGTTGTATGGTTTTACCAAGAACTGTCAGTATGCTTCCTAGTTTAGCTGGCCCATCTATCTAATCACCAACTCCTTTTCCTTCACTGCCTACCTCCACTGATGCTCTAAATGTTTGACATTCGGAAGAAATCCTGGTATGATTTCTGTAACCAGGTTGGCGCCATGCAGATTTTCATTGATGGCTTCTATTATATTGCTTGTTTCTGCTACTATAACTGTTGTTGCCCTTTCAACTTACTTGAGTTGAGAGTCCCAATCTGTGAACAAGATGTCTTTATGTGATTCCTCCAATTTTGGAAAATCGGGCTTTCTCCCTTCTTCTGATTCTTTCCAGGTGATAAAGTCAAAAATCGTTTTATGGATTTCATCATACTCAAGTCTCATGTTGACAACTTGGCTTGTTAGCCTATTAGTGATCTCACAATAAGGACTTATTTGCGAGATTTTCTGGTAAGGAACTTCCTTCTTCTTTATTCGCTGGGAGTTAAGACTGACTGCTTGCTTTATGAACTCATCGATTTGTGGATTTTCTTTATACTTATTTGTTATAGCTTGTATCCATGCATCTCTTTCTGCTAGGCTGGCCTCATGTTGTATTTGCATCCGTTCAAATTCTTACTGGAGCGAGGCTACTTGTAATTCTTCTTTTTGATTGGATTTCTCCTGACTAGCCAATTGTTGTTGCAACAACAGAATTCTTTGTTCCTTTTCTTTAAGCATCATTTGGACCTCTGTCACTTTGTCAATAGTTGTTGTAACATAGGCTCTTGCGAATTGCAACAATCTTGTGAGATTTTCTGATGAGTCCATGGGTGAGTCCTTCCATACAATGTCCATTGGTTCATTTTCAAGAGTCATAATAGTTGCAGCGTCTAACTTTATTTTCTTCCTCTATATTTTGATGAAAGCTTTGTGGGTAGGACTGTAAAATACATCCAGTGGAGGAACTTCCTCAATTTTCAAAATAATTTCTGAAGTGGGGGTGGCAGGAATGACCTCAACATCTTGAGTGCCTACAGTTTTCTCCACTATTTTCTCTTGAGTTGACTTGTGTTATGGCTACTTAGGAGTCTGTATCTCAAATGTTTGTTCATCTATGTGAAGCTTCTTGTTGAAATTTTCCCATTCCTTTCCTAATCAATAACTGGGGTTTTTGCGAATTGAGTGGATGTGGATTGAACTTCTGCTTATCTATTTTCCATGGTTTACTCAACCATTTCCTCTATAGTTCCAGCTGTGTCCCTTCCGGACTCTTTATTTTTATTTCCTCCCCCATTTTGAGACTAGTGCTCTAAATCTTGAGTAGATCTCTCTTAGGTTTCTTCTTTGGAATTCTCCTTGCAACTATCCTCCAAGCTTACACTAGGAGTTGGCTCCCTTATTGGTTCAATTTGTAGTAGCTCTAATGGGACCTTCAATAATCTCCTCTCTTTGTACACATGGAAAGATTCAACCTCATCTGGGGCAAAATGTAGTGATACCATATGTGTCACTTCTAAAAATGTTTCTTTTTGTAGGAAGATGTCATTGAAGGCATCCCATTCATGGGTGAATGGTTTCACTTTCACCCTATTAGTGAAGTCCTTAGCAGTGCCATTTGGGTCATATTTCCTTCTCGGGATTGTAGCTAATTTCAGAGACTTCATGATTTATGTTTCTTTGCATGCATGTCCAAATTCATGTAGTGCAAATGCACCGCATTGCAACAAAAAATGTAGGCCAAGTGACCTTCTTCTTCTCTTTCAATCCTTTTCTCAACCCACCATCCCCTGTCATTTGGTAGGCTATCTCCCTGGCCATTATCTTGTCGGATACATAGTATGGGAGAACATGCAGTGAAGAAATGCTCACAAATACTCTGATATAGGTAAATGTTTCCTTCCCAAACCATTTGGCTGCAAGTAAGATATCTAGTTTAGCTTCTTTTGAAAACCTAGGGGCACTTGTGTTGTAGACTTGCTTATGGATGGGTAGCATAACTCCTTGACAAATCTTATAAAAATGGGGATGAAACTAAGACTCCCACAAAATATTATGGTACACATGGATAGGAAGCGAGTCATAAGTGGTCAACCTCCATCCCATAAAGGGAAATTTGGAACTAAAACAGATTGCATTCATTACAAAGGTGCTGATGAAAAATGGAGGATAAACCCTTAAAGAGGGACTTCTCTTTCTCCTATATTCCATAATGGCTTTTGCAAAATTATGAGACAAAATTTTAGCCCAATTCATTATCTTTGCATTCACGGCCGCATCTATTAATGGAAGCCATTCTGGGGAAAATTTGGTGCTATCGAGTTTACTGAACAATCTACATAGCATGGTTACTACAAAACTGTAAGGGAGAGAGATAGATGTCGTAAAATGCATACTCATCTTATCTCGTTTGATCTTGCCTTCACTTGTTGTCCAGGTTTGCGTGACATCTACCGGGTCTTCATTCTCCTTAGAAAATTTCTCGAGGAACAATTTATTTTAGTGCTTCTATGGTTCTGGTAAATGGTACATTAGCCATAGTATTTATGCTAAAAAAAATCCCATAACCTCTCGCATGTGATTCTTGAATTCTTTGTCCGAGATGTCCACCACATCAATTATCCACTTGACCATATCTGTGTATGGGATTATCTTTGGTCTTGTGTCTATGCGATGTAGGAATGAACAGGTTGTCTTGAAGTAGGAGGTGTCAAAGGAAACATGAGCATCGGTCGTGGCCTTCACTACCAATCGCCTTGGTTTTTCCTCTTCTAACAAATCATACATGGCCTCCCATGTTGAAGCTCCTTCGTCTTTGTTGCATGTAATATCAGAAAAAAGAGGGATCATTTCTAACTTTTGAGTCGCAGTTGCCTTTCCTCTCTTTGTCATTGCTTCTAATGAATCTTCCTGCGGATTTTTCCTGAAATGGAGGAGAGCAGAAGATATTAGATAGACACAAGCAAGAATGAAAACGAGGATGAATCATACAGATAACCTTGACAAGGTGAAAAGAAAGGAGTTTTAATTAAATGAATATGAGAAGATATCATATCATGCTGAGCCATTTTTCAACATAAATGCCATTAACCCATAGTAAATATCCACTAATGGTTTTTTATCGCTACTCGTAAACCGGGAAGAAAACTTTTAAGGGGGTGAGCTTTATTTTGAAAGAATGTCAATTTTGCGATTGCAATGTAATATCGCAAATCGCATTATTGCATATTTGTTTGTGCATTTTTTTAGAGTTTCTTAGTTTCCTGCAGGATGTGAGATGCGGTGTGCTCTTTATTGTTTAAAGTGTAGCTTGTTTGATGCCATTTTCACCGTATAAAGCATTTTTTATTGCGCGACGGATTTAAGTGTTATTTTATGACATAGGCTTTAATCAGGTTTGGGCTCTTATGGCATTTCACAATATCATGTGATTCATAAGTTTTAAGACTTTTCTTAAGTGTTTCCAACACTATGCGATAAGGTTGACCGCCTCATCACAATATCGCATTACGCATGTTTCAACATGTTTTGTAAGAGTGTAACCTTTGTGAATGGAAATATGCGATACAGGCTTTTGTTTTAATAGGAAATGCCTTAGGACTTAGTTTTGAATGAAAAAACCTAATATTTAGGTTAAGCACGGTGATTCCTTTTGATCACTTTTCGCGTTTTTTGCTTGTTAACAAGATTTTTGAAACACGTGGTGAGAAGTATGCAAAAAGGTGAGTATTGCTAGCTCTCAAAGGGTTTTCTCTTGATATCATGCTTTATTCCAAAAATTTAAAAGAAAGTTCCTAAATGCTAAATTTGTTTTTTGAAGGATTTTATCAAGGGTCCCTATTTATTGATAGAATACTAGCTATTACATTAATAAATGGGGGGGCTTTTGAATAACACAACATTTCCTCATGAAACTTTTGATCCGAGGACTTAACTTTGAACTTGGTGCATCAATCACCTTGTGTCACACCCCTACATCTATGGTAGTCTTTCAACCACTTATAGTGAGGTGCGGCACCACCGAACACTTTCTTTTCACCAATACTTATGTTCATGGACTACGCCTTAACATTCGATACTTAGTTTATTTTTCTTCACCAAGTATTATTATGAGCCTTTATACAAATGAACACCCATACACATTCATTATCCATGGAAATTATACATATATAACACAATTACAACAATATAAAGGGAGGGGCAACTCCCTCGAATGAGTTTGCCTGATTTCAATCTATTTTCAACTTCATAAAATTACAAGCAATACCTTGGAAACACCAAGTTTCATACTTAGGCAAATTTCAGACTTCATGTCTTGCCCACGAGTTGCCCACCTCGTGCACAGCTTGCACGATGGTCACCTCCACAATCCACACTTAGCCAATTTCCAACTCGTCCAGCCATTTGGAAACACCTCCGTGTAACCTCACCCGAACTCATTCACCACGGGTATGCACCTTCGTGCAGCCTCACTCGAACTCGTTCACCACGAGCGGGTGCCTTCATTTTACCCTCCATCGAGTTCGTTTCATCATTGGGTGGGCGCCTTCGTGCACCCTCCACCTGAGTCTGTTCAACTGACGGGTGGGCGCACCTTTGTGCGGCCCTCCTCCTGTGTCCATTCAACCATGGGTGGGCGTGCCTTCATGTGGTCCTCCACCTGTGTCACCTACCACGGGCGCCTTCATGCAACCCACTACCGACTCGTTCACCCGGCAGGCGTGCCTTTGGGCAACCCACTACCGACTCGTTCAACCGTTGGGCAGGTGCCTTTGTGAGACCCACCACCCAACTCACCCGTCACACCAACTCGTGCCGCGTGAGTGCAAACCTACCCGGTGGGCAGGCGCATGAACCCGTGCGGTTCTGCACCTCTATGCCTGCTCCTTCGCACTCGTCCTGCACCCAAATCCTTCGCACCTTTCCTTGGATGTTGGAGCTCGTATGATGATCGAATGATTCGTTGATTGAATGCCTTTACTCCACCTTCCATCCGCCTTTATAGACGGTTGGTTGGTGCGGTCTTGCCACCTAGCCGAACTTCCATCCTTCATTCAGCCGACCTCCCAAACTCATGTTAGCTCACCCGTGAGGTGGGTCGGCCCACCCAACTCATGGGACCGCCCCCTCATACTCACCCAACGCTCCTCCATGTTTGGTTGGCCCGCAGGTGACTTGCCTAGCTCGTCCCCGCCATATAAACTCGTAGCCAAACATCTCCTCATGCACATTTTACCTTCACACGCTCATTGTTTTAGTCGCAACTCGCCTTCCTTCGCATGGTGGAGTGCGTCCTTCCCGTCACACGGACCGCAGGTCCTTACATCTTCATCCACCTGAAGTCATTGTCATCCTCGACAATATACCATCCCGGTAACCATCTGCCACCAAGTTCCTCATCTCATAAAAATAACTGTCTCATCCTTGGTCCATGATATCGATCAGTTCATACACTGCAAACATCCCTGCAACATATGTAAAATGACTGTCTCCACCATGTGTCGTCCCATCCTGTGAACTGTCATTAAGTAATCCAACATAATGCCAACATCTCTCTGCACACTTCTAGACCTCATGATTCGAACTAGTCAGGTGATCAGTCCAACTGTCACGCTCAAACCATAAGAATGCACATCCTTGTGCCTACACCAGTCTTTTCTCAGACTCTGCCACATCCTGGACTCACCAAGAATCTCTCCTATTCTCAGGTCCATGGAAACTCCATCCCATCTGCAACATGTCATGATGCTAATGCCAAACCATTCCTACACCATCTATCATACCTGCTCAACCTATTTTCAAGGACTCACTACCATGAGCAACTAACAATGAGCCCCATATTCTATGTCATCTAAGAAGATGTGGAGGGAGTAGAGCCTGAAGTCTCACCCTCACTAGTAAGCTCAATCCATATGTCATGATCCTCTATCTGCATCCTCTGTAGATATGCAATTTGATCCTCCTCATGGACATTCGGTCTCACATAAACATCGTCGTCATCATCATCCTCGACCTCTTCTAGCCTTCTTAACAAATCCAAGATATTATCAGATAGTGTCCTAATAACCAATTACTGTTCAGTAAGCTTTTCCTCAGCAGTAGACAACCGCTTACACACATCATCCAAGTGCTTTTCGTCCTCCATTTTCATCACTACTAGTTTACAATTAGGCCTTGTCACACCAATGGTTGGCACACCAATGGGTACTTCCTCCCTTCCATCGTAAATGTATAGCTTCTTCAAATGTGGAACAATCATAGCATCATACTGTTTCAAGAATTCCATCCCTAGTACAACTTCATAGTCATCAATTCGCACTATAGTGAAGTCGACTTTCCTGGTCCACTCACCTAGTGTTGTGTCTATCCTTTCAGCTACACCAGGTACAAAATCAGGAGGAGAATTCACTGTCTTCATTTGTTCCTTCACCGATACAAACTTTAGCCCAATCCTTCTCGCAACATCCTCTCTCATGAAGTTGTGAGTAGCTCCATTATCCACCATATTGAGCACATCAGCACCCCCAATCTTCATCCGAACATACTCCAAGTTGTTCCTTTCAGGATCTCTCCGAGACCATTTCCATAGCAGCTGTAGCTCCAAGTATCTTCATCATCCCCACAAAAGCTTCTTCTTTCTTCGCACTAGACTGTCCAATAGCGGCCACTTTCGGTCTTGAAGGACAATTCTTCATTGTATGTGGTTCAGCACATATCCAACACTTCAATGCTTTCTTCGTCTTCAACTTCTCATCTGATTTCGAAGCATCATCTTTCTTCTTCTCTATTGGATTATCGAACTTCTTCTTTTTCTCATCAGACATTTTGTCATAATGCTCCACCAGTCCATCTACAACAGCAAAAGCTTCCTCAAGTTTTTTAATCTTCTGCCTCTTCACTTCATTATGTGCCCAAGGTTTCAGCCCAATAATGGAACTAACACCTTGTCCCTCTTCGCCATGTCAGGAAGTTCTAGAACTGCACTTGCAAACTCCCGCTGATATGTCTGTAGGTTCCCCGTCTACTTAATAAACTTAATCTTCATCCTTGCTTTCCATGTTTCATCCTGAGGACTGAAGTGGGTCTGCAAAGCCTTCTTCATGTCATCCCACAAAGTTATGTCACCAGCACTGCCACTAGCAATCTAATCCATTCTCCTTCACCACCACATCTTAGCATCCTTCATTAAGAATTGAGCAACACGTTCACCTTTGTCTCATAATCGGATAGACCCAAGCATTCCAAGTATTGCTCCATCTCCCATATAAAGTTACGAAGAGTCTTCACACTTCTTGTACCATCATAAGATTCTGGTTCCTTTACCTTCACATGAGACACTCCTCCACTTGAGTTATGCCTCATGGCCTTCTTCAACACTGCGATCTCATCTTTCGCTTCATCAAGAGATTTCTGCAAGTTCAAGATTTCTGCCATACCTCGATCCCTTACTTCTCCAATCTCCTTGACTTCATCTTCAAGTTGTGTACACTTAAGATCAGTGTACTCATATTGAGTCTGGAGTTCATCGAGTTCCTCCCTCATCTTCACATTGGCTTCTTGATCTTTAACGACCACGGCCATTCTTGAATTCCAGTAGGTCTCCAATTCCTTCATTCTTTCCAATATCCTTTCTATGAAAGCCTCGGTTGCATTGTGGCTAGATTCACCTGATACAACATGAGTTTCACCTGCCATTTCTACCAATAGCTTCCTTCTTTGTGAACTAGTATAGACCATCCACCAGCTTCAGCAAGTTAGCTATAGAACAGAACCAGTTCTTGTCTCACTTGTATGTGAAACCAACTTCCTTCACCTGCAAGTACCTATTTCCACTATCACTTCATCACATACTAGCTCCAACTGTGAGCTCTGATCAGCTATAATACCACTTGTCACGCCCCTACACCTCCGGTAGTCCTTCAACTGCTTATAGCGAGGTACGGCACCACCGAACACTTTCTTTTCACTAATACTTATGTTCATGGACTACGCCTTAACATTCGATACATAGTTTATTTTTCTTCACCAAGTATTATTATTATCCTTTATACAAATGAACACCCATACACATTCATTATCCACAGCAATTATACATATATAACACAATTGCAATAGTATAAAGGGAGGGGCAACTCCCTAGAATGAGTCTTCCCAATTCAATATATTTTCAACTTCATAAAATTACGAGTAATACCTTGGAAACACCAAGTTTCATACTTAGACAAATTTCAGACTTCGTGTCTTGCCCATGAGTTGCCCACCTCGTGCACACCTTGCATGTTGGTCACCTCCATAATCCACACTTAGCCAATTTCCAACTCGTCCAGCCATCGGGCAATACCTCCGTGTAGCCTCACCTAAACTCGTTCACCGTGGGTAAGTGCCCTTGTGCAGCCTCACCCGAACTTGTTCATCGCGGGCGGGTGCCTTCATTTCACGCTCCACCCGAGTCTGTTTCACCATCAGGTGGGTGCCTTCGTTCACCCTCCATCTGAGTCTGTTCAACTGATGGGCAGGCGCGCCTTCGGGCGGCCCTCCACCCGTGTCTGTTCAACCATGGGCGGGCGCGCCTTCGTGCGGCCTTCCACCTGTGTCACCAACTGCGGGCACCTTCATGCGACCGACTACCAACTCGTTCACCCGGTGGGCTCTCCTTCGTGCGGCTTGCCTACAGAACTCGTTCGAATGTTGGGTGGGTTCCTTCGTGCGACCCACCACCCGACTCACCTGTTACACCAACTCATGCAGCCTGTGTGCAAACCTGCCCGGTGGGCGGGCGCAGGAACCCGTGCGGTTTTACACCTCTACGCCTGCTCCTTCGCACTTGTCCTGCACCCAACTCCTTTGCACCTTTCCTTGGATGCTCAAGCTCATATGATGATTGAATGATTCATTGATTGAATGCCTTTGCTCCACCTTCCATTCGCCTATGTATACGGTTGGTTGGTGCGGTCGTGCCACCCGACAAACCTTCCATCCTTTGTTCACCCAACCTCCCAAACTCGTGTTGGCTCACCTGTGAGGTGGGTTTGCCTACCCAACTCGTGGGACTTCCCCCTCATACTCTTCCAACACTCCTCCATGTTTGGTCAGCCTGCGGGTGACTTGCCCAACTCGTCCCCACCATATAAACTTGCAGCCAAACATCTCCTCATGTGCATTTTACCTTCGCATGCTCGTTGTTCTAGCCGCAACTCGCCTTCCTTCACACGGTGGAGTGTGTCTTGCCTGTCGCACGGACCACAGGTCCTTACACCTTGTGAGCTGTGAGTATCACATCCCCTATGGCATTGAGCCTAATGCCTCGTCATGTTGGGTACTGAAGCATGAGTAATTATTAAGAATGAAAATATGGGGAGCATGAACTATGAAGAGTGAGCACTAAAGTGAATAGAGGATCATGAGAAGACTTATGCTTGTTAGCTATCCCTTTTGAAAGCCACAAATGGAGAAGGAACTGAAGGAAACACTCATTGTCGATTGTTGAGAAATGGGTGAAGGAGTGCAAAGTGAAGTGAGTAAGTTGTTGAGGAGTATAACTTGAAACATCCGAGAAGAAGTGAACATATGGTTGCAATAACTAGGTGACATAAATGGAGTTCCATAGATCTGGATGATTTCATAATTGCCATGACATATGGATGGGAGATAGTGTGCCAAATCTTCTCCATTCATTGCAAGGTGCGACATAAACCCGACCATGACCTATGATACATCATCCTTTATCATGCCATACTCTTATTAATTTAAAATGGTGGAGAGTTATTTTTAAGAAAATATGTATCAATCCATATAGTTAAATTCTATACAACAAAAAAAATTCATGTCTTAGAGTATGTTTGTGTAGTTATACAATTATATTATGGAGAGCTTAATGACGATTTCTATTGTTCTTAGCTAACATAATAATGCCAAATTATATAATAAAGTTGATTTTGATTTTGAATAAAAATGTTATATGAATATAAAAATGGCAAAATTGAAATTTGTTAATAAAGATAATTGAGTATTATAATGTTGTTAGATGTCAAATTGAGGCCCCATTTTTGTGAGATGTGGGATACAATCAATGCAGTTCTTGTAAGGAATAATAGTATTTACTTTATTGATTTGTATGGTGTAAAACTTAATGAGGGGACGAATCAATCATTTTTTTAATAAAAAGTTGGCTAACTAAATAAATAATTGAATTTGTCATAAATCATTTTAATACTTTTATCCGGTGTAGTTTGGAAAAATATAAAATAATCAAAATAATAAGAAAATATGAATATGTCTATTTATAATTTTTTTCTTAATTAACCAATTATACATGGCTATTTAGAATGGACAAGTACACTGAGGTAGAGGAATTGCCTAGACAGTGAAAAGTGGTTTGAATCAAGGCAATTTTTTTTCAAGAAATCTTGCATAGCATTGTTTGAATCATGATTTTGATGGTGGAAATGGATTCAAGACCATCAAAAACCTCTAGAGCACCCAAAACCTTAAAGTTTGACAACTATAACCTGGATTTACAAAAATCCCTCCTGGATTTTATCAAAATATTGCGTGAATTTCCATGATTTTCCGGAAAAAAACAGTCTAGTTAGAGTAAGGCATTTAAATTAAGGCTTTTAGAGTTTTAATTTAATTATCAATAATTATTAGGTGGATGGTAGGGATTTAACCTTCTAATAATATTCTAGCATATTTTTAGTAGTCTACACAAATATTTATATCCAAAATAATTATGCTCTTTCTCTTTTTTTAATTAAATCTATTAATATGATGTGAAGATGTGTCATATGAATATAAATGATATTTCTCTGGGCATGAGGTATTAGTCATATATAGTATTGGCCTATCGTCTTGTAACAAATCCTATTTATATATTAAATTTTTTTAAGATCCCTCTATAATGTTATGTATATGATTAATTTATATATTAATTTTTTTCATAATTAATAAAAAAATTTAGGAAAAAATTACGGAGTAACTTAATAATTACGGAACAAATCAGCCATTTTTCTATCAAAAGTTGAGCACCAACTAAATAAATAAATAGATAGGAGCGTGAACTCTTAAAAACCTATCATTACGAAGAGCGTGGGGTGAGTGGTTGACACCAGGCTGATCGTTTTCAGTTTGTTGTCGGACCCACGAACCGTTTTGATTTATTGATAATATAAATGATTTATCAATTTTGTAAATTATCTAAATGATCTATCAATTCAGGTTCAGGTTCGTCGGAATGAATAAATGATCTATCAATTTATCAAATTTGTAGCTGTTTATTGCATTAAATAAATAAATGATCTATCAATTTCGTGGCTGTTTATTGCAATAAATAAATGATCTATCAGTTCCGAGTCATTTATCATTTTAGTTGCAATAATTAAATGATCTATCAATTTTGTGAGTCATTTATGAGTTCTTTTATTCATCCTAATAAATAGATAAATGGTTGTGGATATTTTCTAGGGACTTTGCTTTTATGAAATGATTTACTAGTGTTGTTTTGAATGGCATTGTAATCTCTGGACTATTAATATATATTCAAGTTTTTTTTACTGAAAAAATGATTTACTAGTCTTATTTCATGCCCTAGTCTCATAAATATATTTGTTATATTGTTCGCTTTTTTCCTCTTTGTCAAATAAGAAACTAGTGACTTTGCAATGCAATTCAATTCTTTATTTTAAATATGGTTTGGTTTTTTTTCTCTTAATTATAAATCTTAGAATGTAATTCGGATCGATATTTCGTTTTATTTATGGTATAGGTTAAGCAACAATTATACTCTACTCTTTTTAATTTAAATCTGTGAAATAAAAAAAAATTGAAATGTTTCATATTTGTTTTATTAATGGTAATTTTTTTACATTAAATTGGTATAGTTCAAGCAACAATTTAAGTGACTATTAACAGATTCTATTGCTTGGCAACATGGCTATGGGTATGTGGCAAAAATATGATACATAGTACTTGGTAAAAATATGATACAATGTCAAGTATAAGATAGATATATGGGTGTAATGTAAGTATGTAAACATTGTTACATGTGGCTAAATATATTAAATTTATATGTGAAATAAATTTACAAGACACACCCATTTGTAAACATTTACATGTCTCCTTAATTAAATAATAATAAAAGGTTGAAAGCAGTAAGTCAAATCCACTTTACCTTATAAATTACTCATTTTGTAACCATATTTAAATTTAATTAATAAACACAAACTTTAATACTTACAATAACAATATTTTTAACAGTAATTATTCATGTTCACTTTATATAGATATTATTAACTTCTAGAAAGGTTTTGTTACAATAGTATGAGCAATACCACGGCTTATCAAATCTCTCATTTCACAATCAAAATATTTTATTTGAATTTACTTTTATAAGTTTTTTAAAATTAAATATAAAAGCAAACATTATAAGGCTTTGTTACAATAGTATGACTAGTACCACAGCTTATCAAATCTCTCATTTCACAATCACAATATTTTATTTGAATTTAATTTTATAACTTTTTTAAAATTAAATATAAAAGAAAAGATTATAACTAATTATGAGATATATCTAAACCCTCTATCACATTAAAATATATAAGATATAAATAGTAGCTATATATTAAGATCAATTTCACCATATCTAAATTAAAATAATAATTTTGTAAGCAAATAAAAACTTAATACTTACCATATAACAAGATTTTTAACCATGCCTAGAAACCATTTTTCATTTCATAATCAAAATATTTTATAAATATTCACTACAGCTAGCACATTTTAGTTGATTTTTTTTTTCATAGTGTTTTCTAGGTAGTGACGTATTCATTTTCCAATAATAAAATAAAATAAATAGCTCTACACAATGAGCTAAGTTCCATCCAATAAACTATAAGATTTTCACAATGCAATAAGTTTCACACAATGAGCTAAGTTCCTCACAATAGGGTAAGAGTCTCAATTCACCACAACATGTTAAGTTTCTGGTACATAAAAAATATTACCACAACATGTTAAGTTTTTGGTACATAAAAAATATTAGTTGTTTTCTCGGTAATGATGTATTTGTTTTCCAATTCTAAAGGTAATTATGTATTCATTTTCCAATAGTAAAATAAAATGAATAACTTCACACACTTAGCTAAGTTCTACCCAATATACTATAAGCTCTAGGCAATTAATTAACTTCCGCACAGTAGGCTATAATCTCCACACAATAAGCTAAGTTCTGCACAATAATGAATTAAGCTTCGCAAAATATGCTATAAGCTCTAGATAATGAGCTATGTTCTGCACACAGTGGGCTAAGTTTTTCAATAATAAAATCAAATGAATAGCTATGCACAATGAGCTAAGTTTCACATAATAGGCTATATTATCTCGACAATGAACTAAGTTTCACACAATAAGCTATAAGCTCCACACAATGCGCTATACGATCTGCACAATGAGCTAAGTTCCGCACAATAAGCTATAAGCTCCACACAATGAGCTAAGTTGTGCACAATAATGAACTAAGTTCTACACAATAGGCTATAAGCTCTACACAATGAACTAAGTTTTACATAATGGGCTAAGGTTTTTTCTTTCACACAATAGGCTGGATTTCTTACACAAAAATTATTAGTTGTTTTCTGACTAAGTTCAACTGCACAATTTCTTCCGCACAATAATTTGAGTTTCTTGCACAAAAGTTATTAGTTGTTTTCTCTGTAATGATGTATTCGTATTCCAATAATAAAATAAAATAAAAACAATTGATTTTATTTTTGCATATTGTTTTCTGTGTATTCAATTTTCAATAATAAATAATATAAATAACTCCGCACAATTATTGATAATATTTCAATTGTAAATAATTAGGCATATGTGCAGAAGTGCAGATGAGCTATATTGTGTAGAGGAAGCTTTCAATGTGTTTCATTTTCTCATATACACATTGCTAAATCCTTATTCTATTGTTTTCTGTGTATTCAATTTTCAATAATAAAATAATATAAATAACTCCGCACAATTATTGATAATATTTCAATTGTAAATAACTAGGCATATGTGCAGAAGTGCAGATGAGCTATATTTTGTAGAGGAAGCTTTCAATGTGTTTCATTTTCTCATATACACATTGCTAAATCCTTATTCTAGAGTGTTTTTTGCAGTTAAATTTTTTCGTTATTTCCACCTCTATTTTCTCATACATACATAATTAAATCATTCGAGATCCTTTTCCGTACTTGCATTTTCTCATTATTGTCATCTCCGCACAATTGCACAATTTCTTTCGCATAATTAGTAACCAATTTCTCTTTTGTTCATAATTAAATCAAAATATTGGAATAATACCCTATGGACCAACATGCACAATGGAAAGTAATTATGTAAATCATTTCACAAAGATACATATTTGTAAAAGCAAAATCTCTCTGCAATTTCTCTTAGCACACAAACTTCATAATTTGCATAGTAAAAGCTTTGCACAATGAAAAATGATAATATTCTACATTCTCCCGCACATATCCCATTCTCAGTAAACATTCATAAAATATATGGTTTATAAATTTGTAAAAAATATATCCACACAACAACTTGTGTAGCATGCCGCTGCGACTACCTATCTTATTAATAATATTTTAACTTGTGTGGAAGTGTGGAGAAAGTTCATTGTGTAAAGGAAGCTTTCAATGTACGATAAATAATAGGTATTTGTTTGTCTCTACATCTAAGTAAGTGGGATTTGTATTCCATCCACATTTTTGCCTCAGTGCACGGGTAGACTGTAGCAAAGCAAGTGGTTATTTTAGTAAATTGTTGGCATATACTAAGTTACTACTAATATTTTAATTGTAAGTATTTCAGATATTTCGAATATCTGTTTCTTCAAGCTTTTGTGCAAGAAAATATATACACTTTTTACTAACTGCTAATATTATTGCTCATATTTTAGTTATAACTACTGCTATTTAGGTGACTCTGTACAAAAATCACATTAATATTGAATATGGGTGTGGTTGTGAGTGCATATTTCACCCACATTTTTATGAGAGACTATGCTTGTTTCATTATGCTTGCTCTGCATGATCTGAAATGGAGTAGATTAGTAATTCTCTGCTAATTCCCCATTCAGAATAAAACCCAAGATCCTTATCATTTTCTTATCAAGTGCTTAAGGATTCACTATTTTTTCTTAATTAACTAATTCCCATGAGAGTTTCTTATGTAAATGTTATAAACAATTTAACATAAAACATATGGTGAATAGCAACAAAATAACAACAAATAACATCAAAATACAACACACAACACCGAGATTTGATGAGGATTTCACCCCTCCTAGGTTACGTTTCCTTGGTCGAGCTTCAAGTGATTGGGCCTCTCTATTATGTTCAAAATTACGACAAAAGTGTGTTTACAATGCTCAAATTCCTCTGAAACCTATCTCAATGAGTTCAGAATACTAAAAAATGACTATCTAGCCTCTTTTTGCATCCAATTTGGATAAGAAATGAAGAAGCTATGACTTATCCTAGTTCTCCCACTATTTGTTCACAAATTGCTCTAAAACTGACATAATCACACAATTTCGCTCCAAAATCTGCTAACTAAGCAAATATTTAGCCACGCAGTGTCTATATTGTGTTGGTCATATCGCAAATTGCAATTGGCGAAGTTTGGCCGGCTTAAGGTCTTGTTAACACGGCGATGATGTTGCGTTAGCGATATTGCAGACTTGACATGAGTATTAACTGGAATATATAAAATATTGTGTCTGGGCAGTCCATCACAAATCACAATTCGATGATTACTTCTAGAATCATAACAAACACAACCATTTTTTGTGTTTGTGATATGCGATAAATTGCATCGCAACTGGGCTTCGATAGGGGCTGATTCTGTAATACTCGTCCACCTGCAATATGCAATTTTGATTAGATCGCATTGCAACCTTGTCTGCATCAGGGTCGATTTCAACACATTTCTACCTGTGACTGAAATTTGCGATATGCAGGGGCCAATGGAAGCCTGCCACTTGGTGCCTCCTCATTCACTGAAGGGATTTGCCATGTCATCCAATCGTGCTTTGTAGACAAGTCAAACTTGAAATTTGACTTGCTCTAAGATATGCATACGAGCTCGGATTTGAGTGTAATTCACACCATTGGATTTAGAATGATGAGTTCATTGATCTGAAGCTGAGTTTAACAAGATTATGACACTGTGATTTTGAGCATAAAATTGAGCACCTGATCACTCCTCCCCGCTCAAACCCTTTTGGACCCCAAAAGATATATTTAGTTATTGAATAGATGAGGTTACTGTTCCCTCACCTTCCCCTCTTCAATCAATTTGGACTTTCATGGATTTCTACCTTTGAGACCCACTCGAAGATAATCAAAATTTCCCCTCTTTGATGAACTCATTCTTTTGTCAAGTATGGTGTTTTGTTGAAGCTCATCAAGAAATTCTGGAGAAAAATCTTGAATTTATGGAATTTGTACACTTTCTCCTTGATCTTCAATCAAAGGATGCTCATTCAATCTCAAATTTTCAAGATTAAAAATGGAATAAATTTTCATATATGAAGGCAAATCAAACTTGAAAACATTATTACCAATCTTTTCCAGAATTATAAATGGACCATAATGGATTGGTTTAAGCTTTTTCCCTTCACCTTGAAGCCTATCCTTGCTAATGTAGAGCCAAAATTCATCACCTACTTGAAACTGATGATCCACACAATGCTTGTCATGCCTTGCCTTATACTTTCCTTCACTCTTTTCTAGTTGTTCTCAAACTGTTTGGTGAATGAACTAAATTTTCTCAATGAATTTATTTGCTCTATCTATGTTGTTATGTCCATCTACAACTACATCTTTCTCAAAGATGAAATCCAAAGGCGATTTAGGAAAATAACCAAGACATGGTTCAAAAGGCGAAGTTAGAGCAGAAGAGTGTTTTTCTTGGTTGTAAGCATGTTGAATATAATGCAACTGTTCATCCCACAACTTAGGATGTTTGTTGCAATATCCTCTTAGCAAATGAATAACTATCCTATTAACCACTTCAATTTAACCATATGTTTGAGGATGGAAGGTTGTACTTTTCTTCAACTTGGTGTCCATCAAGTTCCATAAACTTGACCAAAAATTCCCAACAAATCGGGAATCATGATTACTTACAATAGAAGTAGGTAATCCAAAATGAACCCATACATTTTGAAAGAAAAGTTGAGTTGTTTGTTCAATTGTAATTTGTTTTTTACAAGGAATTAATATGCACATATTGATGAACCTATCCACAACTACGTACAAATAATCATGACCTTTTCTTGATAAAGGAAGACCTCAAACAAAATCCATAGAAACACTCTCCCATGGACGTGAAGGCACTGGAAGTGGTGTATACAATCCTAGCTTCCTATTACTAGGCTTACTAAATGCACACAATGAACAACCTATGATAAAACATGACACACTTTCAAGCATACAAGGCCAGTAAAAATACCTCTGAAGATTTTCCACTGTTTTACTTACATCGAAATGTTTAGCAATAAGAGAAGTGTGCGCTACCCTTGTGACATTTACTCTCTCTCCCTATGGAACACAAAGTTTTCCCAAATGATACAACATATTATCATGTACATGGTAGTCTAATTCCTAAACTTGGTGGCCTTGACTCAGGTTTGAATATACCTCTTGAAAGTTAGCATCATGTGCATATTATTCAACATAACTTTCAGACAAAACATAATTATTCTTGAGTAAAATGGCTACGCTAACAACTAGTCTAGAAAGAATATTAGAAACTCCGTTATAAATACCTTTGTTGTACCTAATTACCAAGTGGAATTGTTGTAAGAATCCCATCCAACAAATGTACCTTAATTGCTGCAATTTTGTTTGAGATTGCAAATATTGCAAAGGTTGATGATCAGAATGAATAATGGTTTCTTTTCCCATTAAATAATGCTTCCATTTCTTCACACTTTGCACCAATGCATAAAGCTCTTTATCATATCTAGGATAATTAATAACAACACCATTAAAAATCTCATGAATGAAATGAAATGGGCTTACCATGCTGTAAAATAACTGCACCCATGGCGTAGTCACTTGCATTTGTTTGTATTTCAAATGGTTGTTTCAAATCCAGCAATGCTAAAACTAGGGCTCAACTGATCCTTTATTTTAAAGAATTGAATGATTTTTGTTGTTTTCCTCCGCACTGGAAGAAAACCTTCACACTTGTCAAAGCATGTAGTGGAGCTGCTATGGAAGAGAAATTGGCAATGAACTTCCTCCAGTGTTGTGCTGCTCCCAAAAAACTCAATTCTGTGACTGATTTGGGTATTGGCCAATTCACAATGACTGAAACTTTACAGGGGTGAATATTCAACTCACCTACTCCAACTATATGGCCCAAATACACTAAGGAAGTTTTCCCGAATTCACATTTAGACATCTTTAGAAATAAATTTTCCTTTTTCAAGACATCCAACACTTTCCTCACATGCTTGACATGCTCTTATCGTGATTTGTTGAATATCAAAATATCATCTAAATACACAATTACAAATTCATCAAGAAAGGATCTTAAAACATCATTCATAACTCTCATGAATGTAGATGGAGCATTGCAAAGATGAAAGGCATAACCAACCACTCAAACAATCCCTGTTTGGTTTTAAAATAAGTCTTCCAAATATCCTCTTCAACTATTCTAACTTGTTGATATCCACTTCTCAAGTCTGATTTAGTGAAATATTTTGCATTCTTCAACTGATCTAGCAAATCATCTATTCTGGGAAGTGGGCATCTATTATTTATGGTAATTTTATTCAAAGCTCGATAATCTACACACATGCGCTAGGTTCCATCTTTCTTGGGTAGCAAAACAATTGGTGAACCACATGGCAAAGTAAAGGGACAAATTATACCTTTATCTAACAATTCTTGGACTTGTTTCTCAATTTCTAAACATTTCAGAACTTACATTCGATACATACCAATGTTTGGGAGTGGACAGTCTTGATGTAGCTGAATTTCATGCTGAATTTCCCTTTTTGGTGGCAATCTCTTTGGTTCTTGAAACATGTCTCTATATTGATTGACCACATCAACCAGTTCAACCTTCATCTTCACATCACAACCTGCAAAGATTCATGCTCCGTGTCATTCTTCTACTTGATCATAAGAAGAACGAGACTCTTGTTGGAATTGACCACTTGCTTCATTTTCCCTGCACTTGCTAAAAACAAATAAAGCTTTCTACGATGGGCTCTCACAATATACTCCACTCCATCTTTGAACACATGATATTTGTTCTCAAATTTATGGAAAACGACCTTCTGATCATAGACATATGGGCTTCCCAACACAATTCCAAAAATATTCAGTGACACTACAGCTAATTTGACTTCATCAACAAAATTCGTAGTAATAGAAAACGTGAAAACGCATTTCCTTGTGACCTGAAGATTTTCATCCTTGGTTATCCAAACCAATGGATACAATTTATGATGAGGCACAGTTTCAAGATTCAATTTCTTGACCAAATCTGTAGAAATTAAATTTTCCTGGGATCCACTGTCAAACATGTCACTCTTGGTGTGCTTGGAAATAACTCGGATATGGAACAACTCAATTCAATTTTCTTCATTTGAAGCATTTTTGGAGTTATTTGTTGTGTTGGTGCTTCCCACGACTTCCTCTTTGCTTGTTTTTTGCACGACTCTTCCTTTAGTGACTGTGGCTACAATCTTTCTTTCATCACCTCAATTAAAACCCAAGTCTTGTTGTACACCAACATTTTTCTTTTTTTTCCCTTTATTGTTAAATTTCTTCGGTCTTAATTCAGGATGAAGCTTCTAGCAATGTGCTTCATCATTGCCCTCTTTGGAACATTTTTTGCACACAGGTTTCTCCCCTTCTTTCTTAACAGAAGAATTTTTCTTCTACTTTCCTTTAGATTGCTTTCCTTTTTCACCAATCAAAGAGTTGGTCTCATCAAAATGGACCGAGTGTTGGTGATGTCTTACATGGTTGTCTCAAGCCATTTTGTCTCACATGGGCACATGTGCATTGTAATGTAACATCTTGTCAAGTGGAATTTCAAGTGTCGATAGTTGGATGTAACATTCATAGAGTAGATGAAGAGTCATGAGGGTATATGAACCGTCACAAAGGGGAATGTCAAGGGTCACCCCAACCTTTGCTATAAATAGAACCTCATAACTCATTATAAAGGATTTTGGTCAACCAAGCTTCTGATAGGAGTATCTTAGAGAAATATTGGACATTATTGTAACGAGCCTTGGCTTATCAACTACGCAAAGCTAGTACATCTGTTTGGAGGAGCAGGCCATTGTGGTTGTAACGTTCCACCGTCAAAACTAGTGGTTGGACATGGACGTATTGTATGACTGGAACTCACGCTTATTAATATAACAAGAGTGATCACGCTTCATGCCTATGTTGTATTGTATTTCAGCTATCTGTTTACTCTAAATGATATATGTATCTGTTTTCTTATGCATGCATGTATAACTATTTCTATGTATGTACGTATGAATCTTTCTGAAATGTGCGATTGGTTTAACCATCACTTTGGATTTCCAGCTAACTTGCTTTCCAGCTTGTGATGCATCTTCGCTCATGTGTCCCCTTCCAAGCCACGTAATATTACAGGTTTCCAAGGGGCGCACTCACTTCACCCTCAGTGTGTTAGAACGTCTCATGCACCTTCGTTGACTTACTGTAGCTGTCACGCCCTTGCTACCAACATGGACATCTTACTTTCCTCTTTGCGAAATTGCAGTCAAGGAATTACCTCACGAACCACTGTTGGGACTCGTACACCAAATTTTCTAAGGTATAATTAGGAATTCTTGTCGAGGAGATCCCCTTACATGTTGGCGGGTCCAGCACCCTCAACATTTTGGTGCTAGAAGGAGGGCCAGATGACAAGCTGAGTCCTCACATATGTTTTGAATATCTTCATAACTATCATGACTAACTACCGAGTTCCTTTTCCGGAGTGTATATCTCATGGAAACAACTTGATTAACTTGGAAGAGCTCTCGGATAACTTTTCACATAAAACATATGATGGTGGAGGCCACGCAGGCTTGATTAGGAATGCGGTCGGCATTGTAGGCTCATGTGAAAGACATGGAATCTTTGAAGAATACATGACCTGCACGTTGTTCATATACACACTTCGAGGGCACCCAATGCACTGGTGTGCCACGCTGCCCGAAAAATCTATTCATTCTCTTACTCATCTGGTTGCAAAGATAGACCGTGCTTTCAATCACTTTAACCATAAAGCACTCGATCAAGAAATTTTGAAATTACAAAAAGTACTCGAGGAATCCATTGATTAGTTTTACACATACTTTTGTAATCTTGCATACTGATTTCACGAAGATGAAATTGATAGGGAATTTCTTTATGGAAGATTCCAGTATCTTCTTTGCATATCCGAACCCCACTCAGCACACTTCGCTGATGGAGTTGCGCAATCACAGGCAGACATAGTTGCTGTCACAAGTGACTCTCCACATTTAGCTCATCAAACAACTCCACCATTGTGGAGTGACGTGGGAGATCATGCACAAACATCTGCTAAATTGTCAAATCCCACCACCCCACCTTCTCTTGATATCTGTGCAGATTTGGCTTGCAAGCCTATTGGTTGTCACATGGATTCATTCCCTCAACCTTCGTCCCCACATTCTGTTGATCCTCTGGATTGTATTGTCTTGCGTTCTTCCATTCTGGGCTCCTCATCTACTGTGAATGAGGATCAAGTTGTCGATGGAGCTGGTGTTATCCAGCCAACCTACGCCATCATTCATGATGAGTGTGTGCAGGAATCTAAAGAAGAACCTACAGGGAAGGATGACTCTCTTCCAGCCATGCCTCATCCGTTTTATCCAGACATCTCTTGTGATTCTACCATTGCTGATTTCCCCTGTGAAAACCCATTTCCAGATGTTCTACTTTCGATCATTCATAGGACACGTTAGATGTGAGTCTATCATTACAGTGCGGAGAGGACACATCTCCCTCCAGAAATCCATCCAATTTGTCATTTGTCATTTCTAAAAACACAGAGGGTGAACATCCTTGATTCTCATCTACCCCTCTATATGATTCATCAAATCATGAGGATGCCGACAAACATCCTAAATTTTTTGATCTTGGTTGTCATGACCTCTCCACTTCCTCATCTGATCATGATGTTGATTCAATCGTTGTTAATCTATCTAAGGCACTGGTCTATGATGATCCATTTGTCAACGAAGTTAAAACCCTGTAGAATATTGAGGCACTTCAGCCCGAGCTGATGGTTATGTCAGGCCCTCGCTGTCCTGAGGTTGGTTTCACTTCTGATCAGGAAATTGTTGAAACACTCAAGGGTTCTCATCACTCTCTTCTTTGCATTGAAGATCAACCAAACACCTAGATTTCTCTTCCTCCACTCGAACTACACGATCCCATCACTCATGTGTTGGAGGAATATTACACAGCAAGCACACATGCATAGAGTAAGTGGTCTACCATTCTCACATTTTCTTGCATGTTACAGTTAAGAGAATGCATACACTCAACATCTGCACGTAGTGTAGCACAACACCATGGCAATTCCACAAAGTGCATGTCATGCGCTTTCACTCATTTTTGTTCTATGGATGCTTGTAAGCTCGAAGTGTGTTTGTTTTCACTGCTGTATCTTTCACATTTTCTAGTTTGCAGAATTGGGTTGCGCGTGGACCAAGCCTTCACTAACATGGGTCAACCAATGTGCCGAAGACTACATTGTAAATATTGCTTTACGTGATCAGGTCCATGTAGTGTTAGCTTAGGAGTAGGAGTAGTGTTTGCTTTCACTTTGATTTCTTGCATGTTTGTTTGCTTTCTTTCTTTGTTTTCTTGTTTGTTTGCTTACTCACCTTGCTTTTGCATTTACTTCTACTTCTACTTTGCTTCATTGTTTGTTTTCTTGTTTTTGTTCATAGGTTAGCTTCGCATGAAACCATGCATGACTCTTGAAACAAGCTATGTAAAGTAGAAGAGGCCTTGTGCAGCTATCACTACTTGGTTATCTGTCATCCTACCTTTGTATGAAGAACTTGTCACTTTTAGTCCATGATACGTTGATGGAAAATATGTTTTGTTCGAAATGAACCTTGGTGAAAATAAAATTCTTGCGCGCTAACTAGTGTCACCTACTCTAGTCGATTGTTTTTTGGTTAACCCTTGTCAACTCAGTAAAGTAGAGTAAGGTGAGGGGGAAAACCTTAACAAGCACGTCAGAGGTATATAATAAACTACTTCTTTGAAGGAACAACCTCTTCTTTTGTCAATCAGTCAGGATACCTCTTCTGCCTCTGAAATGAATAAGTGTCATGCACAGTTATGAAGATGAAAAATCAAAAGAATGAAAAAGTTAAAAAAGTTAAAATAAATGAGAATGAATAAGGAAAAAGAAGAGAAAGGCTTCCTTCATAGAGAGGTGATGCAAGTAACTCCGCTGGGGTACTGATGAGGCTCACTGGCAGCAGATCGATGCTTGTGTTCCTGCGTGAATCCATCGGGGTACTATCGAGGCCTGCTGGTAGCGGAGCAACACCAGAGATGAAACTAAGACTCTGACAATTATACTGCTTGTGTGCCAATATACCCCTCAACCCCAATCGAAACAACTATGTTGACTTGGCTTGGAATGTGTGTCAATCGACCAAGAGCTTGGCAGATCATACATCTTACAATCAAGTACATGTTTGAAACCAAGACAAACTGAGAACTAAACAATACTTTTGGAGGGGTTAGACTTGATTTTCATGAACAAGGTCCATTCAAATAGCTAGATTTCTACCAGTGTGTCGCCAAGTGTTGTAGCGGCCACAACCACCCTCCAAAATTTTTCCTTAGCTTCATTTTGGAGCCTCCCTACCAACCTTTCACAACAACATGTCTTTCCTTTTCAAGTACATAGGATTCAGTGTTTTTCTTGCAGAATGAAAGCTTGCCCATCAAAGCTTTTTGCATCCCCCTCACAGGTTGTTTCACCAAACTTGGTCCAATTGCAGGCTGAGTAGATCCCTCAAGAAATTGCACAATTCTGGAGGGGAATCAGCCTTCCCTCCAGAAATTACATAATTATATCTGGTAGCCTGCTAGACTCTAGAATTGCGCAACTCTGCCTATCACTGTTCACTAGAAAAATTGTGCAATTCCTCCCAGCAGGGCTATTCAGCCCATAAATTGTGCAATTCTAGGCAACAGTCAGCTGCTCTGCCAAAAAATTACATAATCCCTCTAGGCAGCTAGCCCAGCTCCCTCCCAGAAATGCGCATATTTTCCTCCTAGCTCAGCAGACTATTGCATGTGCAATTGAGTTGACTGGTTCCCTCCGGGACTGAGCAAAAATAATTTGCATGCATGGGCTGCTCCTGTCATGGCAGCATGAAAAGAAATCCCTTGATTCAGGGATCTATTTTTAGCAACTGGAGGTTACATGCAAGGATCATCTCAGAAACCTTCTGCCAAGTGTCGCTTTTCCTAGATTTGTGGCATGCATGTCATGACCTCAATCTTATCAAAACTCATCAACTAGGCATTGAAGAGCTCATTCCTCACATCGAACTTGCAACTCTGACATCCCACATTACATCTAGGAATCCTCAGCACATTCAGCTCAGCTATTTTGGGGTAAGCTCGCCTTCCATGTTTTGTGTTGCATTTCTGTCACTTTTTGTGGTTATCTTTGTGTGATTGATGTTTGCTTGATTTCAGTGAGTGTTTGTTGTCTCTTTGTTGTATTTTAGCTTGTAGAAGCACCATTTTAGTTTTTGTTTTCATCTCACTATTGTCGAATGCATGACACTATTTTTGCAGGGACAGTCGCCATTGCAACGACTCACTTCACACACATGCATGCTTCCCATTTTTTGAATCCTGCACCTATTGTTTTCATGTTTGATCATTCACTCTTGTTTTCACTCATCTCATCATGCATTCATGCTTCTCATGTTTTCAGTCACCCGTCAGTCAGACTGGGCTGCCTTGGCCTAGACCGTAACTTGCCCGACTAGCACTGCGCATTTTCGGAAGCTAAGGCTCTTCCTTCCCTCCAAAAATTATGCAATTCTAGCCAAGAACTGACCTCCAGGCTTGAATTGTGCAATTCTTGGAGGTAGTGTCCTGTTGGCCCCAGAAACTACACAGTGCAGTTTGTTGGTTGCATGTCACTACTGACTGAAATTACGCATTGTACAGTTTCAATCCTTAGCAGGCTAGGTTGGACTGTGCATTGTGTAGTTCCAATAGTCATTCAACATTCTGACAGCCCAAAATATGCCTTGTGTAGTTTTGGGAGTCAGTCTCCCGACCTCCCAGTGAAAATTACACAACCTTCATGATTAGTCACACAGGTATGTTGCAAGTCAGTTCTGAAGTTCGTTTCGATTTTTGACTGATAGATTGCTTGCCATTAGTGTTGCCATGTCTTCAGGTACCACAGGTGTTCATATGCCTCTTAGCAGCACATGTACAATGGTTTCTAAGAGAGCAGAGCCAAAGACACCATTCAGAGCACAATTGGGGATGTAGTTGATCAAGTGTCTATGAACTTGCCTTAGTTTGGATCCTTTCCTTAGTTTCTTCATGAGTTTTGCTAGTTCTGCTTCAGTATCAGAATCATCACTACTACAATTCTTTCCTTTCTTCAATGTTTTTGAAGCCTTGAATGTTGCTTCCTTAGGGTTTGGGATTCCTTTTCTCATTTTATATGCAATAAGAATCCCATGAAGTTTGTCCATTTTTAGGTCATCCAAGTCCTTCATTTTTTCTATGGCACTGACTTTGGAATCAAAATATTTTGGAAGTGATCTCAAAACCTTTTGGATAAATATTCTTTCTTCAACAGTTTCACCTAGACCCTTGAGTGAGTTGACAACTCCATTTACTCGAAGGAAAAAGGTTGTTATGTCTTCTTCGTCATCCATTTCAAGACTTTCAAATTGTCTTTTATGATTTTGAATTTTTTCCTTCTTGACATTGGAGTCCATCATAGATATCAATAAGTTTGTATCACATTTCCTTGGCAGAATCATAGTTCATAAATTTTGCAAATTCTGAATCAGAAATTCCATTTGTGATGGAATTTACTGCTTTAGAATTTTCTATGTAAATTTTCCTTTCGTCTTGATTTGTTGGAGGAGTAAATGGAACTTTATATCCATCTAGAAATGATTTCCATACTTCAAGTCCAAGAGACATTATATAGAATGTCATCCTACGCTTCCAGAAGCCAAAATTCATTCCATCAAATTAGGGGATTTTCCCTGAATCCAGATTCTTCATTGTGACATAAAAATCCTTCGTCTAGCTGTTAGGATGATTATGAAGAATTTTACTTTGATACCAATTGTTGGAATAATGAGAGGGGGGTGAATCAATATTTATTTTTAATTGTTATGTTTACCAGTTAAGATTCTTCACAATTATAATCAGAAAAATAAATAATAAGAATTTTATTAGGAACAAGTGAATACACCAATCCTCGTTTTACAAAATTTTGAGTGCAATGAAGTTGAGGGCTCCAACCTTTTAATTTTTTAGGCTCCAACCTATTTCCAACTTCCAACTTGGGTTTTTATTATGCTCCAACCTCTAGGGCTCCAACCCTATCCTTCTCAAGGCTCCAACATTGTTTTAGAGGCTCCAACCCCTAGGGCACAAACCCTCCAACCTTTTTAATAAAATTAATAATTGAATTACTTTAATTGATCCAAAAGCTTGTCCTAGAATTTTTATTTTTTCACTGAATAATCTTTAGTCTCTAATGCTTCACTTGTCCAAAAAAATGCTCCAAGACTCCTAATTCTTCACTGTCTAAATTTTTTTCTCTTCACTAGTTAAAATCATAAATTATGTAATATTTCATGTGTCCTAACTCATAATTGTTCAACCCTTCAATTATTCATGATTTATTCATTGTCTAGAGGTTTTAAGTCACCATGGGTCTGAGCTATAATTGGACTGGACTTCCACTGATCAAGTCACAGTTCTGGGCTTATGTGTGTTCCAAGATTCCACATGCCTTTGATGTGTATACCGAGATTTATAAACATTGTCACAAGTTCAAGCCAAGTCACAAATCCAAACCATAAAATGTGACTATTCTTCTAAATGTTTTACTGGTTCGAACTTCAAAGAGGCACCCAACATACCTGCTTAACACCACATGTATGAGTTAATAAGTCTGTGATTGTTTTATATATACAGGAAACTATCACAGTATGCCTGAGTATTATTACTGTCTAGCACTGAGATTACAGGTGAAAGGTATATCATATATTAGAGAAGAAATCTATTTGAGCTCTAGTTCATAGATAGTTCGAAACTTTGAAAGGTAAAATAGGTCTGAAGCACTACTCCACAGGTCTGAGCTTCAACCTAGGATGCAACAAGTCCAAAGGTTGATCTAAGCCTCAATCCAAGGCAATGTTGTATGACCATAGATGTAGAAGGTCTGAACTATTGATACCACAGGTTTGATTCAAGTGATTCGAGCTAACTGTCCTCAACAACTGATCCAAAGTAATTGTCCTCCAATCTAAGCTAATTGTCAACTGCCTAAAAATTGGTAAGAAAACTTGGACACATGCATTCTCCAATACCCAGAAATCATTTTGGGAAATTCCACCCAGAGACAATTTTATTAATATAATTAATTATTTTTAATGGGACCATAAGTCTAAACTTAGGAAATTAAAATAATTAATGGGTATTAATCTAAAATGTTGGTGAAACTTCTAGAAGAAGGCAGAGATGAGGTCAAATGATCCTAACCATTGATTATAATCTAATCTGGGCATTGATGGATCAAAGAGAGTAATATAAGAGGAGGCTTGATGGGCACTTACAGAACACACCAGAGGCAGATACTCAGTTACTCGAGTAAGATCAATTTTCTCACTGGTCGAAGTTCGGACAGAGAAAATTAAATGAGAGGGAGAGTTGCAGGTGAGAAAGGAGGACAGGGAATCAACATATTCACAAAGTGCAAGGAAGCAAGATTCAAAGTAGGAACAAGGTGATGTAGAAATAGGTTGCGTAGAGGAAAATTGATGTAGAGCCTGCATGGGTAACTTAACACTTGCCCAGTGTGATAAATTTTATGCAGAGGGGCGCAGAAGGATTCTAGGGAAGAAGAAGTGTTTCACCTGGGTTAGAAATTTGTCAAGAAGCACCTGTAAAATTTCTCATTCCTATTTTTCTTGTTGTAATTTGTACATGAGAATTTGTTGAAGAATAATAAAACCCTCATCTGCTACACCAATTTTCCCACATTGGGCTTTTCTGGGGACAATTATCCAAAAATAACTGTCATTGTGATTGTATTTGTGTCAGTGTTTTTCCTTACATTTACTTTTTGTAATATTCTAATTCTGAAGTATGTAGTAGAATATATTTCGATATTTGTCATAAGAACACTGTGTATAATTTATTTATGAGATAATAAGTAGAAGAAATAATATTAATCACTCCAGTAGGATTATATTCAGAAATTTCACATGGTACCAAAGCTAAAGGGAAGCAGAAGGAAGAATCCAAAATACCTAGTGTTGAAAGAAGAAGGGAATTCTAAATTCCTAAAGGGGCAGTAATTCGAATCTCCAAGGGGCTTGTGTAGTTCAAAGCCAAGAAGATTGGATTTACTCGGAAAAATCTCTCTGAGTGAGTCGATAGAGAGGTAAGTCTTTCCAATCGAAATTTGTGAGTGGTAGAAGGAACACCACAATAGAAGATTCAACAAGGAGGGTTGTGTCAGGTGGGACACAATTTTTCCTGCAGTAGCTGCTCGGACATGCATTAGGGGACTTTTGAGGTCTAAAATGGGTCTCCTAAGAAAAATGTACAGAAAAATAATTTTTATAAGAACCAATAGGATTCAAGATGATGATGTCAACCAAGGGGGATGATTCACCATTTTTGGAGTAAAAAACAAAAAATATTAAAAAATAATAAAATAATAAAACTACTTTTTCAACTCGTATTTTTTACTTATCTCCCTATGGTTTTACTCAAATTTCTAGCGGGAGTACTCATTGGATGCAAAATTTGATTCCTCATCTAGGGAGTACCCATGTTTCATACTTTTGATTGACCTTGCTACATGAAAAATGAGAAATACATGAAAACAGATGATTGCAATCACATTTTTCATGCATTTCTCATTTTTCATATAGTAGGATCAATCAAAAGTGTGCAACATGGGTACTCCTTGGATGAGGAATCAAATTTTTCATCCAACAAGTGTTTCTCCTTGAAATTTGAGTAAACCCATAGGGAGATAAGTTGAATATACGAGTTGAATTTTTTTTTCTCTTTTTTCCCTCTAAAATTTGATGATGTAATCTAATCTTATTTTATTATTTCCACTATTATTTTATAATTTCCTTAGGAGGCCCATTTTAGATCTCAAAAACTCCCTAACATTAGCATGATAAATTGGCACAATATGGATAGTCAAAGTGTCTCAGATTTATCTACCAGGTTAGATGAAGAATTTGCATGCCTAGCAAATTTAGTGTCAGCAGATGTTTGGTACATTGGTAGCGGGGCTTCAACTCTTATGACTGGAGCACGAGAAAATTTCTTGAGCTATCAAGAAAACAAATGGAATTCCAAATTACTATGGGAAACATAACGAAATGTACTCCAGTAGGGAGAGGAACCAAAGAATTTTAGACGAAAGCAGGGACCAGTATCAGAGCCACTAATGTTATACATGTGCCAAGATTAGGAATGAACTTGATTTCAATTTCCTAGTTACAGGAAAATGGATATAATGTATACTTCATGGGAAAAAAATTATATGTCAAGAATCCAAGCTGGAAGAAGAAAAGGAAAATTGGGATTTGAGGCAACAAGTTATATAGATTGCAACTTGAATCACCAATGGCACTAATAGGAAGCAACTATAATGGTGAAAAGGAGTGAAATGAATTATGGCACAAGCAAATGGGGGATTTACACAATGTAGCACTGAGGATGCTCAGCAAGACTATTATAGGAGTACCAGTCCTTAGTAGTTAACATGATGACTTACGCAGAGGATGTGTGCTAGGGAAGTATGTTATAGAAACTTTTTCCAAAAGTAACAATAGAGTAGAACATGTATTAGGATTAATACACTCAAATATCTATATTATTATGTCCACAAAAGCGCTTAGTGGTGGCAAATACTTTGTCACCTTTATCAATGATCACTCTAGAAAAACCTGGATCTATTTCTTAAAGACCAAGGATGAGGTATTTGATCGTTTCTGAGAGTCTAAATCTCTTGTTGGAAATATGACAGGGAAAAAGATAATGGTATTGCGTTTAGATAATGGTGGAGAATATACGTACAAAGACTTCACAAATTTCTACACAAAGGAGGGCATCAAAAGAGAGTGGACAACTCCATATAATCTGAAGCAGAATCGAGTAGTAAAATGGAAAAATAGAACTATTGTTGGGGCAGCCAAAGCTATGTTATATGATCAAGATCTACATAGGCATCTATGGGTAGAAGCATGCAACACAACAGTGTATATCCAGAATAGAACTCCTCATAGAGCATTCGGGAAGAAGATGCCCAAAGGAATCTTCACAGGAAAGAAGCTAGAATTCAATCATCTCAGGATATTCAAAAGCATGGCTTATTTTCACATTCCAGACGAGAAGCACAGTAAACTAGATCAGACTATAGAAGAGGGGTATCTCGTAGGATACAACGAGACCTGAAAGGCATATTGAATCTAGATTCCTAGCATCAGGAAGATTTTAGTAAGACGAGATGCAAAGTTCATGGAGGACAGAGCTTTCAGGAAATCTCGTAAGATGTGTACAGAAGATCAATTAGGAGATGTTCCATTCATCCAAGAGAAGTAGGGGTAGCAAGGAGGACAGGTAGGAGGAAAAACACTTGGATCAAGTACAATGACTAGTACCAGTATCTCCTTAGAGGGAGGAAATGCATATAGTTCTCAGTAGATGGAATGACTGGATCAGGAGGAGGAGTTGGTTGAACCTCCCACCACTAGTGGTAGAATCAGTAAAGAAGTACGAAAAACACTAAGGGGCGCAGAGGTGTTTATTGGAGCTCCTGGAACCGAGAAAAGGAAGAGTAGACAACTTGATAGATACTAGGCATTGGTAGCTCAGGTTGAAGAACCATCTAGCTTTGTTATGAAACCAGCTCAAAAAGGATAGAAAAGATAGATAAACACATTAGAAATAAGCCTCTTGGACGAGGAAAGCTCCTTTACATTGCAAAAATGAACAATTCTTGGATGATACAAATCACAAGGCCTCCTTTCTATATATAGGAGTCTAAGGGGTCATAATATAATCACAGCCAACATATCAATAAGAATGTAAGGCAACAATAATAACAATAGTGAGATTCTATGGGGCACAATAATAACAATATGGGGACTATATGGGCACAACAATATAATAAGGGGGTTGTACTAATAACAATAAAGGGTTACACTAGTAGTATAGGGACCTAACATGTCCCTCTCCTTCAAAAAGTGTTGTCCTCAACGCTTGAGTAGTTCTTGATGATTCTGTATAAAATTCTTGTCCTCTCATGTGGAATATTCAGTGGGTAAGTTCTTCCACTTGATGAGATACTATGAAATTCATTGATTTTCTAGCTGTTAGGTTCTTGTTTCTATGACTTCTCAAGGATCAAATATGATTTCTCCTTCCTAGCCAAGTTCTGGCAATACTGTTTGAATTGGGATCTTCTGCAACTTTTGAATGAATTCCCACCCTACTTTGTCATTCTTCCATTCATGCCTTGCTTTGTTTATTGAATTTGGTTGGATAATTATACCAACCTCTAGCATTTCTACAACCATACGTTCAATTTCACTCCTTTGGGCATATGGATATCTGTAAGGCATGATGTTTGGAGGAACACTTCCTGGAATCAAATGAATAGCATTTTCATGATCACAAATAGGTGGGAGGCATTTGGGAGTCTCAAATACCTTGGAATGATTGTCCAAGATGTTTTGGAGATATGGAGAAATAGACGATTTTGATGTGGGAACCTCTAGCGAACATAATTGTGCAATTACGCCTCCTTGTTCTTTCTTTAGAAGCTTTGTCATTCCATTAGAGCTTATTATCTTTCTTTGTTTCCCTGTGATACCCCTTAATTCAACTTCCTTTCTTTCTGAAGAAAATTTCATGAAACATTCTTGAAAATTAAAAGCTATTGTACCCAAGGATTGTAGCCATTAGACTCCTAGTACAACATGAACACCACACATTGGAATGGAAAGCATTGGGCTATTCAATACATATTATCCCATGGATATCTTGATACTATGGCACTTTCCAGAGCAATTTATGGTTCCTCCACTTGCAACCATCACTTGGCACTCTGGTGTTGGATATAGGAATCAATTCAATTCCTTGGCTATCTTACAATGAATAAAATTATGGGTACTACCCGAATCAATCAACACTATTACCTTTTTCTTCTTGATATGCCCTTATATCTTGAAAGTTTGAGGAGTGGTAATTCTTGTCAATTCATTACAAGATATGGTTAGATTCATTTCATTTTTCTCTGGGATTGGTTCCTGGTGTATATCCTCTTCTTTCGACGTTTCTTGTTCCATTTCTTACTCCTCTACCCCATCTATGTAAATTAATTTCTTCTCAGCACACTTATGACCTTTAGTGTAATTTATATCACAATTGTAACAAAGCCCTTTTGCTCTTTTTTCTTCCAATTGTTTTGGCATCAACCTTGTAGGTGGTGAATGGATAGGAGCAACAACAGTTCTATCTTTATAGTTATGAGTGGTAGGCTTCCTTTCTGCCATAATTTTTCTTTCAAGTTTTCTTGCCAAACTGTATGCCTTCTCCAATTAATCAGGTTCCCAAAGGTGAACCTCATGTTGGATGTTATCATTTAAAGTCCCTATGAAGACTTCAATCCTATGTTTCTCTAGAATATCTTTTACCCTTATATTCAATTTCTGCAAGTCCTCAATGTGCTCTGCCATTAAATTCTTTTGTTTGAGATTTATTGGCTAAAGAAGGTGTTGCTCTTTGTATCCTCATAATGTGCTATCATTTACTTCGTGAAAATTTACCAGGTGACAAGTTGTTTACGAGAAAAAATACCTCTATACCATACAAATTGATTCGGTTCTAAATATAAAGATGCAATATGTGTTGGAAATAATACTGAGAGGGGGGGGTGAATCAGTATTATCAAATCAATAAAACTTTTTCATTTCCATACTTAGATACATATACGCTACTTCAATTAAGGAAACTTGCGTGTATACGCAACTGTGTCTAATGCAGCTAGCGTATATCCAGAATACTTATGATTCAGTTAATCCATTAAATGTTGATCTTTAGTTAGTGCATCAGAACTTCATTAACCATATGTACAGTAAGCAGGAGCAGTAAAACAAAACAGATCATCACACACAAGAAGCACACATGAACACCATGATATAAGGTGGAAACCCAATGTGGGTGAAAACCACCTACTGCAAGTCATCTCTATCTTCTTTTAGTAAGAAACTCATTTTACAATAGTTCTGTACTGGTGCAGTCTTATACCAATATGCAGGCTTCTACCTGCAGAGGGCTACAACCCTCTCTCATTTTCTAGACTCTCCTTGATGGGAGCTACCACCCCCTTTGCTCTTGTACTAGCTAATGTACTAGTACGTAGGTGCCGACCTACAATCTCCTTTCATCCTCCAGGGACCAGATTTCATACATTTTCAGACTGCATACTCCTGAAGCACAACAAAATAATCTGGAGGCCACGTTTCATCCAATTTTCATATTGGACCCATCAATATTATTGAAGCACAAAAACAATCAATACCAACATCATCAATCTCTGAATCACCCAATATTGAATCACTGAAACCCTACCAACAAAAATTGCAGTCACCAGAACACAGAGCAGAACACTGAACTCTGCAACAATATTCAGAAGCAACTGTATCATCAAAATCATGCATCAGAGTGCATACGCAACTTGGAAGTTCTGAACCAGCGTGTATACGCAACTTCACCAAAGTGAACCAGCGTATATATCATCAATTACTTGCTTATAACTTGATGCACTTCTTGACTTCAAACATATCCAGATTATTACATATGCAAGGATAATATGTGTGTTAGCAACCAGATCTAGTCCATTAGATCACATAAATATGAGTCATTATGATCCTGATCCATTATTAGATCTCATCCATCACCACTGAAGCTAACACAATCAACCAAACAGAATATGCAGAATACTGACACCATTAACCAGTCATCAGAACTCATCAACAACCAGAACCACCTATAACTTCAAACATCATAGCTCAAATGGTATACGCTACTACAATGAACCAAACCCATGTACATACGCGCTTTCACCAAAGCCAACCTGCGTACAGATCTATAAATATTCAATCATGACTTGCAGCTATTTCAAACATAAGTTATACCCAGTTCAGAACATTACATGTGTCAGTATACAGATCTAGAACAAGCATAATCAACCATATAGAGAGAGTTCATTTCAAACCATTTGATCCCGATCTACCCTTAGATCTTGTTCTCCATCAACCGGTGAGATTCCTCCTTAACTCAGATCAAGCAATGCATCATAAACCCTTTACCTGCATACTGGATCTCATACTTCATCAGATATTGAAGTCTTTTCCATACTCTTGCCTAATGATCTTCTTCTCCTTTTATAGTCTTAGGCCTTACTCAATACCATGGTCCAAAACCATAGGTCCAAATACCAAGGACTTAATACCATGGACCAAAACCCAATGTATGTGCCTTCCCTTGCATGAATGTGTGTGTATATGCATACGCTCCTTTTGATCTATGATCCCGCGTGTATACGCGAATTTGATAAGAGGAACCTGCGTATACCTTATTTTCTTCATTCTTTGTAGTCTAATCATCAACTCTTTGCTACTGACCTGCTGCGCTATGATCTGTCATCTGTGTGATTTGCCATCAAGGACAACACTTGTCTCATAATGCCAAAAATATGTACCTTTTGTGTGTTTTGCACATTATGTAGATCAAAATATTTCTCCATCTGTAGTATCCATGTTATGGGAGTTTTGCCATCAAACTTCCTCATATCTACCTTTGGGATATGTTGGGTCTTCAATCCAATGTTAGGTTCTATAAAATCATGATTAGCATTGCTTTTGTTCTCATCATGAGTTTCCTCTACTACCTTTTCGTCATTAAGAGGCCTTTCTTGTAGCAGCTTTGTCCCACCTTCCTTCAAACCTTCCATGTCTTTCTTCAAATATTCCTTGCATTTCTTCGAATATCAGCTTCCATGGAATAGATAAAACTATTTATCTTAGCTTCAATCACATTCTTCAAATCATCCATCCAATTTTGATTACTAGGTGTTTCTACTTTCTTGATTCGAGTCATTCTTTTTCGTGCTTTTAGGACCTTGATCTCGAATTTGTTGTATATCTAAAACTGTGGATCTCCAATGTCTAAAATTGTGACTTGTGGTAGCCCTCTGAGTCCTCTTTTCAACCCCATAAGGCTAATCAGGATTTGATTATGTAAGGAAGAGTTATGTCAACTCTCCTACGATGACCTAATTATAGACTTTTTTCGTAGAGAAAAAATGTACAAAGTGTCACGTGTCACATTTTCGACCTTAGGTTCTGAAAATGATATCCACCAAACTAAATCCCATCTGATTTCTATCACTTCTTACAAAATTTGAATCAGATTCTCAGAGAGAGAGTTATGGCAATTTTTCCAAGGTTACTTGTCTAGGAAGTAATTCAGGGGCTTGCAGAAACCATAAATATCTTTGACCGTATCTCCACAAATATAGCAAAGAAAAATTTGAAATTTGGGCTTGAGCTTCACCATGATTTTGGCTCAAATGGGTTGTAATTTCAGAGTCTGAACCTTCATAGAAACAAATTTATAGCGAAAATTCCATGTACCCTAACGTACTCAGATCATATCTCCGAAAATGTAGCGAGAAAAGATCTGAAATTTGAACTCGAGGTTTAGATTGATTTCTTCTCAAATGGTTTTTTTTTAGCTTCTAAAACTCCGTAGCAAAACAATTATATTGAAAATTCTACGATGACCTGTTTGGAGCAACGAAACCCTAGAATCCAAATCTCTCATACCAAATGTTATGAAACCAGCTCACAAAAAGATAGAAAAGATAGATAAACGCCTTAGAAATAAGCCTCTTTGAGGGGGAAACCTCCTTTACAATACACAAATGAACAATTCTTGGATGATACAAATGACAAGAACTCCTTTCTATATATAGGAGTCTGAGGGTCATAATATAATCAGAGCCGACATAACAATAATAATGTAAGGGCACAATAATAACAATAGTGGGTTTCTATGAGGCACAATAATAACAATATGGGGACTACAAGGGCACAACAATATAATAAGGGGGTTGTACTTATAACAATAAGGGGTTACACTAGTAGTATAGGGACCTAACAAGCTTTTGAGAAGTTTTTCAACACCAAGTATGGGTGAATTTCATGGTGGAAGAATACAATTCCATCGTGACGAATGATGTCTAGGAAGTAGTACCTTGACCAGAAGATAGATCAGTTGTAGGATCACGATGGATCTACAAGATTAAGTATGCTGCAGATGGTAGTATAGAGAAGGACAAGGCAAGGTTCGTGGCAATGGGGTATGCTTAGAAAGAAGGAATAGACTATGAAGAGACCTTCGCCCCAGTTTCTCAATACACCTCTATCATATCTGTTATATCCATAACATCTCAAATGCGATGGAAGATTCACTAGATGGATGTCAAGATATCATTCTTGAATGGGGTGATAGAAGAGGAGGTGTATATAGAACAACCCGAAGGCTTCGAAACTCATGAGAAGAGAACTCATGTTTGCAGGTTAAAGAAAGCCCTCTATGAGCTCAAGCAGGCACCCAGAGCATCGTATCGTGAGATTGATAGTTAGTACTTCTAGTAGTTGGGATTTGTCAAGAGTGATGCTCATCCAAAATTCTACTATTAAATGGTAGATAATGAGCCACTTATTATGTTATTATATGTATATGACCTATTCTTACCTGGGTCATCCATGCTCATCCAGGATTGCAAGAAGAATCTTGAAGTTGAATTCGACATAAAGGACCCGGGGTTGATGCATTATTTTTTGGGGTTGGAACTTTGGCAGAGGAATGGGGAGATCTTCCTTGGACAAGGAAGGTATGGTACAAAATTTCTGAAGAGATTTAGAATGTAGGATTATCGACCCATGGCTACTCCCATGATCACCAAATGAAAGAAAATAGATGCATCAAGAGACAAGGAAGTAGATCCCACCTGTATAGGCACTCATTGGGTCGCTCATGTATATGGTCAATGCTAGTCTGAACATTTGTTTTGATTTTAACACTCTTAGTCAATTCATGGTGGAACCAAAACAGGTGCATTGGGCAACAACTAGACACATTCGTAGGTATGTACATGGAATAATCATATATGGGTTGAAATATTCCCGAGGGGAGGACATTAGTTTGAATGGGTTCATTGATGCAGATTGGGCAGGTAATTTAGTAGACCAAAAAGGTACCTCGGGGTTCTGCTTCAATGTTAGATCAGATATAATATCTTGGTGCAGTAGGAAGTAGAAATTGGTAGCTATGAGCTCAACAGAAGCAAAACATATGGCAACCAACACAGCTAGGTGTGAAGCTATATGACTCAGAAAATTTCTTGTGAGGTTGTTCAGAAAAAGGATAGAAGTGACCAAGGTTTACTGTGATAATCAGAGTTGTATCAAACTCTATGAGGATCCAATATTTCATGATCAGTCCAAACACATAGATATAGATTGTTACTTTATTAGAGGTTATGTTTAGCGTGGGCAATATAGCTACAATATGTCCTCACAGGAGCGCAGGTAGTTGATATACCCACAAAGGCTCTCGGAACAGTTAATTTCACTTAGTTCAGAGAGTAGATGGGTATGGTAGAAAATCATTTTAGTAGCAGAAGTAGTTTACAGTGCAGGGACAGTTGGCAGTGGCAATGCAAGCAACAACATATGTGTAGACATTGAGAGAGAGTTGTAGTACGGATGTAGTGTTGGGAGTGTCAGCAATAGTATAGTTATAGGAGAAACGTAGTAGTTGGTGGACAACATGTCAGTCATTAACAATGTAGAGGATGATGCTTCAAAGTCAGAGTGTTATACATTAGCAGTATATTGCTAGAGCACATTCCTCTCTAAGAGGTATTGTTTATTTTGGGTAGCATCAGATGTGACCTAGGATTCAAAATTTGCAGGAAGGCTTCGACACATTCATTCTCCAATACCAAAAATCATTTTGGGAAATTACACCCAGAGACAATTTTATTAAAATAGTTAACTAGTTTTAATGGGACCCTATGCCTAAACATAGGAAATTAAAATAATTAATGGGTATTAATATAAACTGTTGGTGAAACTCCTAGAAGAAGGTGCAGATCAAGCCAAATGATCCAAACTATCTATTAGAATATAATCTGGGTCGTTGGTGGATCAACGAGAGGAATATAAGACGAGGTTTGATGGGAACTTAGAGAACACACGAGAAGTAGATACTGAGTTACCCAAGTAAGATCAATTTTCTCACTCGTCAAAGTTCGGCAAGAGAAAATTGAATTAGAGGGAGAGTTTTAGGTGAGAAAGGACGAGAGGGCATCAACATATTTAGAGAGTGCAAGGAAGCAATACGCAAAGAAGGGACAGGGTGACGCATAAAGAGGCAATGCAAAGGCAGATTGATGCAGAGCCTGCATGGGTAACTTGACATTGGGCCAATGTGGTAAATTTGATGCAGACGGATGCAAAAGGATGCTGGGGAAGAAGAAGTGTTTCACCTGGGTCAGAAATTTGTCACAAAGTGTGTGTAAAATTTCTGATTCCTATTTTGCTGGTTGTAATTTGTACATGAGAATTTTCTAAAGAATAATAAAACCCTCATCTGCTGCACTGATTTTCCCACATTTGGTTTTTCTGGGGACGATTGTCCAAAAATAACTGTCATTGTGATTGTATTTGTGCCAATATTTTTCCTTACATTTACCTTTTGTAATGTTTTAATTGTGAAGGCTGCAGTAGAATATATTTCAATATTTGTCTTAAGAACACCGTGAATAACTTATTTCTGAGATAATAACTAGAGGAAATAATATTAATCATTGCAGTAGGATTTCTATTTAGAACTTTTCACACTTTGGAGCAAGTTCAACTTAATTTAACTAAGCTTATGTCAGCAAGGGTAGAGAATATGATATTTTATCTTAAAAAATCATTTTCTCTTAGACTACTCGGAGTTAGAGGATGAGTGAGGGTTCATTAGAAAGAGGAAAGAGTCTTCTACAAGCTAGCAAATGGGTCATTGTGTTATGATGTCTTAAAGATGTTAAAATTTGATTTTGTTTATGACTGTTCATGAATTTATAGTACATACCTTGGGGTTTTTAGGATTCTTGATGCATAAGAACATTGGGAGTAGGATAAGGGTTAGGGAATCTTCATTAGGGCTCCAAGTATGTTTCATATTGACTTGAATGACAATTATTGACCAACACATTCATGGGGTTAGTTGAGTTGGGTCAATTTTATTTTTTATTTATTTTTTGGGTTGGGGTGGGGGGTGGTGTATTGAGGAAGCCAACTTCATTGATCATTTAGAAAGTTACATGCTGAAAGGCCTTGTGCATGCCTTTCATATGAGACTTGGGAAATTAAACCATTGGAAGTGCATCATGATTTTTCCTTTAAAGAGTTCAAGTTCAAAATAGAACAAAATGTGATTTTATGACAAGTCCATAACAAGGGAATACAAAGGAATTTGAGATTCTTGTCCTTTCCTATGGTAATATATGTATCAAAACTAAAAAATAGAGGATCCAAAGGCTTAGTACTCATTCAAAAAATTAGAGGTGTGGCTTCTGCTTAAACAATAGCTTCTGGGCCTTGGGAAAGACTAGCTTCAATACTTGCCACTCATTGGTCGGTGTAATGTCCCTTAATAATAAATAATAAATAATAATAAAAATAAAAATAAAAATAATATAATATAATATTAAAATACAAGAAATAAATAATAAACAATAAATAAAAAATAGTAATAGTAAATAAATAATAAATAATAATAAATAACAGTACTAAAGCTATAAATAAATATAAATAGAAATAAAACAAGAAAGCAGTAAAAATCAGTAAAACTATCAAAAAGTAAAAACAAAATAAATAAAACAAGAAAGCGATAAAGTTGCATGTTGACACATGGAGTGTGTGCATGTGGTTCCCCTTCCAATGTTTGCTCTATTTAATAGATGGCGAGGAAGATGAGAGGCATTCCATCATTCCATGAGTCTATCATCCATTCTCTTGGGAGAATAGTGTTGTGAGACAAAGGATTCCCTCACAGTAGTACATTGATTAAGGGCTCGGTGGTGGCCAGTTTTAGCAAGATTTTGTGCAATTGAGCCTACGGTTGGGTGGAGAGTCATCCCCAAAATTTTGTTGCAGTTAGAAGAATTCAACTAGCGTTCCACAGGTAAGTTGTCTCTCCTCAAATTTCTTTTGAAATTTAATGTTAACTAGTTGATAAATTGCGTGCTGATTATAAATCGCTTGATTAATATAATTAATTATGTGTTGTTATTTCAAGGCTGTTACATACAATATCAGAGCGAGTTTCAACTCTGTGTGACCTCTAAGTAATTTTTTTTAGAAAAATACTAAATTATTTTTTCCAATGATTTTGTTTGTGATGATCAAGAAAAATTTAGTCGAACTAAATTTGAGAGAAATAAATACAAATCTAACCTTTCTTATTACAATAATTATATATATATTTTAAATAAATTTAGATGCATGGACGTACTAATTCAAAAAAGAAAACAAGCCAAGAAAGGTACATCACTTGGCGAGGACTAGTCTATTAATATAGATTCAAAAAAAAAAAATAGGAGAAAATTTGATTCGCTTTTGTTATTGATTGGACATTGTAGTCGTATTTTCATTCAGAATAATGGAAATCACATAGTTTGACTGTGCACTAATGTTTACGTGTGCAAAAATTCATCTTCTGAATTCTTTCATAGTTTTCAATTTGGAATTCAATGTGTTGTTTGAATCAACAAGATTTGACAGACTCACCTTACTAATTTTCTTCTTTTCTTGACTCCATTTCCCAAAGCAAGGTACAGGAATTGATAAGACCAGCTGTAATATTAGAAATTCACCTTAATTTGTTAATATTAAAGTGAAAATCTGCCATTTATAGGGCACCAAACTTGCTGTTCTACAATTAGTTTGAAAAAAAAACAAGCCGAGAATTTCACGGATTTATGTTTTTTCGAGCTGATTTGACAATTTAAATCATCAATCTGCAATTTAGCTTTTCTGATTTCAAGAAATTAATTCCAGATTTGAAGGAAACACCAAACTTTATCACAGGTTTTTAGCACTTTTTCCCCAAGAATTTAGGCTTCATGCCTTTCAGGCATACCCCCTCCGGTTGCCATGAGCCAATCCAGCAGTGAGAGGGTCTGTAATATAATTACTTTTAAGATAGTAGATAGATTTTCTTTATTTATTTTTATAAACCTTGGTCATAAAATTTGTAAGCCAAGATTTCTTTCTTGAATCCTTAATCTTATCAGATCTCTGTTTGTCTCCGCTCTTTTTATCCAAAGTTGTATGAGGATTTGTCTTCTTAATGTCTAGATTGGTGGTTTATCTGTAGAAGCTTTTATTCACACTTATAAAGTGTTTTGAACGGTAAAATTGCTTGAAGCTTTCTTCCCATGTTGTTTTCCATGTTTAATCGGTGCAGTCCTTGGAAAGATCTGTTCTCTGAGATGTTAGATCCACTGTTTTGTCGAGTTTTGGTCTTGAACAAACTGCTCCACGTAGATCTTTTCTAGAATTGACCATATTAGCCTCGTTAATGAGTTTGAAGGCTTTATGTCCTGTATGAATGCCTGGAAAGTTTGAAGGCATTAATACTCTGTTTTAATGTGTCTCGATCTCTAAAATGCTAAGAGCTTCAAGGCTTCATAAAATCATTGAATGTATTGAAAGTCCTATACTTGACCAATATTGATATCTACCCTTTTGGTGTTGATCTTGGTGTATTTGCATATATTTGGGTATTGTTATTTTTCAAATTTATGATTATTTTCTTGTCGTTCTGGGGCATTCCGAGAATCAAACTCGGGACCTCTCGGGGCTAGATTGAGAATGAGTGGAGTGTTCCAGTCCTCGAATCCAGAAGACCTGTATCTTGGGCCAATTCCTATATTGACACTACATCAGTGCGCTTCTAATCAATTTTATCTTAATAATATTTGATGGACAAGGGGAGCAGGATGTTCATGTTCCGTATTTCCCGAAACCCTATACCCATATCTTGTTCCGTTCTTGCTTCAGTTTCAATTGTTTTATCACTGGGCTGCGACAAAGAAAACTTTCGAGTGTGGCTATGACTTGAAGCGTAGGGATTCTGCAAGTTTCTTTTTTCTGGAAGATTAGAGCAAAGCCGAGTATCATGATTGCCCAATCTAGTTCTCACAACTAGGGCTCTAAAATTCAAGAGGGTTTGAAACCAGGTTTGCAGATTCGAAGAAGCATAGGGCTTTCTATTGTTGGAGCGGCCAAGGAATCGTAATTCAAAGGCTTGATCCAATTTTTTTGTTGAAAGATGGCAAGCTTATTTTTATATTTGTCAATAAATCGGAATTCTTTGAGAAATATCAAAATTTCTGAGGCCATCGATAAATTTTTGAAGCCCATTTCAAAATTTTTGAAAGGTCGTTTTCATTTCTGAGGAAGGGATCATTTTCCTGGAAAGCCGTTCAGGGTTTATTAATTATTTGGAACCATTTAACTCAAAATTTCACAAGAATCCGTTGTTTATGGCTTGAAGAGTTCAATTTATAATTTTTTTTGAGGATCACAAGCCTGTCAACTATTTATTTCTCAATCGCAAAGATTGCGAAATTATAACTTAATTTTTTCTGAAATTATCCCATTTTGTAATCAAATACTGGATTGTTGAAGGTGAACTCCATCAATTTCTGAAGAGATCAATTATCAAAAGGTTTTTGCTGTTCAATTTGGCATATATTTTGTTGATATAGCCCTTACTATTTTGACAGGTTCTGCGTTGAGCATATAGCACATCTATTCTACCTCAATGTCTGGTTGGCCTTGAGTTTTTTCTAACTTCTTTTCATCAAGGTCGCGAAGTTTCTAGCCCTCCTTTCTCCTCCAATCCATGAGAAAATTATTTGTCAAAGATTTGAGGCATCTAAAGGTTCAAAGTAAAGTTGTTTGGGGATTTTTACAGTCAAGTTGTCCAGAAGATTTGTATCTATTACCTCATTGATCTCTTGTAGTTTGAGAAAAAAATTGTTGATTAGTCCATATTCAACAAGTTTCTTGAATGTGAAGTGTTCTTTTTCTTTCTAAAGGGTCCCTCTCATTCTAATTCTAGTGATTCTTCATTGTGTTGGGAAATTTGAAATCAAGGAGACAACTTCACTATGTATTCAAACTCAGTCATTGTAGAAATACATCTTAATATGGGTCTATTGAATTGGCAAATTGTGGGTCAAAACTTTGAATTGGGGTGCCCTTCCTCCTATACGTGATGTCTGGGTGATGCTCCTTTTAAAGGGATTTTGTCATAGAAAATGGAATTGGATTCTTAGCCTGATTTTAATTCTTCATATATGGCTCCATGAATCTTCTCTTCAAGTTTGAAAATTGTAGTGGAGAGACAACAAAGTTTTGTTTCAAATCCTCACACCGTTGAGATCTTTCAATCTCCATCAATCTCATTCAATGTATCAAACATAGATATCTATTGCAATCACTGAGTGAATTGACCATTATGTGTTCTTTATAGACAGTTTCTTCATAAGAACCATACAAGAACATTTTCATGGATTGATCGCTTGCAGGTCAAATTAGATAGTTACAATAATAGTCTTTAGATTATAGTTTCTTCTGTAAAGTGAACACCAAACAGAGGGTGACGCCTATCATAGAACTTAGAAACAACATCGAATAATGTCCTAGTAAGCTATTGTAAGTACACCCTATTAAAATATGGTTATAAGTTAGACAATTGCAACTTTTAGTGTAACCCTTTTTGATATAACCCGAACTAGATATACACCAAGTTTACTAGCATACAAGCTTTGGCTGTGTGATATTTCCAACAATAAAAGTGTGCAAGAAAAACCTATTATCTCAAAGTTTTTATGGCATTCATTAGCAAAACAGATTTACATTCATCTGACATGAATTTAACCCTTTAAATATTTTTATAGTGGATAGAGGGAAAACTCATCATGGACAGATATGAGATACATATTCTCTGAAATTTCCAAATCTATAATTTTCTAACATCTTTCAAAGTAATATATTTCTTTATTTCAAGATTTGGAGTTGTTCTACGAGAATTATCACCAAACACAACAAAAACTTCAGAAAATCGGATAGCCTAATGTCTGAATACTTACTTGATGGCCCCTACTTTGACTATAATTCAGATTCCCTTCTATTTGAATACTTAGTTGCAACAACCATGGATGATTTTGAAACACAAAGGATTTTATCCAAATCTATATGCTTCAAGGGTCTTGGCCTCTAAGAATTTAGACGACCATCCTTTTCTTGATCCAATAACTATCATTGGGATATATGTTTCTTGCTTGCAAAGTTATCTTATATTAGGATTCAGAACCATTGCTTCCTCCACATAAGGTAGCTATATGATCAAAGTCAATATTATCCTCCATTTTTTCATTACATTATAGAATAAAATATGAAAAATTTTAATTGTCAAAATTCATATGAGCATTTTGTTGGTGGTATGTTTATCAGGAAATTAACATTAATTATTTTCTCCTTTTAAGTTTAGCAAGGATTAACTAGGACTATGAAAACAAGTTGACTTAAAGTGTTTCTTTCTACCAGAGAAAAATCTTGTTATTTTTTATAGATATAAAAGTATATCCATATATGCCCATGGCATTCCTGATAGGTTTTGGCAGCCCCTGGCAACTATCCAATTAGATAGGGAAGAGGAATGAAAAAGGATCTCAGAAAAAAAAAAATGAAATGAATATACATCATTCCTTGTAAAATCCTTTTTGAAACAGTCTTATAACGATGCATAAAAAAAAGTTAGCCTATAGTCTGCCTATATTTCGATGATGCAAAAAAAAAAGTTTTCAGGACTAGTCTTGCTGCCATATTCCTAATTAGAACCATCAGTTATGAAAAAATTCTTGTTCAGTGACCTTCTTTGTTTGTTGCAACTCCAAATGCTGGGATCTGAGTCCAGGCTAGTATTTGAGAGGTGATCTGCTTGATTCCTATCCTTGAAAACATGATCATAAATGATATTTGAGAAAGAAGAGACCAAATGTTGAATATTCTGGAAACATGGCTGGAGATTGTAATTTCGAACCCTGGAGGAACTCTTCATCCAGTTTCTTGTGAGCAGAGAATATCCATAGATATGGAGATAAGATACCTCCTGTTCTTGAGCATGGAGTAAAAACTTTAGAGCCATAAACTCTGCATAATTGTTGTTTGATAGCCCAAGTCCTGCAGAGAAGCGAAAATAATGGAGACTGCCCGGGAAAGAAATCGGCCTTCCTCTTAGCCTGAAGGCAAGATTAAGGTCACTGGTACTGTTCCACCATCACATTATATACTCATTTAAGAACACCACATAGATGATTTTTTTTCAAGAGCTTAATATGTCATTTTATGGGTTTTGAATCCAAGTGGGGAAGATAACTATTTTACCCAACTACCCAAGCTAAACCCAATTGAGAAATTTGTGGCCCTTTATGTTGTAGTTGGCAGCAATTAACCTCATCAAATTACTCTATGATCTTGAAAAATTACTGTGTGATCTTGAAAAGTGATCTAGTATTCCAATATTTCTATTACTATCTATTAGTGCTGGTGTGTTCTACATGCATGGTTTAATAGTGTTATTAAATATTTTGTTCAATGTATGTTCCGTCATGAAGGGTCATGGTACAGTTGGACTTAGGAACTGACAGAAACACACTATTTTTGGGAATGTGCAATCACTGTGTTGATGCGCTCTCAATGTTATGGGCTTTGAAGGCCATCTTTTGGTTTCATTAGATTCCTTTCATTGTAAGGCTATTCTCAACTACAGATGGGTGTATTCGACGGAGAGAAAAGAGTTCAAAGAATTCAATTGTTATGTAAAGTCATTTTGCTCAAAATGATTCAGTCACTGGTGTTTTTTCTAGTAAAGTTATTCTCCCGTTCCTTTTAGTATGGAACTTACAATTTGGGAACCTACATTTAAGAATGTTGAAAGAACGATGTATCAAAAGATTTTTTGCACTTTGCTACTTGGGTGAGTTGAGAAATATGGTTTATATGTCTATGGTCAAGTCTGAATGTGGTTTGTCTAATCATACAGATAGAAGGATTGTTCCATGACGGATAAAGTGCATTTGAATCATCTGTATATGTTCAATCTACAAAAAACTTTGTCTATGGAAATAGATCTTGAAATATACCCCACTTCAAGCTATTATTATAGAGTTGCATACATCATATTATTTGTATCTTGTCATTGTTGAATTGACCATTCGGTTGTAGAGAAGAGATTATAATATTATAAAGCTTCCAACTATAAATCTCCTTAGGCATAAACACTTTGGTGGCAAAGCTCTTACAATCTAGTACATTGTTAATAGTAATTTAGTTTTGCAGATCATGTTGATCAGCTCACATCAATTATTATTTTCAGTTGTCTATGTGAGAATTGATATTAAATTTTGAATGCATACTCATGTCAACCAGTCAATGTATAATTCTCTGAAAGATCGATATATTTTCTGTCTATCAGAGTATTTTCACATGAATTTTGCCTCGAGAATCCTGTGATACCATGCTATGATGGTCATTTCTGAACATTGTAAACAACTGAATTTCACATGATTGAAAAATACACCAACTGACATGATTCGATCCACATTGGATGGTATTTTCCCTAAAAATTTTGAACATTATTGATATGATATACTGGCATGTTTTTGTGGAGGAACAAATTTTTAATACTGGTGTCTTTTCTTAACTACTCACCATCGGTTCATTTTACAACACTGTTTATATAGTTCTTGAAGTATTTGGATAATTGATGTTGACATTTGTAATATCGTCACCATTTGAAGTGCTCTAAAATAGTGAACTCTGTTCCAATTCACAATGGTATAAACTTTGATATATTATTACCTTTAGATGATCGTTGTTTATGTGGCAAAATTGTTGACTCTGTCCATTGGAATCTGTTTATTATTTTATGGTTTCAATCTGATCTAAAAAAACAAAGATAACATTCTTTGAATGCTGATCATATTATTCACTATTTATTTGGGTTGGATTGTTGTTCTCATTGTCCTTTAGCGATAGCAGTTTGCTTGGCATTTCTTTGGTCTATTATTGCAAGAAAACAACTCTCTGAATACGATCTTCTAATGATGACAACAAATCCTTGATGATTAAGATCTGGTGAACTAATTAGTAGTGCTTACTTAGCTAACACAGATACTTTTATGGAGCATCTAAATCATGTTTTATTGTTTAAACTTTATGATACGTCTAAATCGTACACTATGATTTCAGTTTAGTTTAATTAATTGTTATGATGTTGAGTATAATGTTACATGAGGTTTTGTGATATAATGGTAGGAGGATAATGATGCACAAGTGGTTCTTATAGTGATGATGTATCCTTATGATGATGATATGCATAGGCATTATGATGTTATATCGAGGTATATTGACATATTCATTGGTATTTAATGTTGAATACTCATGATGGATATGATATGCATAATGCGGCATAGGAATTATGATGTTATAATATGAGGTTTATTGACATGTGGTTCATTTATTATGTGAAGTCATGCAAATATGTTGAAGTTATAACTTATGATGGCATTTCATGAGGTGAAGCATGTGATAGTTGCATGCAAATTTAGGACATGCATGAGCATGCAGTTTGTTATTATTCATAATGTTGCGATTAACAATGATGAATTTTCTCATGATGACATGCAAGACTCGGCATGTGGATTATTTTCTATGATGGTATAGCTAATGCATTGGTTGCATGTTAAGGTGTGATGATTGACAGGACTCCACAAATGGGTCGAGAGGGCCGGTTTATTTGATGATCTTGTGCGAGCCCGTACGCACGAGGGAGAATAAGTAACCCCATATGGGATGCGGACAAACTCAATCGACACTACATATGCCAGTGATTCCTTTGTCTTGTATAGCTCTTGATGGATAGCTCTTGAGGGCTATGGTACCATCTTGAGGAGGCGAAGTGCCTGATATTGAAGGCTAGGTGCCTAGTATTGTATTGGGATGCCGAAGTCTAGTGGGGGTGTAAGGAATTCGATGCCTGGGGTTGTGCGCCTTAGTGAGTTGTGGAGGAAGTGGGCCAACCTTGCGAGATGCCCAGTGACATTGATCACTGTATCGGATGCCTGCCTTGGGGCAAATGAGGTCTGAGTCAGGCGTGAGCCTTGGGGCTAGCCTTGGACTAGGATACAGACCGAGGAGGCTTATGCCTGATTCTGAAGTGGGAAAAAGGACAGAGATTCCTTGGGATTTCCCAGGTGTTGTGAAACTTTTGATGCCTGCTGATTATTCTAGTTCAGCAGAGGGTGTAGGGAATGTTACATGAAGTAATAAATAACAAAATAAATGTTAGTTGGATCTGTTTCTTCAACTTGTCCTGACGATGAACCACACTTGTTGGTTCGAAACGCATCGACAAATGATTTTCCATGTGATTTTCACCGAAAAATCTCTCTCTTAATTGATATGGATCACAGAAGCCTGAACTCTATTAATGTACCTTAATAATAAATAATAAATAATAATAAATAATACAATATAATATTAAAATACAAGGAAATAAAAAATAAACAATAAATAAAAAATAGTAATAGTAAATAAATAATAAATAATAATAAAATAATAAATAACAATACTAAAGCTCTAAATAAATATAAATAGAAATAAAACAAGAGAGCAGTAAAAATCAGTAAAGCTATCAAAAAGTAAAAACAAAAGAAATAAAACAAGAAAGCAATAAAGTTGCATGTTGACACATGGAGTGTGTGCATATGGTTCCCCTTCCAATGTTTTCTCTATTTAATAGATGGTGAGGAAGATGAGAGGCATTCCATCATTCCATGATTCCATCATCCATTCTTTTGGGAGAATAGTGTTGTGAGCAAAGGATTCCCTGGCAGTAGTACGTTGATTGAGGGCTCGGGGTGGCCAGTTGTAGCAAGATTTTGTGCAATTGAGCCTACGGTTGGGTGGAGAGTCGTCCCAAAAATTTTGTTGCAGTTAGCATAATTCAACTAGCGTTCCATAGGTAAGTTGTCTCTCCTCAAATTTATTTTTAAATTTAATTTTAACTAGTTGATAAATTGTGTGTTGATTATAAATCGCTTGATTAATCTAATTAGTTACATGTTGTTATTTTGGGGCTGTTATGGTCGGTATCCTTGAATTTCATCTAACATAAGAAGAATTTCATCCTTTGCATCATTTCCCTCAAGGAGAAATTTTCCCAATAGAGACTTCATCTTCCATTATGAATCAATAGTGCAAATTATATATTAGTTCCCGTACCCAAGAACATGGCTAGCAATAAGGACCTAAGCTACAATATTTGTAAGAATTTCATATTCTAAATGATAGTCATTTTCTTGAAGAGTGTCCTCCTCAACCTCCCTAAGATCATGCTAAATTTATGGAGAAGTCTCCTCATGAAACTTTTGAGTCGAGGATTTAACTTTGAACTCGGTGCATCAACCACCTCTTGAGTTGCGAGTATCACCTTCCCTATAGAATTGAGCATAATGCCTCATCATGTTGGGGACTAAAGCATGAATAATGATTAAGAATGAAAATATTGGGGGCAAGAACTATGAAGACTAAGCACTAAAGCGAATAGAGGATCATGAGAAGACTTATTCTTGTTAGCTATCGCTTTTGAAAGCCACGAATGGAGCAAGGAACTGAAGGAAACACTCGTTGTCCATTGTTGAGAAATGGGCGAAGTGGTGCAAATTGAAGCGATTAAGTCGTTGAGGAGTATAACTTGAAACATCTAAGAAGAAGTGAACATATGGTTGCAACAACTAGGTGACATAAATGGAGTTCCCTAGATCTTGGATGATTTCATAACTACCATGACATATGGATGGGAGATAGTGTGCCAAGTCTCCTCCATTCGTTGCAAGGTGTGGCATAGACCCCACCACCCCCTATGATACATCATCCTTTCTCATGCCATACTCTTGTTAATTTAAAATGGTGGAGAGTTATTTTTAAGAAAATATGTATGAGTCAAAATAGTTAAATTCTATACAACTAATAAAACTCAAAATTCATATCTTAGAGTATGTTTGTGTAGTTAGACAATTGTATTATGGAGAGCTTAATGATGACTTATGTTGTTCTTAGCCAAGATAATAATGGTAACACAAGTTGATTTTAATATTAAATAAAAATGTTATATGAATATAAAAAATGGTAAAACTAATATTGTTGAAAACCAAGGAAAATCGCTAATAAAAATAATTTAGTCTTATAATGTAGGTACATGTTAAAATGATGCATGAGGCCTCATTTTTGTGAGATGTGAGATATAGTCAACCCATTTCTTTGTTTATGGAGGTGTAAGGAATAATAGTATTTAGTTTACAGATGTGTATGGAGTAAAACTTAATGAGTGGACAAATCAATCATTATTTTAATAAAACTTGGTCTAACTAACTAAATAAATAATTGAATTTCTCATAAACCATTACAACACTTTAATTGGATGTGGTTAGGAAAAAGATAAAATAACCAAAATAATAAGAAAATATGAATATTAGAATGGGCAAGTCTACCGAGGAGGACGAATTATTGCCCGATGGTCAAAAGTGGACGAAATCTTGCAGTAGCACTCTTTGAATCATGCTTTTGACAGTGAAAATGGATTTGGCCCCATCAACCCGATGATGAAAAATGGATGGAACCTTACAGTAGCACTGTTTGAATCATGTTTTTGATGGTGAAAATGGATTTGGCCCCATCAAAAACCTTTGGAGCACCCAAAATCTTGAAGTTTGACAGCTATAAGCATGGACAGAATCTTGCAGTAGCACTGTTTGAATCATGTTTTTGATGGTGAAAATGGATTTGGCCCCATCAAAAACCTCTGGAGCACCCAAAATCTTGAAGTTTGACAGCGATAAACTCGATTTATAAAAATCCCCGTGTGATTCTATCAAAATATTGCCCGAATGCATTTACAATAGGACTTTTAGAATTTTAATTTAATTATCAATAATTATTAGGTGGATGGTAGGGATTTAACCTCCTAATAATATTCTAACATATTGTTAGTAATCCACACAACGATTTATATCCAAAGTAATTATGCTCTTTCTCATTTTCAATTAAATTGATTAATATGATGTAAAGATCTGTCAATATGAATATGAATGATACTTTTTTGAGCATGAGGTATTAGTAATACATGGTATTGGCCCATGATATTGTAACAAATCCTATTTATATATTAAATTTTTTTATAATCCCTCCATGATGAAAAATCTTATTATATTTATGATTAATCCATATATTAATTTCTTTTCATAATTAATAAAATAATTTAGAATAAATTTATGATTTAGTTTATTTTTAAGATTTATTTTTTTATTTTTTTACAATACAACATATATATATATACATATATATATATAGAGTAATCTTTTTATAGTACGACATGTATTATATATATATATATATATATTAAATAAATTAATCATTTTTATAAAAAGTACCATAATCATTTTTCAATAAAAAATTGAGTAAGTAACGAGCTAAATTACATATCTTAAATGAAGTTCTATTTCAAATAGATATTCTTGTAAGAAAATATTAGTGGACACTCTAATTTAAAAAAAATAAATATAAGTAGATATATTTATATATATTCTATTTTTTTTGTTATTTTATTATTTCCTAACCACATTCCACGAAAAAGTTATAACGGTTTTAAGAAATTCAATTATTTATTTAGTTAGTTAATTAGGCCATTTTTTATTAAAAAATGGTTGATTTGTCCATTTCTTAAGTTATTATGTACACCTCCAAAACCTAAGTACTATTATTTCTTACACCTTTGTATACCAAGCAATGGGTTGATTATATTCTCTCTTTCACAAAAATGGGGCATCATGTATCAATTTAGCATCCAATTTCTTTATAGCTTTAAATTAAATTATCTTTGTTAACAAATTTCCTTGAATTTCGTGGACTTTAGTTTTATTCATTTTTGTATTCATGTTTCACAACTTTTGTTACCTGATTTAGCTTTATATTCTTAGCTAGAACAACATCAACCATTACTAAGCTCTCCATAATACAATTGTCTAACTACACAAGCATACTCTAGGACATGAATTTTGAGTTCTTTTTTGTTGCATAGAATCTAACCATATAGATTGGTACATGTTTCCTTAAAAATAGATTTGTGCCATTTTAAATTAACACAAGTATGGCATGAGAAAGGACAAGTATCATAGTGGTTGGTGGAGCTTATGTCACTCCTTGCAATGAATGGAGGAGATTTTCCATACCATCTCCCATCCCTATGCTATGGTGGCTATGAAATCTTCCAAGCTCTAGGGCACTCCATTTATGTCACCTAGTTGTTGTAGCCATGTGTTCACTTCTTCTCAAATGTTTCGAGTCATACTCCTAGATGACTTAGTCATTTCACTTTGCACTCCTTCGCTCACTTCTCTATAGTGGACAACAAGTGTTTCCTTCAAGCTTGGCTTGGTTTCCTTACTCAATTTGTGGCTTTCAAAAGGGATAATTAATAAGCATAACTCTACATGTGATCCTCTATTCATTTTACTGCTCACCCTTCATAGTTCATGCCCCTCATATTTTCATTCTAAATCATTATTCATACTTCAATCCCCACCATGAGAGGGCATTGGGCTTAATGCCATAAGGGATATGATACTTACAGCTCAAGTTGGTTCACACACCAAGTTCAAAGTTGAATCCTCAACTCAAAGGTTTCATGAGGAAACTTTTCTAGCCATTTAGCATGAGCTCAAGGAGGTTGAGGAGGAGGCTGATCACGAAAATTACTATCTTTTAGAATATGAAATTCTTGCAAATATTGTAGCTTGGGTTCTTATTCCTAGCCATGCTCTTGGGTGCGAGAGCTAATATACTTGCACTATTGACTTATACTAGAATATGAAGTCTCTTTTGGGAAAAGTTCTCATTGAGATAATTGATGAAAAGGATGAAATTATTCTTATGTTAGATGAAATTCATCTGCAAATAAAGGATATGGACCAATGTCTAAAGTGTATTGAATCAAGCCTTTCCCCATGAACAAGTTTAGGAGCTATTCATCAAGTAGAAGCCACTCCTCTAATTTTGTGAATGTGCGATAAAGAACATTAATTTTGTTTTTGATAATTGATTTTTCTAGTCACGTTTTACTAAATGGATGAATTAAAACTAGCTAGGTCAAATCATAAGTTTAACAAGTACAATCTCCAACCAAGTAAATTTCAAGTAATCAGCTCGTCTATGTAAATTATAAAGCATTACAGAGAATTTTAAGTCTTAACAAGAATTGCACACATCCATAAGATTCTTGCATTGTATTATTTTTCCAATTTGTTGTTCACAATTGCTTTTTATAATATGTGATGCGATTACATATAGGAAACATGACCATCATGGTCAAACTTTTCCGATTCAAATTTACATAATGCTATTATAATATAAGATATAGAAACTCCTAAAAAATGCTCAAAATCAAGTCATAATTTATGTGGTTATGAAAAAGATATGCACTATGCTCTAATATTTTCTTTTTGATTAACCATTCTATTATCACGAATTTAACATCTAACATGTCACCCTTTAGCTAAGGAATAATAAGATAAAGTTATCTATTTTTTCAAAGGCACCTAAGACTCACTCTTGACCCAAATCCTTCTCTTACATGTAATGGCACATACGTGCATTGATGATACAAAATGGATCCAAAAACCTCAAAGTATTCATATATATTAACTATCGGAAACACTATGGGAAGGGAAAATAGTGAAAGAATGGCGGAAAATAGAGCTAAGCAAAGGTGGAAGCAACACTACACAGAAGTCGTCGGATCGGACCGATCAATAGTCCAGATCTAATCGGAATATCGCAATCGGCAGAAGTCAGCGGAGTACATCGGAGGTATCCCTATGGAAATCACAATCGCAATCAGCGCGATTTAACGAGGACCGTTGATCGAGCGCACAAATCAATGACCCAAATTAACTCGCAATATCGCATCGCTAAAACACAAGGGAAGACTTACCAGAGGCCTGAAGACCATGTGATATGAGATTGCGATATATCACATCGCAATATCGCATCACGGCAATACAAAGGAGCAAGGCCGATATGAACATGCAACTTGTGATAACCGGACCCGACGGGATTTATAAATGCAGCTTGATAAATTTTGAGTTCCAATAAAAAGGGATTTTTTGGGTTTTTCTATGTATTTACACATTTCCATTAAAAAACTGAAATACAAAGGAAATGCACCCGAAGCGATAAAACCAGATCCGAAAGGTTTGTAAATGCATCTTTATATTATTCGAGTTCCATGGTAAGCAAGATTTCAGGCGAGCCTCAGGCAGTAAGTGGTATTGGACAGGCTCTGCCCGAACCCATCCACTGGCCAACACTTGGCTTGGTGCAGGAGAGAGAAAAATGCCTTTCCAGGTGGGTAATCTCCGTGCACATAAGCCGCATGAAATGGATATTAACCGTTGGATCGAAGATCACGCAGATCAATGGTGGGCTTGCGATAGCAACCAAAGGCGGACCCGATAGGATTATAGGGCGGATTCAACATTATTTGAAGTCCGATAGAAAGTATTTTGTCAGATTTTTCAGTGTTTTCTGTGTATTTCTCTGTGTAAATAGAGAAACAACTTTTTGGGATTTCACCTGCGCCAGTGGTCCTTTCTGTTACGAACAAGTGGCCACCATACCTTAGGGAGTTTAGCAATGATTATTAAATGCTCTAGAAGGAGAGGAAGGGACAGCGGACGAAAGCCAGAGAGCCCGAAAGGGGAGACAAACAGACAAGCACCGATAGGCTTAAAATCCATTCAATGGCAGAGACAGAAGGGGGCAGTTGCTGAGACAAAGAGAAAGCAGAAGAGAGAGAGCAAGAAGGAGAGTCTGTGTACTCTTGTAGACTTGAGGATTTCAAGTAAATCCCTGTTGTTTTGTCACTGTTGTGTCGAGGCTCGATTTGAGCTCACACTTGTAATAATATTCTCTTGAAGACATAATATAGAGGTCGACACTGAAAGCTAGACCAGGAGACGTAGCCAGGAAGTCTGGTGAACTCCTTGATTATTTGTTGTGTTAATGTGTGTGGTTGTTATGTTTTCTAACTGCTCATTGTCTATATTATTCACAATCTTTTTGATCCATTGCACTAAGTAATATAGGCATTCCTACACATGATTCTGTAATACCTTTATATTGATTTAAGATCTCATTTTCAAATCAAGTGGTATCAGAGCTTTAGGTTTTGTTAAGGTTAGACAAGCTTGTGCTCGATTTTTAATGCTAACAAGATTAAAGCTCAGACTAAGAGAAGGAGAACTTGTTGAGTCTAATCCAGAGATTGGAAGAGTCTATTCTCAGAGAGAATGGCAGAAGAAACTCGATTGGGATCAGAATCTCAATTTATGGAAGGTTTTAAGGCCATGCAAGCCATGGTGGAAGAGATGTATTTGGAGTTTAAGAAGGGTCGAGGTGAAAGCACCTCAACACCTAAACCAGACAAAGGAGCAGAGGAACCTTTTCTATTTGCTCATCTAGAAGGCAAAGGAAAAGAAGAAATGCCTTCTCCACCAACTCCTCCATCATCACCTACCTCATCATCTTCTTCGCATAAAGCTAGCCCTGATAAGAAAAAGAAGAAAACTTCTTTTATTAAATTAGATGTGAAGTTTGATTTGCCAATTTATGATGGAGAACTAAATGCAGAAAAGATAGATAATTGGATAAGACAGATTGATGTATATTCCACGGTGCAAAACATTGATTCAGAAAGGAGAAAGATTCAGCTGGCTAGCCTTCGACTTGAAGGAACTGCACTAGTATGGTGGGAAGGAAAGACACAAGCTGATCTGAAAAAACATGGTAAAATCCTTTCTACTTGGAAATACTCTGTTTCTTCTATCAAAAAAGCAATTCTATCCTTTAGCTTACGTGTAGAAGGCAATGATGAGTTGGCAAACTCTTCGCCAGTTAAAGGGTCAGAGTGTACAAAGTTATACTCAGGAATTAAGGAAAAGAGATTTAACTCTAGGTATATCATTGGACTCACCTCAGAATTTATTAAAGTATATAGGTGGTCTGCATGGTTATTTAAAGCATACTATACTCATGTTTAATCCCACTAGATTAGATGATGTATCAGTTCAAGCCACAAATCTAGAAGCTAGAGGTAAGAATGTAAACCCAGAGATTGGGGGAACATCTAAATATTCTGTAAGCAAGAGCAAAGAAAATAAGAAACTGAAATGGAAGGAGAGGAAAGAAAACACTGTAAAGAAGGATAAACTTTCATGTACTCATTGCAAGAAAGAAGGACACGATCAGGCACATTGCTGGTCTTTGCATCCAGAACTGAAACCCAAGAAGTTTGGTGGTAAGGAGAGAAAGAATGTTGTAGCTATTTAGCAGGACTTGGGATCAGATTCAGACGATGAAACAACAGTTACAGCCATGAGTATTAAAGGTAAAGATTCTGAAGAATCCACTAGTAATTCTGCACAATCTGTTAATAATGAAAGTAATGAGAGAGAAAGAAATGAGCTTTTTCACATTAGAGTAATTTCCAAGCATAATAAGATTGATACATTGTTTGATAGTGGATCACAAGTAAATTTGATTTCTGAAACAATTGTAAAGAAGTTGGGATTACAAACAAAACCTCATGAGAAGCCATATCCATTAGGTTGGGTATTTGATAAAATAAAGCTACAAGTAACGAGACAATGTAAACTTAGGTTTGCTATTGGATCAACATTTGTAGATGAGGTTGAGTTAGACATAGTTCCCTTAGATATATGTGGTATTGTTTTGGGAATTCCATACTTGTATGATAGGAAAGCTATCTTCTATGGAGTTGAAAATAAGTATCAACTCACTAAAGATGGAATAGAATATATTGTAAGAGCTCATAAACTCAGAAATAACTATTCTTTCATTAGCTAAGGACAGATGAAAAGAATTGTGAATTCAAGTAGCAGTTTTTACTAATGGTTGTAAAGGCAAAGGATCATGAAAAATCCAATGCATTTGAAGGTTGTGATTCTAAACAAAAAGCTGATTTAGTTAAAGTTGTTTCAGAGTATGATGTTCTATTTCAAGAACCAAAAGGTCTGCCACCCAAGCGAGAAATAGTACATGATATTTGTTTGCAGTAAGATGCTCCATTACCTAACATTGGAATGTATAGGTTGTCAGCTTTAGAGAATGCAGAGATAAAGAAATAGGTACAGGAGTTGCTCGAAAAAGGGTTTATACGACCAAGCACATCACCATGTGGATCTCCAATCTTGCTGGTGAGAAAGAAAGATGGATCGTGGAGAATGTTCATTGATTGTAGAGCACTGAATAAAATAATGATCAAGAATCGTTATCCTCTTCCTTTTATTGATGATCTATTAGATCAATTGAAAGAAGCAGTTTACTTTTCCATGTTAGACTTGCGAAGTGGCTAACATCAGGTCAGAGTTGCAAAACAAGATGCATGGAAGACTACTTTCAAGACAAAGCAAGGACTGTATGAATTGTTGGTTATGCCTTTTGGCTTAACTAATGCTCCTGCTACGCTTATGAGAATTATGAATGATGTACTCAGACCTTTTATTGATGATTTTGTAATTGTTTATTTAGATGAAATTCTTGTTTTCAATAAGACATGGGAAGACCATGTAAATCATGTAAAGCAAACTTTAGATGTTTTAAAAAGAGAAAATCTCTATGTAAAACTGCAAAATGTGAATTTCGCAAAACATTATTAAATTATTTGGGTCATATTGTAGGGGGTGTTGAATTGAAGATAGATCCCTCTAAGTTTGAAGTTATTGTGACCTAGCCTAAACCCAAATCTGCTACAAAGGTTAGGAGTTTCCTAGGGGCAACACAATACCGAAGAAAGTTTATTGCTAACTTCTCATTGATTACAGCGCCATTACATGTTTTAACAGGATTTAAACAGGTGTTTAAGTGGGGAGGGAAACCGCAGAAAGCCTTCGACACCTTAGAAGAAAAAATTAGTACAACACTAGTACTAGCACTGCCAAATCTTCAACATTCATTTGAGATTGAGATAGATGCCAGTGACTATGCCATGGGAGCAGTGTTGATGCAACACGGTAAACCCATATGTTATCATTCTGAGACATTTACTTCTACAGTAGTTAATTATCCCACATATGATAAAGAATTGTATGCATTAGTACAAAGTGTGAAAAAGTGGAAACATTACCTAACGGGTAAGGAAACAATCATACACATAGATCATCAACCAGTTCAATATTTTCACTCACAAACTAAATTGCAGCAATCAAGACATTATAGGTGGATGGGTTTTCTACTGCAATTTCATCTTGTCATTAGATATAAGAAGGGCATACACAATAAGGTTGCAGACATGTTATCAAGACCAATCATAAATGCATATACTATACTTAAGCATAATTTAGTAATGCATGAAAGTTACATTGAACAATATGCTCAAGATGTAGATTTTAAAGATGTATATGCAACTTTAAGTCATGGAAAAAGGCAAAAGAATTATATTATTATGTAAAGGACCAACTCTTATATCATTTTGGAAATTTATGCATTCCACAAACTGAAAGAGTTAACATGATTCAAGAAGCACATACTTCTCTAATATCAGGTCATTTTTGTGTAAGTAAAATAGTTGCACAATTGCAAAGGTTTTGTTATTGGCCAAGTATGCATGACACAGTTTCTAGATATATCAAAGGGTGTACTATGTGTGCTACAAGCAAGCCAAGTAATAGAAAATTAGGCTTGTACACTCCACTTCCAATTCTTTCTCGTCCTTGGGAAAGTGTTTCCATGTACTTTGCTGGGGGATTGCCAAAATCTAGGAAGGGTCATGATTATTTGTATGTTGTTGTGGATAGGTTCAGTAAATGTGTATTTTAATACCATGTAAAAAACATGTTACAGCTGAACAAACAATCAAGTTTTTCTTTCAGAATGTATGGGTTCATTTTGGTTTGCCCACTTCTATTGTATCTGATCGAGAATCTTGATTTGTTGGGAAGTTTTGGTCAAATCTATGGGAGTTGATGGACACCAGGTTGAATAAGAGCACATCATTTCATCCACAAACAGATGGTCAGACAAAGGTGGTCAACAGGATAGTGATCCAGTTGCTCATAGGCTATTGCAGCAAGCATCCCAAGCTTTGGGATGAGCATTTTTGTTATGTGCAACATGCTTACAACCGTGCCAAACACTCTTCTACTCAGAGATCTCCTTTTGGGACTTGTTTTGGTTTAATACCAAAGTCTCCCTTGGATTCTGTCTTTGGTGAAGACATAACAGTTGATGGACACAGTGATGTGGACAAAGCAACCAAGTTAATTGAACAAATCTGGGAAATTCACCAGGCAGTACAGGAACAACTCGAAAGAAGTCAAGCCAAGTACAAGACAAGACATGACAAGCATCGAGTTGAGAATATTTTCCAAGTTGGTGATCAAGTTTGGCTATACATCAGCAGATACAGAATGCAAGGTGAAGGTAAGAAGCTAAAACCAATAAGGTATGGACCTTTCAAGATACTTGATAAAATTGGTGAAAATGCTTTCTGCCTTGATTTTCCAGCTTATATGCAGATCTATTCAGTTGTTAATGTAGAAAACTTGAGATTGTATGAACCTTCATTGATTGAAGATCCTGAAGAGGAAAGTCAGTTGCCTTCTATTGAGGATCTGTTGCCTAAATATCTCCATGAGTTACAGGAAGATACAGTTCTGGACAGGAAGGTGAGAACTATGCGTGGAGGGGATGTTGAGTACCTGAGAATAGGGCTCAAAGGTTCAAATCCAAGCAAAGCACGATGGATAGAAGTTAAACAAGTGAGGGATCTATATCCTCACTTAATCAATGCCTAAAAACCAACTTTTGGTGGTCCAAAAGCTTTTTAGTGGGAAGGCATGATCCAAAATGGATCCAAAAACCTCTAAGTCTTCATATATATTAACTATCGGAAATATTATCGGAAGGGAAAACGGTGAAAGAATGTAGAAAGAAGAGCTAAGCAAAGGTGGAAGTGACGATGCACAGGAGTTGTCAGATTAGACCAATCAACGGTACAGATCTAATCGAAATATCGCAATCGGGAGAAGTCAGCAAAGTACATCGGAGGCATCCCTATGGAAATCGCGATGGCGATTAGCGCAATTTAACGAGGACCATTGATCGAGTGCATAGATCAACGACCCAGATTAACTTTCAATATCGCATCGCTAAAACACAAGGGAAGACTTACCTGAGGCCTGAAGACCATGCGATATGTGATTGTGATATATCGCATTGCAACGATACAAAGGAGCGGGGCCGATACAAACATGCGACTTGCAATAACCAGACCTGGCGGGATTTATAAATGTGGCTTGATAAATTTTGAGTTCCGATAAAAAAGGATTTGTCGAGTTTTTCTATGTATTTACGCATTTCCATTAAAAAACTGAAATAAAAAGGAAATGCATCCGAAGTGATAAAATCGGACCCGGAAGGTTTGTAAATGAAGCTTTATATTATTTGAGTTCCATGGTAAGTGAGATTTCGGGCGGGCCTCAGGCGGTAAGTGGTATTGGACAAGCTTTGCCCAAACCCATCCACTGGCTGACACATGTCTTGGTGCAGGAGAGAGAAAACTACCCTTTCGGGCGGGTAATCTCCGTGCACATAAGCCGCCCGAAATGGATATTAGCCGTTGGATCGGAGATGACGCAGATCAATAGTGGGCTTGCGATAGTGACCAAAGATGGACCTGATAGGATTATAGGGCAGATTCAACATTATTTGAAGTCCGATAGAAAGTGTTTTGTCGGATTTTTTAGCGTTTTCTATGTATTTATTTGTGTAAACAGAGAAACGACTTTTTGGGATTTCACCTGCACCAGTGGTCCTTTCTGTTACAAACAGGTGGCCACCATACCTTATGGAGTTTAGCAATGATTGTTAAACACTTCAGAAGGATAGGAAGGGACGATGACCCGAAGCCAAAGAGCCTGAAAGGGGAGACGAACAGACAAGCACTAATAGGCTTAAAAGCAATTCAATGGTAGAGACAGAAGGGGGCAGTTGCTGAGACAGAGAGAAAGCAAAAGACAGAGAGCAAGAGGGAGAGTTTGTGTACTCTTTTAGACTTGAGGATTTCAAGTTATTCCCTATTGTTTTGTTACTGTTGTGTCGAGACTTGGTTTGAGCTCACACTTGTAATAATTTTCTCTTGAAGACATAATATAGAGGTCGACACTGAAAGCTAGACCAGGAGACGTAGCCAGGAAGTCTGGTGAACTCCTTGAGTATTTGTTGTGTTAATGCGTGTGATTATTATGTTTTCTAACTGCTCATTGTCTATGTTATTTGCAATCTTTTCGATCCATTGCACTAAGTAATATAGGAATTCCTGTACATGAGTCTGTAATACCTTTATATTGATTTAAGATCTCATTTTCAGATCAGATGAGCACAACAAAAAGTGTGCCATTAGGAAGACTTGAATCTTAGTGGGATATACTTACCTATTTTATTTCATCAACCTAGATAAGGGCATATATATTTTATAGAAATAATATTTGATGAACCATTTACTCTCTAAAATAAAAATTCATCTCATCATCACTTGTATGTAGTAGAGGGTGTGTTTATATGGATTTTCTCTTTGTTTCCAAATACTCCCTTACACATACCTTCCCATTGACTTATCAAAAATTGATTTACATGACCTACTTTCAACCTAATTCTAACTTATGTTCCAAAATTTGGAAAAAATCGCAAAGAGGAAGAACTCGAAGGCTAGTCCTAGTATGATATTTAGATTTTATGGTAATTTTTTGTATATTTCTCCAATATCTAAAAACCTAAACCTATAACAAAGACCAAAGCATCCCACTTTCCAATCCTATGTAATACAAAAATTAATAGCATGATATCAATATAAACATCTATTCATGAAAAATAAAGCATGTAAGAACATGGTGGGAAATAGAGTCTTTTCATTAAACAAAGTTGCTCACAACAATGGCATCACCTCCAAGCTCCTTTAACCAAGGTTCCTCCTCTAACCAGCACTGACAATGAGGATCGCTATGGGTACTAGTATACCACAATGCCAAGCATTTTTTATTCCAATAGCATTTCCTCCATTTCTCATTGTTCTCTCCTCTTTTGCCTCATGGAAGAACTTTTCTTTGTAGTTGAGGTGACAAGGAGGAGGGATATCGCAATCAAGAGAGACGAATAGAGTACATCAAAGGTAGCCCTATGGAAATCGCGATAGCAATCAGCGTGATTTAATGAGGATTGTTGATCAAGCACGCAGATCAAAGGCCTAGTTCAAATCGCAATATTGCATCGCTATAACACAAAGGGAAGACTTACCAGAGGCTTGAAGACCATGCGATATATTGCACCACAATATCGCATCGCAATATCGCCTCGTAGCGATACAAAGGAGTGGGGCCAATACAATATGTGAGTTGCGATAGTCGAGCCCGAAAGATTTTATAAATGTGGCTCTATAAATTTTGAGTTACGATATAAAGGGATTTATCAGGCTTTTCTATGTATTAGTGCATTTCCGTATAAAACCTGAAATACAAAAGAAAATTCCCCGAAGTGATAAAGCTTGACCCAAAAGGAATTATAGACGCGGCTTTATATTATTTGAGTTCTGTAATAAGCATGATTTCGGGCGGGCCTCAGGCGGTAAGTGGTATTGGACGGGCTCCGCCGGATCCCATACACTGGCCAACACATGGCTTGGTGCAAGAGAGAGAAAACCACCTTTTCGGGCAGGTAATATATGTACACATAAGCCACCCGAAATAGATATCAACCGTTGGATCAGAGATCACACAGATCAACGGTGGGCTTGCGATAGCGATCAAAGGTGGACGTGATAGGATTATGGGGCGGATTTAATATTATTTGAAGTCCGATAGAAAGTGTTTTGTCCAATTTTTCAGTGTATTTTGTGTATTTCTCTGTGTAAATAGAGAAGAGTGTTTCTGGGATTTCACCCATGCCAATGGGCCTTTCCGTTACAAACAGGTGGCTACCATACCTTCAGTGTTTTACAATGATTTTTAATGCTTGAAAGGGAGATGAACGGACAAGGGTCAGGAGCCAGAAAGCCCGAGAAAGGAATGGAAACTGACAATGCTGATAGGTTTAAAATCCATTCAATGGAAGAGATAGAGGATACATAGCCAAAGAGCCAGAGAGGAAGTTAGATGTCAGAGACAGAACAGTTGATCAGAGGCACTAAGAGGGGGAGTTTGTGCACTCTTTAGACTTGAGGTTTTCGAGTATCCCTCTGTAATATCATTGTCTATATGTTGATACTCGGGTTGAGCTCACACTTGTAATATTTTGTTATTAAAGGCTTAATAGAGAGGTCACCACTGAAAGCTCCACTAGGAGATGTAGCCAGGAAGTCTGGTGAACTCCTTGATTATTTGTTGTGTTGATGTGTGTGTGTCTGTTATGTTTTCTGACTGCTCATTGTCTATATTATTCGCAATCTTTTCAAGCAATATAGGAATTCCTACACATGAGTCTGTAATACCTTAATATTGATTTAAGATCTCATTTTCAGATCAAGTGGTATCAGAGCATTAGGTTTTGTTAAGGTTAGACAAGCTTGTGTTGGATTTTGAATGCTAACTAGATTAAAGCTCAGACAAGGAGAAGGAGAACTTGTTGAGGCTAATCCAGAGATTGGAAGATTTAGTTCTTAGACGGGAATGGTAGAAGAAACTCCATTGGGATTAGAATCTCAATTTATGGAAGGTTTTAAGGCACTCCAAGCCATGGTGGAAGAGATGTATATGGAATTTAAGAAGGGTCGAGGTGAAAGCCCCTCAACGCCTAAACTAGACAAAGGAGCAGAGGAACCTTTTCTAGTTTCCCATCCAGAAGGCAAAGGAAAAGAAGAAATTCCTTCTCCACCAACTCCTCCATCATCACCTACCTCATCATCTTCTTTGCATAAAACTAGCCCTGATAAGAAAAAGAAGAAAACTTATTTGATTAAATTAGATGTGAAGTTTGATTTGCCAATTTATGATGGAGAACTAAATGAAGAAAATCAAGATAATTGGATAAGACAGATTGATGTATATTTTAGGGTGCAGAAAATTGATTCGGAAAGGAGAAAGATTCAGCTGGCTAGCCTTCGACTTGGAGAAATTGCACTAGTATGGTGGGAAGGAAAGACACAGGCTGATCTGAAAAAACATGGTAAAATAATTTCTACCTAGAATGACTTTGTTTCTTCTATCAAAAAGAAATTCTATCCTTTAGCTTACATGCAACAGGCAATGATGAGTTGGAAAACTCTTCGCCAGTTGAAGGGTTAGAGTGTACAAAGTTATACTCAGGAATTCAGGAAAAGAGCTTTAACTCTAGGTATATCATTGGACTCACCTCAGACTTTATTGAAGTATATAGGTGATCTGCATGGTTATTTAAAGCATACTATTCTCAAGTTTAATCCCACTAGCTTAGATGATGTATCAGTTCAAGCCACACATCTAGAAGCTAGAGGTAAGAATGTAAACCCAGAGGTTAGGGGATCGTCTAAATATTCTGTAAGCAAGAATAAGGAAAATAAGAAACTGAAATGGAAGGAGAGGAAAGAAAACATTGTACAGAAGGATAAACCTTCATGAACTCATTGCAAGAAAGGACACGATAAGGCACACTACTAGCTTTTGCATCTAGAACAGAGACCTAAGAAGTTCGGTGGAAGAAAGAAGAAAAAGAATGTTGTAGCTATTCAACAGGACTTGGGATCAGATTCAGGCGATGAAACAACAGTTACAACCACAGGTATTAAAGGTAAAGATTCTGAAGCATCCACTAGTAATTCTGCACAATCTGTTAATAATGAAAATAATGAGAGAGAAAGAAATGAGCTTTTTCGTATTAGAGTAATTTCCAACCATAATAAGATTGATACTTTGTTTGATAGTGGATCACAAGTAAATTTGATTTCTGAAACAATTGTAAAGAAGTTGGGATTACAAACCAAACCTCATGAGAAGCCATATCGATTAGGTTGGGTGTGTGATAAAACAAAGCTACAAGTAACGAGACAATGTAAACTTAGGTTTGTTATTTGATCAACATTTGTAGATGAGGTTGAGTTAGATATAGTTCCATTAGATATATGTGGTGTTGTTTTGGGAAGTCCATACTTGTATGATAGGAAAGCTATTTTCTATAGAGCTAAAAATAAGTATCAACTCACTAAAGATGGAATAGAATATATTGTAAAAGCTCATAAACTCAAAGGTAATTATTCTCTCATAAATTCAGGACAGATGAAGGGAATTGTAAATTCAAGTAAGAGGTTTTTACTTATGGTTGTAAAGGCAAAGGATCCTGAAAATCCCAGTGCATTTGAAGGTTGTGATTCTAAACAGAAAGTTGATTTAGTTAAAGTTGTTTCAGAGTATGATGTTCTATTTCAAGGACCAAAAGGTCTGCCACCCAAGCAAGAAATAGTACATGATATTTGTTTGCAGCAAGATGCTCCATTACCCAACATTGGAATGTACAAGTTGTCAACTTTAGAGAATGCAGAGATAAAGAAGAAGGTATAGGAGTTTCTCGATAAAGGGTTTATAAGACCAAGCACATCACCATGTGGATCTCCAATCATGCTGGTGAGAAAGAAAGATGGATCATGGAGAATGTGCATTGATTATAGAGCACTAAATAAAATAACGATCAAGCATCATTATCCTCTTCCTCGTATTGATGATTTATTAGATCAATTGAAAGAAGCGGTTTAATTTTCTAAGTTAGACTTGCGAAGTGGCTATCATCAGGTTAGAGTTGCAGAACAAGATGCATGGAAGACTGCTTTCAAGACAAAGCAAGGGCTGTATGAATGGTTGGTTATGCCTTTTGACTTAACTAATGCTCTTGCTACATTTATGAGAGTTATGAATGATTTACTCACACCTTTTATTGATGATTTTGTAATTGTTTATTTAGATGACATTCTTGTTTTTAGTAACACATGGGAAGACCACGTAAAGCATGTAAAGCAGACTTTAGATGTTTTAAAAAGAGAAAATCTCTATGTAAAACTATCAAAATATGAATTTGGCAGAACATCTTTAAATTATTTGGGTCATATTGTAGGGGGTGGTGAATTGAAGATAGATCCCTCTAAGGTTGAAGTCATTGTGAACTGGCCTAAACCCAAATCTGCTACAGAGGTTAGGAGTTTCCTAGGGGAAGAACAATACTGGACAATGTTTATTGCTAACTTTTCCTTGATTGTAGCTCCATTACATGCTTTAACAGGATTGAAATAGGTGTTTAAGTGGGAAGGCAAATAGCAGAAAGCCTTCGACACCTTAAAAGAAAAAATCAGTATAGCACTAGCACCAGCACTGCCAGATCTTCAACATCCATTTAAGATTGAGACAGATGCCAGTGACTATGCCATGGGAGCAGTGTTGATGCAACACGGTAAACCCATATGCTATCATTCTAAGACATTTACTTCTACAGTAGTTAATTATCCCACATATGATAAAGAACTGTATGCATTAGTACAAAGTGTGAGAAAGTGGAAACATTACCTAATGGGTAAAGAAACAATAATACATACAGATCATCAACCACTTCAATATTTTCACTTACAAACTAAAATGCAGCAATCAAGACATTATAGGTGGATGGGTTTTCTACAGCAATTTCATCTTGTCATCAGATATTATAAGGGCATACACAATAAGGTTGCAGACATGTTATCAAGACCAATCATAAATGCATCTACTATAGTTAAGCATAATGCAGTAATGCATGAAAGTTACATTGAACAATATGCTCAAGATGTAGATTTTAAAGATGTATATGCAACTTTAAGTCATGGCAAGCAAGTAGAAGAATTGGATTATTATGTAAAGGACCAACTCTTATATCATTTGAGAAAGTTATGCATTCCACAAACTGAAAGAGTTAACATAATTCAAGAAGCACATACTTATCTGATATCAGGTCATTTTGGTGTAAGTGAAATAGTTGCACAATTACAAAGGTTTTGTTATTGGCCAAGAATGCATGAGACAATTTCTAGATATATCAAAGGGTGTACTATGTGTGCTACAAGCAAGCCTAGTAATAGAAAATTAGGCTTGTACACTCCACTTCCAACTCCTTCTCATCCTTGGGAAAGTATTTCCATGGACTTCGTCGGGGGATTGCCAAAATCTAGAAAAAGCCATGATTATTTGTATGTTGTTGTGGATATGTTCAGTAAAATGTGTATTTTGATACCTTGTAACAAGCAGGTTACAGCTGAACAAACAGCAAAGTTGTTCCTTTAGAATGTATGGGTTCATTTTGGTTTACCCACTTCTATTGTATCTTATCGAGATTCTCGATTTCTTGGGAAGTTTTGGTCAAATATATGGGAGTTGATAGACACCAGGTTGAAGAAGAGCACAACATTTCATCCACAAACAAATGGCCAGACAGAAGTGGTCAACAGGATAGTGATCTAGTTGCTCAGAGGCTATTGCAGCAAGCATCCCAAGCTTTGGGATGAGAATGTATTATGTGCAGCATGCTTACAACCGTTCCAAGCACTCTTCTACTCAGAGATCTCCTTTTGAGACTTGTTTTGGTTTTATACCAAAGTCTCCCTTAGATTTTGTCTTTGGTAAAGACATAGCAGTTGATGGACACAGTGATGTGGACAAAGCAACCAAGTTCATTGAACAAATCCAGGAAATTCACCAGGAAATACAGGAACAACTGGAAAGAAGTCAAGCCAAGTACAAGGCAAGACATGAAAAGCATCGAGTTGAGCATAGTTTCTAAGTTGGTGATCAATTCTGGCTGTACATCAGCAAAGACAAAATTCAAGGTGAGGGTAAGAAGCTAAAACCAATAAGGTATGGACCTTTCAAGATACTTGATAAAATTGGTGAAAATGCTTTTCGCTTTGATTTTCCAGCTTATATGCAGATCTATTCAGTCGTTAATGCAGAAAACTTGAGATTGTATGAACCTTCATTGATTGAAGATCCTGAAGAGCAAAGTCAGTTGCCTTCTATTGAGGATCTGTTGCCTAAATATCTCAATGAGTTATAGGAAGATACAGTTCTGGATAGGAAGGTGAGAACTACCCATCGAGGGGATGTTGAGTACCTGAGAATAGGACTCAAAGGTTCAAAACCAAGCAGTGCACGACGGATAGAAATTGGAAAAGTGAGGGAGTTGTATCCTTATTTGATCGATGCCTAAAAACCAACTTTTGGTGGTCCAAAAGCTTTTCAATGGGAAGTCATGATCCAAAATGGATCCTAAAACCTCTAAATCTTCATATATATTAACTATCGAAAACACTATCGGAAGGAAAAATAGTGAAAAAATGGCGGAAAACAGAGCTAAGCAAAGGTGGAAGTAACGCTACACAGGAGCCATCAGATCGGACCAATAAACGGTCTAGATCAGATCAGCGATATCGCAATCGGGAGAGACCAGCAGAGTACATCAGAGGCAGCCCTATGTAAATCGCTATAGCGATCAGTGAGATTTAACGAGGACTTACTGCAATATCGCATCGCTATAACATAAAGGGAAGACTTACCAGATGCCCGAAGACCATGCGATATGCGATTGCGATATATCGCATCGCATTATCACATTACAACGATACAAAGGAGCGGGGCCGATACAATATGTGAATTGTGATAGTCGGACCCGACGAGTTTTATAAACACGACTCTATAAATTTTGAGTTCCGATATAAAGGGATTTGTTGGGCTTTTCTGTGTATTAGCGCATTTCCATATAAAAACCGAAATACAAAAGAAAATGTCCCGAAGCGATAAAGCCAGACCTGAAAGGAATTATAGACGCGGCTTTATATTATTTGAGTTTCGTAATAAGCGGGATTTCAGGCAGGCCTCAGGCGGTAAGTGGTATTGGACGGGCTTTTCCCGATCCCATACACTGGCCAACACATGGCTTGGCATAGGAGAGAGAAAACTACCTTTTCGGGAAGGTAATCTACGTACACATAAGCCACCCGAAATAGATATCAGCCATTGGATCGGAGATCACACAGATCAACAGTGGGATTGCGATAGCGATCAAAGGCGGACCCAATAGGATTATGGGGCGGATTCAATATTATTTGAAGTCCGATAGAAAGTGTTTTGTTGAATTTTTCAGTGTATTCTATGTATTTCTTTGTGTAAATAGAGAAGATTGTTTCTAGGATTTCACCCGCGCCAGTGGACCTTTCCTTTACAAACAGGTGGCCACCATACCTTCAGTGTTTTACAATGATTGTTTAATGCTCGAAAGGGAGATGAACGGACAGGGACTAAGAGCCAGAAAGCTCGAGAAAGGAATGCAAATCGACAGCGCCGATAGGCTTAAAAGCCATTCAATGGCAAATAGGGAAAATTTTAAGGATGGAAATTTATCTTAAAGTTTAGAAACCTTGGTGAATCCCACTAGTACATAATATGAAATCTATAAAATGTTTGGAGATATTTTTGTAAAAATATTCAAATTTATAATATTTTTATATAGTCTATACATATTTTTTTGGTGATTTTTAGGGTAAAATAATTTCATTCTATAAAATTTGGGCGAATCATTTTTATAAAAAAATAGAAATTAGCGAATCTTTTTTTTGGAAAAAGTATAGAAGATTACCCCATGGGCGAATATTAGCCCCTAAAATTTTCCCTGATGGCAGAGACAGAGGAGATACAGCCAGAGAGCCAAAGAGGAAGTCAGAGGTCAAAGACAGATTGAGACAGAACAATTGATTAGAGGCACTAAGAGGGGGAGTCTATGCACTCTTTAGACTCGAGGTTTTCGATTATCCCTATGTAATATCATTGTTCATGTGTTGAGACTCGGGTTGAGCTCACACTTGTAATATTCTGTTCTTAAAGGCTTAATAGAGAGGTCGCTACTAAAAGTTGGACCAAGAGACGTAGCCAAGGAGTCTGGTGAACTCCTTGATTATTTGTTGTATCAATGTGTATGTGCCTGTTATGTTTTCTGACTACTCATTGTCTATATTATTCGAAATCTTCTCGATCAGCTACACTAAGTAATATAGGAATTCCTGCACATGAGTCTATAATACCTTAATATTGATTTAATATCTCATTTTAAGATCACAAACCTAGCCTTGTCAAAATGAAATCTCGATGTCAAGGCCATAAGAGCATTCCAACAACATTTTTTACATCCTTGGGAGCATTGGAAGGTTAAATTGAACACTTTTTAGGGTTTTCCATGAGGTACTTGTTGCATTTATAGCTTGATTTTGTGTTTCTTCTCTAAGTGACTCAAGGGAGTCTCATTTTGAGCTATAATAAATGCCCCCTAAAGTATCATTCTAGAGAGAAATTGATGGATGAAATACATAACATCAATATAGTGATTATGGTATTAAGGGAGCCAAGGGTTGCAAAACCTCTTTTTACATACATAAACTGGAAACTAGATACATATGATATATTTCCCTAAGGTATGCATACCTATACTTTGAACTAAAGGAACAAAGTATTACCATTAACATACTACACTATGAATCCATGAGAATATGTAATATCATGGACACAAAGATAGAGTACATGGTGGATGCATGTATTCATATTCTAATCATAGCCACAAATTAATGACAATGTGGATATATTTGAAAATTGTATATCAGAATAATAATTAAAACCAAGGATTTTCATTTCAAATTGTAAAGGAGAGCTTGTGAACCATGGCAGTATAGGGTTTCTGACAAACCCTACCATGGCAGGAGTACAGGTGCGGCAGGCCTCCAATGCAGTGACGTAGTATCTCAAGCGCTGGTTTAGACGCACTAACAAAGTAATCCCAATGGGGGAGGCCACGGGGCCTCCCCCCATAGGTAACAATGACAACCGAAATCCCAACTGGAATACCAATGAAAATGAAAAGCCATTGTCTCAAATAGTGGTACAGCCACAGAATCAATCTACCCAGCAGCAGGAGGCGGAAGATTTGAACAAAGGGCAGGAGAAGGCCTCCACGGGAAATGTAGAACCCATGAAGGCGACATCATCCACATGCAAGCCCATAGCAGCAGATCGACCCAAGATCGACTTACCAAGCCATCGAATCAACACCCAAATATAGTTTATGAAGGATCATGCACTTATAGGTAAATTCATTGGTTTCTGGCCAACCGAGAAAGCCTTGCAGGGATGGATTGCTTCAAAATGGAAACCAAAAGGACATGTTACCCTACAGCTAGGGCCAAAAGGTTTCTTCAATGCTATATTCAACTGCATCAAAGACAGGAATAGAATCTTAGATGGCGGCCCTTATTTCTTCAATGCAGTGGGTCTGTATTTAAGGGATTGGATTGAAAGATTTAATCCAGATAAAGAGGACTTCAGCTGGGTTCCAGTTTGGATTTGAATGCACTCTCTGCCTCTGGAATATTGGGATGAAGAATTGCTAAAAACCATTGGCAATGGACTAGGAGAATTCATAAAGATTGCAGAGGAAACAAAGCTCTGAAGGTACACCTCGTATGCTTGCATTTGCGTTTACATGCGGCTCAACAAAGCCCTCACGGATTTGGTAAGCCTTCTTCATGATGATTTTGAATGGATTCAGCCCATAGATTATGAACATGTGCCCTTCAGATGTAGAAAATGCCATGCTCATGGCCATCTATTCCGCGACTGTCCATTAAACGCTTCCCCCAAAACTAGTGATAACTCGGAGAAGTCTGACTCTGAAGGATTCACCAAGGTCACCAATCGAAAGAAGCATGCCAAAAAGCCCCCACCTGTCCTCAAAAACCCCTTGCCCACTTCCTCTGCACCCTCCACTAGTAATAGCTTTGATATTTTGTCACAACATTCCATGCCTGAAGTAGATCTGTCCAAACCTGTTGAACCATCCACCATGCCATCCACCTCACCTCAACTTAATGAGTCTAGTATACCTTTGCATGATTAGAAAATTGTTCAAAAGAGAGCAGCCTTTCCATCCATTCCCATCCAGGAGATAGATATAGTCCTATGGTAGGTAAAAGGAATGGACATCGACAAATTTTTATTAGATCCAGCCAAGACAACTAATTCAATGCCTGAGAGCAGCCAACATAGCCACGTGGATGAGGAACTAGAGAGCGTTGACCTCAGATACTTAGACATCTTTGGTCTTGAACAAGTTTGCAGAAAGAAAGAGTTTGACAAAATTCTAGATAAGAAGCTCGAAAATTTGGAAGTAGTCCTTTCAAGAGTGCATCAGCAAAGAACCTTAAGCATACAACCAGGTAGCAGCTGGGATGGGAAAAATATCCACAAATACGTCAAGAAAAGGGGAAGAAAGACAGATCTGTAAAGAACCATCATCATTGGGGAAATGTTGGTTGAGTCAGGAAGATATTCCATTAACTACGTACTATAGGTCGTTACCCACTGGTTAGCCATGAAGCTCATCTCATGGAATTTAAGAGGGCTCAATAGCCCTAGGAAATACAGAATGATAAAAAACATGATACAGCATGAAAAACCACAAATCTTCTTCATGCAAGAAACAAAATGCAATAGTAATACACTGGGTTCTATTCTAGCCAGAGCTTGGCCAGGATGTCACTCAGTTGCGGTGGATGCTTCTGGTGCCTCAGGAGGACTCGCCATCGAATGGAATATGTAGGCTATCTTACTCATGGACTTTCATGCCTCCCATCATCTCATACAGGCCACTTTCCATATCATAGGAACCAATATACATGGTCATCTGTCAAATGCATATTTTCCTCAGGACTCATTGCAAAAGATTGCGCTACTAAACACATTGGAAGCTCTCAATTCCACAAAAACACACCCACTATGGATCACAGGTGGTGATTTCAACATGATTACTAAACTGGAAGAGAAAAAAGGAGGCAGAGTCAAACTGGACAATGAAAGCAGCCGCTTCAAAGACTACACACAAAACCACTGGTTGATAGATTTAACATTCAATAATGGAATCTATACTTGGAATAACAAAAGGTCAAGATCCCAACAAATTGCATCTTGGCTGGATAGATTTCTCATTTCAGACAACACCATTCACCTGGGCAGAGACATCACAGCCTCAATCTTTCCTCTATCAGGCTCGGACCATTGGCCCATTTCACTTTAGTGGCAAAGACCGAGAGACTCTACCAGAAGGCCTTTCCGATTTGAAGCTTTCTGGCTCTCTCATCCAGACTTCAAAAATATAGTCAAAACAGCTTGGGAAAATTTCACTCCTCCTAAAGGATCAATCATGTATCAATTCCAACAACGACTAAAGAATCTCAAACAGAAAATCAAGCAATGGAATCATTCCACCTTTGGAAATATTTTTCAAGCTCAAAAAACACTTGAGCAAAGCATGATTGAGCTCTAGCAGAGAATTATCGAGGAAGGGAGAACCGAAACACTAGCAAATCAAGAACAAGATCTTCTTACTCAGCTAGAAGACAGAAGGAAGCAAGAGGAGGTACTTTGGAAACAAAAATCGAGAATCATATGGTTAAAACAGGGGGAAAATAATACCAAATTCTTTCATCGCACCACCATCCATAGACGAATGCATAATAACATTGCACAACTTCAGAATCAGCAGGGAGAAAGAATGGAGGAAGATGATGACATTGAGAGAGAAATCCTCACCCATTTTAAATATTTGTATCAAGAGCCTCAAGTAAACAGGCAAGTGGCCATAAACAAAATTCTTCAACATGTGCCAAAAAGTATAACAGAAGAGCACAATCAGCTATTACTTCAACCAGTCACTCTTCTGGAAGTCAAATCAACAATAGCTCAATTGAAATATGGGAAAGCCCCTGGACTTGATGGATTTACCTCCAACTTTTTCCATCACTTCTGGGATCTCATCAACCTGGAGGTTTGGAAAGTTGTGGAAGAATCTCAGACTATGCACTGGCTTCTTCCATCTCTAAATGCAACATTCATAGTTCTCATCCCCAAAGAAGACCATCCAAATACTCCAGAGAAGTTCAGGCCCACAACACTCTGCAATGTTATATACAAAATCATCTCGAAAGTCATCACCAACAGACTCAAGCCATTGCTCCCCATACTCATCTCGCAGGAAGAATCAGGATATGTGGAGGGACGTCAAATCCTAGATGGAATAATTCTGACGCATGAGATAATTCACTCCCTAAAGCACAACAAACAGGCAGGTATGCTTCTCAAAATTGACTTATCTAAAGCATTTGACAAATTAAGTTGGACACATATAAAAAAAATGCTTACAGCCTTTGGCTTCAACCCAACCTGGGTCAGATGGGTTATGAATCTCATATCATCCACCTTTTTCTCCATATTGGTAAATGGCATCCCCTCTTGACCCTTATCCCTCTCTAGAGGCATTCGTCAAGGTGATCCCCTCTCCCCTTTTCTTTTTGTCCTCATGGAAGAGGCTTAGGTCGTCTTATAAAGCATGCTCTTCATTCTAAAACCTTAGAGGCATTTCTGTCCATGGAACCTCTGCCATCACTCATCAATAATTCGTGGATGATATTATGTTGTTTGGGCACCCTTCATTCCAAGAAGCTCATACACTCAAATCCCTGTTAGATACCTTCTCTGAGGCTTCAGGAATTACCATTAACACTGTTAAGTCTCAAATCTTCTTCTTTCATACTCCCTCAGTAACACAAAGAAATATAGCTAGAATCCTAGGTTTTATTGTCGCCAATCTTCCCTCCAAATACTTGGGCGCACCTTTGATCAACTCTTCTATAAAGCATTCATCCTGGCATCTACTCCTAGAAAAACTTGAAGGCCGCCTATCTTTAAGGACTTATAGAGCCCTCAATATGGCAAGTCGGCTCGTTCTTGTCAAAGCGGTACTACAAACTATGCCTCTATACCTTTTCTCTGTTCTTACAGAGCCAAAGTGGGTGCTCAAAAAGATCAAGGAAATACAATGCAACTTTCTATGGGGATCATCAGGGCAAAATCACAAATGGGCCCTAGTGAAATGGTCGACAATTTTCACACCAAAAAAGTATGGAGGCCTTGGATTGCGGGATCCTCAACATAGTAACGCAATGATGGGGGAAAGACTATGGTGGCCATGGTTATCTGCCCCACACACACCATGGGCCAAATTATGGGCTGCAAAATATGCAAATAATCAACAGCCAGAAGAACTTATCAGACTCACAAATAATCATGCAAGCTCTCTAATTTGGAATGTGGCAAAACGACACAGGACAATGATACAACAACACAGCTTTTGGGAGATTAGAGATAGTGGCACTGCCCGATTTTGGGTTGACTCATGGTAACAACGACCCAAATTATTAGAAGCCATCCATCCCCAAAATCTTGAGGAACATGCTATTCATCAGAATGAAAAAGTCTCTCAGCACTGGACTCAACATATCAATCAGGGATACAAGCAATGGAAAAAGACAGAACAAATCATTCATCAAGAAATGGAGGACTTCTACAAAGCAATGAACACAGAGCTCAACAATAGGAAAATCAGATATTTAGACAAAAAAGACATTTTAAGATGGGGATACACCCCGCGGGGAATTTTCTCAACTAAGGAGGCATATGGGTTGATGATTCACACTCAAGAACCCATGGACCCAGTCTGGGAACGTATGTGGACCCCTGGAATATGGCCCAAAGTATCTACTTTCATATGGCTACTTTTTCATAGAAGAATTATCACATGGGATAATCTCATTAAAAGAGGGTTCCAAGTACCCTCATACTGCCCCAATTGCCATCAGCAAAGAGAAACCATTCAGCACCTCATGGATTCATGCAACTTGGCCAACAAATTATGGGAAAAACTCAGCTTCAGGTGTCAAAGAACCTGCAAAATTTTAGGGGACATTATCAGCACCATCCGTAACTGGGCCTCTGCTCCCTACAATAGCAAGCTACTAAATTCTCTATGGCAAATCCTTCCGGGTCTGCTTCTTTGGACAATTTGGAAGGAAAGAAATAAGCGAATCTTTAAGAATCAATGCACTCTCTTGGACATCATTTGGAGCAATTTATGCCAGAATATTCAAGAAACCTTGGCTCTCTAGAAATGGCAGGCAGATGATCTTTCCACTCAGGCACAAGAATGGAATATTTGGGAGAATTGGAATATTCAAATTCCGCCAGTTCAAGATGATCTTAACATCTCTACCACCACTTCTAGGCCCTCCACTCAATGGAATCCCCCTCCAACAGGTATGATCAAATTAAACTTTGATGGTGCCTTAAAAGGCAACCCGGGTAAGGCAGGCTATGGAGGCATATTTAGGAGTCATGAAGGCACCCCTCTTTTAGTTTATTTTGGATCAATTGGCCGGGATACGAATAACTCAGCAAAACTGGAAGGACTATGGCAAGGACTTTGTTTGGCTCATCAACACAATTTTCACCCTGTTATAATCGAAGGGGATTCCCAAATCCTCATCAACATGGCTAATCAAATTCAACTGGGGACCCTGGCTTCTAAAGTGGCTACTAGTTGGAGATTGGCGGCTCGTTTAGAACTCATTGAGCAATGGTTAAACAACATAAGAGCTCTCACCTTCAATCATGTCAAGAGGGAAGGCAACAAGGTTGCTTATCTTTTGGCAAATACAGGGGTAGACAATGATCAAGTACCCAGATCAGGATCCCTCACCATCCTTAATGATAGCACTCAATTACAGGAATGCAATGCCTTGGTGCACAAAGAAGAAAAACTCCCGGATGCGGGTGTTCACAAGGGATGATATGATGGCAAAGAAAAGGGTCGGCAAGTGGCATAGCCACATGGCCACTCGTAAGCTCACACACAGCGTAATAAAACTATCTCACAACATTCATAAATGCCATTCAATGCGGCACTCAAACCAACTTACCAGTGCCATCCCGCCTCGGCTCTGCATCATGGAGACCTCAGGTGCTATTCGTCCCATATCCTCGTTTGTTTCTGCTCCTTTGCCTCTGAATTGTAAGTTCCCCCTAGCTGACGTGGAGCCAAGCACCTGCACGACAATAGGCAAGCAATGCAATATTCTCTATTGTATAGAATTCAGAAAGGGCAACCACTACTCACAGAGCCTGGTATGCAAACTGACCCTCACTTCTACGTCCTCTGAGCCTTCTGCCTCTGATTTCCACTCAATGCCTACTTCTCACAGTCAGTCCCTTTCTCCCTATGCCATTATGCCTCGACTATGCCAGTGAATGCGTAGCAGGAGGGGCAGCAGCAGAGGCAGAATGCTCCATTCTTCACCCTCAACGGTCTCTGACTCCTCCTCCCCCTTGTTAAATTACTTCTCAGCTCAGTTTCCTGATACATGCAGTGGTAGAGGTCGCCCTCGCGCTATTCGCTCCCAACCTTCGCAAACCTGTCCATCAGCTACTGCTCTCCCTTCCAACTCTCAGCACTCCAACCATACAGCTCAATTCACATACCAATGCTCTCTGGATCGACCTCTTATCAAGGCCACCATTACAGTCACATTTCAGGAGGAGCCGACCATCACTGAAGGACATCCCACTTGCACAACAAAGAAGAATGATATTGTTTAGGGCGAGCCTTTTGCAGCAAAGCAGAATCAATAAACTCTGGCGAAGGAAGACACGGGTGAAGTATCGAAAGATGAGGATGAACTCAATGTCTATAGGTGTCTAATTGTTGAAGAACACCCGTCGGCACCAAATAAAAACTAAACCAGCACGCGTCTTCAGGGTTCAGGTTCCCGGCACCCAGTTCTATGGGTTTATTTTTTTCATTTTTGAGCAAAATAGTTAGTTTTGAAACTAATTTCAATAGAATATCGCTCTATGTTCACATGTTGGTTTCCCCTGCGAGGGCAGCAGATCTATTTTGGATTGGACTGGTTTCCCTCTTCTGGTTAGTCTTCATTTTGTTTTTGTTGCAATATGCCTTGAACCTTGGCTAAGAACTGCAGAGGCCAGAGCCTCCTTGTATCATTTTGTTATAGTAATAGATTTTAGACATATTTAGAAAAAAAAAAAAGAATTAAAACCAAGGAGAGTGCCCAAATGTTTTCCTCAAACTACATAATACTTTCTACATCAGAGCCTAGGCGAGGAAAAATGCATGAGTGAGGTAGCCCTAATACCCATGGACATTGGCTCATCCCAATGGTACTACCTTATTATATGGAAATGAAGGAGTTGATCTTGAGTATGTGGGGGACTCTATAATTGTTATAAATCACACTATCCTATTAACATATAAAAGGGAAACCACCATTGGTGTAAATGGTTCATAAGGAACCTATTGCAATCCAGCTAGCATGAATGGAAAATCTAATGTCGAACACTCATAGAATCCATAAACATGGGCCAATGAGGTAAACCAACTGCCAACCATGAGGAAACCTACCATCGAGCACTACAAGCTTCCAGATACTAACTAGTTTCTACATCTGGATATGAGATAAAGAATTGGAATTGATGGGGAGAGATCTGTCAAAGTAGGGCCTTGGTGTATTCCCCATCATTCGGCATGAAATTGACAACAAGATGAGGTTGATGACAATAAATGATGAAGTTTGAAGAAAAACCAACACTAGAATGGTTGAAATAAGAGGTCAAATGAGACTCTAAATGGGTGACACAAGAGGTAAAATTAGAATGTAAATGACTAGCACAAGAGGTCAATCATACTAAAAGTTGATGACATAAGACATAAATCATATTGTAATTAGCTAACTCTAGTTTAGACTTCCCTTGAACATATAATGGCATGAAACAAATGTGAAATTCGAATATTGGACTAAATAATTCCATTCATACATGGTTATGGGATGAGAGGAATCACCACAACCCATGTTGTCATATGGGTGAATAATATGGTCAAGTACACACTCTAAATAAGGAGTGACTTTATTCATGTCGATTGTTTGGCTCTAAAGCTAGGGGGAGACCAACAATAGGGTAATGACTCAACCGTATGCCATGTTCAAGGGAAATTAATGGCTACTTTTGTAAAATAAATATAAAAAACACTCCACCCTCCCCTCCAATCCATTGACAATGTTGACACTGTTCTCATGGTATACAACCCCTAATCCCAGAACTATCATCTAATTCCATCCTTGGTGCCGCTAGTGTTGTGTTATCAGGATTTTCTAGATGATATAGTTTTGAGACCCCTATCACAAAGGAAGTCGATTGGAGGTTGAGGAAGAATATACCTCAAACTACTACCCAGCCAAGGATCTGATCCAATTCTAACTTTAGTTTCATTCCCTATTTTCATGAAAGACCCATGTCAATGAGGTCAAAAGAGTTTAGAATCACTCTCCATATCACAAAGATGTCGGAACATAGTTTTTTTGGTCTTTTGATCCATTCCTCAATGGAGCTTGGCACTATAAATTTATGATAAATCATTGAAGTCCAAAAGCTATGAGTAGATAGCAACCTCTATCCACACTTGGCCACCAAATCTTTTGAAAACAAGAATATGTTTTTCAGACCCTAGCCCACGAGGAGTTTGGGAGCTGCAATTTCTGACCAATTAACCCATGGGAGAACATTCTTATCTTGAGTCCCCTCCCATAAGAATTTAAAATAAATCATTCTTATCTTTTCTATAATGCACTTGGGAATCCAAACAAGAGGCATCTAATATACTGGAATGGCCTCTAGCACATATTTCACTAAAACCAATCAGCTAGCTTTCAATAACCACCTGTGGCTCCAACATTTTAGACTTTTTTCAATCTTGGCCATTAGCCAAATCTAGTCCTCTTTCCCATAACAATTGCTTTTAGGTGAAATCCCAAATATTTCATGCCTTTCTCAAAATTCTTGAATTCATAAAGGAAGACATCTCAAAAGTGTTAAATTTATTCTTCCTCCAAATTGTGTAGGTAAATGGACTTTAGGGCATTTATGAGCATTCCAATATATTTCCAAAATAAAGGATAGGATTTCAAATAATTCATTAACGTCATGGTTAGAGCCATTGCAAAAAATGAGAATATCATCCACAAATAGTAGGTGATTAATTGCTAAGGCTTAAGTGATTAGTGTACCTTGGAACTCACCTCTTCTTTTATCATATGACAACATTCTACTTAATCCTTAACAACCAAAAGGAATAAGAGGGGAGAAAGGGGACAACCTTACTTCAAACCCCTTTCACCATGAAAAAAAGGGGAGGAAGATCCTTTGATAAATATGAACCGAATGTAAACAGGAATGCTACAACTTATAGATATAATCACAAACACAGAGATGTAACAGAAAAACACTTCATTTGATTAATAGAAAAATATTGAACTATGCTTACAAACAGAATGGAAATAAGATAGCTCAGGCAATGATAGCTTATCTTTGAGAAGAGATGTGGCGGCTACATTCCTCTAAACTGAGTTACAATGAGGCTCAAGGGCCTTTTTATTATTGAACAATAAGAGAAAACCCTAAGCAACCAAAACCCTAACCCGAGGAGATGTAACACCAACAGTTTATGGGCCCCATTGGGGTTAGTTGGGCAGCCAACTTCCCAGGGTCGTAACCTGGTCATATTATCTTCGTTTGATGCGTATGATACCTCGTTGGAAAGATATTTCTGAGGACTACAACTGTCAAGGTCATTTCCCTAGAAATAACTGAAGCAATTTTTCAAAAAAAAAAAAAAAAAAAAAACGTCTTTTAGGACCTCAAAATGGCTCCGAAAGTTCAAGACCTGAACAACTGCCAAAAATAGTAAAGTGTGCTACAATTAAGGAAACTAAAAAATTGAAAAAAACAATGGTGAGGGTCCAAGTGGAATAGGAGGGAGGCCACCAATATCCACCTGGAGCAGTCCTCCCCCCCTATGAATCAATGGTCCCCATTGCATTGAGTTCCTCCATGAGATGAGGAAACTTCTGTAGAACTTGGTCCCTGGTGAGCCATTTGCCTTAGTGAAGGAGTTGGCCTACTTTGACAACTCGATATACATGTATCCTCTGTTGCCAATTTTTCTTTATCTATGTGTCCATAATTTGATTAGTTGTGGCCTATTCCATGCAGTTCGGGTTGAACTCTATTGGTGTGAGTTGTTCTGCAATGTCATATGTGTCCAACAATGGTGGAAAGTATGGCCGGATGCGATCTACATTGAACATTGGGTGCAGACCAAGGAACGGTGGGATGCTAAGCTCCAAGGCATTGTCACTGATGGCCTTGGTGATGGTGTATGACCCATATCAGAGAGAGCAAAGCTTGCAGTTGGATCCAGCAACGCGTTCCTTCTGAAAATGTCGCCAAACTTTGTCTCCCACCTGGAACTTTTGCAGAACTCGATGTTGATCATGACATGGCTTGTACTTAGCATTACCTCTGTCCAATATATCATGGACCTATTGGCAGATGTGTTGAATGTGCTCAATAAAGTTGTTAGCCCTTTCAACTTTGGACTGCATGTGAGCCCAAACTACCTGAGTAGCTGCAAATGGTATGGCCATATCAATGGGGCATAATGGCTAAAATCCCAGCCCTACCTGAAAGGGGTTGTGTCCTGTTGAGCTATGGAGAGCTATGTTGTAGTTGTGTTGGAGATAGGGGATACTTTCATCACATGTGTGTGGATGCTTTGAGTTTTACATGCATAGAATGTGTACGATCATCGTGTTGACAACCTCTGTTTGGCCATTAGTTTGGGGATGGAAAGCCATGGACTTAGTAAGTTTTGTATCCAGCATCGACCAGAGACTTGACCAAAATGCACTCAAGAATCTTCTGCCTCGATCTAAGATAATGGATTGTGGGATCCCAAAGTGTACCCATACTCGCTCAAATAAGATCTTAGCAGTGGCCTCTATTGTGATACTCTTCTTACAGGCCGCCATGATGGCCATCTTAGAGAATCTGTCGACAACCACGAAAACATGATCATTTTCATGCGTGGTAGAAGGAAGGCCCTACATTTAATCCATGGAGACAGATTCCCAGGCTGACTAGGACTTGGTAGAAGAGTATACAGGCCTTTCTTCATGGTTGGCTTGGAAATGATGCAGGCGATGTCGGATCTAATGTACTTCCCAACATCTTGTTGAAGTTTTGGCTAGTAAAAATACTTCTGCAATACCACCATTTTTTTCTCTACTCTAAAATATCCAGCGACCCGACTGTAGTGCACCTCCAAAATCATCTTGGCATGCTCACTTGAAGGAACACAAGTGTGTCCCAAGTGGCATAATAATGCATCCTGAAGGTGAAAATTTGGAACTTTCTTCCCTTCGAGGAGTGTATGGTATATGTTTCTGAATTCTAGATCTCTCTTGTAAGGATGCATCCACCCCAATGTCCCGTGTCCACAGGAGCCGAGCATAGTGATTAGTGCCATGATCGGTGGTCAGCTGAGGCAATCAACGACATTATTGGTGCTTCCCTTCTTATACTTAATGTTCAAATGGAATTGTTGCAGATAGGTGGACCATTTCTGATGGCGATCATTCTACAAATTCCCTTGTGTCTGTATGAACTGTAGACGTTGGTGGTCTGTGTGGATGATCATTTCCTACCCTCAAATGTAATGCTTCCATTGATGGCAGGCCTGCACAATGGAATACATTTCTTTGTCGTAAGTGGGGTACTTTCGAACTTTGTCTGAAAGTTTCTCACTGTTGTAAGCCATTAGATTCCCATGCTAAGTAAGAACCACACCAATAACATAGTCGGAGGCATCTGTCTCAATCTCAAATGGTTGTTGTAGGACTGGTAATGTGATCAGTGGTGTAGAAAAAGATGATTCTTCAACTCAAAGAATGCTCGTTTTTGGGTTTCCAACCAAAAGAACTTTTCTTTCGCTCTGCCCTTGGTGACTTGACTTAAAGTTCAAGTGATATGAGAGAACCCCAACATGAACCTACGGTAGAAATTGGCAAGACACAAAAAGCTGCAGAGCTCTGTTAGAGTGGTTGGGATTGGCCAATCCCGAATGACCTGTATCTTGGATGGGTCCACATGTACACCCTGCTCATCAATTACATACCCCATATATGGAACCTGGATCAGGCCAAAGGTGCATTTCTCCAAGCTAGCACATAGCTTATGTTTTTGAAGGGTTTGAAGGACTGGTCGAATATGGTGGAGGTGCTCTTCCCAACTCTGGATGAAGATCAAGATTTCATCTAAATATACCACCACGAATGCATTGGTGAAGGGTCACAAGATGTCATCCATCAGTCTCATGAAGGTTGCAGGGGTGTTCGTCAATCCGAATGGCATGACCAACCATTCGAAAAGGCCCTCCTTGGATTTGAAGGTAGACTTCCACACATCAGAGGGCTCGATAGGCACCTGGTAGTAACTTGACTTCAAGTCAATATTGCTGAAATATTTCCCCCCCTTGAGCTGGTCTAGAAGGTCATCAATTCACGGGATTGGGTACCTATTCCAGACAGTGATCTTGTTCAACACCCGATAGTAAATATAGAGCCTCCAAGTCCCATCCTTCTTTTGTAACAATACAATTGAGCTCCCACTGGGTGATGACCTTAGCCTAATGTGCCCTTTCTGCAGTAGTTCCTGAATCTTCCTCTTGATCTCATCATTCTCCAAAATAGAGTGTCGATAGATCGGTCCATTGGGAAATGGCATGCTCGGCGACAGATCAATGGAGTGCTTGACCTAACAATGCAGAGGTACCCCAATGGGTGAGGAAAAAATATCCCTGTACTCATCCACGACCTTGTCCATATGTTGTTGTTGTGTAGAGGAGCCCTGCCTGGAAGTCATGGCAACAACCTTCTTCTTGCCTTGGGGGTGAATCATAAGAAAAAAAATCCTCGTCTCAGAAAAGATCTTACTACATTTCTTTGTAGTGATCAAAGAGATGGTGGTAGGCGGGGCTACCTCCGGTATCCTGTACAACTTATTAGCCAAAGTAATAATCACATAATGAGGTCTAGACTCATATACAGCATGTCGCTTCCACAAGTATGGTTTTCCTAACAATACATCAGAAACTTCAAGAGGAGAAACGTCACACAGTACCTCATCCGTGAAGGGCTTGATGTTGTAGGGAAGACGACACTACTGGCTAACGTGAAGATCTCGTCCTTGGTGAAGCCACTCGATGGTGTACAACTATGGATGTGTTGTAGTCTTTAGGCCCAGCCACTTCATAACCTCTTCTTAAATGCGGTTCTTTTGGCTCCCATTGTCGACAATCAACTGCAGCAGAGAACCCTTCACCCACATCTATCAGTGGAAGAGGCATTCCCCCTCCTCTAGATCTTCAGGCTCAATTTTTTGAATCTTTGTGGTGGCCACGGTGGCACTGGGCTCTACATAAAATTATCTGCTTCCCTTTGTCAGTTCCCTTATCAGGTTTTAATTCAGAGTCAGAACCTGTGTATGATTCGGAAGCCTGTAGCTCAGCCACCAGTGACTGCTTGGCCGGACACTCACTTGTATTGTGAGTGGAGATCTTATGGAACTCACCCCATTTTCCCGTGTCCTTCATCGTCTTCGTGGTGTTTTTCTTTTCTTGCGGCTTCGGTGGGTTGACCTGGGTAACCCCGCCTTGGCTTGGTCCTTTGTTCTGTGGTTTGGGGGTACCTTTTCCTTGCTTTGGATTCACAGATCCAAAGTCTCGCTTCTTCTCTTTAAACTTCTGCTCAATCTTTACATCGTACCGATATGCCACGCCAAGCGAGGAGATGTCCAAGAACTCAATTTCATCCTCGATGTACTTGTGTAGACAATCACGGTACTTGAGCACCAAATTCCACTCAGTATCCTTGATACCCAACTTCATGTGAATGGTATGGAAAGTATTTGTGAACTATGGCACATCTTGGTCCCTTCCCTGCCATAATGTGGTCCACTTTATGTATTTATCTTCATAGCTCCCAATAGGGTAACATTGTTCCTTGATGGCATCTCGGAAAGAATTCCAAGTGGGTGTGGCTAAAAACAATGAGGGTTCACTCTCGTCCTTTTGTTCATGGGTCCCGCCAGTCCTTGACATGTGGGGCAGCTTTGAGAAGTGCAAAAGTAATATTTTCCCGATTGGAAAAGTCATGAACTGGAAAATATCCTTCCAACAAATTTAACCATTTATCTATGATGTCTACATCTATTAGGCCTTCAAATATGGGAATATCGAAGTTAACTTGTACCTTAAAAGGAGTAGTGCCTCCAGAGTGGCTGCTGGATGAAGATGCATCGCTTATGGGTAGTCGTCGAAGGATTTGGACAAATTTATCCATCATCGTGTCCCTTTTTCACTCGAGGGCTTGTTCGAGCAACATTTTGGAAGGATCTCTTGTCCCGTCGTCTTTATTTTCTTCCGCCATGGGAGCTCGTCAAGTTTTGCGAGGCTAATCCTACAATGGTTCAATGAGATCGAGCCCTAACTCCTTATACCATGACCTCGTTGGGGACATGCAAAGAAAAACAGGGAAAGAGTAGACAGCTCTGATACCACTGATCTGAACTTAAACATGAATGCTACAACTTATAGATATAATCATAAACATAGAGATGCAGCAGAAAAACACTTCATTTCATTAATAGAAAAATATTGAACTATGCTTACAAATAGAATGGAAATAAGATAGCTCGGGCGATGGTAGCTTATCTCTGAGAAAAGATGTGGCAGCTACATGCCTCTGAATTGAGTTACAATGAGGCTCAAGGGCCTTTTTATTATTTGACAATAAGAGAAAACCCTAAAGATCCAAAACCCTCACCTGAGGAGATGTAACACCAAGAGTTTATGGGCCCCATTGGGGATAGTTGGTCAGCCAACTTCCCAGGGTCATAACTTGGTCATATTATCTCCATTTGACATGCATGATAACTCGTTGGAAAGATCTTTCTAAGTACTACAACTACTAATGCAATTCCTAGAAGAATTGTGCTAAAAAATTGTCATTTAGGGCCTCAAAATGGCTCCAGAAGTTCAAGACCTGAAAACTGCTAAAAATAGTAAATTGTGCTATAATTAAGGAAACTGAAAAATTGAAATAAACAATGGAGAGGGTCCAAGTGGAATAGGCAGGTGGCCACCAATATCCACCTAGATCAAAATATCACAAAAGATATTGTTTGGAGACAATTCATTATCCATGAGATCATATCTGGACTAAAACCAACATGAGTTAAAAGTAGTCTTAAGTATAACCAACTCACCCTGTCATAGGATTTTTAAAGATCTATATTGATGATTGGCCCTCTTATTTTTTGGATCATGATATTATGGACTCCTTCCTGATCCACCCTAATGGATTCATGGATCTACCTACCTTCCAAGGACATAAATTATTCTTGAGAGATGGATTTAGATAGTATTGGTTTTAATATCCTTGCTATGACTTTTTCAATAACCTTATATATGCAGTTACAAAGGGAGATAGGTCGATAATCATCAAAATATGTAGGGTTGTACGATTTTGGGATAAGAGAAATGAAAGTGGATTTGAAAGTTGATGACATGCATCCTTCCTTGTGAGATTCTTCCACAAATCCTAACAAATATTTCCCAATGATATCATAAATACCTAAGAAAAAATCCACCACCCATCCATGAGGACTAGGCCTTTTGTCTTTTTAGAAGGATTGTAGGACCACTTGGAGATCTTCTTCTGGTACTTCCTCCAAGGCTAGATTTTCTTCCTCTTCTACAAAACTGGGGAAGAATTAAGTGACTCTGATAACTTCCACTATGTTAATTCCTACATTTTCCTTAAATAGACCTTGGAAGTGTCTCTTTCCCAATTATACCACATCTTTGAAACTACATAACTCTCAACCATATGAGTCTTCAAGTCTCCAAATGGTATTAGTTAGCTTGCATATTTTGGCATAATCCTAAAAGAATTTTGTATTCTCATCCCCATTTGTTAGTCATATGGGTCTAATTTTTAGTCTTCACGTTGTTTTATTATCTCCAATTAATCTTTCCTCTAATTTCCAATGTGCGTAAATGATCTCTCGAAGCATCATCTGAAAAACCTTCTCCCACACACTTGAGATTTGATGGAGTTCCTCCTCAACTTATTTGAGCTCCAAACCTTTGACTTTCCTTTTCTTCAAGGCCAATTTTTTTTTGAGCCACTTGATAGGATTAAGGTTTTTTTTCAAACTATTTAGTTGTTAAAAGGCCCAAAGTAGGATCAAAGGATTTCTAATGATTTTTAACTAGAGCCATAAATTCCATGTCTTTTAGCTAAGAGTTCATCTTGAATGGATAGCAGGATTGGATTTAGCACCTTTAATCTCCAAAAAAATAGGAGAGTGATCAAATTCCCCTCTAGAACCGGCCCATTGCCTTAGTAAATTGAAACGAGACACTAGAGATTCTAAGATAAGAAATTGGTCTAGCCTCTTTGAAACACAGTTTTCACTAGTCCAACAATTTCACAAAGTCACTTTTAACTTTACTAGCTCAACATCCTCCATTTTAGATGAATCTAATTATTGAGAAAAGTAGTCTTCTAGAGGGTCATGAATGGCTCGAGGGCCCCAACATTCAGATCTCCCCAATGATGAGGGAGTTTGAAGTGATCAGTGATTTGGCAAAGACTCTATCCCAAAATTCTATATGGTTCAAATAAGGGCCATAAATACTTATGAGTATTATAAAGGAACCAAAATATTCTAAAAATATCTCTAACCCCATACCAAACTAGATGATGACAAATGGATCCGTAAATTGTACTTACAATAAGAACATTTCTAACACTAAGTCGCACTTATAGTAAGAAAATGACTAGATTAACTATTATGTCTTCACATCACATGTAAGTTATGTAAAAGGGAAAAATGATTGTTCAAAGGAGTTTTACACACCTTAAGAAGGGTCAGTCAGATCTTTCAAATGTGTGTTGAAATTGACCAAATTTATGAGGGTTCAAAGTCATTTAAATATAGAGTATAACCCTATACAACTATGATAAACCCAACTAAGTATTATTTTTCAATTTCACTTTTGAATAAGTCTCATTTTTTTTCAATTTAGTCTATTAATGTCATGAGATGTGACACATCTATTCTAGTTTATGTAACTCATTTCTTATATAATGAACAATAGTGATTTCAATATCATATCTATTACTCAAAAAAACACATTGAAAACACCTATAAATGATGAAAAACTTTTACATTTGAAATTATATTTTACAAAGGACATAAAAATTAATAATTTTGTTATACAAAATAACAAAAATATATATAGATAGATATGAAGTGTATTAAAAATAGCAATGAAATAATAATATCTTTTAAAAAACATGTAAAACTTATTATGAGTTTGCTAATCAAAAAGAAGGGAAGAAAAAAAAACCAAAAATTTCACATTTCAATATATTTTTCTAATAAAAAACAACACTCCCTTTTCACCTTGTGACACGCTATAACCTAGTACAATAAATTAATATGTTACTTAATTCCAAATATTAATATAAATTCAAATTGTTTGAATGTGAATACAGAGAAACACTCCCTTAATATTTCTTTAATAAATAATAATATATTAATAATGACCTTAAGAAAAAAATAATATACTTATATCATTTGATGAAATCATAGCCAAGCGCATAACCCACGTGATAAATGACTTCCATCATTTGACCCAAAACAATGAAGGATGCTTTTTCTGGGATACACAAAACTTTTAAGGATGAAGAAAGCATGGGTGTATGTTCTTCTGCCACATCTTCTGAGAGCAGAATTCTCAGGAAGACCTACTTTCCAAGAGGGATTTTTGTCCTTCCTGGGCATATCAAGTTCGAATGCCTTAATCAAGGATTAGTCACCAGCTCTTGATCCCTTGCTTTCTTGTGATGGAATGTTTCTTTTGTTTGCTTCTTGAGACAGAACGACTTAGATGCTCTGTTTTATTTTATTAGCCCTCAGATTTTTCTAGACAACTTGATGGTTTTTTGGGTCTTTGAAAATGAATTTTCTAGTTTTTGTTTTTTCCAGTTGGGATTTCGACCCTATTAAAATTGGAAACTAGGGATAAATTCCACTTTGGACAACTCATTTGATGGATATGATGATTGCATTTGATTCCTCTTTTCGAGAGGACCAAAATTAACATCTAATTTGGACAAGAAAAAGTGTGTTTTTGAATTTATGTCCACACATGTGCAAATTGTTCAGGTCATCCACATCATCGTGTAGGCTTATGAAGCCCAATGGACATGTCACTTCACCCTCAATGACTTGTATAAATACAAGTGACCTCTCACCTCATTTGGCATCATCTTCACTCACACATTCTTATTTCTTCTTCTCTCATTAGTTCATACATCTATTGGGCATTCTCTCTCTCTCTCACATGTGGCAAGGAGGATGAATTTCTAGACAGAATTAGAGGGCCGAAAATTTCAAAATTTATGTAGTTTGACCAGTGTTGACTTTTACTTTTTGGGCATCCTTTGACTTTGATTTTTAGGGTTATTTTCTGTCTCAGCAAGATGCACTTTTGGGCCCAGGAACCAAGGCAAAAGGAATACTTTGACCTACGTTGACCGCGGGACTGTTTGACTAGAGATTTGAATTCAAGTTGACCAACTTTGATTGTAGATTTGTTGATTGTTTTGGGCTGAATTTGACTGTCAAGGAAGGCTGAATTTGACTGGGTTTGACCGAGCTCCAAGTGGACTATTTGTTGTTGTGTTACCATTGTTGACTTCTTGGCTAGGGTTGATTTGACTGTTGTTGACTAAGAGCAATATTGCAGATTTGACAGGGTTGTTTTGACTTTGATTTGGCAAGTCAATTTTGACTTTTTGTAATCTCTCTCTCTACTGAACATTTGATATAATAATAATAAGTATTGATCAAAGGGTTTCCCCACATTGGGATTTTTTGTGGCATCCTCCAAATCTGGTGTCCTCTTCTCTTGGCTCGTCTTTTGAATTTTATTTTATGTTCTATCTATAGTTATTGTTAATGTGAATTATGTTTGATGTGATATCTATTGGAAACTAATTCGTAAATTGTCATTGGGTTTCTTAAACTAAATTGAACTAATTGTGCTAAGCATAAAATGTACCATTGTTACCAAAATTTAACATGGTATTAGAGCATAGGTCAATACAAAGCCCAAGCAAGAGAGAGAAAAGAAATCACTAAGAGAGTTCTATTAGACAAGATTATTGAACTAGCCTCAATGACTACTACATCTTACTTCAAATCTGAGGATAAACTCAAGGAAAAATCTGACTATCATGCATGGAAGATGACTTTGGATGAGCATGATGCCATGGACTATGTGCAGGGAAGAGTGGTGGAGCCTCCTTCAAATGCACATGTTGTTGCAAAGATGAAGTACAAGAAAGGTGAGGTCAAAGATAAAAGAATGATCATAGACTCCATTCAAAATAATTCCGTTGCTTATATTTCTAATTTGGGAACATATAAGGAGATGCATGATAAGCTAGTTGGGATGTTCAAAGTAAACAATGCAAATAAAATCCTCTTTCTCAAGAAAAAGTTGAAGTACATCACGACGGATAAAGGGGAGTCTATCCAATCCTACTTTATGAGAATAACACAAATCAAGAATGACCTACTATCTATTGGAGAAGTTATTACTGATAGGGAGCTCACTCTCATTGCACTTGTAGGTCTTTCAAGAGCATGGAATGTGTTTAATACCACCATTCTCAACAATGATAGGATACCTAGTTTCAATGAATTATTGGCTAGATGCACTCAAGTAATGTTGTAGAAAAATAAAAGGACTTTTATCCTATTTTTTCTCTATCTAATACCTCTTCTTTAGATACTTTGGATCATTGGTTGATTGATACTGGAGCCTCAAGGCACTTCACTGGGTACAAAGAGGCCCTCTCAAATTTGATTGAAAAGAAGACTAATTTGGAGATCATACTTAGAGATAATTCTACCTACCCCATGAAAGGGATAACTACTGTCACTCTTCACTTAAATCAAGGTCAAACCATTCATCTACAAGAAGTATTGTGTGTGCTCGATTTGAAGAATAACCTGGTGTCTATTTCTGTGATGGAAGGTAAAGGCTTCAAGGTAGCATTCATTGATGGCAAGGTACATATTTGGCAAAGAAACCCTAAAGATGCATTCACACTTGGATGTAGGGTTGATGGTCTTTATCAGGTTGGAGGAATTCCCGTGGGAGCCTTGATTTTCAATGTTTCACTTCAATCTATATTATGGCACTGAATATTTTCCCACCTTCATTACAAAGCCTTACCTAGGGTAAGGAATATGGTCACAAGTATGACCAATTTCAACATGAATCATGAAGGATTTTGTCAGGGTTTTGTAGCTAGGAAACTTATAAGGGGACCATTCCCTTCAAGTGAAATCAAAACTACCCATATTTTTCAATTTTTCCATTCTAACTTATCTAGTATGTTTCCCATAACACCATTGGGAGGATTATTCCTTATACTATGCAATTTTTTTGGATGACTTCTCTTGCAAAACATGGATCTATTTCTTGAAGAAGAAGGATGAAGTGTTCAAATGGTTTCTTTCTTTCAAAGCCTTGGTGTAAAATTAAACAGGGAATAATATAAAATATTTAGGACCAGAAATAGAACCGAATATGAATCAAATGAATTCAATGAATTTTGCAAAAAGGTTGGTATTAAGAGGGAGATAACCATTCTATACACTCCTAAACAAAATGGAGTTGTTGAAAGGAAGAATCAAACAATTATGGAAGCCACTCATGCCATGCTCCATGATCAAGGTCTACCAAATTTATTATGGGGAGAAGTTTCCAACACTGTCGTGTATCATCAAAACAGGAGCCCGCATCAAGATCTGGATTTTAGGACACCCAGAGAAGTTTTCACTTGTAAGAAACTTGATGTTTCACATTTTAGAATTTTTGGTTGTCTCGTATATTTTCATGTGCCTGAAGAGAAAAGAAACAAGTTGAAAACATATTGGAAGAAAGGTATATTTGTAGGCTACAGTGAAAACTTAAAGGCATTTAGAATATATGTTCCTAGTCAAAGAGACATGGAAGTAAGCCATGATGTCACCTTCAATGAAGATACTGCACTCAGGAAATCCATAGATCTCACCATTCCAAGGAAGGACAATGATGATACTGCAGAAAAACAAGATGAACCTCTGACATATGAGTCTATGCCTGATGTTGAAGGCCAGATGGATCACATTGATCCACCTCCTGGTGATACCTCTACCTTAAGGAAAATACCTTTATGGCTCAAATATACTCTCAAGGATGTTGAAAGACATATTTCTCCAAGAGGGAGATTTCGTGAAAGTAAGAATCCGAACAGGTATCAAGGGTACTTAGCTGCTATGAGTATTATTATTCAAACTGAGCCATGTACATTCGAAGAAGTCGTAAAGCACCAAGTCTAGAAGGATGCGATGAATAAGGAGTATGAATATATAATGAAAAATGGTCTGGGGTATGGTGCCTAGACCAAAGGACAAGTTCGTAATTACCTCAAAATGGATATACAAAATAAAACATGGAGCATATGGAAGTGTTGATAAATACAAGGTCAAGTTCATTGCTTGAGGCTTCTCTTCAAAGGAAGGAATGGACTATAACAAGATATTTACATCGATTGTCAAATATACCACTATTTGATCTAATATTACTCTTGCTGCCACTCAAGGATGGAGCCTACATCAAATGGATGTCAATACTTCTTTCTTGCATGGCTCGCTTAAGGAGGAAGTCTATTTGGAACAACCTCAAGGGTTCAAAGTACAAGATCAAATGACACATGTATGCAAGCTGAAGAAAGCTCTCTATGGGTTGAAGAAAACCCTAGGGCTTGGTATGAGAGGATTGATAGCTACCTTATGAAGTTGGGATTTACAAGGAGTGATGTTTATCCCAAATTATACTTAAAGGTTGAAAAGGACAAGCCTCTCATTTTGGTCCTTTATGTAGATGATCTCTTTATAATAGGATAAAACCCTCTCATTTATTAATGCAAGAGGGAGTTGCCTTCCGAGTTAGAGATGAAGGACCTAGGACTGATGCACTACTTCGTAAGCTTGGAGTTCTGGAAAAATCCAAGTGATATTTTCCTTTCTCAAGGAAAATACATTGTGAATTTTCTCGAGGGATGTGTGATGGTGGATTTCAATTATGTGTCTACTTCGATGGAACTCAACTTCAACACGTTCTGTGGTAATGTTGTTGGTCCCAAATTTTCAAACCCTTCTGAGTATCAACAACTTGTGGGGGTCATGATGTTCTTAGTAAACTCTCGTCTAGACATATGCTTCACTGTGAATACATTGAGTATTTTTATGTTCGAGCCTCATCATATACATTGGATTGCTGATAAGAATCTCTTGAGATATCTCCATGGCATAATCAACTATGGACTGAGATATAACGCTTGGAATTTGAGGCTACATGGATATTGTGATACTGACTGAGCTGGAAATGTGGTAGATAGAAAGAGCACATTAGGATGTTACTTCTCATTGCGATATGCTTCAATTTCTTGGATGAGCAGGAAGCATAAATTAGTTTCTTTAACCACTGCCGAGGCCAAATACATTGCAGCTAGTATGGCTTGTTGTGAAGTTGTTTGGTTGAGAAAGCTCTTCAATGAGCTATTCAAGCACGTGATGGATACCACCATGATCTTCTGCGACAAGAAAAGTGGGATTCACCTTTCATAGAATATTATGTTCCACGACCGCTCCAAACACATTGATATCAAGTACCACTTTTTTCGGGATATGGTACAACGGGGTGCAATAAGACTCCAACATATTAGGACTGATGAAGAAGTCACAAACATCCTCAAGAAGCTCTTAGAGAATGTCAAATTCTTAGCCTTCTGAGGGAGACATGGAGTCATGGACATTAGGGGAATTTTGAAGTCTAAAATAGGCCTCCTAAGGAAATTATAAAATAATATTGGAAAAAATAAAATAAGATTAGATTACATCATTAAAGAGGGAAAAAATGAAAAACTATTTTTTCAACTTGTATTTTCAACTTATCTCCATATGGGTTTACTTAAATTTCGAGAAACGACACTCATTGGATATAGAATTTGATTCCTCATCCAAGGAGTACCCATGTTCCATACTTTCGATAAGCCTTGCTCCATGAAAAATGAGAAATACATGATTGTAATCACATTTTTTCATGTAGCAAGGTCCATCGAAGTATGAAACATGGGTACTCCTTGGATGAGGAATAAAATTTTTCATCCAACGAGTACTCCTGCTCAAACTTTGAGTAAAACCTTAGGGAGATAAGTTGAAAATATGAGTTGAAAAAGTAGTTTTATTATTTTTTTATTCTTTTAATTTTTTACTCCAAAAATGGTCATCCCCCATGGTTGACATCATCATCTTGAATCCTATTGGTTCTTATAAATTTTATTTTGGTTGTACATTTTTCTTAGGAGGCCCATTTTAGACCTCAAAATTCCCCTAATGAAGACCCTCCCATGAGGGTCCCACTTGATTTGGACATTGAACTCTGGGAGCTCTTGGGGCCTTGGGGTACTTCTTGGAGCTATGAGCAACCATAGGTTGAGTGGTTCATCTTCCCCTATTTGTGTGTTTTGTACAGGGTGAGTGGTTCACCTTCCCCTGCGATACACCATGATGGTTGACATGTGTGTAGGGTGAGTGGTTCACCTTCCCCTACATTTCATGACACATGTGTGTAGGGTGAGTGGTTCACCCTCCCCTATGATTTACATATGGATAGGATGAGTGGTTCACCTTCTCTTGTTGATTCCCCAGCATACATCCTACCCATGTAGTCCACGACTCATGGGAAGTACCTCTCATTTGGACAATGAGTTGGGAAAAGTGGATAGGTACCATAGCACTACAGACGTACACATTTTGTATTATTGTACTCCCTATCTCTAGTATGCATGCTTTTCAAAAACTTGATCTAGGACCAAGTAAGATTGAGTTTCTACCTTTGGACTGACTTTTGTCAGTGGAGAGTGGTAAGGTCTTGTGACTCTCTTGATCGATTCTTCTTCATTATTCATAGCAGTGTTCAATAGAGCATAGATGAGATGAGATAAAGAGATGGTACATGACATCGATATGGCATGATGATCGATGATGATGGATGGATTGGTAGGTGGAATTCTCCCTAGTTGAGAGGGAGTGTTAAAATTGGCAACTAGGTCCAAATTCCACTTGTGACAGCTCATTTGATAGAGATAATGACTCCATTAAATTCCTCTTTTCGAGAGGACCAAAATTGATATAAAGATCATCTAATTTGGACAAGGAGAAGTGTTTTTTTTAATTTATGCCCACACATGTGCAAATTGTTCAGGTCGACCACATCATCATATAGGCTCATGAAGCCCAATGGACGTGTCACTTCACCCTCAATGACTTGTTGCCCTAAGAGGTGCTCTATAGCCCAGTATTAGGGAGATGTGTAGGTGTTAAGTGTAAGGTAAGAAAGATTATATGTCAACAATTTTTTAAATATTTTAGTTTAATTTAATTTTATAACACATTTTAAATTAAATCTAAAAGAAAAAATGCATTGGGGAGATGTAGTGGTGTAAAAAAAAGATTCCATATTTTTTTTTTGACAGAAACGGTTATTTGATGTATTAATTCTCGGCAGGAATGCCTCATTTTAGGCTACAATAAGTAGGCAGGACTCAGTTTTCTCTTCAGATAGGAACCAAATGGTTTCCCCCCTAGTGAGTCTATGAATTCTTTGGACTGTCATGTGATTGGTCTTCTCTATCTCTCTTGATTTACATAAGCAAACAAACTGCTCCAATAAAATATAGTAAAACATTTTAAGCTAATAGTCAAGGGATGGGATCCCAGCCTTCGTCTTCATTTCTTAGCAGGACTCCGTGAGGGAGGAGAGTCGCTTTGTTGGCTTCAGCATCGGCTTCTTTATTGTTGTCTCTCTTTACATGAAGGAATTCCAGGTTCTGAAAGGAGTTTATAAGAGTTCTAATTCTGTTCATCAATCTTGATAGCCTTAGATCAATAGGAAGGGAGTTGTCTACAATGATCTTTATGATGGATTGGGAGTCCCCAAAAACAATTGCATATTTGATACCCAGGGAAATGAGCTATTTGAGACCCTAAAAGAGAGCCAGTTCTTCGGCTTGGATGCTTATATTGAAACCCACTCCCCAGGAAAATCTTAGTTCAGTTCTGCTCTCTGCACTTTTGATTACTCCACCTGCACTAGATATACCAGGATTACCTTTTGCTGCCCCGTCAAAAAAGAGAGTGTATCTTTCCTTCTTGCTGGAAAACTCAGAAAATTCTACAGCCTCAAGTCGAATTTGCCATTTTTTTAGGAGAGGAGGAAGTCTAACAATATCAGTGAAATTGAGATTAAGGTAAGCGCCCCATACAGCTTCTTGGCCGCTTAAATCTACCCTGTCAAGCTGATCACCCAAACAGTCTCTTAGATGGCATTTGATTTTTTCCCATATGATCTTGAGGTCACTTTTTTTGTCTCTGAAAATTCGCTGGTTTCTTTCCAGCCATATATGCCAGTAGATGATTTTAGGGAGGGCGAGCCAGGCTTCTTTGATGTGGACGTTCTGGGGGGAGCCGCCTAGATACCTTGACTTCCAATTTGCAAACAAATCTGCACAGCAATTTGGCAAGGCAAAGTCAACATTCCACGGTTTTAAGGCCTCGGTCCAAAGATCAAAAGAGAACTTGTAGCGGAGCATAAGGTGGGGGGCGTTTTCCTCATCAACCTCACATAACGAGCAGTGGGATGGCCTGCTGTATCCTCTTCTATGCAGCATGTCGTCTGTCAATATTTTTTGATGGCATAAGAGCCAAGTGACCATATCCCTTGCCAAGGCTTCGGATCAGGGGGGACATGAGGTCGAAGGGAGAGGAGTTTATAACCTTACGCAACTGTGTAGCGTCCAGATGATGGACCCCATCCCCTGATGTCGGGCTTCCTGGAGTTCAATGGGGCTTTGCCTGCTAAGAGGGAGCGGAGGGAGACGAGATCGCTGGAGAGGTTGTGAGGAACCTTGATATTAATCCAATTCTGTCATTTTCCATTTTCCCATTGAGAAATATCCCATAGCATTTTGAGGCCCGCTCTGTCCATCCATTCTCTCAACATAAGCAGAGAGCAGTCTTCCGAGAAGGGCTCACTATCCATGATGCAGTCATCCCAAATGTTGATGCTCTTACCGTTTCCAGAAATCCAGTGCGCGTGAAGATTGATCAAGGGGGCCGCTTTGATGCATAATTTGTGAGCCAACGTTTCAATTTTTGGTTTGGGTTTGTCAAGGCAGCGGGTTCTCTATCCACCGAAATATTTTCTCCACATTGCAACCTGAGCCCAACCCGGCTTTGGAGCAATTATCCTCCACAGAAGCTTTGCGCCCAAAGCAATGTTTTGCTTGTTGAAATTCTTGAAATTGAGGCCTCCTTCCATTCTGGGCAGGGAGACTGTGTCCCAATTTATAAGGGGAATTTTTTTCTCATTAGCTTTTCTGCCTTTCCAAAAGAAGTTCCTGATATAATCCTCCATTTTTCTCATAATACCTACAGGTGCCATCATGACTGCGGCTTGGTAAATGGGAAGGCTGTTCAAGACAACTTTGACCAACACTATCTTTCCAGCCAGATTGAGCCAATTGAAGCCCCAGGTGTGAATTTTAAGCTTAAATTTTTCCACTAACGGCATCCAATCTTTGCTGAGTGCCCTTTTTTGGAAAACAGGGAGCCCCAAATATTTGAAAGAGGTCCAAGAAGTGGAGGCTGCGAAACCAAAGTAGTTGGAGATAGCTTCGAGGAATCTGGGAGAGGAATTCTAACAGTAAATGTGACATTTACCTTTGTTAATTCTGCTTCCTGAGCCTTCACAGTAAGCATCCAACACTTCTTTGAAATGATTAGCCGTGGTCAAGGAGGCAGCACCCAGCAAAAGAGAGTCATCCGCAAATAGGGGATGATTTATGTTTTTTACACCTCTTGCAATGCTCAGTCCCATTATTTCTTGGTCATTTTGCTTTTTGATTAGTAGGAAACTTAGGACAGAAGCTTGGAGGACAAAGAGAAAGGGGGAGAGGGGGTACCCTTGTCTCAGCCCTCTAGTGGCTTTAAAAAAGTCAGTTGCCCTCCCACTTACCAAAGGGGCAATCCAGGGCTCACTGATACAAGCTTTGATCCAATTGATGAATTTGATTCCGAAGCCAAATTTATGGAGGACCTCGAACAGGAATCTGTGTCTTACCCTGTCAAAGGCACTTTCAAGGTCTAGTTTAATAGCCATTCCTTTCTCTTTCCGATTCAGGCTTGAATGAATCGCCTCTTGGAGCAGGATAAAATTGTCAACAATCTGCCTTCCCTGGATGAAACCTCCCTGATTCTCGGGGATGATGTCAGGAAGAATGGTTTTTAATCTGTTTGCAATTACTTTTGTTATCAACTTATAACCTATATTGCAGAGTGAGATAGGGAGAAATCTAGAGAAAGAGTTGGCACCTTTTTCCTTGGGAATGAGGGCCAGGAAAGCCGAGTTGGTGCTTCCCCCAATTTTTTGACATGCTTGAGATTTCCTCACCATTCTGCATAAGTCTTTTTCCACTATCTGCCAACAGTTCTGCAAGAATCTAGCTGTGAAGCCATCCGGCCCCTGGGCCTTATCTGGCTCCATTGCAAAGAGAGCGATTTTTATTTCATTGCTGGTGACTTCTGCTTCCAAAAACTGCTTCTTTCTGGTAGTGATCAGAGAAGGTACCTCATCCACAGAATTTAATGCAAACCCCTATCCCTCTTCTTCATTATACAACTTTTTGAAATGGAGGTAGGCAACCTTTTTTATACTTTGCATGTCTTTGTGACTTATATTCTCTTCCTTGATTTCTGAGATGGAGTTGAAACTTTTTCGGGCTTGGGCTTGCTTGTGGAAGAAGGAGGAGTTTCTATCTCCAGCCTTGAGCCAAAGCCTACGGGATTTAATCCTCCAGTACTCTTCCTCAGCCAGACTTGCCTTGAGAAATTTTCCTTGTAGCTCGGCTTCCTTATCTAGAGTTTCTTTTGTGATTTCTTCATTTTCCGACTTCATATGGTGAATCTCAAGGCATTCTTGGATCTTTTTCCTTTCCACTGCTGGGTTAGGAAGGGATTTGACCCAAGATTTCAAAGCAACTTTCACTCTCCTGAGCTTTTCCTCCCATACAAAGAAGGCAGAACCGTTGATTGGTTGCTTCCAAGTATCTTTTACTAGTTGCATGAAGGTTTGTTCTTTAACCCAGAGGGGACTGAATTTAAATGGAATGGGGCCTTGATTCATGTGTGCCAGTAGTTCGAGCTTGATGGGTCTGTGATCAGATACACTGCATGGAAGAATATGCATTCTAGAATCTAATCCAAGGAGAAGAAAAGAACTTTGAACAAGAAAAAGATCTAACCTTGCAGTGATGTGTGCCGGACCGAGTCTTTTGTTGGACCAAGTGTATTTGCCTGATGAGGGTTTTATGTCAATCAGGTCCCAGTCTTGAAGCAGGTCCTTAACCCATTCTCGCGCCGGATCCCTTACAATGCTTCCTCCACGCTTTTCAGCCAAAGAGAGGGTTAGATTGAGGTCCCCTCCAATGGTGACATTCTTTAATTCTTCCAAATCTGCCATATTTCTGATGGAATCCCAACAACTCTTTTTCTCAGCTTCCCTGGTTGGAACATACACATTGAAGAGGAAGAAGGTCTCATTTGAATCCGTGTGTTGCAGCTTGGTGAGAAGCCAATGGATGTTGGCGACATCTTTGATCTTTGAAACTTTATTTGCATTCCAAAGAGCGCCCAGTCCTCCTGACGCACCACGGGTTGAAACAGCTTACCCTTCACTTCTTTTCCACATATTTCTAACTGTATGGAGGAAGGACTTATCCTCCATTTTAGTCTCCTGGATGAGGAGTATATCAGGAGATTCAGTTCTTATCAAGCTTTTGACGACTTCTTCTTTTGTTCTGCTCCCCATACCCCTACAGTTCCAGGAGACGATCTTCATCACTTGATTTTTGAGTGGGGAGCTCCTTTAGAGCTCTGGTACTGGTTTCTGGTCATCTTCGGAGTTTTTGCCAAGAGTTTCTCGAGGGTTGGTTGGCTTCCTTGTAGTTTGTCTTTATAAGTCTCCTGTTCTCTTTTCTCGCGAGCTGATTTTCGGCCTCTCAATGATCTTCTAGCCGAAGTGTGTGAATCCCCTATTTCACCTTCCTCTTCTGAATCCTCCGATCCTTGCTCTTCCTCGGCCTCTTCTGTGGGTATCTCTTTCTGCTTGTCTGAGTTAGGTTCAGCTTGCTTTGATCCCGAGGGGACCTCCATGTGGGGCGATGCTTCATTCTGAAGTGACTCTGTTGTTGATCAGCGGTGCCCAGTTCCTTGCTACCCAGATCTCCATGGTTTTGGGGGATGGCCAGAGTCCAATGAACTGCCCAACCAAAGCTCTCTCTGCCAATGAGAGGGCGACCTGAATCGGCCCCTCAGGAGGGAGCTCAATCTCAGGAATGTCATTTAGACGCTTGAGAAACTTCGCAGCCTCAGTTGCTTTCTTCTTTGGGAGAGATTCCAGCAATTTTATGAACGCCTCTGCATCAGAATGGTGAGGCGATGACGGTTCCATTTCACCGGCAGCTTAGCTCGGGCGGGGCGAGCTTTCCCAGGCTTCAGCTCTCATAGTCGTCGATCCAACCCAGAGAAAAGAGGGACACCGCACAGGATGGGGGGTTAACTTGGGGAGGGAGCATCAGAAAGGAATTGAGACACCGCGCAGAGTCGGATCGACGCAGGGAGCCACCGAGGCGGCCACAGGGCCGAGGCAGGACTCGAGCGCAGCGAGTGCAGAGCTAGGTCTCCTCGCGAAAAAACAGATCAAAAGGTAGTGGGCTTGGCCCGGTTTAGACTAACTACTCGCACGACGAGCTACGACCTTGCTCGAGATCAAACACAAGATCGGTCCATCATGACGAGGCCGACTTTACCACTACGCCACCTCCACAACCTTTAAAAAAATGATTCCATCTTAACCATATCTAAAAACTTACAAATATAACAAGATTCTTAACCATATATATTTACCCCCATTTTACCATGGGTATTATTAACTTGCAAATAAGTTTTTTTTACAATACCATGGGCCAATACCATGGCTTACTAATACCACATGTCCAAAAACCATAACTCACTCCAAAATCAAAATATTATATATATATATGTGTGTGTGTGTGTGTATGTATATATATTATATTATTTTGTTTTTAGTGCCCAGTATGGTAGAGATGTTGTAATGTAATGTTTAAAATTTTGACTAAGTCAGATTATATAAAAATTAATTAATTAATTTAAATAAAAAGATAAATGTAATGTAATGTAAACATTATAAAAAAAAAAAAAAAAAAAAAACAAAATAAAATAACCATATAAAAATAAAAATAAAAATGACCCATGGTATTGGCACATGGTATTGAGAATCCATGGTATTGACCCATGGTATTCATGTTGAATATAACTTATTTAAAGAAGGAAATTAAACCAAACTATATCCATGGTATTGACTCATGGTATTCATGTGGAATATAACCTATTTAAAGGGGGGAATTAAACCAACCTAGCTCCATCTTTAACTCCGGATCTACAGAAGGATCAAATCTCTTTGCACTCTAAAAAGAGGTTTGCATATCAAGAGATTTGATCCCTCTAGGCTCTTCGTAGATCCTAGATCCATCTTAACCTAGATCTTATTTGATCTAGATCCATCTTAACCCGACTAGGTTAAATTGGTATTATCTACTCTCTAAATTAATGCATACACAACAAATTTCTTCTTTCATGGCCTTTGTAAAATATAATTTTAATGAAAACGTTCTTCATCATTTATAGGTGTATTCAAATGAAGGATGAGTAGGGATGAATAGGATCTCAGAGCTCTCGAAGAGAGCCTTTCCACCCTCATTTAGTGAGAGGGTCTAGGTTAAGATGGATCTATATCCATCAGTCAAGAGAGCCTTTCCACCCTCATTGAGTGAGAGGGTCTAGGTTAAGATGGATCTATATACATCTTAACCTCACACCTCCACCCTCATTGAGTGAGAGGTTCTAGGTTAAGATGGATCTATATCCATATTAACCTTGGACCTCCAAAGTTTTGATCCCTCTCGAGGTGGAAAGGCTCTCTTCGGCCGCTTCAGGGATCAAATCTCTTTTCACTCATGTAAAATAAAAATAAAAATGACCCATGGTATTGGCACATGGTATTGAGAATCAAGGGTATTGACCCATGGTATTCATGTGGAATATAACCTATGTAAAGTGGGAAATTAAACCAACCTAGATCCATGGTATTGACACATGGTATTCATTTTTAATATAACCTATTTAAAGGGGGGAATTAAACCAACCTAGCTCCATCTTAACGCTAGATCTACATAAGGATCAAATCTCTTTTCACTCTAAAAAGAGGTTTTGACCTAGATATTTTTTATCCCTCTAGGCCCTTGGTAGATCCTAGTCCATATTAACCTAGATCCTATTTGATCTAGATCCATATTAACCCCGGGTAGTTTAAGATGGTATTATCTAATATTCTCTATTATCTACTAGGACGAATAGGATCTCAAATCAGTCGAAGAGAGTCTTTCATCCCTCATTGACTTAGAGGGTCTAGGTTAATATGGATCTAGATCCATCCTAACCCCGGATCAATCAAGTAATGAGAGGGATCAAAACTACCGAGGTGCAAACCTTTCCTCAAGTTTTGCACTCAAGAAAGAGCTTTGCACCTCAAGATATTTGATCCCTCTCGACGCTTGATAGATCTAAGGTTAAGATGGATGGTCTAGGTTAATATGGATCTAGATCCATTTTAACCTAGACCCTGTCACTCAATGAGGGTGGAAAGGCTTTCTTCACTCAATGAGGATGGAAAGGCTTTCTTCGACCACTCTGAGATCTTATTCATCCTTCATTTGAATACACCTATAAATGATGAAATTTTTCATTAAAATTATATTTTGTAAAGGCCATGAAAGAATAAATATGTTCTATATGCAGTAATTTAGATAGTAGATAAGGGAAGAAAATTTGTATAGATCCATTTGCATTAATCAATAGTAATAATGTAGTACTTAACACAAATTTACTTCAACTCTCAAAGAAGCCCTCTATGGTTTGTTATCTTGGTCTCTCCTTGGGCCTCTCTCGAAAATTCTCTAGCATAAACTTAATTAAATATTTTCTTTCATTTCCCTCACCTTAGTCATCATTATATGGATGGAGGAGAGGTAGTATTAGGATGAGTGGATGTGATTGAATAGTTTAGTGTCGTAGGAAAAGCTAAGTTGGTAGGCCATTTTCCTAGTGGTACATATGGAGTGTAACTCAAGTCCCATGCCAATTTCCTTAGGATTATCAATTCTGGACAATGAGATGGTGGTCACAGTTTGGAAGTAGTGTAACTTGCAATAATCACATGCTACAAGTTATATAGCCCACCATTTATGACACTATGCTAGTTTTTGTGGTAGCAACCATATTCAAAATCATGTCACCAAGAGGAAATGACATAGTGTCTCAATGTAGAATATGATGAGATCATATAAGGCACATAGGGCTGGCCTTTAAAGTTGTAATAGAATATGAAATTTATAGGTGTCTAAGGAGAGGTATGGACATACCTGAAGTAAAAAATTAATCATATTGAAAAAATTGGAGACATGGAATAGTGTATAAGTCCTTTTTAAGGATGAGGAAAAAATTCAATAGGTTTGGAAATGTTACGATAGATTTCACTTGGTATGTCTAGTTTTAGTCATGCATATGGGATTGTAGAGAGGACATGTCAAAGTACTATGTGAAAAAATCTTAGATTAAAAGGGGCTAAAATTAGAGAGATACATTAGAAGGATGGTCAACTAGAAGAACAAAATCCATAAAAGGGTTCTAAAAGGTATGATAATTTAAAAATACCATAAATATTTATTGAGATTTCTCATTGAGGTGATTCAAAATCCATTGGAAAGAAAAAACCTAGAAAAATATATGTGGAAAATAACTATAGCTATTTGATATCATTATTGTTAATATATTGAAGTTGTAATTTAATGGTTTTAGCTAAATATCAATGAAGAAATGATGGAAATACCTAAATTCAATGGAGATGAAGATAACAATGAAACAATCATAAGCAATAGCTAAGAATGGTAAGGGAAAATGGAATTAAAACTTTAAGGGAGATAAATTATTTTCACCAAGAATCATTGATGTGGTGGAAAATCATTTAAAATGGTACTACGCCTAACATCACATGGGGATTATTTGAAAAAATATTCTCAAATAAATGAATTAGGGATACATCAATAGATCATATGCATAAAATTGAGGATGAATTAGAACAAGCTAAAGATGATATCAAGAAGACGGGTGATGAGTTATTTAAGACACAAAACCTTAATGAAGTACTCATTAAGGAGATTGAATAATTAAAAAAAGGAAACAATAGTGAGGGGATATGGAAAATGGAAAACTCAAGGAAGGAATTGAAGATTAAAGATGAAGTAATAGAAAACTACTAAACTATGTCAAAAGGTTGAAAGAAGAAAAGAAGCATTACGAAATCAAGAAGAAACTAGGATCTTACATGAGGAGACTACCAAAAGACTTGAAGTTTAAATTTGCAAGAAGATTCACTGAGATCTATACATAAATGAGGTATAAGCATAAATGCATCAAGTAGAATTGAAGAAGCATGTCATAAATTGATAGATGGGGCCACATTGTAGCTTCAAAAAGAGAAATGAGAAATAATTCAAGAAATTATCCAAAGGATACTTGAATAATTTCAACTCAGTATAGAGGATATGCATTCCAAATATAATACTATTATCTCCAAGGATAGAGAAATCAAATACTACAAAAAGAGGATAGAGGAGGCCAAAATCTCTTGAAATAAGACAAATTAAATGGATATGCAAAGTGAAGGAAAGACATTAAATGTGAAACCATATCAACATCCTCATTTCCAAGAAATATTTCAAAGAAGAAAAGAAGATCGATATAAGTATATCAAGGAAAACAAAAATATACATATCAACATTACCAAGGAAGAAGATGGAATACTCATCAATGTTCATTGGATAGGGAATCACAAAATCATTATTCATTAGGAGGTTAATGAAGACCAATGCCTACAATAAATTGGAGAAGTCACAACAATAATGCATGGAACCAAAGGAAATAAAACTATTCAACAAGTAACCATAAAGGATTAAACTAAAGAGAAATGAGTTTGGATGGATGGATCATCATAAATTGCAAGAAGAATGTAAGAATAAAAGGGAAAAATATTAGATACTACTATTACACTAGATACAACTATTTCATAAATTCCACAAATGGTGCAACTATAACATGTCTTTGGAGACTTGAACCCACACAAATAGGGAAATTATTTATTTGCAAAACCACTTGAGTTAAGATCCTTTGACAAAGATCATATAGTCATTATTAAGGACATGTGATTTCGATGCTTGAATGTATTTTAGTATTTGACGTAGGAGGTTCTCCTATTCTTTAAGAGGTTATTCTATAAATTTTCTATGTTATCTATATCAATGGTATCTTCCATGGGGTTAAATTACTTTACAACATATAAATGTATACTTAACAGGATCATCCTAGTGATGAAGGGGTGACATGAGAAAATTATAAATCGGTATATATAGAGATTGTATAGTCACATTTTTTAATTGGAATGAGAATTTATAAAGAATAGATAACTTTGAAATATTAGCTACTACTATTACATTAGATACAACTATTTCATAAATGCCACAAATTATCCAGTTACAACATGTCTCTGGAGACTTGAACCCACACAACTAGGGAAATGATTTATTCACCAAACCACTTGAGTTAAGATCCTTTCACAAAGATCATATAGTCATTATTAAGGACATGTGATTTGGATGCTTGAATGTATTTGAGTATTTGTAGGAGGTTCTCCTATTCTTTAAGAGATTATTCTATAACGTGTCTATGTTATCTATATCAAAGTGATGCTCCATGGTCACACTATTGTACATGGTGTGTGCTTTTGGTTTTTTATGTCCTTGTATCATAATGACTATGTATTATTTTGTATTAGGAAAAGTGTAATTAGATGATATATTCCACTAGGAAGTTAAATGAACATTGTAGGTGAAAATAAATTATATGTATAAATGGGTCTTCGTCTCTAGACATATTATTAAACATAGGAGCATTTGAAGGTAATATGGTAAAAAAATATAGACCATATTAGGTGATTATGTATGAGATCGCTTGTGAAGTGTGCTAACTAAAGCAAATTAAAAGTTTCCAAAAATGGGATTCTAACATTGGAAAATGTGTTATGATGTATATAGGAAGGGCCTTTTTGGACTATTAGGTAGTACATTCGCACCAACCCCACTAACCTTGAGGAAATTTCTACCACCTACATCATTAGAAGCATTGTTTTAAGGGTTGACGCTAAAATGATGTATTTATTTTTTAAATATAGTCAAAAGGAAAAGATGCATTTAATATTTTTATTCTATTGAAGGGCATGTTCAAAATAAGAAAACAAATATCATAGATATTGAGTCTAGGGGTTTGTCACCCATTAAAAAAGAATCCAATCATAGGTAATTATGTGCTCATAGTAGGTAAAATAAAGCTAGGTAGACCTTACAGAGAATATTGGGGTGAGTTGGTAGCATCCCTTATTTAGGGATACTTGATGTCTAAGGTACATGAATGGGAGGGATTGTAGGGATTGTATTATTGATGGGGATGGATGATATAGATAATTATTTTTCAATATTAATAAAAAATGAAAATAACATCATATATATATATATATATATATATATATATATATATATATATATATATATATATATATATATATATATATATATATATTCCAAATCATTAATATAAATATACTAAATAATTATTTTTAAGATAGGCTTTCAGCGATAATCACATCAGACTTCATTTTTCGACGCGTTTTGAACCAACCAGTGTGGTTCATCATCAGGACAAGATGAAGAATCAGATCGAGGCATAGGTTAAATAGAGAGACACATCATTCAAATGGCTAGAAAAAAACAGCTATAATTGACCACAGGGAATGGGTACAGCTGACAAGTCAACATCTATATTTGATTGGTCCACGGGGTTAGGGAAATTTGAGTTAATTCATTAATTATTTAGTTAGATATATCTATTTATTTAATTTCATATGCACCTAAATATATCTAAATGAAATTTTTGAATTAGGAATAATAAACCAAATAATTAATTACCCTCATTTTTCTTTACTAATAATAATAAAAATTAAATAAACCCATAATAATATAGGGAAAAGAATACTATGTTTATTATATAAATAACTAATTAGTTAATTAATTGGTTAATTTTATTATGGGTCCTATTTTTTATATAACCAAATAGGAATAATATTCTAAAAAATAGATGAACCCATAACGGTTCTAACCTATGAGGTGTTATGGTATGAACTAGAATAAATTAATAAATAAAGGATTGTTAATTACTTATATAACTCTTTTATTCAAATTAATTATTTATATTAAATGAAGGAAAAATATTAAGGGAACAATTCTTTATCTTTCAATTCAATTCAATTCTTTATCTAAAATAAAAGATCATAATTTTAAACTTACTTATTTATATATCAAATTATTAAGTAGAAATATACTAAAATTTTATTTAGAACCTAAACTCAGATATTAAATAAATAATAAGGGAGTTTTTATTATCCTCTTATTTAGAGCAAATAAAAATAAGTAAATTTAAATTATAAAAAGGCAAGAAAAGGTGAGGAGCATCAGAAAAACAACAAAACAATAGAAAGGAAAATCACACAATCCAGAGGACGAGGGAAAAAAGTAGAAAAGAAACCCAAAGACGAAAAGAGGAAAAAGGGAGGGCTAAGAGGAAAGGGCAGGAATCCAACAATTGCTAATCTTCCAGCCGTCATCCCTACTGAGATTGCTCGGTCTCCTTTCAATTTCAATGGCCTCCCTAAACATCCAGTGGTGAAAGTGAGAAATATTAGCAATAACCTTGACCTTCTCAATACATATATGATGCTTATTCTTTTCTGCATGTTTTGCTAAGGCTAAAGTCTGGGTCCTCCCATGCTTGATGTCAGTTGCATGCTCATGAATCCTTTGATTAATAGAGTGCCCAGTTTCACCAACATAGGGGGTCCCACACGAACATGGAATAACATAAACACCTTTCATGTCCTTAGGGTCAACAGGGTCTTTAACAGATCTTAGGGAGCTACGAATGGTGTTGAGGGGTCTAAAGGTAGAGGGGACATTATGCTTTCTGAGGATTCTCACAATATTGTCAATTGTCCCTTGGATGAAAGGGAGATGCACCCCTGACGCTCGATCTATGGGGTGTTTCTTAACCTTAGGACCTTTTCCAACTTTTAGGAAAGCTTTTATACCTTGGTGCTTACTATAACCATTGTTAACGAAAACGTTAAGAAAATGGGTTATCTCTTTATCAAGGTTCTCTTCATCAGAGATTCTTAGCGCACGAGTAGCAAGCGTGTTGAGAACACCCCATTTTTTAGCCTGGAAATGATGAGAGTTTGCATGAAGATACTACTCAATATGAGTTTTCTTCTGAAACACTTGGTGGGAGAAAGAACCATCATCCTTCTTCGAAATGAGAGCATCAAGGAAAGGCAGACACCCATCAACTTCCTTCTCCATAGTAAACTTTATGGATGGAGATTGATTGTCAAGATGCTGAAAAAATTGATCTAACTCAGCTTGGCCATGAGGCCAGATGACACCAGTATCATCCACAAATCTTTTCCATAGCTTAGGCAGGAGGTGGGTTGATGCCAAAGCCTTGGATTCAAAGTCTTCCATAAAAATATTAGCAACAATCGGGGACAAGGGGGAGCCCATGTCCACCTCGTATGTTTGTTCATAGAAAGACAAATCTCTGCTAAATGAGCGATATTAGGGTCAGTGAGGTGATTGATGACCTCAATGGCCTCCTTAATAGGGATGCACGTGTAAAGAGAGACCACATCGAAACTAACAAGAATGTCCTCAGGATAATGCTTTATGCCTTTTAACTCATTGATAAACAAAGAAGAGTCTTTGACGAAGGACTCTGTAAGCCCAACAAGGGGTTTAAGCTTCAAGGCAAGGTATTTGGCTAGGAGGTAAGTGGGACATCCTATGGTGTTGACAATGGGTCTCAGGGGGGCCCCATCCTTGTGGATCTTTGGAAGCCCATAGATCCTAGGAGTGATGGGGCTACTCTCAATAAGTTTGTGACTAAAGGAACCCACTCGTAGCTCCCTAAGATTTGTTAAAGATCGTGTTGACCCCAAGGACATGAAAGGTGTTTATGTTATTCCATGTTCGTGTGGGACCGCCTATGTTGGTGAAACTAGGTGCTCAATTAATCAAAGGATTCATGAGCACACAGCTGACATCAAGCATGGGAGGACCTCGACTTTAGCCTTAGCAGAACACGCAGAAAAGACTAAGCATCATATATGTATTGAGGAGGCCAAGGTTATTGCTAATATTGCTCACTTTCACCACTGAGGTTTATGGAGGCCATTGAAATTGAAAGGAGACCGAGCAATCTCAATAGGGATGATGGCTGGAAGATTAGTAGTTGTTGGATTCCCCCCCTTTTTTATTCGACCCCCACCCCTCGCCCCCCTTTTTACCCTTTTCGTCTTTGGGTTTTCTTTCTTCTTTTTTCCCTCGTCCTCTAGATTGTGTGATTTTCCTTTCTATCGTTTTTTTGTTTTTTGATGCTCCTCACCTTTTCTTGCCTTTTTATCATTTAAATTTACTTATTTTTATTTGGTCTAAATAAGAGGATAATAAAAACTCCCTTGTTATTTATTTAATCTCTCAGTTTAGGTTCTAAATAAAATTTTAGTATATTTCTACTTAATAATTCGATATATAAATTTAGGTTTAATCCTTATTGTTCCCTTAATATTTTTCCTTCATTTAATATAAATAATTAATTTGAATAAAAGAGTTATCTAATTTCTTTAGTAATTAATAATCCTTTATTTATTAATTTATTCTAGTTCATACCATAACACCTCATAGGTTAGAACTGTTATGGGTTCATCTATTTTTTAGAATATTATTCCTATTTGGTTATATAAAAAATAGGATCGATAATAAAATTAACCAATTAATTAACTAATTAGTTATTTATCAAATAAACATAATATATTATTCCCTATATTATTATGAGTTCATTTAATTTTTATTATTGTTAGTAAAGAAAAATGAGGGTAATTAATTATTTGGTTTATTATTCCTAATTCAAAATTTTCATTTAGATATATTTAGGTGCATATGAAATTAAATAAATAAATATATCTAACTAAATAATTAATTAATTAACTAAAATTTTCCTAACCCCTAGAAGAGTCAAATATAGATGTTGCCTTGTCAACTATACCCACTCCCTATGGTTATTCTAGCCCTTTGAATGATGTGTCTCTCTATTTAACCTAACTATGCCCACTCCCTGTGGTCAATTATAGTTGTTTTTTTCTAGCCATTTGAATGATGTGTCTCTATATTTAACATAACTGTACCCACTCCCTGTGGTCAATTATAGTTGTTTTTTTCTAGCCCTTTGAATGATGTGTCTCTCTATTTAACCTATGCGTCCATCTGGTTCTTCATCTTGTCCTAACGATTAACCACACCACTTGGTTCGAAACTCGTGGATAGTCAAATATAGATGTTGCTTTGTCAACTGTACCCATTCCGTGTGGTCAATTATAGCTATTTTTTCTAGCTGTTTGAGTGATGTGTCTCTCTATTTAACCTATGCCTCGATTTGATTCTTCAACTTGTCATAACCATGAACCACACTTGTTGGTTCGAAAGGCGTGGACAAATAAATTCTTATGTGATTATTGCCGAAAACCCATCTTAAAACATTGATATAGATGAAAGAAGCCTCAATCCTATAAATAATTGTTTCTAAACATGAGTATAAAACCAAAATTTACCTCATATAAAACCTTTTTTTGCAATTACCTTTAGCCAAATAAATAAATTAATTAAAATTAAAACAATATTTAAATATAAGTAAAACAATACATAAACGAAGTTTAATAACCAAATTTAATAGGTTAAATCATAAAAAATAAAAATAAAAACCTACACCAATCTATATTTACTTTTTTCTAAAAATTTGATATAAATAATATATTTGTTTATATCAATAAAAAAAAAATCATAATTACAAAAAAAATATTAATATAAAAAGTTAAAATAGATTAAAATCCAAAGCGATGGGGCCTTACTCAAGGAAGTTGTAGGGGCACACAACTAGGGTTTCCTTGCTATCAGTGCCTCTCCTCGCTCAATTGTTGTGTGGAAGTGTGTCATTAAAGCATTGCTCATGGTATATCTTCTAATTTTGTTGTTGATTCAAATATATAGACTTAGTTGCCAATTTTCCCAGGCTCGTTCGTGGGAATCCTTTGGTTTTCAGTTGTGATGGAGGTTTTTGTTGTGGTTTTTTATGGCTAATAATTTAGATATTACTCTAATCCAGCTTTATTTACTAACATCGAAAGATTCCCTAAGATAATTCTGTTATCGGTTTATGCTTAGAAAATAGTTTGTTGTCATCTTTCTATGACGAGGTTTGCCTCAAGCAATGCCATTGACGGTTGTATTTTGATTGAATACAGATCAGAAGTTTATCTTCACTATTTTTGTGAATCCATAATGGGAATCCCCTCTTCTAGGAGAAATACCATCTATCTAAATAATAGATGTAGATGTGCCAGAAGGTCTGATGCCAGACATAGGATCTTTTGTGGCACCTCAAACTATTGATATCTTGAAGGAGAGAGGATTATCAGGAAAATTTGTAGGCTTTTTCTTACCCTTAAAATTGTTTTTGAATGGATTTTTGTAAATTGGGGTGGTCATAATCTTGTTGCAATATTTTATTATGGTAAAGGTTATTTTACATTTGTTTTTGATAGCATGGAAGTTAGGGACCTCATCTTCAAATTTGGCCCTCACTTCATGTGATCCAAGGGAATGTTGCTGTCACACTGAACCCTTAAATTCAATATGAACATGGGAATCCCTTCAACCCCTATTTGGGTGATAATTACACATCTCCTCGTTTTCTTTTGGGGTAAGGATACCTTCACAACAATAAAATACAAGTTGGGTCACTATACAACCCATGCAGAGCCTAAAGGATATATGTTCATATATGTTAGAATATGCTCATAAATAGCTTTGATAAGTGATTTCATGAGGAAATCCATCTTGGTTTGGAGGGATGGAGCCATATTCAATCTATTTATTATCAGCAAGTTCTTTCTAAATGTAACTCTTGCCATGAGTATGGTTACTTTGTACGAAAATGTCCAATCATCGAATATTTGTCATTAATTTCTAAGATAAATCTAAATCCCTACATTAATGATGAGAAAGGCCTCAATCAAGTTTCGAAGGGGACAAAGAATCAAGTTATATCAAGGTCTTTATCTTCCTTCCATCCTTAGCCTCAATCTTGCTCCAATAACATATTTGGATATTTTCCATCTCAAGATCCCAAACCATATATTAAAGAATACAAACTCTTCGAAAGATAATGCACTTATATCCAAGGTTCTCAAAAAAAAATTAATAATAATAAGAAAGATGATATTGCACTTAAAAAAAATGTTGAATATGGTAATGCCCCATGGTCTCACTCATTTTGAGAAGTGTTTAATGAAAAACTTATTCACCTCCCCCCGTTTGGCGTGAAGTGGGAAATATAACAAAGGAAAAAACTCAAGCTCTAAATAATCTCTACACTCCTTTGGTTTACCCGGGGTAATGTTGAATATGGTAATGCCCCATGGTCTCACTAATTTTAAGTGTTAATGAAAAACTTATTCACCTCCCCCCGTTTGGCGTGAAGTGGGAAATATAACAAAGGAAAAAACTCAAGCTCTAAATAATCTCTACACTCCTTTGGTTTACCCGGGGTGTAAAGGGCAAGGAGATGTAATTTCACCTTTTTTGTAAAGGGCTCGAAGATGTAATTTCACCTCTTTTCAATTAGTATGTGTTGTAAATGTTGTCTAATTTTGAAATTCTTTTTGTATATTTACACATATAAACATAATGGCTTAGACACCAAAGAAATCATGTTTTTTTTATCTAGTGGACACTCTAGGATAATAATATGTATGAGTGAGTTAGTTAGAATTATCAATAAATTAATATATTAAATTTTATTGCAATGAGAGGCGTTGGACACCTTAGGATAATAATATGTATGAGTGAGTTAGTTAAAATTATCAATAAATTAATATATTAAATTTTATTGCAATGAGAGGCGCTCTAAAGCAGCAGAGTATGAGGGTGGATCTCACATAAACATGTAAATGTAAATGTAAACGTAAAATTAAACATGTTGTTTAACATTTAACATTTTTAATCTAATGTGGGCCTATTATTATTATTATGTATAAACACAAATTTAAAATATCTAATTATTATTATGTATAAACACAATATAAATTTAAAGTATAAAAAGGTTTAAGAACACTCAAAAAAGAGATATGGTAAATAAATAAAAATATAAATAAACTATAGGTATGGTAAATAAATAAAAAAGATATATAAACTAGAGGTATGGTAAATAAATAAACCATTTTTTTATATTTACTCTATAAACTTCTTTATATTTAAGAAAACTCAAAAAAGAGGTTTTATTTAAGTGAAGCTTATGGGCCAAATACCATATTTATAAAAGAGGTATGGTAAATAAATAAGTAGAAAAGAGGTATAAAGAGGTATGGTAAATAAATAAAAATATATCAAATAAGATTAAAAATCAACATCTAATTATATACCAAGCCTATGGGTCAAATACCATGGTAAATAAAAGAGATATAATAAATAAATAAAAAATTTAATAAACCATAGGTATGGTAAAATAAATAAAACCTCTTTCTATATTTACTCCATAAACCTATTTATACTAACTAACACTCAAAAAAGAGGTTTTATTTAGGTGAAGTCTATGGGGTAGAAAATCTTGTACATTCACAAGCTCATGCAATTTACTAAAGCACACTACAAGAATCTATTTCTACTTTCAAACCAACAGAAGCCATTAGATCGATGAAAACAATTTGAAAAAGAAGAAGATAAATCAATAGCACATAACACAAGGTGTAACACAAGGTGTATCTGGGGCAAGCCACTCCTCAAAACCCCGCTATTTGTATTGTATATATCAAAAATATGAGTGAAAATATCAAGCTTTTTCACACTAGAACAATTTCGCACAAGTATGCTCAACTCTCTCAGCTCACAAGCTAGCTCAAGTCAAATCCTTAGCCTATTTAGCAGCTCTCCAAGCCCCTAATCTCTTGGGTAATCCCTAGGATGAATAGCCCGTATTTAAAGGGAATTCATGCTTCCAAAATTGTACAATCCAAACATAGGTCCTTCTCTGATTTCATGCATGATATTTATAACTTAGTAAATCACACAATTGATAGTACATTGTCCCTATACTCTAGTCTCAATTGGGTCTTTCTTAAATGGACATGCATGTGTTTTTGATGAGGGAATCTTCAGTTAACTAGAGTGACACTTGTGGATGCACTAGTGAGCCAAGTGACTGTTAACTCTCTATAAGTTCCAAAAATAATTTGGAACTAATTTAACTTAACATAACTCAGTGAATTGAGTTATCTAATTTACAATTCAATTTAAACTCATATTGGACCCCTAAAACTTAGGGAGAAAATATATGTGACTTTAGAAAGACTTCCAACTCGAAATTCCTAAGTCAATTAAGTTAATTAGACTTGATTAACTATTTACAAGTTGCTATGAGTATAGAATTCGCTTTAAATTCACAATTTAAATTGAAGGACAAATTTAAACTCAAATTTCTTGTTGCCATTTCTCAACTCTCCCTCTCAACAAGAAAGGGATTATCAGCTACCCCGATCCTGTCTCTGTGAAACTCGAATTTACATCTTGACAATACCTTTGTCAAAATGTCAGCATTGTTCTCCTCCGTGGGAAACTAATCTAAAACCTAATTCGCCTCAATACACAATCTCTAAGATTATGATATCAGAGATCAATATGCTTGGACTGATCATGAAAAAATGGATTTTCAGAGACTTTGATACAACTATGATTATTGCAGTAAACTACAGTTGGATCCATCTACTGAAAAAACAAACTAACCAAGACCTTCCTCATCTATATGGCCTCACATGTTGCGCGACTCACATCCATGTACTCTGCCTCTGCCGAACTGAGTGCAACTGATCTTTGTTTCCTATTGTACCAAGATACTGCTGCTAACCCAATACTGAAGATCCTTCTTGATGTGCTCTTTCGGTTGGATGGACTCCCTGCCCAATATGCATCGGTGAAGCCTTGAAGCTTCACTCCCTCTATCCATTTGTACCATAATCCATACTGAGAAGTGCCCCTAAGGTATCTCAACACATGCTTTGTCGCCTTATAATATAGCTTGGTCAGCCTAACCATCACTTAACTAAGTTGGTTAACTGCATAGCACATATTTGGTCGTGTATTCAGAAAGTACATCAGTGAACCCACAAGTTGCCTGTAAATAATAGCTTCCTCTAGTTACCTGCTAAAGGTGTCTCCATTGGTTTTCTTCTCTCCATGCAGAATATCTTGAGTATCTCATTGGCATACTTGCCCTGAGAAACAAACAACTCCCCATCTCCCTGCCATACTTCCATGCCAAGAAGGTAATGCATCAGCCCCATGTCCTTCATATCAAACTCTCTTGCAGGTTCCTCCTTGTAAAACTTGATCTCTTGATCATCACCTGTCAGTATGAGATCATCAACATAAAGTACAATGATCAATAGTTTACCTTCCACCACTATGTGGTACAAGTTCACATCTGCTTCACTCTTCGTGAAGCCCAACCCGGTGAAGTAGCTATCTATCTTGGTATACCAAGCACGGGGTGCTTGCTTCAACCCATACAATGCTCTCTTGAGTCGACACACATGTGACTCAAGGTCGAAGGTCTCAAAACCTTCAGGCTTCTCTATGTACACCTCTTCCTCAATCATGCCATTAAAGAAATTTGTCTTCACATCCATCTAATGTATCTTCCAACCATTTGTGTTAATAGCGTTAATATATATATGATTGATGAATACCTTTCAATAGGAGAAAGGATCTCATCATAGTCAATCCCCTCTACCTTTGAAAAGCCATAGGCCACAAATCTAGCCTTATGCTTCTCCACACTACCATCTGCAGCTTGCTTTACCTTGTAAAGTCAATGGGATCTCAACACTGACTTGTCCTCTGATCTCGGGATCACATCCCAAACACTTTATGAACTATGGAGTCATACTCCTCCACCATGGCAGCAACCCAAATCAGCTGCTCCATTTCTTCCTTAAAGGAAGATGGCTGTGTCACAACACATTCACCCATAATAGCCATGTATCTAGTGTACCTCTCAGGTGCGCTTTCTTCCCTCTCTGGAAGACTCTGCCTAAGTGGATGTCTCCACTCCCAGATCCTCTGCATGTGGCTACTCCACATCAATATGAGGCTCCTCAACCTTAGGAGCTAAAAGCTCCTCATCCGCATGTAGTTGAAGCTCCATCTCAAGGGAAACTCGCATGGCCTTCTCCTCATCGAATCTCACATCCCTGCGAACCACTGTCATCCTATTAGTCAACAAGTACACCCGATAGTTGTGAGGTGTATCAATGTACCCCACAAATATCCCCACCTCTGTTGTCGTCTCAAGCTTCTTCCTTGCATCTTTGGTCACATGGAAATATATCGATGACCCAAAAATCCTGAAGTGACCAACATATGGCCTCTTACCGAAATAAGCCTCCTCTGGTGTCTTCATCTCAAGTATCTAATGTGGGCTACAGTTCTGAACATAAACCTTTGTGTTACATTCCTCAGCCCAAAAGTGTAGTGGTAGGACCTGATCATGCAACATCGCCCTCGCCGTCCCTACTATGCTTCGGTTCTTCCTCTTTGCCACCCCATTCTGCTGAGGGTTATGGGGTGTCGTCAAATACTATTTAATCCCTTCAACTGCACAGAAGTTATTAAACTCATTTTAGACATTCTAACCACCATTATCCCTCCATAGAGCTTTAACCTTATTTCCTAACTCTTTCTCCACTTCTCCACCAATGCTTTAAACTAACAAAAGTTTGTGAAAGTTTGATCCTTTTTCTACATGAAAAATATCTATCATTTTCGAGAAAAGTCATCAAAAAATTTAACATAATACCTATGTTCAGTTGTGGATGTTGTCGATAATGGTCCACACGCATTTGAATGGACTCACTCTAGTAGCCTCTACTTGACTATCTTTTTCGTGAAAGGAAGACTTGGTGTATTTCCCAAAGTACACCTCTTGTATGTATCAACTTTCTCAACCGTACCTTTGGGAAGACCGATAGATATCTGTTGCAATATCTTCAAAGCCCCATGATGCAAGTGGCCCAATTTCCTGTGCCACAACTCATCAACGTCTTGGTTATGCACCCTTTATGCTTTTTTGCTCAAAGCAGCACACTACTCTACCTCCAGCTTACAGAGATTCTTCAACTAAATCCCTAACTTCTTTACTTGACCCATGGCTATGCGTCAAAGGAATGCCTTTCCTTTCGAGAAGATGACATCATAGCCTCTATCCTTAAGCATGGAAATGGATACCAAGTTCTTCTTCAACCCTGGCACATACATAACATTCTTCAAGGTGAGTGGAACCCCATGCTCCCTCTAAAACATAATCGTGCCCAATCCAGTAACACTACACCTCCCATCATCACCCATCTCAATATGCATATGGAGATCTTTCTCCTCTAGGTCACTAAATAACTCTTTGTCGAGAGTCATGTGGAATGAAGCTCCACTGTCTGAGTACCATACACCTCCCATAATTGATGACACCATACATGCAATGAGGGAAAATTCCAATTTGAATTGAGAGGCCAAAGCCTCACCCACCGCTCCTCCTGAGGACTTCTTCCTGGACTTCTTGAGTGGAAAAATGGCCCAGTTCATGAAAATGAAAGCACTTAACTTTCGTCATGTCTTTCTTCTTACCTCCTTGATAAGAATCTGATTTGGAATTGGAATATTTTCCTTTCCCCTTCTTCACCTTAATCGCTAAGGAACAATTCTCTTCTTCATTAGTGTTTGATGAAGATTCACCCATGGTGTTCCTCCTGATATCCTCCTGCATGAAATCTGACCGCAGTCATTCCCAATCCGACAGCTTCTCCCGACCATTTACAGAGTCTTGATAATTATGCCAACTCTTTGGGGGTCCTAGAAGAGAAAGACTCGCCATATCATCCTCGGCAACCATGATTCCAACACTTCCAAGTTCATCACGACACCAAGTGAACTTGTTCAAGTATTTTGGAATCAACTCGCCTTTCTCCATTTTGATTTTTCAACGTTTGTCCTTCAATGCCAATTTCCTTTGGTCATTTTTGTTCTGATACAAGTCCATCAATGTTTTCCACATAGTATACGGAGTTTCCTTGCCATGGAGACTTGAGACAATGTGGTCTCGAACTCCCTCAAGGATTATCTGCCTCGCCTTCACCACACACTTCTTCCATTCAGCCAAATTTTGTGCACTAATGCTACTAGCTTAGGAATTTATTGATCAACGAATTCCTTCAAGCCATTATCCTCTAACACAGCCTCCATTATGTCCCTCCAGACTATAAAATTTGAGTTTCCTTCCAAGGCATACTCAAGACGCAAACCATAGAACGCCATCTATCGATCCTGAAGTATGTATTGCAAATTCGAATTTCATCTGTAACCCAAAACTAAAAACTTTGAAATCTCCTCTATTATATTGTCTTCAACTCCAATACCATGTAGAAAATCATGTAGATTCACAAGCTCATGCAATTTACTAAAGCACAGGACAAGAATCTACTTCTACTTTCTTCCTATGGAAGCCAATAGATCGATGAAAATAATATGAACAAGAAGAAGATAAAAGAATGGAACATAACACAAGATGTATCTAGGGAAAGCCACTGCTCAAAACCCTGCTATTTGTATTACATATATCAGAAATATGAGTGAAGATACACAGCTTGTTCTCACTATAACAATTATGCACAATTATGCACAATTATGCTCAACTCTCTCAGCTCATAAGCTAGCTCAAGCCAAATCCTTAGCCTATTCAACAAATCTCCAAGCCCCTAATCTCTTGCGTAATTCCTAGGATGAATAGGTTGTATTTAAAGGGAATTCATGCTTCCAAAATTGCGCAATCCAAACATAGGTCCTTCTCTGATTGCATGCATGATATTTACTTAGTAAAACACACAACTGATAGTACATTGTCCCTGCACTCTAGTATCAACTGGGTCTTTCTCAGAATCGCCATGCATGAGTTTCTGATGAGGGAATCTTCAGTTAACTAGAGTGACACTTGTGGATGCACTAGTGCACCAACTAACTATTAACTATCTATTAGTTCTACAAACAATTTGGAACTAATTTAACTAAACATAACTCAGTAAACTGAGTTATCTAATTTAGAACTCAATTTAAACTCATATTGGACCCCTAAAACTTAGGGAGAACATATACATGACTTCAGAAAGACTTCCAACTTGAAATTCCTAAGTTAATTAAACTTAATTAACTATCTACAAGTTTTGATGAGAATAGAATTCAATTTTAATTCACAGTTTAAATTCAAGGACAAATTTAAACAATAATTTCTTATTGTCATTTCTCAACAATACCATGGGCCAAATTATTATTATACCATGCAAAAAATATTACTAACCTTAATATTAATATTTAATTATTATTATTATTATTATTATTAAATATAATATTCATATTAATATTATTAAACTTAATAACTTTGGGGTAATATAATATTAAATTTCTTATATTATACTATATAGTAATATATCATGGTATATATTAACTCTAGATATATATGGGAGGGAAGAACAAAGACAAAGAGTGATAGAAGTGGACAGATAGGGGGAGTGAGAAGGGAGAGATGGAGATAAACCGAAGGAGAGGGGAGAGGAGGAATGAAGAGAGAGAGGAAGAGGAGTGAGAGAAGTAGAGAAGAGTAAGATAGGGAGAGGGAGACACAAAGATGGAGGGGGGAGAGAGAGACGAAAACAACAGGGGAGATAGTGAGAGGATTGGAGGGAAGAGAGAGAGAGAGAGAGAGAGAGAGAGAGAGAGAGAGAGAGAGATGGGGGAAGAGATAGGGAGGTATGAGATAAAGGGAGAGAGAAGAAGGATGAGAGAGAGGAGGAGAGTGAGAAGTGGAGAGAGAGAGGGAGTGACAAGGGAGATATGGAGAGAGAGAGAGTGCATGTTTAGGGGTGAGATAAAGAGACAAAGAAGGAGAGATAAACTCTAGAGATAATGGGGGAGAGAAGGAGAAAGGAGTGAGGGAGGGATATATTAACATACTTGGAGAGAGAGAGAGAGAGAGAGATATGGCGTAAGAGAGAGGATTGGAGGGGAGAGAGAGAGAGAGAGAGAGAGAGAGAGAGAGAGAGAGAGAGAGGGAAGGAGAGAGAGAGAGAGGATTGGAGGGACAAGAGAGAGAGAGGGGGGATAGGATTGGAGGGAAAAGAGAGAAAGAGAGAGAGAGATAGAGAGAGAGAGAGATTTATGGGGAAAGAGAGAGGATTGGAGGTCAAAGAGAGAGAGAGAGAGAGAGTGATCAGGGAAGAGAGAGGGAGGTAGGAGAGAAAGGGGGGGAGAGGAAGTACAATAGAGCGGACTTGAGAGAGATGATCAGACAGGGAAGGAGAGAGGAGGAGAGAGGGAGGGATAGGGAGATGGAGTTGGAGGGGGAGAGAAGGGGTGAAGGAGAAATACATAGAGATTGAGAAGTGGAAAGAGAGAGGGAGTGATAAGGGAGAGATGGAGAGATAGTGTGTATGTTTGGGGTTGAGATAAAGAGACAAAGAAGGAGAGATGGATAGAGTGGGGAAGAGTAGGAGAGAGGAGAGAGTGAGGGATATAATAACATAGTTAGAAGGGTGAAGAGAGAGAGAGAGAGAGAGAGAGAGAGAGAGAGAGAGAGGATGTGTGAGAGTGGAGAGAGGGAGGGAAAGAGAGATGCAATTGGAGGGGGAGAGAGAGGGAGGTAAGAAGAAATAAATAGAGAGAGAAAGGTGGAGAGAGAGAAGAGAGGGAGTGATAAGGAACATGTAGAAAGAGGGAGAGAGGATAGCAGGAGGGAAGAGAGGTAGAAGCAAGGGAGAGGGAGATAGAGAGTGAGAAGTGGAAAGAGAGAGGGAGTGATAAGGGAGAGATGGAGAGATAGTGTGTATGTTTAGGTGTGAGATAAAGAGACAAAGAAGGAGAGATGGATAGAATGGGGAAGAGTAGGAGAGAGGAGAGAGTGAGGGATATAGTAACAGAGTTGAGAGAGAGAGAGAGAGAGAGAGAGAGAGAGAGGATGTGTGAGAGTGGAGAGAGGGAGGGAAAGAGAGATGGAGTTGGGGGGAGAGAGAGGGAGGTAAGTAGAAAGAAATAGAGAGAGAAAGGTGGAGAGAGATAGGAGAGGGAGTGATAAGGAACATGGAGAGAGAGGGAGAGAGGGAGAGAGGATAGCAGGAGGGAAGAGAGGTAGAAGCAGGGGAGAGGGAGAGAAGGGGGAGAGAGAGAGAGAGAGAGAGAGAGAGGGGGGGGGGGGGGGGGGAGGGACGGAGGGATAGATTGGATAAAGAGAGTGTACATTTTTGGGGTGATATAGAGAGACAAAGGGAGATAGAGATATACATGGAAAGTGAAGAGAGGGAACAAGAGAGAGATGGAGAGAGGGAGGGAGGAATAAAGAGATTTATAGATATGGAGGGAGAGAGTGTGTGTGTTTGGGGGTCTGAGATAGAGACACAAAGAAGGAGAGTTGGAGGGAGATATAGATGTAGATGGAGGGGGAAGAAAGGGAAGAATATTTCTTGGACTAAATGAATTGATTTCAGTGTAGATGGTGATTTCTAATCCTATTTGATTGCTGCACTAGATGCATTGATTTCAATGTAGATGATTTCTAATACTATTTGATTGTTTTCACTAAATGCATTGATTTCAATGTAGATGGTGATTTCTAATCATATTTGACTGCTTGCACTAGATGCATTGATTTCAATGTAGATGTTGGTTTATAATCCTATTTGATAACTTACACATGATGCATTGATTTGAGTGTAAATGTTGATTTCTAATCCTATTTTATTGCTTGCATTAGATACATTGATTTCAGTGTAAATGTTGTTTTCTAATATTATTTGATTGCTTTCATTATGTAATAGCCCTGGTGAAAATTTCCATGAAATAAAAGTTACAAACAATAACCACGATCGATGGGACACTTATTCCAAGCTGAATGTTGGGAAACACATCCTTGGGGGTGTTCATTTGGTTGTTTATAGGTAAGTAAATTGGCAAAGGAAAATGGCTAAGATATTACAAGGAATTTTGACACATTTATTTATGAAAATAATGGAAATTAGGAGAAAAGGGAGGTGAAAGGTCACAGATTGCATGTGAGGAGGAAAATGACAGAAAATAATGGAAAATGAAGAAAATAGAGGCCTCATTCATAAAAAGGCTTCTGACAATCAGTTGGTAACCTTTTGTCAGTTCAATTTTGGAGCTCTCTCTCATGCTCTTGGACACTTAGAGTTTTCTTGGAGCACTCTCGGAGGGTGTGCCATACTTGGAGTCTTGGATCAAGAAGCAAAGGAAAATCAGGAAAGCGTAAGGAGGTATTGGGATCAGAAGCTACATCAGATTTTCTTGCAGGTACCGAGTTGCATGTATGTTTCCTTCACTAGTTTGGCATGCATGGCACATGCATGTGGTTCCTTGGTTGTGATTTGTCATTGGCATGGAGGATTTCTTGGATTGATAGTGGATTGCCTAGCCTTGTCATTTCCTAGATAGCCATGGTGATTGTGGGTTTATTTTTATTGTTTTTTGTTTGTTGATTCACATGTTTCCTTAGCTTGGGTTGAGTTATTAGTTCTTGGAAGCCCTAGTTGGAAAAACACTCTGGAAACCCTATAATAGCTTGAGTTGAGTTACTAGTCCTAGAAGCCTTAGTTGGAAAAACACTTTGGAATCCCTTGGTGGGTTGTGTTACTAGTCCTGGAAACCTTGGTTGGACAAACATTACGGAAGCCCGATGGCAATTGTGGGTTGAGTTACTAGTCCTCAAAGCTTTGTTTGGAACAAATGCTCTAGAAGCCCTGGAAGGCTTGGATGGAGACCAATTTGATGACAGTTTTGTGATGTCCGACCATGCGGTGGAATCATTGTTTGATGGATTGAGGTGGATGGCCTCTAGAAGCCATGGATGAGTTTTGATTGATGTGTTCTATGAGATCCCATATTAATGCTTGGAATATGGCACGGGGGTGAATGGCTGAAGAGAGATTTGGCTCAGCCATTCTACGGTCGAGTGGAACATGGAAGTCCAATCCCGGGTTTGGATTTTGTATCATTAATGAATGGTTATTTCTCCTTGTATTTCTATGAGCATTTTGATGGATTATATGTGGTCTATATGACTGTATTTTCATGAGTATTTTTTGTTGCTATTATGTTGGCTATGTAAGTGTTTTATGACAGCAGCCATAAGTGGCTCTCATCATGGTTTTACTTATAATTGAATGATCAATGTATATATGACCTAATGGATGGAATGGTAGTTGATGCATTGAGGCATCAATGTTTCTTAGTGATTCTTAGCTAAGTATGAGACCCCTATGCTCAGAATTGTGAACACATGTAGATTACACATTCGCAATATGTTTGACAAAATGTTTGTCATAGCTAGTAGGGGTCCAGTCAAGGTCTTGAAAAAGTATTTGTTTTAGTACTGTCATTTACATGTTATCTTATTGATTTGAAGAGATGGATCCATTCTGAGCAGTGACTTGGGCTCTGAGCCTGAAAGAGTGGCTTAAATCTCGGGGTCACTGGCACAACACAGATAATTCTAGTCCACAGTCACTCATAGGCAGGCCTATGAGAGTGACTTTAGGTTTTTGGTCGCACCTTTTCCCATAGCATGAGAATGAGTATGGCCCAAGAGACCTCAAACAGTAGTGGGACCCAAGGACACGATGTCTGATTGGCTGGCTTTTCCTCTGAGGGTTTCATTGATGATGTTGGATATCTGTATGGTGTGTTTCCATTGGTTCCACTTTCTTAATGTGACTTAGGAGGTCGAGTCATATCATAGTGGCCTCTCGTCGCATGTTTACCCATGCTGGTCAGTTGCTTGGGTAGATGTGGGAGGAGGGTGTTACAAAGTGGTATCAGAGCATGGTTCACCCCTTAGACTAGACATGTTGTGTTGGGCATGCATGCATGTCAGTTGCATGTGTGTCTCTCACACTTGATTCCATATGTTGTTACAATTGCATGATGTTGATGATTGTTGTGGTGATGTGCTCATGTGGAACTTAGCGTTATTTTGTGGGATGCATAGTTGTGAGTATATGACTCGTTATTTGTTGTTATATATATCTCTTACATGTATCATGTGGTTTCTTGGTTACGTTATTGTATGTTTGGTCATATGTATCATTCTTGTGTATTGTGTTACATGATGCTAAATACGAGTGTTGTTCATTTATGCTTGATTATATGTGTTATGTGTGGGAATGACCCGTACGGGTGCTTGAGTGTTATCCGCATGTAGGCTAGTGCATTGTCTACATTGTGGTTGTGCATGGTATACATACAATAGTACGATTTATGTTGTCATGCATAAGGTCATGGTATGTATGGTTATGTAATGCTTATGCATTTTCATGTTTGCACGTGGTCAAGTATACCATGATGTGGTGGATTTCATTGCTCATGAGGTTGTAGTATGTGTGGTGTAAGGTCATGCATTGATATATGGACCCTAGATAGAATACAGTTGCATGGTTATATGCTTAGGTACTATTCTTATATATTTTATTATGATGTTATACATGTATCGTTTTGATCTGTTGATCTTGCAGACAATGTATCCTCCCTGAGCTATACTAAGGTACGTTGATTTATTGTGATTTGGTTTAGCTGACATGATATACCTTGCAGGAAGAAACATCAAATGGCTAGAAAGATGGTTTACTATAGAGACTCTCCCTATGAATTCAAACAGTAGTATGGTGTTGGGAACACTTCTGATTTGGCAGTGACATTGGGAAGCTTAAAGGAAGAGATAAGGAGTTGTAAGGAAGATAATGATAAAATCATACAGTCACAAGAAAAGTTAGCAAAGGTAAATGTAGTCATACTTCAGATCTTGTCAGATTTGTAGCAACAGGGGTTGCTTCAGATCAACCATGAGCAGGAGAACAAAACTAATGGGGCATATGGCAGTAGATCGCATGGCAGTCACCAATCAGATAGAGATGACATAATCCAAGATTGCATACTTTTGGACACTCTGGAGAGGAGAAGGGACAGACACGGGTATGATTCTAGTTCTGATTCATATAGGCACTATGATCATCATCAATATCATCCTTATAGAAGGAGTGATATGGGATACTTGCTGGATGAATTTAAGAAAGCGAAGCCACCTACTTTTGATGAGTAAATGAAGAAACCATAGGATGAAAAGGCATGGTTGCTTGGCATGAGGAAGTTCTTCAGGTTGCATGATTACTCAGAGAACATGAATGCTAGAGTAGCTACCTTCAGTCTCAAAGGTAAAGAAGACATTTGGTGGGAAGATGCGAAGAATGTTAGGTGTATTCATGAAGAAGATTTGTCTTGGAGTGAGTTTGAGCAACTATTTAAGAAGGAGTACTTGTAAAAGGTACTTTGATGACAAGAAAAGGAATTTTATGAACTAAATATGGGTTCCATGATAGATGACAAGTACACTAGTAAGTTCTTGGAGTTATGGAGATATGGCCTTACCTCACAAAGGAGAAGGCCGAGATTCAAAGGTTCATTAGTGGGTTACTAGTTGCATTTAAATACAAGATTTAGTTCGATGAGGCTAGATATTTGGAGGAGGTCATTCGAAAGTTGAAGCATTTCTATGAACAATCGCAGCGCAACACTAAAACTAAGCTAATTTGGAGAGGTAATGTAAAGAACAAAGGAAAATGGGATAAAAAACGAGCAAGTCCACAGGGTACAGATAACAAAGAGACTGTTGCACCGCCTAAGAGGTCTAATGCATTAGATACAGGACATGGACATCAATCTAAAGAAAAGAATAAGGATGGAGGTTGGAAGCCTATAGAGTGTTGGACATGTGGCAAAGATCATCGCATGAGAGATTGTCCACAGAATCAAAGTGGTAGACTTCAGATATATAGTGCACAGGAGGCGCAGACTGTTGGATATGTTGGTTAGAGTATTACAGATATCTATGCAACCTTAGATAAAAAAATGGGCATAGCATCAGGAATCTATCATCGAGATGGATGGTAATATTTTTGATCAAGTTATTTCTATTTTGATTGACCTTGGATATAATTATAACTATGTTAGTCCAGACTTGGTGGATAAGTGGAGTTTGAATAAGGAGTTTCATGCAAAGTCTTGGTTAGTGCAGCTGGTTACAGGTACAAAGAAGTGAGTACATCATTGGGTAAGAGCTTGCGCATTTGACTTAAATGTTATGCCTATAGTAGCACATTCGAATGTATTACCGTTGCGATCATACAGTATGTTATTGGGCATGGATTGGTTGTATCTACATAGAACCAAGGTTGACTTCTATGACAAAGCTATTGAGTGTGTTGATGAAAATGGAGAACCAAGAGTCTTACAAGGTAAGAAGAAGGCCACATCAGTTAGGATGGTGGCAAATATGCATGCAAAGCATATCCACAGGAAAGGGTGCAACCTATTCGCAGTGCACATTTCTAATGATAAGGGTAAGGAGGTTGAGAATGCAGAGGTGTTGAACAAGTACCCGGTTTTATAGCAATTCAGGGATGTATTTCCTAAGGACATTCCAGATTTTCCACCTCATAGGGATGTCAGATTTTCTATTGAGTTAGTGCCAACGGCTGCTCTAGCATCAAAAACACCTTACAAGATGAGCACACCTAAGTTGCTAGAACTGAAGCTATAGCTAAAGGAAATGTTGGACAAAGGATAGATTAGGCCAAGTGTATCACCATGGGGTGAACCAATCTTGTTTGTGAGGAAGAAATATAGTACTCTCATATTATGCATTGATTATAGGTAGTTGAACAAAGTGACTATCAAGAATAGGTACCCTTTGCCACAAATTGATGACTTGTTTGATCAGCTGAGGGGAGCAGCAATGTTCAAAAAGATAGAACTGATATCCGAATAGCATCATGTATGCATCAAGGAAGAAGACATTTACAATACTGCGTTCAGAACCAGGTATGGGCATTATGAGTTTGTTTTAGTTCCATTTGGTTTAACTAATACTCCAGCTACATTCATGTGCTTGATGAATAATTTATTGCGTCCATATTTGGATATGTTTGTTATTGTGTTCATTGATGATATATTGGTATATTCTAAAAACAAAAGATCTCATGTCGAGCATTTAGCATCAGTGTTGAAATTGTTGAGAGAGAATCAGTTGTATGCTAATATTAGCAAATGCAGTTTCTTTCAGACAGAGGTACATTACTTGGGGCATGTCATCTCCAAGGAAGGCATTGCAATAGATCCAAAAAAGATAAGAGCCATCATGGAGTGGGTAGCTCCTAAGAATGTGGATGAGGTGAGATCTTTCACGGGTTTGGCAGGCTATTATCGGAGATTCATCAGGAACTTCTCACAGATTTCTTATCCTATTACATCATTGCAAAGGAAAGGTAAGAAGTTTGAATGGATAGAGGAATGTCAGTCTAGTTTTGAGCATCTCATGCAGTTGTTAACACATGCACTAGTGTTACAGATTGCAAACTCGGAAAGAGAGTTTGTTGTGTGCACAAATGTGTGCAAGATAGGACTTGGTTGAGTGCTTATGCAGGATGGATAGGTAGTGTGCTATGAGTCATGGAAACTGAATGAGCACAAGCAGAACTACCTGACACATGATCTTGAGTTAGCAGTGATTATACATGCACTGAAGATGTGGAGGCACTATCTTCTTGGCATATGGTTTGTGCTTATGAGTGATCACAGTGGGTTGAGGTATCTATTTGACCAACCCAATCTAAATGGTAGGCAAGATCAGTGGTTGGTCAAGATTAGCGAGTTCGAATTTGAGATCAGATACATCAAAGGCAAGGAGAACAGAGTGGTAGATGCTCTCAGCACGCAGGTATAGGTGAATCACTTATCAGTTATGACCTCTTATGGGATATATTTATAGGATGGGATCTTGTGGGCAGGACTGCAGGATGTCAGATATATGGAGATTGTTCATAGGTTGTAGCAGAGTACAAGTACAGGTATATGTGATGGTATAGGTATAGGTACAAGTAGTGGTATAGGTAGAGGTGCAGGTGTGGAGTACTTGGACTATTGTCTTACAACAAATGGATTGGTCAAGTTCCGAAATAGGATATATGTGTGAGATGACAGTGATATCAAGAAGGTGATCTTGAGGGAGTTTCATGTGAAACCATATTCAAGTCACCTAGGTTACCAGAAGACACTGACAACAGTGAAGAGATCTTCCTACTGGTTGAACTTGAAGATGGATATAGTAGAGATTGCAACTAGATGTTTTTATTTTCAGTGAGTGAAAGTAGAGTGTAAACATCTAGGTGGACTGCTACACCTGTTCGTGATTCCAAAGATAGTGAAGCAGCATGATTCCATCATGGTCATTTTGGACAGGTTAACAAAGGTTGCACACTTCATTCTGGTGAAGTCTACATTCTCAGCTAGTGATGTAGCATAGTTGTTCATTAGAGATACGGTTAGACTACACGTGTTCCAAAGAATATTTTATCAGACAGGGATGCAAAGTTCACTTCCAAGTTCTAGAAGGAGTTATTTGTAGGTTTGGACATAGAGTGGGCCTTCAACACAACTTATCATCCACATACAGATGGATAGACAGAGAGGGTCAACAGGATATTGGAGGACATTTTGAGGATGTATGTGATGCATTAGTAGTGGAAGTGGGAAGAGTATCTCCCGTTGGTAGAGTTCGCATACAACAAAGGTTATCAGGAGTCATTAAGGATGAGTCCTTTTGAGACATTGTATGGGCAAAGTTGTAACACTCCCATCAATTGGAGTGATCCGGTTGGTGTTGATTGGAAGAGAGATGTTGGTAGACATGGAATAAGAGATGTAGATGATCAAGAAGAATATAAAGGCAGTACAAAATAGGCATAAGAGTTATGTAGATAGGAACAGGTTGTTCAAGGAGTTATAGGTTGGGGAATAGGTGTACTTGTGCATCAAAAGGAAGAAGAGCTCCTTATAGATTGGCTCATGTTCCAAGCTGGCACCATTGTTTTGTGGACCCTTCAGCATTATTGAGAGGATTGGGCCAGTAGCCTATCAACTTGCACTACCTCCGACAGTGAAATTCCATGATGTTTTCCATGTATCATTGCTTAAGAAGTATGTTAAAGATGTTGATCATGTAATTGACTGGAATGTATTGCAGGTGGAACCAGATGGAGAATTTCATCTAGAGCCTCATTGTATATTGCAGAAAAAGGTGATCATGCTCCGGAACTGAGAAATAGAGCAAGTTAAAGTGCAATGGAAGCACTTGGGCCCAATGAAGTTACATGGGAGATGGAGGATCAGATGCACCCTATGTATCCTTCCATGTTTGTCTTTTGAGGCAAAGCAGCTTGACATGGTGATTTGATATTTTCTTATGGTGGTTTAGTATTTGCTTTATGGTGGTTTGGTCTATGCTTTATGATGGTTTGGTATTTACTTTATGGTGGTTGATATATGATTTGTGATGGTTTAATATATGCTATATGATGTTTTGATATATTCTTAGACATGGTGTAGTATATGTTTTGACATATGCTTTGGTATATGATTTGGCATATGTTTGGGTATCTATATTTTGGTGATGTTGTTATATGTACACCCATGTATGGATGTAAATATCGTAACGAGCTACGTTATAAAGCTCCACTATGAGGTATGGGTGTCATTTTATTATGTTATCATGTGGTTATGTTATCATGATGTTATGATGTTATATGAGTTGGAACTCAACAAGATGATCATTGTAAATACCATAATGAGTTGTGTCATAAAGCTCCACTATGTGGTATGTTGTCATGATTTTTTTCTCTTAAGAAGGTCTTTCATTGTAAATATTGCATTGAGCTGTGTTATAAAGCTCCATGAGAAGTATGTCTTCTTTCAGTAGGTTGTTGAGGTATATGAGTGATTGAACATCAAGGATAGTGTCCCCCAAGGGGGAGGGTTCTGTAACAACCCTAGTGAAAAATTCCATGTAATAAAAGTTGAAAATAATAACCACGGTTGATGGGACACTTATTCCAAGTTGAGTGTTGGGAAAGACATCTTAAGGGGTGTTAATTTGGTTGCTTATGGCTAAGGAAATTGGCCAAGGAAAATGGCTAAGGCATTACAAGGAATTTTGGCACATTTATTTATAAAAATAATAGAAATTAGGAGAAAAGGGAGGTGAAAGGTCACAGGTTTCATGTGAGGAGGAAAATGAAGGAAAATAATGGAAAATGAAGAAAATAAAGACCTCATTCATAAAAAGACTTCTAAGGATCAATTGGTAATCTTTTATCAGTTCAGTGTTAGAGTTCTCTCTCATTATTCTATCTCTCATACTCTTGGACACTTCGATTTTTCTTAGAGCACTCTTGGAGGGTGTGGCATACTCGTATTCTTAGAGCAAGAAGGCAAAGGAAAAGAAGGAAAGTGTAGGGGGGCATCGAGATCAGCAACTACATTAGATTTTCTTGCAGGTACCGATCTACATGTATGGTTCTTTCACTAGTTTTGGCATGCATGTGGTTCTTTGGTCATGATCTATCATTGGCATGGAGGATTGCCTAGATTGATAGTGGATGGCCTAGCCTTTCCATTTCCTAGAAAGCCATGGTGATTGTGGGTTTATTTTCATTTATTTTTATTTTTTTTTCTCATATTTCCTTAGCTTGGGTTGAGTTATTAGTTTCTAGAAGCTCTGGTGGGAAAAACACTCTAGAATCCATGTAACAGCTTGAGTTGAGTTACTAGTCTGTTGAAGCCCCGAAAATTAGGTCTCTAACAAGGGGGATACCCGCCCGGTCTGGACCTTGGTTGGCAGCTCCTTTTCTGTTTGGTATAGCAGGTCCGACTGGGGATATGGGACCAGTTTCCCAATTTAAGTGTGTGTGTGAGAAATATTGGTATTTTTGTTTCTAACAGTTTCTAAATGGAATACTTCTACTCTAATTCTAATCTAATAATAAGGAAATTATATTCTAATAAACAAAAATATGTAAATCTACACTAACCCGGGGTGTAATCTTTCTCCTATGCGATCTAAAATGATTTCAAACAACAACTGGTAATAAGGATCATTCAGCTGTTATGAGAAAAGAATTCAATAAAGATGAACCACTTCGTATAAAAAGTTAGACGAAAAAGTTGTGAAAAACATATCGCATAATGAGCTATTCATACACTAAGCATAAATAAATAGCTATCACCGTACAAAAGTGCCAAATGATAACTCAGGCATTCATACATTAATATATAAATAACTGAACTGAAAATCACTCTAACATGAGGCAGAAATAGTTAAGAGATAGAAATACCATTTATAACTAGTCCTACTCATGAGCTTCAAGTGATAATGATTTATCTCTTCTTGATCAAATATCTACTAAGAGTAAAAAAGTGCAACATTAGTAGCAGATATCAAATGAAAATATCAATTAATCGTCTTCTATTCATTCATCAAAACCTCCTCAGAGGGTACAGAAGTGCATGTTCTGGGGATAAGTTTTTGATAAATTTCAGGACCCTTCTCTAAATGCATGAGAAGGGTTTAAATACTACTAACTAAATCTAAAAATAAATTATTACAAAAAAGTAGGATGTGGTTTAAATGATCGTCCTCTTTTCAGGAAAATAAAACAAAATTAAAGCTAAAATTGAATCTAAAATTAAACTACTTCTGTATTTGGCCCTTGAAATCGCACGCATGCAGCATCTGTTTGAGAAGAGTTGGCTGGCTGACTTTCGATTTTAGCTGAGCTGAGAAAATAGAATCGACAAGAGCTGGCGCCATCTTTTTGGCCGAATTAATGATACACTTGATAGTCATCCACTAGCTATGTGGCTTTACCAAGTATGCCCAGTAATAATCCCAGTTCAACTTGGTTAACCCTTGGATTGCTTGTGCCTTCTCCTGAGCCTTCTGCTTCCAATCTGTCTGTAGTTGTTGTGCGTTAGGTAAATATCCTGGAGTGGTCTCTGCGATCAAATTTTCCCTGTGCAAATTTTCATTTACACAATCAATAATACTGCTTGCTGCCGTGGCTGCTCCTTCTGCTGCTTGTTCTGCCTCCTTGATTTGCTTGTCCCATTTGTTAAATAGAATTTCTTTGTGGTTTTCATTGATCCTTGGTGCACCTGCTCTTTTTCCCTCGTCTGTTTCTTGCCAAGTCAAATATTCAGTCACTCGTTTATCAATTAAATAATAGTCACTTCGTAAATCTACCACTTGATTAGTGGTTTTATCACTTATTTCACAATAATAGCTCCACTGCGATATCTTTTGGGCTAACACTTCTTGCTGCTGTAGTAATTGTTCATTCAAGGAAATGGACTATGTGATAAATTCTGTAAGTTTAGAATTGTCCTTGTGCATCTCCTGTAAATCCTGTAACTGTTTTCCTTTCTCATCCAAACTTTTTTGATATCCTATCTGCATTTGTTGGAAGTCCTGCTGTAACCTTTCAAGTTGTTTCTGTGCTTCATTGTTGGCGTTAGCTTGTTGCGACTGTTGTTGCAAAACTTGTATCTGGTCTTCCTTTTCTTTTAGCAATTTCTATACCTCAGATGCTTTATCAATAGTCACAGAGGAATATGCTCCTGCGATCTGAAATAGTTTGGTGAGATTCTCAGTGGGATTGCTAGTGGGATCTTGCCACAGGACATATAATTGTTCTGCGTCTTGAGGGAGCATGTTTTCAAATTTCCTTTTCTTCCTCTGTCTTCTTACTACTGCTTTATGTTTTAGGCTATAAAATATATCAAGAGGAGTAATTTCTTCTATTTTGAGCATAAACTCAGAGTATGGGGCAATAGGAATATGCTCCATATCTGAGACATTGCTGACTGTTCTTGTGACTACTTCTTTTGTTACCTGTGCATTGCTCACAGGTGTTTTTATGGTTTTCCCTTCAAGATTGATCAAGTCATTGAAGGTTTCCCATTATTTGTCTAGTTCAGTTGTGACTGGCGGTGGCTGAATGGCGAGAGGAGGAGGATCTCTTTGCGTAGAGGTAAAAACTTGTTGCTGTAGAAGTTCCGTTGACTGGGCAGTATACTTTACTGACCCTTCGCTCTTATCCTGTTCATTTCCGGATCTTTTAGAATGTTCAGATGTTTCTTTTCCAGACTTGGATTTAGATCCGTTTGTGCTTGAACTTCCACTAAGACTAACACTTGGAGTTGGTTCCCTTGCGGGTTTTAGGCATAGTTTCTCCAAAGGGATACTGGCTAACCTTCTTCCCTGTATATTCTGAAATTTTGGAATTCTTCTGGAGAGAATTGCAATTGGGCTGCATGCAGAATTTCTTCAAGTGTGCTTTTCTGTTGGAATATATCATCGAATAAATCCTTTTCTCCAGAGAACACCTTTATCTTGACTGCAGTAGTGAAATTCTTGGCAACATCATGAGGGTCAAATGGTCTTCCTAAAAATTTGAATAATTGTAAACACGTTATAATTTACTTCTGTGAATGCGTGGCCTACATCAAATAGCGAAAAGGCCCCACAGGATACAGGAAACTGTGGCCAGATAGCCTTCTTTTTGTCTTTCAAATATTTAGTTAGACCGCCTTCTCCACAGGTTTGATAGGCAATCTCTCGAGCCAAGAGTTTATCAGGGATATACAAAGGCAGGACGTGAGGGGAAGCAGAACTTCCAAATACCCTGACATAAGTAAACAATTCCTCTCGGAACCATCTTGCGACAGGGAGGATGTCTACCTCTGCTTCAGGCGAGAATCTCGGAGCATCTTTATCATACAACATTCTGTACAAGGGCATCATAATTCCATGACAAATCTGGTAGAAGTATGGAGTGAACTTAGAGTCCCATAATTCTTTGTGATAGACATGAATGGGTAGGGGTCTTGAGTTGTCCACTTTCAACCCATAACAAGAAATTTAGACACATAACATATTACATCCATTACATATGTAGATAGTTAAAAAGGAGGATAAATTCTCTGAGCCGCAATTCTTTTGGACCAGTAACTTACAATGGCCGTGACTAGGTTATCAGACAAGATTTTGGCCCAATCTACAATAGTGGCATTTGTGGCGGCATCCAATAACGGTAGCCATTCAGATGAAAATTTGTTGATATCTAGCATTCCAAATATTCTACAGAGCATGGCAGCAGCAAAGCAATATGGGGAGGTAAGAGAACCAATATTGTACATATCGTGTTTATCTTTCTTCAGCGGTTCGTCCCTCCTAGACCAGTCTTTGGTGGTTTCTGCCAGGTCCTGATTTTCCTTTACAAATTTCACGATAAACTGCTTGTTATAAGTTGCCTGTGGCTCCGGTAGATGATACATGAGCTTTAAATCCTGAGTAGCGAAGGAACCGATGAGTCCTTCACCCTAAGTTTTGAATTGTCTATTTCTGATATCTGCGCTGTCCAGTATCCACTTGACCATGTCCATGTATGGGAGAATTTTGGGCCTTACTACTATCCGGTGTAAGAATGAGCAAGCTAGCTCTATAAGGGATGCTTCAGAAGAACCATTTGAGCCTGCAGTAGTAGTAACTTCCATTACTCTGGGATTCTCCTCTTCGAGCAGATTATACATGCCCTACCACGTAGCAATTCTCGTGTCTTTGTTACAGGTCGTGTCTGTATACAAGGGCGCCATTTCTTTTTCTTCTGAGCTCGGAGCTTTGCTTTTTCTTTCCCATTTTAACCTACGTATTGCTTTGTATTGGCCTCTGTTCTTCGTTCTTGCAATTCACAAGTGAAGTGAAAATGAATGACAAGGAAGGGTGATGGGAAAGTTTTAAATGCCGCAGACACATCAAGTATACCACCTTACATGAGATGATTCTTTCGATAAGCACAAAACCATATTCCATTAATAACTGGCAACTAATTCATTTATTAGCATTAAAGCACATAACCGGGTGTCAGCTTATGGAAAATACTTTTCTTGAATAGCGCACCCGAAAGATCTGCGATGGAGTGATTTTGCGATTTCCTTTGCAACATCGCAACATCGCAAAATCGTAGCATCGCAAAGTTGGTTCTTCATGACATCACATTATCGCTTTATTGCTGTATCGCTGTATCGCGAAATCGCAATATCGCAATATCACAGATCACAGGAATGTTATATATGCTAAACTTTGTTAACTTGTTTTCTGCGAAATGCGATCTTGCGATCGACGTCATCACATATCAGCAAATTTAAAGTGTTTCATGTAAGTTTTATTTGTTGGATGCGATGCAATATTATCGCGTATCGCGATCTCGCAATATTGGAAATTCGGCATGTAAGGTGCTCTCCTGTCATATTTTTCCGATGCGATATTCCTAAGGAAAAATTTGTCTTACCTTATCATAAAACCTAGATTTTTTAGATTTTCCAAGGGAGGTTTCCTAAGCTTATGGTGGTAATTTTATTTGAAAAGGAAATTTAACCACCACTTTGATTTTTGACTAAGGGTCCCCACTTATTTAGTATTAGGAATAACACTAAATAAGAAGGGGGGTTGTTGCTAGCGACAACATAGTCCTAGAAGCTTTGGTTTGAAAATGCTCCGGAAGCCCTTGGTGGGTTGAGTTACTAGTCCTAGAAGCCTTAGTTAGAAAAATGCTCTGGAAGCCCGGTGGCAGCTATGGGTTGAGTTACTAGTCTTGGAAGCCTTGGTTGGAACAAACACTCTGGAAGCCCTAGAAGGCTTGGATGGAGACCAATTTGATGATGGTTTTGTGATGTTCGACCATGAGGTGGAATCATTGTTTGATGGGTTGAGGTGGATGGCCTCTGAAAGCCCTGGATGAGTTTTGACTGATGTGTTCTATGAGATCCCACATTCATGCTTGGAATATGGCACGGGGGTCAATGGCTGAAGAGATCTTTGGCTGAGCAATTCTACATTCGGGTGGAATGTGGAAGTCCCATCTCGTGTTTAGATTTTGCATCATTAATTAATTGTTATTTATCCTTGTATTTCTATGAGCATTTTTATGGATTATATGTGGTCTATATGATTGTATTTTCATGAGTATTTTCTTCTGCTATTATGTTGGCTATGTGTTTTATGACAACAGCCATGTGTGGCTCTCATCAAGTTTTTACTTATAATTGAATGATCTATGTATCTATGACCTAATGGATGGAATGGGAGTTGATGCATTGAGGCATCAATGGTTCTTAGCGATTCTCAACTAAGGATGAGACCCCTATGCTGAGAACTGTGAATTACACTTGTCTATTACACATTTGCAATATGTTTGATGAAATGCCTGTCATGGCTAGTAGGGGTCTAGTCAAGGTCTTGAACAAGTATTTTCTTTATTACTATCATTTCCATGTTATCTTACTGATTTGAAGAGATGGATCCATTCTGGGAAATGACCTCAGCTCTGAGCCTGAAAAAGTGGCTTAAATCCCGAGGTAGTTGGCACATCACTGACAATTATGGTCCATAATCACTGGAAGGCAGGCCTATAAGAGCGACTTTAGGTTGTTGGTTGCCCCCTTGCCCATAGCATGAGAGCGAGTATGGACCAAGAGACCCTAAACAACAATGGGACCGAGGGACAAGTTGTCTGAGTGGTTGAATTGTCCTTTAAGGGTTATGTTGATGATGTTGGATATATGTATGGTGTTTTTTCATTGGTTCTGCTTCCTTAATGTGACTTAGGAGGTTGAATCATATCATAATGGCCTCTCGTCGCATGTTTCCCCAGTTGGCCGGTTGCTTGGGTAGATGTGGGAGGAGGGTGTTACACATTCGATGCATTTATTTTAGTGTAGATGTTCATTTTTTATTTGATGTAATTGGATGTATGATGGTACATTAATTTTAAAGTGATTGGATTGACAGTGCATTTATTTCAGTGCAATCACAAAAAATTATTACCAATGTACAATGAATTTTGTGTTATAGTAATTCAACCTATTAATATTGGAGAGAAAGACAGACAAGGTATGATGTTTACTACAATAGCTGGAGTTAAAGATTTAAATGGTTTACAATTTAACCTTTCCTTTTCATATAATCTATACAAAAAGATCACAAAAGTAACAAGGGTGACAATAAGAATAGTAGAAGAAAATAATTTGAGATTAATCACAATGAAGACTATTTGTAATTGACTATATTCTTATTATTCACATTTTCTATCATTCAACACTATTACATTGTTTCTTTACATTCAAAATTTGTATTTGATCATTTTTTTTCATTAAAGTTATTAACAATATTTATCATCTCAAAAAACTGAGGTAACTAAGCAAATTTAAAATAAAAATGACCAGATTAATCTTATTTAGTGTGAAACCAACCTAGATCCATCTTTACCTCCGGATCTATCAAGGGCCTAGAGGGATCAAATCTCTAGAGGTGAGAAACTTTCCTTAAGTTTTGCACTCAAAAAAGAGGTTTGCACATCAAGAGATTTGATCCCTCTCAACCCTTGATAGATTAATTAAATGGAGCTAGGCTGGTAGATATGGAAATTACCTTCTTAATCTCCCCTCATTCACTATCTCATGTCTATCCTTCACATGAAAAAACATAAAATGAAAAAAATAATAATGAAAAACTAATGAAATCATTGGGTTGATTAATATTAGGGAGATGTATAGGCATTATGTGTAATGTAATAAAGATTGTATATCAACAATTTTATAAATATTTTAGCTTAATTTAATTTCATAACGCATTTTAAATTATATCTAAAAGAAAAAAGGTATTGGGGTGATGTAGTGGTGTAAAAATATGATTCTTAGCCATATTTAATTTTAATTAATAAGCACATAAAAAATTAAATCTTACAATAAACTTACAAATATAACAAGATTCTTAACCATATATATTTACCCCGATTTTACCATGGGTATTATTAATTTGCAAATAAGTTTTTTTTACAATACTATGGGCCAATACCATGGCTAAAAACCATAACTCATTTCAAAATAAAAATATATATATATATATATATATATATATATATATATATATATATATATATATATTATTTTATTTTTATTGCACCTAGATGCACTCTCCAATCCAGTATGGTAGAGATATTGTAATGTAATGTTTAAGATTTTGACTAAGTCAAATTATATAAGAATTAATTAATTAATTTAAATAAAAACATAAATGCAATGTAAATAAAAAATTATAAGAAATAAAAATGGCAAAAACAAAATAACAATAACCATACAAAAATAAAAATAAAAATGACCCATAGTATTGGCACATGGTATTGAGAATCCATGGTATTGACCCATGGTATTCATGTGGAATATAACCTATTTAAATAGGGAAATTAAACCAACCTAGATCCATTGTATTGACCCATGGTATTCATATGGAATATAACCTATTTAAAGGGGGGAATTAAAGCAACCTAGATCCATCTTAACTCCGGATCTACAAAGGATCAAATCTATTTTCATTCTAAAAAGAGCCTTGCGTATCAAAAGTTTTGATCCATCTAGGCACTTGGTAGATCTAGAGTTAAGATGGATCTATACTTTCATTATTATTATAATGAAAAGTGAAACAAGTATAAACATATTATTGCATTATTGTTTTAAAATAATTATTTATAATATTAAATTTATTTTAATTTTTTTATGTTACAAAATCTTAGTATAGTTTTATTTTTTATTAATAATAAAAGTATATATATAGTTATATTAAAATTTGGAAAAATTAATTCTATATAAATCGAGGTTTTTTTTAATGATTTAAAATATTACAATTTATTGTTAAGCTTGTTTATGTGTTCTTTTAGTTACATTTAAATATTATACCAACCTAGATCCATCTTTAACTCTCCATCTATTAAGCCCGGAGAGGGATCAAATCTCTCAAGGTGCAAACCTCTTTTTTTACTGCAAAACTTAAGGAAAGGTTTTCATCTCCAAAGATTGGATCCCTCCCAAGGCTTGATAGATCAGGAGTTAACATGGTTCTAGGTTGGTTTCAGTCGTGTGCGGCGGAAAAAAATATAATGAACATATGATTAATTTTATCAATAATATGTAAATCCATCTGGTATTAATATAATCATATTAAATATGCTAAATATGTCTGAGATTAACTGGTCATTTTAATTTTAAATTTTCTTAGTTACCTCGGTTATTACAAAAAGTCTTCATTGTGATTAATCTCAAACTATTTTCTTCTACTATTCTTATTGTCACCATTGTTACTTTTGTCATCTTTTTAAATCAATCATATGAAAAGGACATTTAAATTGTAAACCATTTAAATATGCTATTGTAGTAAAGATGATACGTTGTCTCTCTATATCTCCAATATTAATAGGTTGAATTACTATAACATAAAAGTCATTGTACATTGGTAATATTTTTTTGTGATTACATTGAAATCAATGCACAATGTCAATCCAATCACTTTAAAATTAATGTGCCATCATACATCCAATTACATCAAATCATAAATCAATATCTACACTGAAATAAATGCATCTAATGCAAGCAATCAAATAAGATTAGAAAACAAGATTTACATTGAAATCAATGTATCTAATGCAAGCAATCAAATAGGATTAGAAATCAGTATTTACACTCAAATCAATGCATCGAGTTCAAGTAAGAACATAGGACTATAAACTAACATCTACAATGAAATCAACGCTTCTAGTGCAAGCAATCAAATAGGATTATAAATCACCATCTACATCGTAATCAATGTATTTAGTGCAAGAAATCATCTTCCCTCTCTCCCCCCTCCATCTATATCCATATCTCCTTCTTTGTCTCTTTATCTCACCACCCCAAACACACACTCTCTCTCACTACATATCTATCAATCTCCCTGTTCCACCCTCCCTCTCTCCATATCTCTCTTCTTCCCTCTCTTCAATTTCCATCTATATCTCTATCTCCCTTTGTCTCTCTATATCACCCCCAAAACATACACTCTCTTTCTCCAATCTATATATCGATCCCTCGCTTTCCCTCTCCCTCTCTATCTCTCTCTCTCTTCCCCTTCTCTCCCTCTCCCCCACTTCTACCTATATTCCTTCCTGCTATCCTTTCTCCCTCTCTCTCCATATTCCTTATCACTCCCCCCTCTCTCTCCATTTTTCTCTCTCTATTTCTTTCTTATTAACTCCCTCTCTCCCCCTCCAACTCCATCTCTCTCTCTCTCTCTCCAACTCTGTTACTATATCCCTCCCTCTCCACTCTCCTTCTCTCCCCCATTCTCTCCATATATTCTTCTTTGTCTCTTTTCTCACCCCCAAACATACACACACTTTCTCCATCACTCCCTTGTCACTCCCTCTCTCTTTCCACTTATCACTCTCTATTTATTTCTTCTTCACCCCCTCTTCCCCTCCAACTCCATCTCCCTATCCCTCCCTCTCTCCTCCTGTATCCATCCCTTTCTCCTCCTCTCTCTCAAGTCCACTATCTCATACTTACTCTCTCTCTCTTTCTCTCCTACCTCCCTCTCTCTTCCCCCATCACCCTCTCTCTCTCTCTCCCCCCATCACACTGAAATCAATGCATTTAGTGCAAGAAATATTCTTCCCTCTCTCTCCCCTCCATCTATATCTATATCTCCCTCCATCTCTCCTTCTTTGTCTCTCTATCTCACCCCCCCAAACACACATGCTCTCTCACTCCATATCTATCAATCTCTTTGTCCCTCCCTTCCTCTCTCCATCTCTCTATTCTTTCCTCTATTCACTTTCCATCTATATCTCTATCTCCCTTTTTCTCTCTATCTCACCCCCAAAATGTACACTCTCTTTATCCAATCTATCTATCTATACCCCCCTCCTCTCTCTCTCTCTCTCTCTCTCTCTCTCTCTCTATTCCCCTTCTCTCCCTCTCCACCACTTCTACCTATCTTCCCTCATACTATCCTCTCTCCCTCTCTCCATATTCCTTATCACTCCCTCTCTCTCTCTCTCTCTCTCTCTCCAGTCTCCACCTTTCTCTCTCTATTTCTTTATTCTTACCTCCCTATCTCCCCCCTCTAACTCCATCTCTCTTTCACACCCCCCCCCTCTCTCTCTCCAACTCTGTTACTATATCCCTCCCTCTCTCCTCTCTCCATCTCTCCCCCATTCTCGTCATCTCTCCTTCTTTGTCTCTTTATCTCACCCCCAAACATACACACTCTCTCTCCATCTCTCCCTTGTCACTCCCTCTCCCTTTCCACTTCTCACTCTCTATGTATCTCTTCTTCACCCCCTCTCTCCCCCTCCAACTCCATCTCCCTATCCCTCCCTCTCTCCTCCTCTCTCTCAAGTCCTCTCTCTCGTACTTCCTCTCTCCCCCTTTCACTCCTACCTCCCTCTCTCTTCCCCCCATCACTCTCTCTCTCTCTCTCTCTCCAATCCTATCTCTTCCCCATCACTCTCTCTCTCTCTCTCTCTCTCTCTCTCCAAGTATGTTACTATATCCCTCCCTCTCTCCTTTTCTCCCCCCTTATCTCTATCTCTCCTTCTTTGTTTCTTCATCTCACCCCTAAACATGCACTCTCTATCTCCACCTCTCCCTTGTCACTCCCTCTCTCTCCACTTCTCACTCTCTATATCTTTATTCTTCCCTCCCTCTCTCCCCTTCCAACTCCATCTCTATATCCCTCCCTCTCAAGTCCTCTCTCTGATCCTTCTTCTCTCTCCCTTTCTATCCTACGTCCCTATCTCTTCCCCCATCTCTCTCTCTCTCTCTCTCTGCCCTCCAATACTCTCACTATATCCCTCCCTCATTCCTTCTCTCTATCCCCCCTCCATCTTTGTGTCTCCCTCTCCCTATATTACTCTTATTTACCTCTCTCACTCCTCTCCCTCTCTCTCTTCATTCCCCCTCTCCCCTCTCCTTCAATTTATCTCAATCTCTCCCTTCTCACTCCCCCTATCTCTCCACCTCTATCACTCTTTGTCTTTGTTCCTCCTCCCATATATATCTAGAGTTAATATATACCATGATATATTAATATACATTATAATATAACAAATTTAATATTGTATTAACCCAGATTTATTAAAATTAATAATATTAATATTATAATATATTAATATGAATATTAGATTTAATAATAATAATAATTCAATGTGAATATTAGGGTTAATAAATATTTTTGCATGGTATAATAACAATTTGGCCCATGGTATATGGCCCATAGACTTCGCCTAAATAAAACATGTTTTTTGAGTGTTAGTAAGCACAAAGAGGTTTATGGAGTAAATATAGAAAGAGGTTTTATTTATTTACCATACCTCTCGTTTATTAATATTTTTATTTATATATCATATCTCTTTTATTTACCATCGTATTTGGCCCATATGGGCTTGGTATATAATTAGATGTTGATTTTTAATCTTATTTCATATATTCTTATTTATTTACCGTACCTCTTTTCTATTTATTTATTTACCATATCTCTTTTATAAATATGGTATTTGGCCCATGATATTAATAATTATTTGTCTCATGGTATTTGGCCCATAGGGTTCACTTAAATAAAACCTCTTTTTTGAGTTTTCTTAAATATAAAAAAGTTTATGGAGCAAATATAAAAAGAGGTTTTATTTATTTACCATACCTCTAGTTTATTTATCTTTATATTTTTTTTACCATACCTCATCATATTTTAAATTTATATTGTGTTTATACATAATAATAATTATATTGATAGATTGATAAATGTTAAACATTACATGTTTAAGTTTACATTTACATTTACGTTTACATGTTTATGCTTTTTATGTGAGATCTACTCCCATACTGGGTTGTAGAGCGTCTCTCAGCGCAATAATATTACATTATAGGATTGCATATTTCATTATTATTTTTTACACATATGGTTTATTTCCTTCCAAATTCAATATATTACTTTTCATTAAAATGTATCATAGTCTTCATTTCCTACAACTTTACTTTCATGTACTTCATTTCCAACAACTTTGTTCTTTGTTCTATGTTTGCTGCAACTGCAGTTAAACAAACTGAATACTATTATAAGTTTATACATTTATTAATTTTGATTAAGCTATGGAGGAAGTGAAATGTCGTAATAATGACAATTATGTATTTCTCACAAGTCAGGTAGTTAGGATAGGCGGTCACCTATCCCTAACTACTTCCTTGAAGATTTATTCTCAAGGAAGGGATCAAGAGGGTATGCATACCTCAAGTCAAGGAAAAAAGAGAGGAAAGGTTGAACTGAGAATGGGAATACTGTGCTAATATGTCAGGCGGTTCATGAAACTAAATCTAGTTAGGACTAGATAGTTGTGGCAAGTTAAGACTGATAGCCTTAAGAAGAAATCCTGTGTGTGAAGAACAAGTTGGGGGGAGACTCAGGTTGGAATAGATGGTCTCACGGTTGGGAGGAAATTGACAAGTGATTTAAGGCCTGGTATTGAATAGGCAATAGGAAATTAGCGAATATTCAGATAAGTATATATGTGTGTTGTATAGGTAGTAGGTCTATTATATAGTTCAAAGATTTATTGTACTGAATTAAAAGAACAACTTGCCCTCTTAAATGAAAGATTTATTATTATTATTTCGCATAAAGAAAATATCTACAAATTAGTTGAAAGTGGTATAGCTCCAAATCTCACTGTTATGGTTTGTGATGCTGTACTCATGGCCTAGGGCAACCCCTCCTTCCAGACCTGGTCCTAAAATTTAAAAAATAGTGTTTTATCCCTTATACGCGACATTGCCCTGAGTTAAACGCGTGTATACGCGGGTATGTGTATAGCCAACCCGCATGTATGTATTAAAACACTTAAAAAAAATATAGAACTCCTCATTTTTGGGCGGAGATCGCGGGTTTTACCTGCTGATCACCTGTTAGTGCTCGTGGCCCAACTGTTCCCAACCAACTCCTAACTAAAAAACTACTTTGGAGATGGTATAAAAAGACCTCAAAGGGAAGGCCTAAGGGAGGAGAGAATAGAGAGAATAGAGAGAAAGGTTATTATGCTGAGATTTTTCCCTTGACCAGGTCTGAAGTCCCTTGTGCCTTTTGCACTTCCCCCATTTTGTACAGGAAACCTTTGTTTCCTTGTGTGTTGATGTTCATCCACCATTTATGACATCATGGAGAGAGGCATGGAAGGAGTTTTGTTAGAGGCTTGAGGCTGGAACGGATCCGGAAGGAAGCTTTGCTTGGAGCCTGCTGAAGGTGATTTAGGTGAACATATTCATTTTTATGTACTTTATTTGTCTATAATAAAAGAAACACATGTCTTGGTTCCTGAAATGAATCTTCTTTATGTTAATGATAGTCATGTTTAGAATTCATATGTAAATGGTTGTTTGGATTTCATAACTAACTACCTTTCTTTATAACATGAAGATGGTTTCTTTATAAGTTTTGTCCATGTACTGTTGTGTTCTTTGAATTGGTTGTTTTGCAGGACAAAAGAGAAGAAGGGAACTCCAAGAAGGGTTTGGACCCTAAAGGCCTTCTCAAACGTAGGACCAAAGGTACGTACCCTTATCATACAATTTGCTTACTATAACATAATGGCTGTATGAATGTATGTTTCTTTGAGTAGATAACTTTCAATCTGCTAGGGTTTCAACCCAAAAAGCCCTAGGGTAGTAATTCCCTCTATCAGAATTGGCGACTCCACTGGGGACAACACTCTTGTTGTTCCTAGTTTGGGTATTTTTCAAGCCAATCAGGGCTCATCTGCCTTGTCTGCTTGCTGTTACTGTCTGGTCTGTTCTTGAACTTTAAGCTTTGCCAGTTTCTTCAGTTTGTTTTTATTTTTCTTGAAGCTTTTCATACACGTTGTTTTTCTTAGATACAGAGGCGTATATACGCTTGTTTCTTTGAGTTAACCTACGTATACGCAGGTTTCCTCAAACACAGTCACGTATACACGCAATCTGTACTTAAGTACAGTCGCGTATATATTGCAATTTTCGAGATTTATAAATCTTTTTAGTCTCTGAAGGCTTGTCTGGTGCTTTGAGTCGGTCTGAAACAGTCATTTTCCAGTATCAGTTATTTGTTTTACAATGAGCATCTCGTTCTGAATTCTCTCTGATTATAAGGAGTATTGGTCTTGTTTTTTGTTGATTGCAAGCGTCATCGTTTTTGGCTAAAGCACACAAGATTTCTTGTTAGGAATCTTGGTTGCTCTGTTTCATCAGGGTGGGGAGATTGAATTCAATCTTTGTGTTAATCTTGCTTTTGGTGACTTTTTGTTTGCTTGACAAAACCGCTTTTTATGACCATCCACTTCTTTGTTTCATGAAAGTTGTTGTTTGACACTTTCTTGGAATTTGTCTTTTTTATCTTTTTGGTTTTCATTTCCAAAGCTTTCATTGCTACTTTTGATTGTTAAGAGCGATCTTAAACACATTTATTTTTGTTGGGTTTTCATCCATTGAGTGGTGTTGATTCGCAAAAGTGTTTAATTGCCTATTCTTCAATCACAAGTTTCAGTTTTGTTGAGAGCATTTTTTGAAAAGACTCTTTTTGTTGTTGCTTTTGAAGAAAATCTTTGTGAAAGTCTTAGTTTTGTTTTCTTGAACTTGGTTTTCATTTGGTTTCCTTTTAGTGAGTGAAAGTGCTTTATGTTTGTCTTAGAACTTGTTTTTAGTGTTTAGACGAAATGAATTGTAGCATCTCATATTCTGTCTAGACATTTTTAGTGGCAGATCCTTCGCTATCGACAGTGGGAAACCATCATTGTCTCCTGATCGATAGATTCTTACAGGTGTTCGACTTCAGCTCATCTATTCACACTTGTTAGATTGTACTGGGTACCTTGACGCTCATTATCATTATCGGTCAGTAGTCTCGCGTTTGTTAACGGTATACATTAATGATCGGTAATTAAACGATTTCTCACATGGTCGACTTCAGATCATTTATTCCCATGCTGTAGAAATGTACCATGGCGGTCGGTGAAGACCTCAGGTTGTATCAGCATTCATTGGTTCACTTGACAGTTTCTCCTGTTGCTGCTAGTTGATACCACTCCACTTTATATGTTGCAGTCAGTCATGGCGACATTCTATATGCTGGCACCTAAGTTTGCAGTGTAGTACCAGCCTATTCCATCATGTTCAGTTGGTACCTTTTTGGGATCAGTCTTTGATATCAGTGATCCGTTGCATCTTTCAGCATCATTGACAGTCTTATATGTGATATTCAGACATGTACTTGTTCATTATGATCAGATGATCCATTATGTATCTTTCAGTTATTTATACTTGTATACTTAGTGGATCCGCTTGTACTTGATATGCGGACATGCTTCACTTTTTCTGAGCATGGGTATGCCCGCCTCAGACAATGTTTCTTTCTGATCTCCTTTGGTGGCTTGGCAGGCTGAATTCTGGTGAAGTCCTCCTCGGTTTTTGACATACTTCCTTTCCATGTACTCGCATAATATATTTCGGCCATCATGTACCCCTTCTGACCTCATATATTAGGGGGAATCTGTTATAGCTCCAAATCTCACTCTTATGGTTTGTGATGCTGTACTCATGGCCTAGGGCAACCCCTCCTTCCAGACCTGGTCCTAAAATTTAAAAAACAATGTTTTATCCCTTATACGCGACATTGCCCTGAGTTAAATGCGTGTATACGCGGGTATGTGTATAGCCAACCCACATGTATGTATTAAAACACTTAAAAAAATATAAAACTCCTCATTTTCGGGCGGAGATCGCGGGTTTTACCTGCTGATCACCTGTTAGTGCCCGTGGCCCAACTGTTCCCAACCAACTCCTAACTAAAAAACTACTTTGGAGATGGTATAAAAATACGTCAAAGGGAAGGCCTAAGGGAGGAGAGAATAGCGAGAAAGGTTATTATGCTGAGATTTTTCCCTTGACCAGGTCTGAAGTCCCTTGTGCCTTCTACACTTCCCCCATTTTGTACAGGAAACCTTTGTTTCCTTGTGTGTTGATGTTCATCCACCATTTATGACATCATGGAGAGAGTCATGGAAGGAGTTTTGTTAGAGGCTTGAGGTTGGAACGGATCCGGAAGGAAGCTTTACTTAGAGCCTGCTGAAGGTGATTCAGGTGAACATATTCCTTTTTATGTACTTTATTTGTCTATAATAAAAGAAACACATGTCTTGGTTCCCGAAATGAATCTTCTTTATGTTAATGATAGTCATGTTTAGAATTCATATGTAAATGGTTGTTTGGATTTCATAACTAACTACCTTTCTTTATAACATGAAGATGGTTTCTTTATAAGTTTTGTCCATGTACTGATGTGTTCTTTGAATTGGTTGTTTTGCAGGACAAAAGAGAAGGGAACTCCAAGAAGGGTTTGGACCCTAAAGGCCTTCTCAAACGTAGGACCAAAGGTACGTACCCTTATCATAGAATTTGCTTACTATAGCATAATGGCTGTATGAATGTATGTTTCTTTGAATAGATAACTTTCAGTCTGCTAGGGTTTCAACCCAAAAAGCCCTAGGGGAGTAATTCCCTCTATCAGAAAGAATTAAAGAACAATATATAATCCTCTAAATAGGGATTGTAGGATATTTAACTTACTATCATAAAAGGAAAACAACTCAAGAATTAGTCCCTTCAGGGAAAGAGAGTAGGGAACCAAAACGTGCGAATAATACAGCTAAAAATAGAACAAAACATAGAAAGCTTATAATATTTACTGCTTAAATGTTAAAATGTAAACAAAATTTGCAAAGAATGAACACGCGTTCAGCATGGAGTCGAGGTTAAAGCTCTAACACTGAGAATAGATGATAACCATTATAATTATTGTTTTAAACACACTCGAGATAACCGTTATAACTCTATGTGAATATAAAATTGCAAAACATCCAAATATCAGTCAGACTCAAACATGAATTAAACCTTTAAAACTCTCGGTACTATTATTATATAGGAGTAGCAAATAATTATACAATCCAAAGAACTAGAGTCATTTGGAAAAAGAAACAACAGTATGTTCATATATTCGAGGGTTTCACCACAGTAAGGCAGGGACTTACCCTCATAAACTTAACCATTTCTTGGTAGTCCTCGCAATTAAATATTGGCCTAACACCCGGATAAAACAAAGAATCAAGCCGGTGTTGATAGACCTAGCCGAACCCGAAAAAAACATAAACAAAATAGATAGCTCTTGAAAGTATAGACCGAACCAAATGCTGGCAAATAGTTTATTAAAACCAGAGACCATTCAATATCAAGAAAAAAGAGCTTAAGAATGTTGCGAGCTGGAGCTACTAGTTCTGACTGAAGATTTAAATGAAATAGAAAGTTCCCTCTTCTAACACTAAACCCCAAGTGGGTATCACAGCTTGGGTGATGCACTTTATCTGACAACCAAGCATGGTTGTAGTCTGTTAGGGTCCTCTAATAATAGGATTCATAATTTTGAATTGGCTATGGTTAGTCTTGTAATATTGTACATACTTTTTCTTTCTGCAAAATGTTTTCCATATTATTGAAATTAAAAAATGTAAAGAGGGTATGTCCTAAAAGAATAGTCAAAGGACAAAAGGGAAGAAAAATATCATAAAAGTAAAACATATGAACCCCACAAAAGAGATAATAGATCATGAAAGTGTGCAAATTCAAATTCCAATCCTTTTACTTTACTTTGCAAAATAAGATTGTGTGAAGCTTGTAAAAATGCCACAATCCATGATGGTCAAATAGTTTAATCTTGACTCATTCATGCTTTAAATTTCATGTTGATAGATACATAATAAAGATCTAGCTAAATTGTTTAATCTTGGCAGATCAGTAGCTAGATAGAGAATAATAATCAGCTCATCAATTTAATCTGAGCCACCGGAATTTATAAGGTTAGAATTAGATAGTTTGCTTATCAAAAAAAAAAAGAAATAAAGGGTAAGCAATCTCAAATGCACCCAATGAATGAAGAAAAAATGCTAGGCTAAATAAAGGGTAGGTAGAAGAAGTTTTGCAAGTGCACAAGGTTGCTAAGTCAAAAGCACATTCATCATGCTTAATCCTATGTTTCATGTGCAGGAAGAATTGTGAAAGAGAAAGGATATTCACCAAAGCTTATTTACTAATTTCCCCTCATTTCACTAGACCCCCACATACTTAGTTTACTAATTTCCCCTCATTATCCCTTCATTACTTATAAATACCCTTTCCCCTCATTTTGACCTTTTACCCCTTGGTTTCACACATTTCCCTAGATATTACCCTTCAAAAATCATTCCCCCTTCCCAAAACCCCTTTCCCTAGTGTGAAACCCATTCCCATTACAAATATTACATTCCCCCCTTATTAATTTCCCTTTTCCCCTTAAAAACCCACTAAACGCCTTTATCCTAAGTTATTTCCTAAATCTCGCTTTATAATTCCCCACGTTATAATTTCCCGACACCCTTTTTAACCCACCAAACCTTGGTGTATAGTTAAAAACCCCACCATATAACCCATGGTCCCTACCTCTTATTAACCCATTGATTATATTAAAAATCTCGTCATTATCTATTAATTAATTGCAATTCATTGTAATTAAACCCCAGGCCCTGCCAACCATAACCCAACTCCGTTCGTGCAACTTCATTGCATGATATCCCTCCAATCTCCCACCCCCAGATCCAACTTCGCATAGCCATATCGCTTGGATTCATCTTCCAACAATTAACAACCTGAGAGCATGCAAGATTCTCGGTTTTAGCCAGGTACTATTCTACTATGTGGTAGCACCAGGTTATATCGCTTGCTCGCGAAAAATACCACCCTCCATCCAAAAGCGATGCGATATGGCCTGAAACCACCTCCCCCCCTAAACCAAAACTGCCCACTGTTCATTCAATAAATCTCACACCAAAGTCTAACCGTTATTGGTTAAAAACCCGAAAAAGCCCCAATTTGATCTTTTCGCTCATTTTCACTGTAAACCTCTGCTAAACCAATTCTAACACCTTGAAACTCTGTGCGACCAATTTAACCAACTTTCCCATCTGAAGACACTGTAGACACCGAATTGAAGCAGCAAATTGACAATTGAAGCCTCAAAAGCCTCTATTGCCACCACAGAACCCTGTCTGCGCACCAAATCGCCAATTTCTAGGTATTCTTGGAAGAACCAGAATGACCCTGTAAATTTGAACTATGCACAATAATTATTGAATGGTTAATTAATTAAATTAATTAAGAAACCTTCCTAAACTAAAAAAAAGACTTGTTGTGCATCCGAACCCTTTTTTACATATTGTAATTACCCTCCCCACTATTCCAGAGCTCCTGACCTCACTCCTAAAGCCACAGAAAGACTAATTTAGTTGAATATACCAAATTATGGCTTCCCAAACCTCCCTGGATGTAAGACCTCTGCAAACCCCTCACCTCAACATTGACCACCTTCCACTAGCCAACAAAGAATTTCAAATCAAGGACACTGCTTCCCCTGCCTACCTACTGAAACTCCACTGCTGGAGTAAAGACAAGTTTTTGAACCAGAATGATGACATTCACCTATGGGAGTCCAATTTTCCCAAGTACTTGTTCCCAGAAGTACACCAATTCCCAGAAATCATCCACTTCTTCCAAGCTTGTTATGTTCCCAGTCAAAGAGCCATAGTCACCCCTAACCAACAGGTTTTATTCACTATTACAACAAAATCAATAAATGAAATGTTGCAGATCTAGCCAGGCCCAAATGAGACCCCACTTTCCATTGAAGGTTTACTTTAACTCTACATAAAGCTAGACCTTCCCAAAAAATCTCAGATCTTTCAGACTTTCATCATTGAAGAATCTCACACTGCAACAGATAGTCCTCCATATGCAGCCACCATTTTTTCTAAGAGAGGCAGACAAATTATAATCATGCTCTCTTGCATTCTAGGGTACACCACAGATGAACATGTGGATGAGGTTGTCCTTGCTTTCCTTTCTATCTTTTACCCAGGAAAGCCTCCTGCTACAGTTTACATCTATGCTCAATTCATAGCAGATAGAATCCATGAACAGTTTATTAGATTACCAAGTGAGAGAGTGTTCAAATACTCTTCAGTTTTGTTTCACATGTTCCTATGTTATCAGTCCGAAAAATTTCCAGTTAGAATCCAAAAGTTAGACACCAAATGCAATCCAAGATCTACCATCTATTGGACACCATTGATCCAAAGATACTCCACTGTTTTTTCCTCTAAAGACTTCATTCATTCATTTGTCCATCTAGTTACAAACATGTTAACCAGTAGCTATCAGCCCAGGATCAGTCAGGAGATTAAAAGAGTTTTATAGTTGGCTAAGAACAGTAGAGTGGGAGGCTGGTATCTATACCATGACCACACAGAAATCAGAATATATGGATGCCTACTAACTCTCTACAAACTGCCCAAATACCTCCCCATGAGGATATTTGCATTAGAGTACTTTAGGTAGATTATAAACTCTAATGATGTTAACTTCCTGTCAGCTAGGAAGAAGAACCAGTTTAAAATGAAAAATCAATTGGGCCCTTTTATTTGTAATAATAGGGAAGTTGGACCAGAGGCAAATAAAATTTTACAGCAGATGAATTTCAAGAGCAGTTTTATGTGGTAGTATGACCCTCATGGAGTCATAAATAAATTAAGGCTCAAATTCAAATTGAGTCCTTTCATACATGATCCCAGGCCAGACATTGAGAGGTTTGCCAACCAATCAGAATGGTTGGAAAAAACTTTAGTAGATGTGGAGAATACTATAGTAGATGTGGAGAATACTTTAATAGATGTGGAAAAGCATATTGATACTAGTTCCTTTCTACAGGTTCCAACCCTAAAAGAAAAGATGAATATTTTTCCTATTTTGCAGACTCCAGCCAATGAAGACATAAATGCAAAAAGAACCAGGGAAGAAGTTTCTAGCTCAGAAATGGACACTACAGATGACCAATTTGAGATTAGTTACAGGAAGAGGCCCAAGATTAATCCTGTAACTGAACAAGAAGACACCATTGACACAATCAAAATCACTGACACTGACGCAATGCTGGGAAAGAGCAAAGGACCACCTGTTTCAGAGGAAACACATCAGTGCTCCACTTCAAACACTCAACTTATTGAGAAGCAGCTTCGCATTAAATTCTCTTCATCCAGCAAGCCTATGGATAAAGAGAAAGATATTAAAGAGAAGTACGAGGAAATTAAGTTGAGGAATGAGACATTGAAGGCTGAGACTTATGCCCAGTACTTCAAGCAAACACCTACAAATCAAAATAGATTAATGTCAGCCTTTGACATTAAGACTGGGAAGATGCAAATGACATTCATGTAGCCTATAGTCTAGCAGCCCAAATAATCAACAACCTACAGGAAGACTGAATTTGAAGTTTTGTATAGGGATGTTCACCCTATAGACCAAATTGAATTCCACAAGCAGGGAGGTGAGATGATTTATTTCACCATGACAAATAAAGCAATGACTATGCACAAACTCCAAAGCTCACTGGATAATATCACAACATAGTATAAGTTGGAAAAGGCATCCTCATAGGCCAAGGAAAACAGAATCAAGTCACTGGAAGACTTGGTGATTGAGCTTGGGTATAATCCCAATGATGTCAAGGCTACAGAGAAATTGATAAAGAAGAAAAATGAGGATATTGTTTCTTTAAAGAAACAATTAAAGTTGCCTCATTCAGAGCATCCACAAACCAAGGAGGTCCTTGAGAGTCAAACCCAACAAGAGGAGATGATGGATCTCATTCTCCAATTAAATGATCAATTAAAAGAAATGGAGAAGGAGTTGGACAATTTGATACAGTTAAAATAGGCCAGCCTTGAGACAGCCACTGCCACTGCCATTCCAACAGTCACTACAGTAGTACCATCAACATTGGCAACTTCATTAGCTCCCACAGCTCCACTAGCTACAACACTTCCAGCTACAACAACATCTACATTAGCAACAGGTTCAACAATAGTTGCAGCTCAGCCAATTGATGAGGCAAGCAAATTGGTCAAAGCAATGGAGGACATGTCCATTCAGACCACAGAGATAAATAAACTAAAAGAACAAATAACAAGCTTGGAGGACGAGAAGAAACTTGCATAGATTATGCACAAGAATGAAGTTCAAAGTCAACCAGGTTGACTGAAAGAATGAAGAATTTGGAGAAAGAGCTAACATTGAAGGAGCCACTTGCCTGAGCTAAAAAACAACTAAGGGACAATATCATTGACTCTGTCAATGATATTTGGCCATCTATACAAGTCATCTTTGAACAAGATGATTTAGTCAAAGAGGCTACAGAAGAAATTCAAAGAGTTAAGGCTTTGGAGACATGCCAAAATAAGCCACCAGAATAATCCAATTCCTTAACTCTAGAAATAAATATGAATTGCAGGAGCTGGGCATAGCTCACAGGAATGGCACCATACTAGAGGTGAAGAAAGCGCTCACCAAGAGGAACCTAATGATGAACCTTGAGGACAAATGCCAAACCATGGAGCTGAATATAGACAGGTTCATGGTTAAGTTTGATGTTTCGAGGCAAAAAGGTCTGCCAAATCCTTTGGTGATAAATCACAGATTGATGGCACATGAAGAGTACAATGGGAAAATCAGAGAGGTGGCAAGAGATCAAGCCAATAAATCTACTATGAAGGGGATGCCTACAGGAAAGGTTCTGTACCAAGAATTTGAGAACCTATTTTACCTCTAGCATGAGGTAAAACACCTTTTTGTGAATAGGCCCACCTTTGCAAAGTACACAGAAGCAGATGAAATCTATAGAAAAATGGTAAATATCAAATTACTAGATGCAGAGACATGGGAGAAATTAAATGACTTACTGTAAAAATGTAAGGTAAAAGTGAAAACAGAGTAGTAAAAGAAAAGAAACATGTCATTTAGATGAAAGAGTATCAGTTAAAAGGGAAAAGTAAAAAGAACAGTCAGCGTAGAAGACCAACAACAAAGGAGAATAAACAGCAAAAGATCAAAGAATAAGACAACACAACCTAATAAACAAGGACAAATTGCAGCAGTTTAATATCTGTCTCTATCTTCTTGCATGAAGATATTTCTTTTTCCTAGATTAATTCCCAAGACAGTTTGGTATATTTTGTAACTATTTTTGTATAAATACTTCATAATTCGAAGTATAGAGTGTGGATTGCTAGACATTTCTATAGTTGTATTGATTTGTAACCTGAGGGTTCATTGTACCAATTTTTCAAGTAAGCAGATTGGACTGAATAATAAATAAATTGCATTACAAGATTCATGTGTTGAGCTACTTTAGTGAAGTATTTTCTCTTTGTCAAATTGTTATTTTCCTAAGTGTTTCACAAACTTGCATGTTATCTAAATTTGAATGAATTAACTAGAGTTATATTATAGGATTTGTTTAAGTACACTCTGTCTTGAATAGTTAATCATTTTAATGTTTTCTTCTGATATCCAAATTAGGGAACCCTTCATTGCTCCCTAATCTCCATTGACCCCTACCATTTCACTCATTATCCGGTTTAAGGAACCCTTAATTTCTCCTTGGATCCGATTGAAAACCACTTCACCATCCAACCTTAAGATATGAATTTACTCAACTACCTTGCCCTATAAACACTATCTTTAGAACTTCATCTAGTCCTGTTTGCTTGACACTTGACCCCATATCCCAATGGTAAAAGACGTCCCTCTATCCATCTAAGTCAGTGATTCCACCACCAAATCAAATTCAAAACCCGAGCATAATCATAACTAGCCTAAAATCAATTAACTAAACAAATTTAAATCATGAAGAGAGAGCCCTCTCTGAGCATTAGGAACACTAGATCCTAATATCCAAATTAGGTTTGTGGTTACCTTTATCATTTCTTTCATAACAACTCTAGAGAAATTTTGGAGTGATAATATAGTCCACAAGGCTCAGAATGCCAAATAGTAGACTTGAACCCCATCATTCATTCTAGACAAGGAAGGGAGATGAAACCCTCTAGTAGTTACCTAAGAAACAGAAATGAACAAAATTACAACAGTAAATTTAACAGAGGAAGCAAATAAGCATATACATTTGAGCACATAACTTTGTCCTTGGGAATGAATAGTCATTTAGTGGCCACCTCTGGAGATGAGAGTTAGACAAGGAATCTAGAAAACCTATAAAGGAGAAAAGCCCTGAAATCAGTTACAACAAACAAAGAGAAGAAAGTGGTAATGTAAATCCCTACATGTGTGAAAGACTTGGAGCTCTGGCCTGAAGCCAATTAACCTTGTCGGAAGTGAGGAAATTCCAAGGAAACGTTCTAGCTAAAAACCATAGAAAACAAGATTCTTCTTCCACCATCCAATGTGGACACTTTCAGGATTGCGTAGATGTGGAGTTCATACCGAGGCCAAGTTGGACAGTTGTGCCACACTCTGAAAACTCTAGAAACGTGTTACCACCAAATCTAGGGCAACCATACCTTACAGTTAGAACTTAAGGTATTATTTAATGCCCATCATTAAGCCATATGAATGGTAGCCGATATGTAATGTCAAATTCTCAGAGAATTAAATGACTGTAATAACACCAAACGGTAATATAATATACCTGACATATCAATTGTGTAAATATCGAAAGGGTTATACATATGGTTATGTTTATAAAAGAAATCAAAATTACATATAATGTTTCTAATGTTTTCACCATTAGGGTGTGCAAATATTATATTAACTATTTTTACTTTTTTACTTCATCATTATTTTATTTATTACTTAGGCATATTTACATGGTTATGTGACATGTGGTATCAGAGACTCAAGTTGCAAAGCTGAGACCTCTAGAGAATGAATTAATAACAACATTTGTTATGTGCACAGAGAGAGAAAAATAAAAGAAGCCAGCATGAGGAGGACTTGAATTACACCACACAAACCCGTGGCAGGAACATGAGCAACATCTTTTCTAGAAGCCAATCCTGAGGTGTGGGTATAGTTGGGGGAGGAGTCGCGCAATACTAACACTGCCATTTTGGAAAATGTGCAAGAACTGAAGGATAAGATGGCCCGGTTACAGGCAACAACAAAAGGTTGATGCAAGAACAAGAAAAGACCATGAAGCGTTTGTCCAATAGACAAAATCAGCGACAACCAATTCCTAGCCCTGAACACAGAAACATGATTAGTGATCAAGAATTCTTAACTAAAAATTTAGAAACAAAAGGTGGTGAAGACAATCAAGAGGAAGAGTCTGACAATGTATTAGATCACAAAACACAGAAATGATAAAAAAATAGAGCTACAAGGAGAATTTCGGAAAATAAAACCTCCCCTCTTTGATGGTGAATAGGAGGAGGCAGTTAAAGCCTGGCTTATCAATACAGATATGTATTTCAAGTTGTATGAATACGATCTGTTGTGGCCACCAACGACCCCCCTCTTTGTTTAGTATTAGCAATACCACTAAGCAAATGGGGACCCTTAATAAAAATTCAAAAAACATTTTATAAAACTTTTTGTATTATACTCCTCAAAATTATATCGCATCGCGCGGAGAAGATAAAACATTCCCTTATGAGCATATTAAAAAACTGCGAAAAATGCGAAATTCATCGCATCATTAAGAAGCACTCTTAAATGAAAATCTTAAGAAATCTCCGACGGCCGACATGCGACATCACATATCGCAATATCGCATAAGCAGCACACAATAATTTAATGACTCGTCGCGATCTGCGATAAACACGATCTGCGATCTGCGATAAACGCGATCTGCGATCTACGAGAATCTGATCTAAAAAAAAGTTGCGATGACACATCTAGGTAATGCGATGACGCGATGCTGCTATCGCCCATCGCAACTTTCCTCAGCTCAACATTCAAGAAAAGTTGTCTATAAACCAAAATTGGGCGCACACCTTAAAGGAAATTAATGATCGTACGCCCAAGTGTTAATGAAGGACAGTTTTGTGTTTTTTGAAGAGTCAGTTCACGATGGGTGTCATGATTTTATACATTCATAGAGGTTAGAGCTTACGTATCAGTATTTATTATCATTATTCATTTCCTTTGCGTGAACTGCAGGAATGAAAAATAGGAAACAATATGAAGCAATGAGCAGGGAACATCTAAGGAAAAGGGGAAAGCGTCAATTCTCGGAGAACAGAAAAGAGATGCCTTCATAAACGGATGCCGCATGCAACAGAACCACAGATTCTAGAGTATCACTCAACAGATGCTGATGTCAATAGGTGATTCAACATTCAGGGTCAGAAAGCTCACAAAAGCAGCATGTTTACGAAAAATCCTGAAACTTCTACCCGGTGAAGGAAACGCTAAAGGCGGAAAACGCACCAGAAAAGCCCAGATCAAAGAACAAAGGCAGTTTTCAGAAATCAAAGTCCCTAACCTGCTTAGTCATTTGCAAGTCCGGAAACCGAAATAGCAAAAGCAGAAATAGTTTGAGGGAAATTTGGGTTGTTGCCAAGTATAGACGCAGTAAATTCGCCCAACCAGAAGATGATTCTAAAAAATATCTTCTAGTGTACTAAAAAGTGGTGCCAGCGCTTACCATTTCTATTTTCGTAGCTCAAACAAAAGCAGAAGACGACCAGCCGACTCTTCCCAGGCAAATGTTGCATGCTCGCAGCACTAAGGAGCAAATACAGAAATAGTTAGGAATTAGATTCATTTTTTAGAAATAAGTTTGCTTAGATAAAGGCCGGTCACTTAAACCGTATCCAAAATTTATGTAATTAAGTTATTTAGTTAGCAGTATTTAAACCCTTCTCATGCATTTGGAGAAGGGTCCAGAAATTTGTCAAAAAACTTGTCCTCAGAACATGCACTTTTGCACCCTTGGAGGGGGTTTTGATGAATGGATGGATCAAGGTTTATTAATGTTTGCATTTGATATCTGCTACTGATGTTGCACTTTTGTACTCTTAGTAGATGTTATAGCAAGGAGAGATAAATCATTGTTGCTTGAATCTTATGAGTAGAACCAGTCATAAATGGTACTTTTATCTCTTGACCATTTCTGCTTATATTCTTAAAGTGATATACAGTTTTTAGTTGTTTATATGTTATTGCATAAATGTGTGAGTTACCATTTGGCACTTTTGTACGGTGGAGCCATTTATTTATGTCTGATATATGAATAACTTATTATGCGATATGCTGTTCACAACTGTTTTGCCTAACTTTTTATGCAAAGTGGTTTATCTTAATTGATTTCCATTCTTATGATAGCTGAATGATCTTTATTACCAGTTATTGTTTGAAATCTTTTTTATATCGCATAATAGAAGAAATACATCCCGGGTTAGCATAGATTAGATGTGTTGTTTTTCATTAGATTACAATAGCATAAAGTTAGTTTAAAAGTTTGAATTAGATTAGCTTTAAGTATCTTTAGATCAGCAACATCCAATTCTGCACACACACACCCTTAGATTGGGAAAATGGTCCCATTATCCCCAGTCGGACCCGCTATACCAAACGGATAAGGAGCTGCCAACCAAGGTCCGGACCGGGTGGGTATCCCCCTTGTTGTCGACCTGATTTTCGGGGCTTCAACATATTTGGCGCTAGAAGGAGGGCCTGAACTATGAATGGCACCTAAATCAAAATCTAAATACCATTCTAATAGTAAATCGCCCTCATCAACTCCCCCGACTTCCCCAGTAAGTTTAAATCTAGAGTCAGAAGTCGCTCGAGTATTAACCACTACTACACACCCTAATATTTCAGACCAATCTACCATTGAACCCCCTGAAGTTCAAACTCCGATTCACAAACTCCAGGGATTTTCCATTTCTACTCAGAGGTCTGATAAATCTCAAAGCAGCGTGACTTCGCAGTACAATCCTGCTCATCCCCTGACCAGATTAAAGAGTGAAAAATTTGGCATCCAGCCAACTAAATTGCCTCTCCCCACCAGGAAAAGAGCAAGGAAAACACCACAAGAGTCTGAAAGTGAGACTCTTTCATCTACATCGTCCATTTCAACTCCCTCACCGCGAAGTCAGCCACCCACATCTTCATTCCAAACCATCATCCATCCACTTACCGGAACTCCCACAACCCCTCTTCAATCATCTACAATCATAGTGTCCTCATCTTCCCAGCCACAGGGATCATATTCTGCACTTTCATTCACTAGCAACTCAACGATGGCCCAGTCTCCATGGAACAATCCTGGGGCAGTTTTAATGCCTCCACCCTTGAGTCAAATACCGACCCATCCTGAGAAATGGCTACCCAAATTCAATCCAGAAGCAGGCATTCTAGCAGAAGAACACATAAACAATTTCATGCTTTCTGTCAATCTCAACGGAGTTACTAATGAAGATGTTGTTGTTCGGCTTTTTCCCTATACAATGCAAGGAACAGCCGGGTCATGGTACTTTTCATTACCCTCCGGGTCTGTCACAAGTTGGGACATTTTCCAAAGTCAATTCCTTACCAAGTTTGGTGATGACAGATCAATGGCAACGTTAATCAATGACCTATCCAATCTTAAAGCCGAGGCCAGAGAACCCATCAAAGATTTCAATTTACGGTTCAATAAGATCGTCAACAAAATTCCCACTGCTTCCCAACCCAGCGAAGAAGTACGATGTGAATGGTATATTACGGACTTACCATGAAACTTAGCAATCATCGTGGATAGGGCAAATAAAACAACCTTATTTGAAAACTTGATAGAGGCGATAGCAGTAGAGAAACGCGTAATAACACTGGAAAAGAGATCTGCGATAGAGGAACGCAAGTCTAAAAAAGTCACCTTCAAGGAAGACTCCAAGAAGAAACAAACGAAAGACCCTTTCGATTTGGAAGGATTGCAGAAAGTATTAAAGACCATGTCCAATGAGATGATTGACATAAAAAAACAAGTAGCAGAAACTTCTTCAAAAAAGCCCTACAGAGCTTTTAAAAGAGGTCCTTCAATGGATGTGAAACCACCCAACGCTATTTCAAATGTCGAATCCGAAGAAGAGGAAGAAGAAGAAAGTACCACTGAAGGGCAGATTGATGACGAAGAAGTTGTGGAATTACAAGGAATGTGGGATTTCATCCTCCCACAAGAAGAAGATCAAGAAGCATTTCCGGTTAGCACACGAAGCAAAAATCAACTTGATCCTCCCCAAACTACCCCTAAGCAGAAGAGCGCAAGCTCTGCAATAAAAGATAAAGTCGCAACAAAAAAAACGACCACTAAAGCGACTCAACCTAGCCCGGTCCAATCAGATCAAACAACTCCATCAAAAACACTAATAGTGTCGGATGAAATGGAATACAATATTATTGACGACATGAAAAAGACTAGGGCTAATATTACCCTTTACGAATTGAGCAAATTGAAACATCAACAGAAGATAATGATGAAAGAATTACATGCCGTGCCTATTACATCTTTGCCTACAACTGTAGCTTCCCACAACATGGGAAGACCTCCAACCAACACGATCAATAAGATTGATCCAAATGACATCGCCTTGATTGGAGGAAGATCAAGGTCTCACACTCCCCCTTTTCTTCTCACTTATGAAATTTTCAATAAAAATGTGCACAATTGTTTGGTAGATTCTGGTGCTTCAACGAATATTTTACCCAGATCAATATGTGCCAAGTTAAATGTTCAACCAAAAAAATCCGCAATACGCATAGTTCAGCTTGATCGGTCTCAAGTCGAAGTGATTGGTGAACTTAATCAAGTAACCATAAGATTGTCATCCAACCCAAAGGTATGTCAGGTTATTGACATTCTAGTGGTTGATATCCCAGAATTCTATGGCTTGATTCTTAGCAGGGATTGGTCCGAGAAACTCCATGGATACTTTTCAACCGACTGGTCACACATGTGGTTACCCTACAATGGTAAACCGAATCAAATAAAGGTTGAACGAGAATTACACCAGAAGTACATAGTAACGGAATTAGAGGGAGAAAATGAAGCAATAGCGTATAATAGCAATATCATAGGCAATTACTTGGTAGATTCTTTTCTCGGAAATTTCAATGCTCATACATCACCTTACTTAGAAAATTCAGTTTTGTCCCAAGTCGAAAATTTTTCCCAAACTGATAATTCAAAGTGTGTTAATTTTGTAGATAAACCTGTAAATACATCTTTGTTTTGGAAATTATATTTTGATGGCTCTAAATCTAACGAAGGAGCAGGAGCAAGATGCATTTTGATTAGTCCAGAAGGAAATAAGACCATGCTTACGTGTAGACTCGAATTCGATTGCACAAACAATATAGCAGAATATGAGGCCTTGGTGCAAGGCCTATACAAATCAATCGGGTTGAACGTCAAGTATCTTCAAGTCTTCAGAGACTCTGAGATTGTCGTCAAACAGGTACGTAATACTATACATTGCCTATCAAGTCATTTAAAACACTATCAATCTTTAGTACAAGATCTGACGGAGCATTTCATAGCATTCAATATTTCGTCAATCCCGAGACTCCAAAACACAAGTGCAGACCTTTTGGCTAACGTAGCCTCTAGGCTTATTCCCTCCGAAGAGTTTAGTCCAGATAGATTCTCAATAGAATTAATCTTTAGACCATCCATCCCTGACAACATTACAAATTGGAGAGTATTCAACGACGATCCTGATATTGTAAATTTCCTCACTTCCGAAGGATCCTACTCCAATCAGATAATTGACGAAGACCATCACGATCGACAAATACAACAAAATGGCACTGATAATGCTATACCTAAATCGGTGGTTAAGTTAGAAGACTTATACGATTTGAAAAATCGGTTTAAAAGGTCTGTAAAGCTCTATAGTTCAACTCTGAGCTACGAATTAGTAAACCTAGGGACCGATGATAAACCACAAAACGTTAATCTAGGCATCGGCTTAGCCCCTGAAGAAAAATTAGCGTATATTCGTCTTTTGAGACAATATAAAAATGTCTTTGCCTGGAATTACGATGAGCTGAAGACGTACGACACTTCTATCATTCAACACACTATTCCTATGATTGACAACGAAAAACCTGTCCAACAGAAACTGAGAAAGATCCACCCCAATTTAGAAAATCAGATAAAAACCGAGCTAAATAAGTTATTAAAAGCCAGAATAATTTTCCTCGTCAGACATTCCAAATGGGTCTCCAATATGGTACCCGTTAGAAAGAAAAACAGAGATATTAGAATCTGCATCGATTTTCGGAATCTCAACAAAGCCTGTCAAAAAGACAATTTTCCTCTCCCACCTATGGAGCAGATATTACAGGCAGTAGCAGGCTCAGAACTAATGTCTTTCTTAGATGGATTTTCAGGATATAATCAAGTGTTGGTACATCCCGATGATCAGTAGAAAACCACATTCAGAACTAAATGGGGCACATACGCATATCGAAAGATGCCATTTGGTTTGATCAATGCCGGTGCTACATTTCAGAGAGCCATGGACATCGCATTCAAGGGTTTAGTCAATAAATCCGTAGTAATTTATTTGGATGATATAACAGTGTACTCCAAGAAGCGAAGCGACCATCTCAGAGACTTAAAACAGATCTTTCAACGATGTTTAAGGTATGGGATTTCACTTAACCTAAAGAAATCTTTTTTTCGCATTAAGTGAAGAAAAACTTCTAGGATTCATAGTGTCAAAATCTGGTATTCACATTGAGCCTGACAGAATCAAAGAAATTTTTGAAATATACCTACCTCATAATAAAAAAGCCATACAATCTTTCCTTGGTCAAATCAATTTTGTAAAGAGATTTGTCCCAGATTTTTCATGAGTTGTGTCTCCTTTGCAAACCATGATTAAAAAGAATTCAAATTTTAAATGGGGTCAAGATGAACATGAAGCATTCAATCTAATCAAACAAGCTATTATTAATGCTCCATCTTTAGCAACCCTGAATTTCTCAGAATCTTTTATCTTATACACATTTGCCTCAGAGAAATCATATGTTGCAATTCTAACCCAAGCAAATCAAGAAAAAGTGGAAGCTCCAATTGCGTTTTTTAGCTCGAATTTACAAGGTGTTGAACTCAATTATTCAGACGTGGAGAAACAGGCCTATGCTGTTTTCAAAGCGGTCAAATATTTCAGACCTTTCTTACTTAAAACCCATACTAAGATCATAGTACCGTTTCCAGCGGTAAGAAATCTTCTAGTACAGAAGGATGTGGGTGAGAAAAGAGCAAATTGGATCACTGCTTTACAGGAATACGACCTTGAGATCAAACCAGCAAACATTGTAAGAGGTCAAGGATTCTGCAAAATGTTGGCTGGAGCATCGCAAATTCTTGAAGTCCCATCTGAACAGGTACAACTCTATGAGGTAAGCCTAAACGATGCAGAATCATTATATGCTGACATCATTTATTATCTTAAGAACGGATATGCTCCATCACACCTAGATCACACTAAGAAAAGAGCTCTGAGATTGAAAGCTAAACAATATCAGCTCATAAATGATGTTCTTTTTAGAAAGAATTATGATTATGTTCTTCTTAGATGTCTTGAGAAAACTGAAGCTGAAAAAGTTTTGCAGGAACTCCACGATGGACCAACAGGCGGACACTATGCTGGAGATGCTACTGCACATAAGATCTTACGTGCAGGATATTACTGGCCTACGCTGTTCAAAGACTCACACAATTACGTAAGGAAATGTCAAGTCTGCCAAACAACTGCTGGAAGACAAAAGAAGCCGTCCCTGCCACTACAGCCGGTAAACATCGAGCAACCATTCAGTCAGTGGGGCTTGGAAATAATAGGTGAGATCGTTCCTCACTCTTCTAAGCAGCATAGATACATCCTCACGGCAACAGATTATTTTACTAAATGGGTAGAAGCAGTTCCTCTCAAGACAACTAATTCTGAAAATATTATTGAATTCATAGATCAATTTATAATCACTAGGTTTGGATTGCCAACGGCTTTAATGTTTGATAATGCATCATACTTTTCTGGGAATGCAATGACTGAGTTTTCACTTAAAAGAGGGTTCAAACTGAAATATTCGGCCAACTACTATCCGCAAGGTAATGGGTTAGCTGAGTCAACAAATAAAAACCTAATCAGGATTATTAAAAGAACAGTTGACCAGAACCAAAAGAATTGGCACAAAGCTTTGGTAAATGCTTTATAGGTAGATAGAATAACGAAGAAAGCTTCAATCGGCACTTCTCCCTTTAATTTAGTTTATGGGAGGGAAGTGGTTCTTCCAACTCACTTAGTCATCCCCTCTTTGTCTTTAGTACAATACATCGATGAAGTATCTACTTCCTCCATACAACTAAGACAAATGGAAATAATTAAATTAGAAGAACAATGAGAACAAGCTAAGAAAAACCATGCTCATCGCCAAGCGCTAATAAAATCCTCTTTTCATTCAAGCATAATGACCAGAAAAAATTTTCAGATGGGAGATTTAGTTTTGAAATGGGATAAGGCTCATGAAGAAAAGGGCAAAGAAACGAAATTTCAAAAGATGTGGCTTGGTCCTTTTCAGATTGTTGGAGTCATAGGTCCATCAACATTTGTGTTGCAGGATTTAGCAGGTAGAAGGGATTCTTTGCCTGTTAATGGACAAATCCTTAAAATATATTTTCCATAGAAGATTATTCTTCTATTTTGTAGAATAGTTTTAGTTTTTTTTTTTCTTTTTCATAATAAAACCAGTTGTAAATGGTTACTACAGGTATTCACGGAAAAGACACCAATTCTCTTTCAGATTTTGAGCTTTTCGCTTGTATAAATAACAAAAATTTTCATAAATCTGATCTTTATTATAGACAGATAGAGTTAAAAACTTTGGCCTAGATATGATACTAGTTTCAACTTCAAAAATTTGATGAAAGCAACCTTTGGCGAAAAATTGTTTTATATCAGCACAATGAAAGGTATCAATAATAAAATAAAGATTCTCTGTAAAACTGCTGTTTTCAAACTCTATTATTGTCGTCCAGAGCTTTCTTAAGGAAAACAATGATTTCCTCCCTGTTAAAGAAAATCGCAGCATTTAGAGGAACAATCCAAGAAGCACTATATCTCAAAGAATAAGAGGTCTCATCACGAGCCGACTTATCATGATCACAAATATTATAAGTCACTGACTTTGCCAAACACTGTCCATCAAAACAAGGCAATGACTCAAGATCGTTGAAATCAAAAGGCAAGGGGTCTCATCACGAGCCAACTTGTTCAGCGAAAGTGTAAATAAAGTGAATGACTGTGCCATAATTTGGCTACCAAACCAAGACATTGTTCTTTGAGAATAAAAAAGGAAAAAGTCTCAATGTGGATTTTTCTTCGAACGTTGTAGATATCCTTAAGCAGGAAAAAGGATCATTGCTGGGTAACAGGTAACCCTGTCGAGGTTATGGATGCCTGCTGGTAGCAGAGGCTCTACCTACAACAAATGAGCATATTTTAAAGCTGGCACACAGAGAAGACTTTATTTTACCTTTACAAGACCAAGTAATGGCTGATGTAAATACAAGGACAAAGCCTGAGGAAGCAAGCAATTAGAATAGAAAAAGGTTGAAACAAAATATCATTAATAGGATAAGGCATAATGTACTCTATCTGTCCATAACGAAATTTAGACTTATGAAAATTTTTCTGTTTTGGAAGTTAAAATTCAATAGAAAAAAACAAAGATAACTGGTTCTTCCAGGTGAATCGCCATTGTTGTGGCCACCAACAACCCCCCTCTTTGTTTAGTATTAGCAATAACACTAAGCAAATGGGGACCCTTAATAAAAATTCAAAAAAACATTTTATAAAACTTTTTGTATTATACTCCTCAAAATTATATCGCATCGCGCGGAGAAGATAAAACATTCCCTTATGAGCATAATAAAAAACTGCGAAAAATGCGAAATTCATCGCATCATTAAGAAGCACTCTTAAATGAAAATATTAAGAAATCTCCGACGGCCGACATGCGACGTCGCATATTGCAATATAGCATAAGCAGCACACAATAATTTAACGACTCGTCGCGATCTGCGATAAACGAGATCTACGATAAATGCGATCTGCGATAAACACGATCAGTGATAAACGCGATCTGCGATCTGCGAGAATCTGATCTAAAAAAAAGTTGTGATGACACATATAGGTAATGCGATGATGCGATGCTGCTATCACCCATCGCAAATTTCCTCGGCTCAACATTCAAGAAAAGCTTTCTATAAACCAAAATTGGGCGCACACCTTAAAGGAAATTAATGATCGTACGCCAAAGTGTTAATGAAGGACAGTTTTGTGTTTTTCGAAGAGTCAGTTCACGATGGGTGTCATGAATACATTCATAGAGGTTAGAGCTTTCGTATCAGTATTTATTATCATTATTCTTTTCCTTTGCGTGAACTGCATGAATGAAAAATAGGAAACAATATGAAGCAATGAGCAGGGAACATCTAAGGAAAAGGGGAAAGCGTCAATGCTCAGAGAACATAAAAGAGATGCCTTCATAAATGGATGCCGCATGCAACAGAACCACAGATTCCAGAGTATCACTCAACAGATGCTGATGTCAATAGGTGATTCAACATTCAGGGTCAGAAAGCTCACAAAAGCAGCATGTTTACGAGAAATCCTGAAACTTCTACCCGGTGAAGGAAAAAGTGCTAAAGGCGGAAAACGCACCAGAAAAGCTCGGATCAAAGAACAAAGGCAGTTTTCAGAAAGCAAAGTCCCTAACCTGCTTAGTCATTCGCAAGTCCAGAAACCGAAATAGCAAAAGCAGAAGCAGTTTGAGGGAAATTTGGGTTGTTGCCAAGTATAGACGCAGTAAATTCGCCCAACCAGAAGATGATTCTAAAAAATATATTCTAGTGTACTAAAAAGTGGTGCCAACGCTTGCCATTTCTATTTTCGTAGCTCAAACAAAAGCAGAAGACGACCAGCCGACTCTTCCCAGGCAAATGTTGCATGCTCGCAGCACTAAGGAGCAAATATAGAAATAGTTAGGAATTAGATTCAATTTTTAGAAATAAGTTTGCTTAGATAAAGGGCGGTCATTTAAACCATATCCAAAATTTATGTAATTAATTTATTTAGTTAGTAGTATTTAAACCCTTCTCATGCATTTGGAGAAGGGTCCAGAAATTTGTCAAAAAACTTGTCCTCAGAACATGCACTTTTGCACCCTCGGAGGGGGTTTTGATGAATGGATGGATCAAGGTTTATTAATGTTTGCATTTGATATCTGCTACTGATGTTTCACTTCTATACTCTTAGTAGATGTTAGAGCAAGGAGAGATAAATCATTGTTGCTTGAAGCTTATGAGTAGAACCAGTCATAAATGGTACTTTTATCTCTTGAACATTTCTGCTTATATTCTTAAAGTGATATATAGTTTTTAGTTGTTTATATGTTATTGCATAAGTGTGTGAGTTACCATTTGGCACTTTTGTACGGTGGAGCCATTTATTTATGTCTGATATATGAATAACTTATTATGCGATATGCTGTTCACAACTGTTTTGCCTAACTTTTTATGCAAAGTGGTTTATCTTAATTGATTTCCATTCTTATGATCGCTGAATGATCTTTATTACCAGTTATTGTTTGAAATCTTTTTTAGATCGCATAATAGAAGAAATACATCCCAGGTTAGCATAGATTAGATGTGCTGTTTTTCATTAGATTACAATAGCATAAAGTTAGTTTAAAAGTTTGAATTAGATTAGCTTTAAGTATCTTTAGATCAGCAACATCCAATTCTGCACACACACACCCTTAGATTGGGAAACTGGTCCCATTATCCCCAGTCGGACCCGCTATACCAAACGGATAAGGAGCTTCCAACCAAGGTCCGGACCGGGTGGGTATCCCCCTTGTTGTCGACCCAATTTTCGGGGCTTCAACACGATCATAATCTAAAAGATCGCTTAGCCATCTTTTAGTTGCAAGGGAAAGCCACCTTATGGTGAGAGGAGGTAAAAACGGTACGTGGAGTAAATGAGCAGAGCATAACTTGGGAAATTTTTAAAAAGTATTTTAAGGAGAAATATTTAACTGAAATATTTTATGATGAGAAGGAAAAAGAGTTTCATGACCTTTGACTGGGTCAGTTGTCTATGGATAAATTCATAGCAAAATTCACATCTTTGCTACAATATGTCCCCTACATACGGGAAGAAAAAGAAAAAGTGCATAGATTTATCAGCAGTTTGTCATTGTTCATGAAAGAGCATCTCAAATTCAATAATCTGAAGACCATGGATGAAGTTATATGAAAGGTTCATCTATGTTATTAGAAAAACAGATAAAAGGGAGAAGGAGGAAAGAGATGGACTGATAAAAGGGGATTAATTTTACCTCTAGCAGCAAAGGGAATAAGACTATTATCAACAAAGGACCCCATAAAGGTCAAGCAAATAGAAATATGAATAGAAATTAGCCAAGATTCAAATTTCCAAGTGAGTTTAAGACAAATGAGCAATCTGGTAGAACTGAGGTGGAAACAGCAGCTAGACCTCCAGTACAGTGTTGGGGATGTGGAGGACCACACTATGTAAAAAATTGTTAGTACCGTAAGGCGACTGATCAAGTTACACATATTCAAGAAGCATCAACTACGGGAGAAGTGGCATGGAGTATTCCTAAAATCAACACTGCCCTTGGAGATCATCAGGCATAATACGAACCAACAATGGTAGAATTTGAAGGAAAGATATTCGACCGAACTATATCTATTTTGATTGATATAGGAGCTACTTTGACTTTTAATAGTCCCTATTAGGTTCACATGGAATGTAAAAAACCATAAATGATAGAAAAATGAATTTCATATATTATTGACATGATATACATTTATAGTACATAGTGTGACCCTTGGATTCATATTCCAAGTGGTCTCTTGGACTCCGGTGGCTGTTCAAATTCCACACCAACCCATAGAGGATTAGGTGTCCAACATTCCCCCCCTTAATCCGAAGGGGTATGTATGAGTCCAAGAAGAGAGCTATAATACAAAATGTGCAAAAATGCATGGCAACACTACGCTGAATGTGCTCTCTGAAATGTTGGTATAGGGTGATGGTTTAAGGATGACCACCAACACTGGAATGCTTAGTGCAGTTCCCATAACTCTTCCAAGTCTGGCACGAAGCTGCAGTCTTCTACTAGAGGAAGTGATCCTAATGTTTTGAAGAGGGAAACCTTCAACCTAGAAAGGGAGGTATCACCCCGTATAAAAAGGGAGAACCTCAACCTGAAAAGGGAGGTCTTAACCTGTGATGGTTTAAGGATTACCACCAACTCTCAAATTCTTAATGCAATTCCTAGAACTCTTCCAAATCTGGCAAGAAGCTGAAGTCTTCTACTAGAGGAAGTGTCTGCAATTGAAGAGGCATCACCAACTGAAGGCATGCTCAGGGGCATCTTTGTCTCTGGCTACAACTATGAATCTAGTATGGAAGGTTGTGGCTCAAGCTCGCTTGATGTGGCTTTGAAGCTTGTATATGAGCATCACTTCCCCCCTTGTGAGATACAAGGTGAGATGATGGAGAAAACTTAACTGCAAGATTGTTCAATACTCTAGAAAAAGTTTGGACATATGACTGAAATATCTTCTTGGTTGTTGATGCCCATTGCCAAGAAGTGATCCATCCAAGATGAATCTTTATTCTTGTAGGAGGCTTGTTTTTGAAGCATCTGTGTGAAGAATGAGTACGTTGACCACAATTTTTTCACGGATGATGATCAAAACAATGATCTTTTACATGGCCAACTCTGTCACAATGTTGTCATTTAACAATCTGTTGTGGCTGTTGTGGAAGAGGACCATAATCTAGAATAACTGAAGGTGAATTGTCATGAAGAAACCCAGCACTATGGAATTGGATGGGCTTTGGGTAATCTGGAATATGAAAGGACACATCCTTTTTATATCCAAGACATGTTTTGTGCTTGTTATGGACAAGATCTTCCCAAGGTCTGATGATCGACTTGGGAAGTGCAAGCTGAATTTCTACTTCTGCATGTAACTTTGTTGCTTCATTGGGCACTGGATCTGAATCAACTTGCTACTTATGGGAGTTTGTTTGAATGTTCTAAACATAAACAAGTTCGTAATGATGACTCCATTGCTATAATTCGTCTTGCTGAAGTTGAGATTCAAGCTGTAAAAAATCAATCTTTTTCTATGCATTTTGTAGGGAGGTTTGAATATATGTGAGAGTCTCTTTGGTGACTATAATTGTGCTTTCAACAATTGAAAGGATTAGAGTTCTCAATAAATCTAATAAATTGTCAATTTTAGCCATTTATAAAACTTCATCTTTTTGTTTTTTTTACAGAAGAGCATTCAACCACCTTCCATAAATGATTCAACCCAAATGAGTCACTATTTAGTAGAAATAAATAATTTCTTACACACTAACCTTCAAATGTTGAATTATCTTTGATACCTCATTTCAATTATGAAAACGAGGTTGCAGAAGTGATGCCTCTCTGCTCTAATTCCAATGCCAAGACGAGCAACATTTGGAGCGCCCCTCTTCACTATTGCAGAGAATAATCATGGATTATGACTTTCATCACAGGTAGCAACACTTAACTCACTAACTGACACTCCATTCGACATTCGACAGTCACCGCTTTCAAGACTTCATACAAAACTCAATGCATATGAATTCACCAAAGCAGCACAAACTATTTTTGTATTCCCTTCTCTGTGGGTGTTCTATTGTTCATTACATAGCCTTATGTACAGAATTCAGTCACCAATGCGAACTTTGATTTTCAAAAAATAAAGGTGGTTTGAACTTCGAAAAGAAATGTGTCAACCTCAATATGCATCACAATATCATCAATAATATCCTAACCTCTCCCTTTGAAGTCCTCATTGGAGGCCACATAATTCTCATGAAGAAAAGCATGCAGTTGATAAACATTTTTCTCAGAATGAAGGTAGGCGAAGTCAGAGGGGAGTTCTTCTCATGGTAGGAGCAGCCCTAATTTGCATCTTTATATCTGAGCAAAGCTGATCATGGTTCTTATCAATGTCATGAACAGTCATTGGAAAGAAGTGTGTATGACAGGGAAAAGTGGGTTGCCAATGTACGAGGTAAAGAACTAGATCTTAGAATTAGGGGTGAACAACATGTTTTTCCACATACATTGGAGGAGTTAGAGCAGGAATTTTTAGTCACAAGGATTGTGCGTCGAGCAACATTCTCGATAGCACAGCGGAACGGAGGTCTGCATATGGGAGCAAAGCATTTGTAGGAGGGTCACATATGGCAGTCAAAGCGACAAGGGTTCTCAAAGCTCTACAATCCCCCATCATTCTAAAACATGCATCCTTTTGGAAAAGGAGCAAAAGAATTCAGGTAGCTAAGGGACCATTGAGTGTAGTCCAAGAGGGTGGACTGTGTAACACAGACTATCCATTGTGTAAATGGCAGCATCTGGGATAGAGAATAAACATTACAATGACTCACTTAATAAGCGTTACTCAAGTCAGTAATGAGGCAGGAATAAGGAATTTTGGCTAAAAATAATACCTGCGCATTTTGATTGGCTGCCAAAATAGGAAATGGTCAAGCAGAAATGGCTAACATGACAAGTTAAGAAAATGTGAGAATACCTAGTGTTCAGGTCAGAGAAATATTTGCAGAATTGCAGAGTGCCAGTTTTGAAGAGGGCCACGCCATGTTTGAAGAAGTCCACACAACAATTCAATTTCTAAGGAGGCCACAAAACCAGTGGCTCGTATTTGAGCACGAAAGGAATACACGTGTGGCTCCGATACCATGTTGGGTTCACATGGAATGTAAACATCCATAAATGATAGAACAATGAATTGCATATATTATTGACATGATATAAATTTATAGTACATAGTGTGACCCTTGGATTCATATTCCAAGTGGTCTCTTGGACTCCGGTGGCTGTTCACATTCTACACCAACCCATAGAGGATTAGGTGTCCAACAGTTCCAAAGTGGTAGAACAATGATGCTTACAAGTTGCTAATTTTAAGAACCCTTGGTTAGTACAACTAGCCATAGGAGCAAAGAGAAGGGTGTTGGCTAAGGTCAGTAATTGCCCCCTAAATCTAGAAGATCAGTCTATTATGGAAGACTTGATTGTCTTACCTTTACGATCATACAATGTCCTAATAGGTATGGATTGGTTGGAGAAACATTGGTCCCTCATTAACTTTAAAGACAAAACTATTAACTACATGGACGAAGAAGGAAAAAGGAAAGAAATTCAAGGCATACTGAGACCACTGAAATCAAGACCAGTAACAGCCTCTCAATTAGTAAAATATATCAGAAAACGATGTCAAATTTATGCAATAAATGTAGGATATACTAATTCAAAGGAAGAATTTGTTTCTTTAGAAAAAATATCTGTGGTACATAATTTTCCAGACATATTTCCTGAAGAAATTTCAGGACTACCTCCAAAGAGGGATATACATTTTACCATTGAGTTGATCCCAAGAGCTGCCCCGATATCCTGAGCTCCTTATTGCATGAGTGTACTAGAATTAACAGACTTTAAAATGGAGCTACAAGAACTACTTGATAAAAGATATATCCGCCCAAGTGTATCACCTTGGGGAGCTCTGGTGCTTTTCGTTAAGAAGAAGGATGGAACCTAGTGAATCTGCATGGATTATCGATAGCTAAATAAACTGACAATCAAGAATAAATACCCTTTGCCTCTATTGATGAATTGTTTGATCAAGTGAAGGGAGCGACTGTGTTTTCAAAGATTAAGTTACCATCATATAAGAATAAATGAAGAAGATATAGCTAAAAGAGCCTTTAGAACTCGTTATGGGCATTATGAATCTGTTGTATTACCCTCTAGACTAACTAATGCTCCTGCGACCTTCATGTGTCTCATGAACGATGTTTTTCATCAATATTTATATAAGTTTGTATTGATTTTTGTTGATGATATACTAATATACTCTTGGAATATAGAATAACATAAAGAACACCTATGTATTGTCCTGCAAACCTTGAGGGAGCATCATTTGTATGCCAAGTACAACAAATGTAATTTCTTTAAAGAGAAAATCTAGTATCTAGAGCATGTTATTACCAAAGATGGAATTGGTGTGGATCTCGAGAAAATAAAAACTATAATGGAATGTCCAATGCCAAAGAACGTGGCTGATATAAGATCATTTATGGGTCTGGCCGGATACTATAAGCAATTTATTGAAGGATTTTTTAGGGTGGCATATCCCATTACCTCTCTGCAAAAGAAAGAAAAAAAAATTAATTGGACCATGGATCGTCAAAGAATTTTTGACCAACTTAAACATTTACTTACCACGGTACCTATTTTGAGCATTGCAAATCTGAATAAAGATTATGTGGTTTGCACAGATCCCAGCAAGGAGGTGTAGGCGGTGTACTAATGACGGAGGGCAGGATTATTTCCTATCAGTCTTGGAAATTTAAGGAGCATGAACAAAATTATTCGGCCTATGATTTAGAGCTAACGACAGAAATTCACGTGTTAAATATGTGGTGACACTAATTGATGGGTAATAAATTCTTATTAATGATAGATCATCATAATTTAACTAAATATTTTAAGCATCCCACTCCGAATGCTAGGCAAGCCTGTTGGGTCGCCTTCCTAAGTGAATTTGACTTTGAAATCGAGCACTTGAAAGGAAAGGAGAACCAAGACACGGATGCCTTAAGTCGGAAAGTAAACTGTATTTATGAAGTCTCTTTCAGTGAACTGAGTACCACTTTTAAAGAGCATATTAAAGACGTAGCAATACAGGATCCTGAATATAATTGTTTATGGTAGCAAGCTAAAATTTCGAATAACATATTGAAATATGGCAACAAGAATATTCCAATTTAATTTGTCCTTGAATTAAATTGTGAATTAAAATTGAATTTAGTCTTAACAGCTACTTGGAAATAATTAATTAATTTATTTTAAATTAATTAGTTGGAGAAATTCAAGTTAGAAGTCTTTCTGAAGTCATGCAAGAGTTATCCCTTAAATTAAGGAGATAAGATTGAGTTATATTTGAGTTGTAATTAGTTAACTCAGTTTACTGAGTTAAGTCCAAATAAATTAGTTCCAAACTGTTTGAGGAACTAATAGTGAGTTAGCAGTCAGTTGATGCATTAATGCACTCAACTACTGCTACTCCAGTTAACTGAAGATTCCCTCATCAGAAACTCATGCATGTCTATTCTGAGAAAGACCTAGTTAAGATTAATGTTCAAAGACAGTGTACTATCATTTGCATGTGTTTTCTCATGGAGAAAACTCATGCATGTAGTCAAGGATTAATCCTTGAGGATTACGCATTTTTGAAGGTTGATTTTTCACTTGGTAAGAGGCTAATCATCCACAAGGAACAACGCAAGGAAATAGGAGATTGGAGGGTAGAGAGGAAGGCTGGAGAGAATCCAAGATTTCCTGTGAGTTGGCTAGCTGTGAGAGCTAAGGATTTGTATAATTCCTATGTATTTCCACCATGTATGATAATACAATAGTGTGGGGTTTTTAGCTGAGGCTTTCCCCAAAGTATTTTCATGTGTATTGTTCCATTAATTCTTCTTCTTCTAGTTATATTGTTTAGCTTGATATTTAAGCTTCCACAAATTGATAGTAGAAGTAGGTTATAGTATTCTGCTTTGATTTATATTGCATTATCAAGTTAACCTACATAGATTTTCTACATGGTATGAGAGCTAGATTTGTAGAAATCTCTACATGGTATCAGAGATGTGAACAGTATACTGAGAAGAGAATTCGAAGTTTGAATTTCAGGGTTGCAGGTGCAAATCAAATTCATATCATACTTCAAGGTTGGCCAATGGCGCTCTATGGCTTAAGACTCGAGTATGCCTTGGAAGGTACCTCGAATTACATAGCATGGAAAGATAGAATGGAGGTTGTATTAGAAGACAATGGCTTGAAGGAATTCATTGATCAAGAAATCCCAAAGCCAACTTCAACTAATGCACAAGAGTTGGTTGAGTGGAAGAAGTGTGTGGCGAAGGTAAGACAGATCATCTTTGAGGGAGTTCGAGATCATATTGTCTCGAGTCTCCATGGGAAGGATACTCCATTTTCAATGTGGAAGAAATTGAAGGACCTCTACTAGAATAGTAGCGACCAAAGGAAATTAGTGCTCAAGGATAAACTTTGAAGAATCAAGATGGAGAAGGGAGATACTATTTACACATAAATGAATAAGCTCACCACATGCAGAGATGAGCTTGGCAGTGTGGGAATAACTATTGCCGATGATGATATGGTGAGCCTCGCTCTCCTTGGCCTTCCAAAGAGTTGGAATAGCAACTAGGACTCTGTGAATGGAAGGGAGAAACTACTGGATTGGGAACGACTGTGGTCGGATCTTATGTAGGAGGAGATCAGGAGGAGCACACGAGATGGTTCTTCATCCAAGAATGATGATGAAGAAAATTTGGCCTTAGCAAGTAAGGCAATGAAAGGGAAGGGGAAGGCTTCCCATTTCAAATTAAATCCTTCTCATGGAGGGAAGAAGGGTGACATGTATAAAGTAAGATGCTTTAATTGTCACAAGAGGGGACATTATGCAACTAATTTCCCATCGAAGAAGTCCAAGAAGGGATCCTCAGAAGGATCGAAAGGTGAGGCATTAGCCTCTCAGTTTGAAATGGACTTTACCCTCATTACATGCATGGTGTCATCGATGATGGGTTATGTCTGGTCTCTTGACAGTGGAGCCTGATTCCTCATGACCGATGATAAAAATTTATTCAGTGGCTTCGAGGAGAAAGACCTCAAGATGCACATGGAGATGGGTGATGACAGAAGGTATAGTGTTTCAGGAGTGGGCACGGTTTCTTTTCAGAGGGAGCATGGAGCTCCTCTCACCTTGACAGATGTGATGTATGTGCCTGGACTGAAGAAGAACTTGGTATCAGTCATGATGTTGGAGGACAAAGGCTACGATGTTGTCTTCAGTAAAGGAAAGGAATTCCTAAAACACATAGACACGGGTAAAACTAAGAGGATAGGGATTCAGGTGAAGAATATCTATAAACTAGAGGTAGATGATTGTGCAGCATTGAGTACGAAAGCAGAATTGGTGCAAAGCTAAGACATTGGCGAGTTGTTGCACAGGTGGTCAGGCCATTTGCATCATGGGGCTTTGAAGATAATGCAACAAATATCTACAGGACTTCCCAAAGGTAACTTGAGTAAGTTGACACATGCAAAGGTTGTAACTTGGGAAAGTACACCAAGTCTTCCTTTCATGATCAAGATAGTCGAGCAAAGGATATCTTAGAGTGAGTTCATACTAACTTGTGTGGACCATTCTCAATGGCATCCATAGCAAAGCAAAGGTATTATGTGATTTTCATTGATGACTATTCTCGTAAATGCTGGATTTATTTCATGCAGAAGAATGACCAAACTTTCACAAAGTTTTGTGAGTTCAAATATTTGGTCGAGAAAGAGTCAAGGAAGAAGATCAAGGCCTTGAGAAGCGAAAATGGTGGAGAATGTCTCTTAAGAGTTTAAGGACTTCTGTGTAGTGGAAGGAATTAAACGAGAGTTGACGGCACCTCATAACCCGCAATAGAATGGGGTAGCCAAGAGGAAGAACAAAACTATTGTAGGGGTAGCACGGGCAATGTTGCATGACCAAGGCCTACCACTTCACTTGTGGGTTGTGGCATGCAACACAACGGTCTATTTTCAGAATAGAATACTGCATCGCATACTTGGGATGATGACACCAAAGGAAGCTTTCTCCGGTAAGAGAGCAGATATGGGTCACTTCAGTATCTTTGGCTCATCAGTATATTGCCATGTGACAAAGGATGCACGGAAGAAGATTGAGCTAACAGCAGAGTTGGGGATATTTGTGGGGTACACTGATACACCTCACAACTATCGAGTGTACTTGCCTACGAGTCAGAGGACAGTTGTTCGCAGAGATCTCAAGTTTGATGAGCAGAAGGCCATGCGAGTTTCCCTTGAGAGGGAGCTCCAATTACAGGCTGTGGAGGAACTGTTGGTTCCTAAGGAGGAGGAGCCTTAGACTAATGCGAAGCAGCCACATGCAGAGGTTCCAAGAGTGGAGACATCCACTCAAGTAGAGTATTCCAAAGATGGACGGAAGCGCACAAGAGAAGCTAACAGAATGTTGGAGGATGCGAGAGAGAATGTGGGAGCACCATATTCTCAGCACAGACAGAGGAGGTCACCTGAGAGGTACACTGGATACATGGCCCTTGCTGGGGAATGTTTTGAGACCGAGCCATCTTCCTTTGAGGAAGCAGTGCAGTAGCCGATTTGGGTTGATGTTATGGTGGAGGAGTATGACTCCATAGTTCATAACAGTGTTTGGGACATGGTTCTGAGACCGAAGAACAAGTCAGTTGTGAGTTCCCGTTGGCTTTACAAGGTAAAGCAAGCTGCTAATGGTAGTGTGGAGAATCATAAGGCAAGATTTGTTATCTGTGGCTTTTCACAGGTCGAGAGGATCATGTTGCTGCAGTATATTTCGACAGAGGAGCAAGATGTTGACATTTTTACAAAGGCATTGTCAAAGTGTAAATTCGAGTTCCATAGAGATAGGATCGAGGTGGCAGATAATCCCTTTCTTGTTGAGAGGGAATGTTGAAATATTGCAACAAGAATATTCCAATTTAATTTGTCCTTGAATTAAATTGTGAATTAAAATCGAATTTAGTCTTAATAGCTACTTGGAAATAATTAATTAATTTATTTTAAATTAATTAGTTGGAGAAATTCAAGTTAGAAGTCTTTCTGAAGTCATGCAAGATTTATCCCTTAAATTAAGGAGATAAGATTGAGTTATATTTGAGTTGTAATTAGTTAACTCAGTTTACTGAGTTAAGTCCAGTTAAATTAGTTCCAAACTATTTGAGGAACTAATAGTGAGCTAACAGTCACTTGATGCATTAATGCACTCAACTAGTGCTACTCCAGTTAACTGAAGATTCCCTCATCAGAAACTCATGCATGTATATTCTGAGAAAGACCCAGTTGAGATTAATGTTCAAGGAAAGTGTACTATCAGTTTCATGTGTTTTTTCATGGAGAAAACTCATGCATGCAGTCAAGGATTAATCTTTGAGGATTGCGCAGTTTTGAAGGTTGGTTTTCCACTTAGTAAGAGGCTAATCATCCACAAGGAACAGTGCAAGGAAATAGGAGCTTGGAGGGCAGAGAGAAAGGCTGGAGAGAAGCCAAGATTTCCTGTAAGCATCTGTGAGGATTGTACTGAGAGCTGGCTAGCTGTGAGAGCTAAGGCTTTGTATAATTCCTATGTATTTCCACCATGTATGATAATACAATAGTGTGGGGTTTTTAGTTGAGGCTTTCCCTAAAGTATTTTCATGTGTATTGTGCCATTTATTCTTCTTCTTCTAGTTATATTAATCAACTCGATCTTTAAGCTTCCGCAAATTGATAGTAGAAGTAGGTTATAGTTTCTGCTTTGATTTATATTGCATTATGGGGTTAACCTACATATATTCTTTACATAACAATGAACAACAGCTAGGGCATGAGGCAAATCAAGAAGGCATACTGATTTATAGAGGAAGAATGTATGTACCTAACCAAAAAATATTAAACAATTGATTTTAGACGAATATCATGAAATTCCTTATGCAGGACATCCCGAATATCAGAAATTAATCACTACACTCAGAAAGGAATATTTCTGGCCTGGTATGAAGAAATAAGTAGTTAAATATTTGGCTTGTTGTTTGGACTGTCAACAAGTGAAAGTAGAACACTGACACCCAGCTATACCACTCCACCCATTGTCTATTCCGGAATGGAAGTGGGAAACTATTTCCATCGATTTTATTACAGGACTACCTAAGTCTAAAAATCATAATGACCCAATAATAGTGGTAGTAGACAAGTTGAGCTAAAACAACCTTTAGAACTCATTATGGGCATTACGAGTTTGTTGTATTACCCTTCAGGCTAACTAATGCTCCCATGACCTTCATGTCTCTCATGAACAATGTTTTTCATCAATATTTGGATAAGTTTATATTGATTTTTATTGCTGATATACTAATATACTCTTGGAATATAGAAGAACATAAACAAAACCTACGTATTGTCCTACAAACCTTGAGGGAGCATCATTTGTACGCCAAGTACAACAAATGTTATTTCTTTAAAGAGAAAATCCAGTATCTAAGGCATGCTATTACCAAAGATGGAATTGTTGTGGATCTAGAGAAAATAAAAACTATAATGGAATGGCCAATGCCAAAGAATGTGGCTGATATAAGATCATTTATGGGTCTGGCCGGATACTATAAGAAATTTATTGAAGGATTTTTTAGGGTGGAATATCCCATTACCTCTCTGCAAAAGAAAGGAAAATTTTTTAACTAGACCATGGATCGTCAAAGAAGTTTTGACCAACTTAAACATTTACTTACCACCGCACCCATTTTGAGCATTGCAGATCTCAATAAATATTATGTGGTTTGTACAAATGACAACAAGGAAGGTGTAGGTGACGTACTTATGCAGGAGGATAGGGTTATTACCTATGAGTCTCAGAAACTTAAGGAGCATGGACAAAAGTATTCGGCCTATGATTTAGAGCTAATGGAAGTAATTCACACATTAAAGATGTGGCAACACTAATTGATGGGTAAGAAATTCTTATTAATGATAGATCATAATAGTTTAACTAATTGTTTTAAGCATCCCACTCTGAATGCTAGGCAAGCCTGTTGGGTCGCCTTCCTGAGTGAATTTGACTTTGAAATCAAGCACTTGAAAGGAAACGAGAACCGATTCACAGATGCCTTAAGTTAGAAAGTAAATTGTATTTATGAAGTCTCTTTTAGTGAAGTGTGTACCACTTTTAATGAGCATATTAAAGACGCAGCAATACAGGATCTTGAATATAAATTTTTATGGAAACAAGCTAAAATTCCAAATAAAAATGAGCAACAGCTGGGGTATGAGTTAAATCAAGAAGGTATACTAATTTATAGAGGAAGAATGTATGTGCCTAACCAGAAAAATATTAAATAATTTATTTTAGACGAATATCAAAAATCCCTTATGCAAGACATCCCGGATATTAGAAATTAATCATTGCACTCGGAAAGCAATATTTCTGGCCCAATATGAAGAAAGACGTAGCTGAATATTTGGCTCATTGTTTGGAGTGGCAACAAGTGAAAGCGGAACACCGGCACCCAGCTAGACTACTCCACCCATTGCCTATTCCGAAATGGAAGTGGGAAACTATTTCCATCGATTTTATTGCAGGACTACCTAAGTCCAAAAAGAAGAATGACTCAACAATGGTGGTAGTGGACAAGTTCAACAAATATTCTCACTTAATACCAGTACAATCTACTTACAAGGTCGTTCAAATTGCTAACATATTCATGCAAACTATTTTTATATTACACAGAATACCAAAGGTTATAATTTCCGATCGTGATGTAAAATTTACATCATCTTTTTGGAAAGCCTTATTTGAAGGTTTAGGCACACAATTGTGTTTTAGCACTGCCTACCACCTTCAGATGGATGGGTAGACTTAGCGAGTGAATCAAATAGTGGAAGATATGTTGCGAACTTATGTAATGCAGCAAACATCTAAATGGGAGGATTATATACATTTAGTGGAGTTTGCTTACAACAACAGTTACCATACGTTTTTGCAAATGATTCTGTTTGAGGTTTTATACGAATGCAAGTGTAGGACATCCTCGAGTTGGGGTAGACCAGAAGATAAATTAATGCTAGGCCCTGACATGTTAAAAGAAATGAAAGATATGGTTAAAAAACTATTCTTCAATTTAAAGAGTGCTCAGGGCAGACAAAAGAATTTTGCTGACAGGAAGAGAAGTTTTTGGGAATTTGAAGTTGGAGATCATGTTTACGTTCATGTATGATCCAAGAAGAGTACCCTAAAATGGGGAGGGTGTGCTGAATTAGTACCCCGATTTTGTGATCCTTTCCAAATCCTGGCTTGAATTGGACCAGTGGCTTATCAACTTGCTTTGCCTAGCCATATACGTGTGCATAATGTTTCTCATGTTTCTGTGTTAAAAAAATACATATATGATCCTAACCATATAACCAATTAGCAGGATATACAAGTAATTTAGACGAATTCCTGAGGAACATAGTATAATATAAATAAATTGCAAGGCTCACTGCCAAAGGAAACGACTGACTAAATTTATTTATTTTTTATACTATGTGTAGGTCAAACCGGAAGGCGAGTTCTTGGTCGAACCCCTAGGTATACTCAATCGGAGAGAATTAATGTTGCAGAAATGAGTTATCACCCAAGTTAAATTGCAATGGTAGCACTTTGGCCCAGAGGAGGCCACCTAGGAAGATGAAAAGGTTATGAGGGAGGCTTTCCAAATCTATTTACAGTAGAGAAACATTGGGATGATGTTCAATCTTGGGGGGGAAGATGTGATGTCCCCGGTAATTGTAAATATCTAATTGTTGTAGTTAAACAAACTGAATACTATTATAAGTTTATACATTTCTTTATTTTGATTAAGCTATGCAGGAATTGAAATGTCGTAATAATGACAATTATGTATTTCTCACATGTTAGGTAGTTAGGATAGGCAGTTACCTATCCCTAACTACTTCCTTGAAGATTTATTCTCAAGGAAGGGATCAAGAGGGTATGCGTACCTGAGATCAAGAAGAAGAAAAAAAGAGGTAAGGTTGAACTAAGAATGGGAATACCGTGCTGATATGTCAGATGGTTCATGAAGCTAAGTCTGGTTAGGACCAGATAGCTATGGCAAGTAAAGATTGACACTCTTAAGAAGAAATTTTGCATGTGAGGAACAGCTCGGGGGGAGACTCGGGCTGGAATTGCTGGTCTCACAGTTGGGAGGAAATCGGCAAGTGATTTAAGGTTTGGTATTGAACAGATGACAGGAAATTAGCGAATATTCAGGTAAGTATACCCTTATGTTGTATAGGTAGTAGGCCTACTATATAGTTGAAATATTTATTGTACTCAATTAAAAGAGTAACTTTCTCTCTTAAATAAAATATTTATTATTACTATTTTGCATAAAGAAAAGATTTACAAATTCATTGAAAGAATTAAAGAACAATATATAATCCTCTAAATAGGGATTGCAGGAGATTTAACTTACTATCATAAAAGAAAAACAACTCAAGATCCCTTCAGGGAAAGAGAGTAGGAAACCAAAGCGTGTGAATAGTACTGATAAAAATAGAACAAAACATACATAGATTATAGTATTTACAGCTTAAATGTTACAATGTAAACAGAATTTACAAATAATGAACACGCGTTCAGCATCGAGTCTAGGTTACAGTTCTAACACTGAGAAGAGATGAGAACCATTCTAATTATTGTTTTAAACATACTCGAGATAACCATTATAAATCTATGTGATCCAAATATCAGTGAGACTAAAACATGAATTAAACCTTTAAAACATTTTGCACTATTATTATATAGGAGTAGCAAACAATTATGCAATCTGAAGAACCAGAATCATTTGGAAAAAGAAACAACAGTCCGTTCATATATTTGAGTGTTTCGCCACAGTAAGGCAGGGTCTTACCCTTGTAAACTTAACTGTTTCTAGGTAGTCCTCGCAATTAAATCTTGCCTAACACCTGGGTAAAACCAAGAATCAAGCCGGTGTTGATAGACCCAGTCAAACCCAAAAAAAAATTATAAACAAAATAGACAGATCTTGAACGTCTAGACCAAACCAAATGCCGGAAAATTAGTTTATTACAACCAGAGACCATTCAATTACAAGAAAAACAATCTTAAGAATGTTGTGAGCCAGAGCTACTCGTTTCGACTGAAGATTTAAATGAAATAGCAAATTCCCTCTTCTAACACTAAACCCCAAGTGGGTATCACAAATTGGGCAATGCACTTTACTCGGCAACCAAGCATGGTTGTAGTCCACAAGGCTCAACATACCAAACAATAGACTTGAACCCCCGCATTCATTCTAGACAAGGATGGGCGATGAAACCCTCCAGTAGTTACCTAAGCAAGAGAAATGAGCAAAATTAGAACAGTAAATTTAATAGAGGAAGAAAATAAGCATATACATTTGAGCACATAACTTTGTACGTGGGAATGAATAGTCGTTTAGTCACCACCTCCGTAGATGAGAGTTAGAAAAGGAATCTGGAAAACTCGTAAAGGAGAAAAACCATGAAATTAGTTACAACAAACAAATAGAAGAAAGTGGTAATGTAAAACCCTACCTATGTGAAATACTTGGAGCTCTAGCTTGGAGTTGGTTAACCTTGCCGGAAACGAGGAAATGCCAAGGAAATGTTGCAGTTGAAAACCATAGAAAAACGAGATTCTTCTTCCACCATCCGATGTGAACACTTTCAAGTTTCCGTAGATGTGGAGCTCATACCGAGGCCAAGTTGGACAGTTGTGCCACACTCCGAAAACTCCAAAACTGTATTACTGCCAAATCTAGGGTAGCCATACCTTACAGTTAGAACTTAAGGTATTATTTAATACCCATCATTAAGCCTTACGAATGGCAGTCAATATGTAATGTCAAATACGGAGAGAATTAAATGATTGTAATAACACCGAACGGTAATATAATATACCTGACATATCAATTGTGTAAATATCGAAAGGGTTAAACATATGGTTATGTTTATAAAACAAATCAAAATTACATATAATGTTTCTAATGTTTTCACCATTAGGGTGTGTAAATATTATATTCACTATTTTACTTTTTACTTCGTCATTATTTTATTTATTACTTAGGCATATTTACTTGGGTATGTCACACTTTATTTCATGTACATTGTTTACTGCAACTTTAATTCCTACATTATAATCTCCTACCAGAGTAAGCCAATTTGAATTACTATTGACCTGCTATTGTTTTCATATGTTAGTGTGCATTGAGAACTAAGAAAAATTGTGACTTGCATATATAATGCATGATACCTCTTAAGTTTGTAAGAACCTCAAGTTGACATAATAAATTCGAGACCTATAAGACTATAGCATTATTGCTGGAATATTGAGGGTCATCACATCCGTCATGTAGGGATACATGATGTATAAGGTACATGAAAGGAAGGGACTATCATATTAATTGGTTGTAGGGAGGGGTCACTCATGCCTCCTCCTAACACACTAGGAATTATGGAAGTAGGTCTTCCCACACTAAATGAGCCATTTTCATTTGACATCATATGTAGGCTATGTAAAAAGAAAGATGGATTGCTGAAAGGACATTCACAAACCTTAAGAAGAAGGTTAGTAGACTCCTTAAAATGTGTGCTAAAATTTACCAAATAATTTTTATTAGTGAATTCAATCTTTGAGGTGTCAAATTCACCTAGATTTAGATTATAAGCCTTTGTAACTATATGTGTGTCATATACTAAATCATTGAGCATTATTATTATGGTTCGAGATTTTTTAATTTTACTTCTCGGTGTATTATTACTTGACATTAATACACTTAAATAACCCTTGTTGAGAAGGAACCAATGTACATTGGGTTGGGTTTCTATATTGCATACACATTATAAAATAGATATGCACTTTCTTTGATTAGTTAATAGCTTGAAATTAAAGTAGGAGACCCTAAAATAGAGTGAGTGTCTAAAATATGGTTAACTAGAAATATAGGTAGAGTCAAAAATACATTAGAATTGAAGTGATGACACCCTCATGAAACTCCTAACTTATAAATAGCAAGAAACCTCTAAGAATAATACTATCTAAGTCAAAGGATAAAGTGCTAAGGTAGAAGGAAATTCCCAAAAATAAGAGAGGAAGTGCGCATTAGTGACTAGAGACCCTATGGATAAGGTAACATCCACTATTAAATAGGAAATAACCATTCCACTATCGATTTAGTGCCCAATCACTACCATATGTCATCCTAGGTGGGAGTCCCTACTAAAAATAAAAATTTGATAAAAATAGAAGCTAATACTAAATGGTAGGGAATGACTAGTAGGTGAAGAGGTCATATGTGGACGTAATTATGTATATATCAGGCCATAAGTATGCATTTAACCCAACAGAGTTTAGTTTTAGTTTCATAGTGAATAGTTAGTTAGAAATGCATATAAAAAACCATCACCAATGATGAAAAAACATCAAAATAGGTGTAGGGAAACTGAATGTATCATTTATAAATGTTCCCTATTAGGGTGAATTAAGAAAAATTTAGTTAGACGTTATCTTCTAGTAAGGAGTTAGAATCACTATAGGTGAAGAAATTATTTGTGAAAATGGACCTTTTCTAGAACTATTGCCAAACATAGGAACATGTGAAGGTAATTAGGTAGAAATAACTCACCATATTGGGTGGTTGTGAATGGGATCATTTTTTAACTTTGATAATACAAGAAAATTCAATTGCCAAAAATGAAATCATAGTGTTGAAAAATGTATGATTCATACAAGAAGGGTGTTTTCTCCTACTAAGTGCTACACTACAAACAATCTCACTACCTTGAGGGCATTGTTACCCCATAAAACATGTGTAGAATAGTTAAAGCTTCAATATTAAAATTCTATTTTTCTCTCCCTTTTTCCTAAAAATACAATCAAAAGGGAGAGTTACATTTGGGATTATTGATATATTTTGGGTATTCTTCAAATAAAGTGTAGACCTAACATAGAAATTGAATCTAGGGATTTTCTCCTCCTTGAAAAAGAATCCAACAGTAGGAAACTATGTTCATAGAAGGTGAACCAAAGCTATACAGACCTTGGGGAAAATACTTGGGTCGATTGATGGCATCCCTCAAGCAGGAATACTTGATGTCTAAGGTACATGGATGGGACATATTGTCTGCTCGATTGGTGGTTGGGAGGGTTATTGATGCCTCTAACACATTAGGATGGAGTAGGTCATTTCATGCTAGATGAACCATTTTCACTTGAAATCATATGTAGGTTATGTAAAAGAGAAAGTGATTGATCAAACAAGATACACACCATCAAAATCAAATGATTAGTTGGCTCTTTCAAATGTGTGTCGATATTGATGAGCTATTTTTTTTCAATGACATTTGAGGGTTGAAATTTATCTAAACATAGAATATAAGCCTCTACAACTATGTGGCTATCATCTACTAATACACTTGGCATTAATATTATTGGCTATCTGTTAATTTTAGATATGTCCTATGCTTAGAGAAATTTATTTCAATTTTCACAGTTAGCTCTATATCTTTTCCAGAATAGCAATCACATCAGCATTAAAGTAAACTACAGATAGAAGATAAACATAAATCGCAGAAGACAAGCCAAGACAAGAGGACACAAGATGTGGCATTAGCCAAGGACAAACCCTAATGTGGGGAAACCCTTGATCAATTCTTCTTTTATGTTCTACAATAGATCAGCAAAGAAACAGAGAGAGAGATAGTACATTTACAATAGAAGTCAACATTTTGACTTTCTATATCTATATGAGATCAGTTGAAGACATGTTGCTTCAACTGATTCTCCAAGGTGACTCCTTCACCTATCATAGTGCTACATCTTGTCCACTTGCTGCACCTCTATGTACTGCACCATGCTGCACTTATCATGACCATGTTATGCACTTCATGGTGTTGTTCCTGTCACTAAGCTACTCCAATCATTGACCTTCTCTTTATCACGGATCTGCACCCAATGTTGTACTCATTGTATATCTGCACTCAATGACTTCTATGTTGTACTCAACATACAGCTTCCATCATCACTTTGCTGCCCCCATCCTGCTGCAACCATCACCATGCTACATCCTTGTTATCTAACTAACCCTCAACATAGTAGCTCTGTCCATCTGATAGGCTCAAGCATCATAAGATTGACTGTGATGTTAGTTATTTCAAAAACCCAGTTGTTTATAAGTTGATCTAGAGCAAATGCATTCCTTCACTATATAACAATGTCTTATCACCATGTTGTCACCTACAACAATCCAAGTTTATGCTTTATCATGACTGCAGCGGATGGGACTTCTTAACTGTGGATTACGGCTGCGTATGAAGCTCCCTTGGATAGCGTATAGGTCCATTTCATAAGTCAGCTGCAAGGGCTTCCTTCAACTATTTCTAGGCTTCATGACTGCAGCTAAGCTATGGCTAAGTCTCCTTGCTAGAACAACAGCTACATCATCTCCTCTAGGACTGTGTATAGATCCTCTTTCTAACTGCGGATAAAGACTATCTTTCTTGCTATGTATAGGGTCAATAGATAGCGGATTTAGGCCTTCATTTAGGGCCTATATTAGCCTTCTTCTCATCTGCGGATTAAGCCTTTTGATACAGCATATAGAGGCTTATTTATGCTACTTATAAGTCTCCTCTTTTCTGCGTGTAGGTGTCCTCATAAGCCTGCGGCTAGGGCACATCTTTACTGTGGCTATGGCTACAACTACGGCTTCATTATGACAGCAGCTAGGTCTCCTCTCTAGGGCTGTGGTTAGATGTCTCCCTTGATTGTGTATTAGGCCCTCCTCCTTGTTGTGGATTATGCTCCTCTCAACTGCAGTTAGGGCCTCCTTTAGTCAATGGATTAGGGTTTCTTTAGACTACGTATAGGAGCTCCTCAAGACAGCAGATAGATCTCCCTTCAATTTGTGGCTAGAGCTCTCCCTTTGGCTACGGCTAGGGCATCATCTTAGGCCAGCATATACTCTCAGTGTCTCTCCTTCACCAAAACCCAAAGATGTGGAGAGGAGGAGATCACATGAAGAGTATATGTGTGTCAAATGACTTCAAGTCCTCTTCTATTTATACTAAAATGTAGAGGTCGAATAGACATGATTGTTGGGCTTCTCAGCCTACATAAGTTGTTGGCCGACTTGACAATTTGTCCATAATTAAAATAAATTCATATCTTCATAAATACTTTACGGAATCGGATGATCTTTAGATCAATCCTAAACCTCTCAATGAGAGGGATCCAAGAAAAATATCAGCTACCATAAATAAGATGACCCGCATGGAGTTTGGCCCTAGTTTCCAAATTTAACACTCCCTCTCAACTATGGAGAACTCCATCCGTTGATCCATATGTCCGACTGTACTATCTCTGCCATCAGTGCCCTGCATTGATCTGCTCAGTTCTGATCTGCTCTACTGAGCTCTGGTCTATTGTGCTTTGATCTGTTGAGCTCTGCTCTACGCTGCTCAAACTATGAAGAAGAAGAAGTGATCGAAGATGTTTCATACCATCCTCCACTAACCCGAAGTTAGTCTCAGAGTTTGTACCACTCTCACTGGTCCCAGACCAGTCCTCTACTGACCCGAAGTCAATCTTAGAGTGTGTACCACTCTCACTGGTCCCAGACCAGTATCATTAATCCCAGATCAATGAAGGTCGTCCTAGCATAGGGAGTGCGGTAGATACAATGATGTGTCCATCGATAGAACTACTACGGTCCCTATCCTCATTTCCTTGCTCATTGATCAAATGAGAGGTGCTCCCATGAGTCCCAGACTGCATGGGTAGGATGCCTCGACATGAGAACTAATCATCTTGTCCAGTGGATGCGACAGAGAACTAATCGTCTTGGCCTATAGGAGAACGAATCATCCTGTTCCACAGTTGCCATGGAGAACGAATCATCCTGGCCCATAGGAGAACTAATCATCCTGTTCCATAGTCTCCATGGGGTATCATAGGGGATGGTTGAACCTGTCATCCTGTACATAGTGTACCACCGGGGGAGGGTGATTCACCCTGTGGTCACATGTTGCTCCAGTAAGTACCCAATGCCCCTGTGGAGCTCCCAGAGCTCAATACATCATACTTGACCCTTATAAGAGGGTTTCTGAATGACACCAAGTCATTCTCGGAAAGTTAGGAATTTGACCTTTCCCAGGGGCTTTGTCAAAATGTCTGCGACCTGTACATCAGTCTCAATATGATGGAGCCTCCTTGCTCATCGACTAACCATATCCCAGATAAGGTAGTATCTGATGTCTATCTGCTGGAGCAATCATCGAATACAGGATTCCTCAATAATCAAATCCCACCTCTAGTTGTCACAGAGAATCAGTGGTATTCATCATGTGTACAAACGGCTCACTTAAGAGCTTCTGCAACCATGCAGCTTCACACGAGATCATACTCGTAGCTTTGTATTCAGTCTTGGCGATGTTTATAGCAACCGATTTCTGCTTCCTCCTCATCCATGATATCGAAGCAGAATCCATAGAGAACCAACACTGAGAAGTGCTCTAATGATCCTCCACACTGCCTACCCACTCATCATTCAAATAATCATGCAGTTTCATATTTCTGGCAGTGTATCTCAATCCATGAGAGATTGTGCCCCGAAGATATCTTAGAATATTCTTGGCACCAATCCAGTGAGGCTCAACCAAATATGAGCTCACCATGATAACTGCAAAACATATGTCCGGACGGAATTTCACCAAGAACATCAACGCGAATGAGTTTATGAAACTCAGAGGCATTTCCCAAATATGGTTCGACATCACCACCATATAACTTCTAAAAGTTAAGATCCTCGAGGTAGTCACTGGCTTGCAGTTTATCATTCCACATCCAGAATCCAGCTCCCTCTTACTTCTGCAAATGAGAGGGTCTGCACCTGTCAGAAATAGGTCGTCCTTATAAGGTGCCAGTATGAGAGGTCTATCATCCACAACCTTAGGGTAATGGTTTGGATCAGTTTCACTCCTAGTGAATCTCAGCTTCATTAGATAGCTATCAATCCTCTCATACTACGCTCAGGGTGTTTTTCTTCAAGCCATAGAGGGCTTTCATCCACCTGTATACATGAGATTCCTGATTATGAATCTCAAACTCCTTGAGTTGTTCCAAACTTGTGGACCTGCTACATGAGGGGAATGGTCCCCTTGTAAGATTTTCTTTTGGTACATCTCAGACTTGTACTTTCATGCTCTTTTTGAATTCAGGCATCCCTGTCACCATCTAACTCACAGACCTGCAGTGCTATGTGTCAATGGACATGGTCCTGAGTGGACTTCCTGCAACTTGATACAATCTTGAACTCAAAAACATATTTTAAAATTCTATTTTCAAACACGTACCTTTCCATCGATGAGTGCCACCCTACAACCTTTGACTTCAATTGTTGAAATGGACACCAAGTTCTTCTTGCGATCAAGTACATAAAAGAGATTCTATAAATGAATTGAGTTACCCTCATTCAATTGAGGGATAACATTCCCTACACCCCTTCTGGGATAGGTGGCATCGGCTCCAAGTATAATCCCACGATTGTTTCCATCTCTACCAAATTAGAGAGTGCACCCATCTATCCGATGAAGTGCCTTGAAGCACTATAATCAATAAGCCAGATTCCTAAAGAATATGAAGAAGAGTGCCAATACAAGATAACACTCCTTTATCTTATCAGAAACAACATTTGATTCTTCATACCTGGGGTTTCTTGCTTTCTTTGAAGAGTCGACCATTTCCTTGATGCCCTGCATTACCTGTCATTCCTTTGATCGTAGAAGATGTCCTTGGAATGATTGTTATCTTCATCAAGAGATGTGTCTCTACCATTCGGACACTCCTTCGCATAATGGCCGTACTTATTGCAACCAAGGCATCTGCCTTTCCTTCCACCCTTAGATCTGAACTTCCCAATGAAGTGATCTTTAGGTAGGCCATCAGAAACTTCCACTGCACCATTTTGATAATATTCTCTGCTTCGACTTCACCCTCGGTGAATTTGAAGAGGGAGGAGGAGTCCACTAATCCTTTTGTCCTTTCCCAGCTGTCTTCGGTGATTGCTCTTTCACTCTTGCTTAGGCATTGTCTTCACCTCAGCTTTGATACCATGTTAATTTTAGGTATGTTCTATGCCTAGAGCAATTTATTTCAATTTTCACAGTTAGCTCTATATCTTTTCCAAAATAGCAATCACATCAGCATTAAAGTAAACTGCAGATATAACATAAACATAAATCACAGAAGACAAGCCAATACAAGAGGACATAAGATGTGGCACTAGACAAGGACAAATCCCAATGTGGGGAAACCCTTGATCAATTCTTCTTTTATGTTCTTCAATAGTTCAGCAAAGAAAGAGAGAGAGAGAGATAGTACATTTACAACAGAAGTCAATATTTTGACTTTCTATATCTATATGAGATCAGTTGAAGACATGTTGCTTCAACTGATTCTCCAAGGTGACTCCTTCACCTATCATGGTGTTGCATCTTGTCCACTTGCTGCACCTCTACGTACTGCACCATGCTACACTTATCATGACCATGCTATGCACTTCATGGTGCTACTCCTGTCACTGAGCTACTCCAATCATTGAGCTACTCTTTATCACAGATCTGCACCAAATGTTGTACTCATTGCAGATCAGCACTCAATGACTTCTATGATGTAGTCAACATACAGCTTCCATCATCACTTTGCTGCCCCCATCCTGCTGCAACCATCACCATGTTGCATCTTTGTTATCTGACTAACCCTCAACATAGTAGCTCTATCCATCTGATAGGCTCAAGCATCATAAGATTGACTGTGTTGTTAGTTCTTTCAAACACCCAGTTGTTTATAAGTTGATCTAGAGCATATGCATTCCTTCACTATATAACAATGTCTTATCACCATGTTGTCACCTATAGCAATCCGAGTTTATGCTTTATCATGACTACAACGGATGGGACTTCTTGACTATGGATTAGGGCTGCTTATGAAGCTCCCTTGGACAGCGTATAGGTCCATTTCATAAGTCAGCTGTAAGGGCTTCCTTCAACTATGTCTAGGCTTCATGACTGTGGCAAAGTTATGGCTAAGTCTCCTTGCTAGAACGACAGCTACATCATCTCCTCTAGGACTGTGTATAGATCCTCTTTCTAACTGTGGATAAAGAGTCTCTTTCTTGCTTCGTATAGGGTCAATAGATAGTGGATTTAGGCCTTCATTTAGGGCCTATATTAGCCTTCTTCTCATCTGCGGATTAAGCCTTTTGAGACAATGTATAGAGGCTTATTTATGTTGCTTATAAGTCTCCTCTTTTCTGCGTGTAGGTTTCCTCATAAGCCTGCGGCTAGGGCACATATTTATTGTGCCTATGGCTACAACTATGACTTCATTATGATAGCGGCTAGGTCTCCTCTCTAGGGCTACGGTTAGATGTCTCCCTTAACTGCGTATTAGGTCCTCCTCCTTGCTATGGATTAGGCCTCTCTCAACTGCATTTAGGACCTCCTTTAGTCAACATATTAGGGTTTCTTTAGACTGTGTATAGGAGCTCCTCAAGACAGTAGATAGATCTCCCTTCAATTTGCGGCTAGAGCTCTCCCTTTGGCTACGGCTAGGGCATCATCTTAGGCCAGCGTATACTCTTAGTGTCTCTCCTTCACCAAAACCCAAATACATGGAGAGGAGGAGACCACATGAAGAGTATATGTGTGTCAAATGACTTCAAGTCCTCTTCTATTTATACTAAAATGTAGAGGTTGAATAGACATGACTGTTGGGTTTCTGAGCCTACATAAGTTGCTGGCTGACTTGACAATTTGTCCATAATCAAAATAAATTCATATCTTCATAAATACTTTACGGAATTGGATGATTTTTAGATCAATCTTACACCTCTCGATGAGAGGGATCCAAAAAAAAATATGAGCTACCATAAATAAGATGACCCACATGGAGTTTGGCCCTAGTTGCCAAATTTAACACTATCATTTAATTTTACATTTTATAGGTCTCATTTTTTTTCAATTTAGTCTATTAATGTGACACATCTAAGTGGGTCAATACAGCTCATTTCTTATATAATAAAATAGTATTGATTCCCATATTATTCTATTATTCAAACAACACATTAAACACGCAACACATTAAACACGCCTGTAAATGACCAAAAACTTTAGCATTGAAATTATATCGTGTACCTATTATAGCAATGCCAATATATATAGATGAATATTAGTTGTATCAAAGATTGTAATAAAGTAATGGGTACTTTTAAAAATGCATGTGAAACTTATTATGAAATTTGCAAGTGAATGAGAAGAAAAAGTACAACCAAAAGTTTTCAAATTTCAATCAATTTTGTGATTAAAAAACAACACTTTGTTTTGATAAGTTATAAAGAGAACAATAAAATTAATATATGAAAAATAAAATTTCATTTAAATATTTAAAAGGAAAAATGTATGGAAAGAAATTTAGTGATAAATTTTAATATTGTGAATAAAATGAACAATTATGAAAACCTACACTCTTTTAAATTTTAATATGTTAGAATATTTTAATTTTAGTAATATGAAATTTGTATAATAATAATATAATATAAAAGTAAAATAAATTTCATATAATTTTACAAATAATTATTTCCAAATATTAATACAAATTCAACTTCTTATTTAATTTTAATAAAAAAACAATACTTCCTTACCATTTAGTGAATAAGAAAATAATATTTTAATATAATTATTTTAATAAAAATAATATATTAAACAAATTTAAAATAATCATAATAATAAATTTTAGTATATTAAAACAATTATATATATATATATATATATATATATATATATATATAAACAATTAAAAAGCTAAAATTGATGTTCAAAAAGTATATGAATCTTTTTAGTATAAAAAAATTCAATTTTTTTTTATATGTAATTTGAGTAAATTTAATAATTAAAAACATTTCATTTTAAAAAATTATTTAAATTAAAAAAAAATGCGTAAATAACCATATTAGATTATTACATAACTTGAATGTAATTTGAGTAAATTTAATAATTAAAAACATTTCATTTTAAAAAATTATTTAAATTAAAAAAAATGCGTAAATAACCATATTAGATTATTACATAACTTGAAAATTTTGCATATAAATAAAACCCAATATGTACTTATTTTAAGAGAAAACGATCATATTTAAAATAAAAGTTTGAATTACATTGCTAATGCCTCAACTCACAGAAAAGAAAAAAGCATATAGCAATATGAGAATGGTGTTTCGCACAAGAAATAGTACTGGTATATCATTTTGTAGGAGCAAAGTTAAGTCCAAGTGACAAATGACTCGATCATTTATTTATTTCAATAAACATCTACAAAATTGATATATCATCTATTTATTCCCATGAGTGACATAATTGATAAATGGCTCAATTACGAAATCGATATATCATTTATTTATTTATTGCAATAAATAGCTACGAAATCGATATATCATTTATTTATTTATTTATAAGGGTCGGCTTCTTTATAGATCAAGATCTAGGTTTATTTATACTATGATCAAAAGATTCTTCTCTCAAGGAACTACCATTTATATTCTATCTTGGTCCTGATGATGGACCTCCTTTGGGGTTTGAAACGTCGACAGAATAAAGACAATACTGTGGATAATCCGGATCATGCTACTCCAGAAAACTACCACAGAAGCTTGAAATCTAACATAACTTCCCTGTAAGGAGGGGATACGTGGAAGGAGATCTGTTTTCTCGAAATCTTAAGGATAAAAATTGAGAGGAGAACTGCCAACCTACAATTTATAAGGGTCAGCTTCTTTATAAATCAAGATCTAGGTTTATTTATACTATGGTCAAAAGATTCTTCTCTCATGGAACTATCATTCATATTCTATCTTAGTCTTGATGATGGACCTCCTTTGGGGTTTGAAACATCGACAAAATAAAGACAATACTGTGGATAATCCGGATCATGCTACTCCAGAAAACTACCACAGAAGCTTGAAATTTAACATAGCTTCCCTGTACGGAGGGGATACATGGAAGGAGATCTGTTTTCTCGAAATATTAAGGATAAAAATTGAGAGGAGAACTGCCGACCTGCAATTTATAAGGGCCAGCTTCTTTATAAATCAAGATCTAGGTTTATTTATACTATGGTCAAAAGATTCTTCTCTCAAGGAACTATCATTCATATTCTATCTTAGTCCTGATGATGGACTTGCTACTCCAGCTACAAAATTGATAAATCATTGAGATGAAAACTATAAAATGGATAAATAGCTCCAGATCATTTAAACACCCAAAAGAAAAAATGGATCAGTAATTTATGCTTACTGATCCATTCACTCCTTCTTTGTCTCTTTATCTCACCCCTGAACATACACATTCTCTCTCCATCTCTCCCTTATCACTCCCTCTCCCTTTCCACTTCTCACTCGCTATGTATTTCTTCTTCACCCCCTCTCTCCCCCTCCAACTCCATCTCCCTATCCCTCCCTCCAATCCTATCTCTTCCCCCATCTCTCTCCCTCTCTCTCTCTCTCTCTCTCTTCCCTCAAATCTGGTCTCTTCCCCATCACTCTCTCTCTCTCTCTCTCTCTTTTCCCTCCAACCTTGTCTCTTCCCCATCTCTGTCTTTCTGTCTCTCTCTCTCTCTCCAATCATCTCTCTCTCTCTCTCTCTCTCTCTCTCTCTCTCTCTTCCCTCTAATCCAGTCTCTTCCCCCCCCCCTCTCTCTCTCTCTCTCTCTCTCTCTCCAAGTATGTTACTATATCGCTCCCTCTCTCTATCTCTCTCCTTCTCTCCCCCTTTATCTCTATTTCTCCTTCTTTGTCTCTTTATCTCACCCCTAAACATGGACTCTCTCTCTCCATCTCTCCCTGATCACTCCCTCTCTCTCCACTTCTCACTCTCTATGTCTTTCTTCTTCCCTCCCTCTCTCCCTCTCCAACTCCATCTCTCCATCCCTCCCTCTCAATTCCTCTCTCTCATCCTTCTTCTCTCTCCCTTTCTCTCCTACCTCCCTATCTCTTCCCCTATCATTCTCTCTCTACCCTCCTATCCTCTCACTGTCTCCCTCCCTCTTTCCTTCTCTCTCTCCTCCCTCCATCTTTGTGTCTCCCTCTCCCTATCTTACTCTTCTCTACCTATCTCACTCCTCTCCCTATCTTAATCTTCTCTACCTCTCTCACTCCTCTCCCTCTCTCTCTCTTCATTCCCACTCTCCCCTCTCCTTCAGCTTATCTCGATCTCTCCATTCTCACTCCCGATATCTCTCTCTCTCTCTCTCTCTCCAAGTATGTTACTATATCCCTCCATCTCTCCTTCTCTCTCCTTCTCTCCCCCCTTATCTTTATTTATCCTTCTTTGTCTCTTTATCTCACCCCTAAACATGCACTCTCTCTCTCAATCTCTCCCTTGTCACTCCCTCTCTCTCCACTTCTCACTCTCCTTGTCTTTCTTATTCCCACCCTCTCTCCCCCTCCAACTCCATCTCTCCATCCCTCCCTCTCTCCCCCTCCAACTCCATCTCTCCATCCATCCCTCTCAAGTCTTCTCTCTCATCCTTCTTCTCTCTCCCATCCTCTCCTACCTCCTTATCTCTTCCTACATCTCTCTCTCTCTACCCTCCTATCCTCTCACTCTCTCCCTCCCTCTTTCCTTCTCTCTCTCCCCCCTCCATCTTTGTGTCTCCCTCCCCCTATCTTACTCTTCTCTACCTCTATCACTCCTCTCCCTCTCTCTCTTCATTCCCACTCTCCCCTCTCCTTCAGTTTATCTCAATCTCTCCCTTCTCACTCCCCCTATCTCTCCACCTCTATCACTCTCTGTGTTAAGCTTCACAGGACTCTCTCATTTTCGATTTTACATGTCCATTATTCACCCTACAACAAGGAAGGGTAGTACAAGATTTGAACCCAAGATCTCTGGTTCGGTGAGACTTCATTCCACAGCCATCACCACTTGAGCTACCCCAAACGGACAATAATAATTTAATATTAATATTAGGGTTAATAATGTTTTTTTTGCATGGTATAATAATAATTTGGCCCATGGTATTTGGCCCATAGACTTTGGCTAAATAAAAACTCTTTCTTGAGTGTTAGTAAGTATAAAGAGGTTTTTGGAGTAAATATAAAAAGTGGTTTTATTTATTTACCATACCTCTTGTTTATTAATATTTTTATTTATTTATCATATCTTTTTTATTTACCATGGTATTTGGCCCCTACGGGCTTGGTATATAATTATATGTTGATTTTTAATATTATTTGATATATTCTTATTTATTTACCATACCTCTTTATACCTCTTTTCTATTTATTTATTTACCATACCTCTTTTATAAATATGGTATTTGGCCTCGTATTGATGAATTCTTTGATCAAGTGAAGGGAGCGACCGTGTTTTCAAAGATCAGGTTACCATCAGATTAGAATAAAGGAAGAAGATATAGCTAAAACAACCTTTAGAACTCGTTATGGGCATTACAAATTTGTTGTATTACCCTTCGGGCTACATAATGCTCCCGCTACCTTCATGTGTCTCATGAACAACGTTTTTCATCAATATTTGGATAAGTTTGTATTGGTTTTTATTGATGATATACTAATCTACTCTCAGAATATAGAAGAACATAAAGAACACCTATGTAATTTCCTGCAAACCTTGAGGGAGCATCATTTGTATGCCAAATACAACAAATGTTATTTCTTAAAAGAGAAAATCTAGTATCTAGGGCATGTTATTACCAAAGATGGAATTGTTGTTGATCCGGAGAAAATAAAAACTACAATGGAATGGCCAGTTCTAAAGAACGTGGGTTATATAAGATCATTTACGGGTATGGCCGGATACTATAAGTGATTTATTGAAGGATTTTTAAGGGTGGCATATCCCATTACCTCTCTGCAAAAGAAAGGAAAAACTTTTAATTGGACCATGGATTGTCAAAGAAGTGTTGACCAACTTAAACATTTACTTACCACCGCACCCATTTTGAGCATTGAAGATCTGAATAAAGATTATGTGGTTTCACAAATGCCAGTAAGGAAGGTGTAGGTTGCTTACTAATGCAGGAGGGAAGGGTTGTTACCTATCAGTCTCAGAAACTTAAGGAGCATGAACAAAAGTATTCGGCCTATGATTTAGAGCTAACAACATAAATTCACACGTTAAAGGTGTGGCGACACTACTTGATGGGTAAGAAATTCTTATTAATGATAGATCATCATAGTTTAACTAACTATTTTAAGCATCCCACTTTGAATGCTAGGAAAGCCCATTGGGTTGCCTTCCTGAGTGAATTTGACTTTGAAATCAAGAACTTGAAAAGAAAGGAGAAACGAGACACGGATGCCTCAAGTTGGAAAGTAAAATGTATTTATGAAGTCTCTTTCAGTGGAATGCGTACCACTTTTAAAGAGAAGATTAAAGACGCAGCAATACAGGATCCTGAATATAAATTTTTATGGTAGCAAGCTAAAATTTTGAACAACAATGAATAGCAGCTGGGGTAAGAGGTAAATCAAGAAGGTATGATCATTTATAAAGGAAGAATGTATGTTCCTAACTAGGAAAATATTAAACAATTGATTTTAGACGAACATCATAAAATTCCTTATCCAGGAAATCTCGGATATCAGAAATTAATAACTGCACTCAGAAAGGAATATTTATGGCCTGGTATGAAGAAAGAAGTAGCTGACTATTTAGCTTGTTGTTTGGAGTGTCAACAAGTGAAAGAGGAACACCGGCACCCATCTAGACTACTCCACCCATTGCTTATTATGGAATGGAAGTGGGAAACTATTTCCATCGATTTTATTATAGGACTAACTAAGTATAAAAAGTAGAATGAATCAATAATGGTGGTAGTAGACAAGTTGAGCTAAAACAACCTTTAGAAATCGTTATGGGCATTACGAGCTCGTTGTATTACCCTTCATGCTAACTAATGCTCATGTGACCTTCATGTGTCTCATGAACATTGTTTTTCATCAATATTTGGATAAGTTTGTATTGATTTGTATTGTTGATATACTAATATACTCACAGAATGTAGAATAACATAAAGAGCACCTACGTATTGTCCTGCAAACTTTGAGGGAGCATCATTTGCATGCCAAGTATAACAAATGTGATTTCTTTAAAGATAAAATCCAGTATCTAAGGCATGTTATTACCAAATATGGAATTTTTGTGGATCCGAAGAAAATAAAAACTATAATGGAATGGTCAGTGTCAAAGAACGTGGCTGATATAAGATCATTTATGGGTCAGTCTGGATACTATAGGCGATTTGTTCAAGGATTTTCCAGGGTGGCATATCCCATTACCTCTTTGCAAAAGAAAGGAAAAACTTTTAATTGGACCATGGATTGTCAAAGAAGTTTTGACAAACTTAAACATTTACTTACCACCACACCCATTTTTGAGCATTGCAGATCTGAATAAAGATTATGTGGTTTGCACAGATGCCAGCAAGGAAGGTGTAGGCGACGTACTAATGCAGGAGGGCAGGGTTATTGCCTATGAGTCTTGGAAACTTAATGAGCATGAACAAAAGTATTCAGCCTATGATTTAGAGCTAATGAAAGTAATTCACGCATTAAATATGTGGCGACACTACTTGATGGGTAAGAAATTCTTATTAATGATAGATCATCATAGTTTAACTAACTATTTTAAGCAACCCACTCTAAATGTTGGTGTGGAGTACTAAAAAGGTATGTTTTTGATGATCATTTCAGTGGATTTTCAGTAGAACTTGTAAACCTTTTTGCATCATGAACTTGGAAAACGATAAAGAATTATAACAAAACATGTGAGATTAATATGAAAGACTTAACCGCTGACAATTGTCATTCCCTCATGTAGGAAGTGGTGAAAACGAGGAGTTGTTGTTCCAAAGGAAAGGACAAGGACGAGGTAACCTCTATCCCTTTGACGGGAGACCGAATGCAAACAAGGCTAAGCAGATCAAAGCAAATCGGCCCTGAAAAGGAGGTGAAGACACCAGCTCGGCGCAAGAGGGAAAAGAGATGATTAAGGATTAACGGTTCGGCGAATCCCTCAGGATCCTTGATCCTGAGGGATCGCTGCTTTATCTATTTTTATACTTAGACATCTCCACTGTCACCCATATAAAAGGGAAAGCATTGTTAGCTCGGGGAGAGTTCGACATGATTATGCTTTTATGTAATTTCTATTAAGATCAAAACTTTGATCATCGAGTCTCGATAAGAACTGGTTTATTGTAATTTTGTTTCATGCATTAATACAAACTTGGTAATTATTTCATCTCTGTGTCTAGATTAACCACAAGTGGTGTACCCCTGGAGGCTAAGGGCCCGGCCCTGGAGGACACTTGCTCCTGTATTATTACGATTTGATTTCTGCGTGGTTTTCTTATCATCGTTATTTGGTAATCTGATATGCTTTATAAGTTTACATCACATGCTCTGTTAAGTTTAATTCATTAAGATTTCTACAGAAAAAACTGTTGTATTGACTCTGCATCATATTACTGTTCCTTTCAGAGTTGATTGAATATTATTAGTCTTAATTGAATACTGTTACTATCTTATTACAGAGCTTTTATGCTGTACATTCATGTTACAGGATTCATCTTGAAAGTTGTGTTCTTTACGATTGTTGGATTCAGAAGCAATGCTGTTCCATTGTGAAATGCAGTCGTATTCCTTTTAATTGGGACTAATGCTTAGATCAGATTACTAGTTACGTGTGCTGTGTGCGTGTATGGTTTCCAAGCGTTGTTCCATAACTTATCAGTAATTAGTGATGTTCCATTAGTGTGTGCTATTTGATCTGCCTTAAGAGTGAAATATTGTTGTTTGATTACGATTAATGCATTTGAGTAAGTAGATTAAGTTTGATTACTACTTGCGAGACTTAGTTGTTTAGTTGTTGTTCCATTTAAGAATTGTTGTTCAATTACAGACTTGTTGTTCGATTTCTTATTTGCCGTTCCATTTTCTTATCTGTCGTTCCATTTACTAGCATTTGTTGTTTTGGTGTGGGAGACGATCTAAGGCTGTAGTGCGCCTCAGCATTTACTTTCTGGTTCCCAAATCCTTGGTCTTTTCTCGAATTTCCTTTCCATCAGTTTCCAAAGGGATGGGTTATCGCTACCGAACCCTTGACTGATAAGTTGCCTAGTTTTTTTAGTGTGTGATTTACTCTTTTGAAGCAACTTAGTTGTAGAAAAGCATCCGTTTACTCTTGTATTTCTGAACGTTGTACTACTAGCATTACTCTGACAAATGATAGCCTCAGACTGAGACACTCTTTGAAATAACAAAACGCTCCCGGATTGACATATTAACGTGAGGTAATTAGAGGTGAAAGAGACCCTTTTTATAGCTCTACATTTTGGCGCCATTGCCGGGGAAAGAGTGTAGCCATTTGTCCTTTTTTTTTTGCAGAGTAGTGTATGAACCTTCTAGGGAAGAATTGGATTTTAAAAATGCAAGGTAAGAACCTACGTACGGAGCATGTAAAAGCCCTGCTCCTCTGTCCGCTTTCCTAATAGATTTGTTGTTGCTTTGTTTGAATAGAATTTAGTAGTTCATTTGAGTGCATGACTAAGCAGAAAAATCCAGAAGAAAATACCAAACCTCCACCCATGCCTGAAAAAGCTAAGGGGTCGGTGACCCTTGGTCGAACGACCTTCATAGACGAAATCTACAAGAAAGCAGAATCTCAGCCATCAGTAGGACCCAGGAAAATCATTTCTAGACAGCCTACTAGTTCCCTTCAGGCCACAGGATCACCATCTGTAGCCTTTGCTGAGGTGCATAGTCAAACTAAAGAGCAGGACTTTCAAGAAATTGAAAATTCTACTCCAGAACTATTGCAGGAAGGGAATTTCAGCAATCTTTGTGAAGGAGAAGGAGAAACAGGGCAAACCGAGGAACCAAGATCTCCTATTAGAACAAATCAGCCATTAAATAGCCTAGACAAGGGGAGTGCTGCAAAAATAATTGTTGAAGGAACCCAATCTCCTCAGACATCAGGCATTCTCATTATCCCAGATAGAGGAAGTGCTATTAAAACTATTCCTGTCAAAGCCATTCCCTCTCAACCTAGGAATACCCTCCTAGATATCCCAGAAGGTTATTGGCATATATTCGACCCTATGGCTCAAAATCAGCCAAACACTCAAACCTCTACATTAAAATACCCTATAGTGGATTATGCAGCAAATGCGCCTATGAAAGCGATCCCTCTTCAACATATCCCTACATTTCACGGTCTCACATCGGAAGACCCGGATGCATTTTTATTTTCATTTGATGTGTTGTGCAGGGGATATGATTACACCACCGACCACCAAAAACTGAAATTATTTCCCTCTACATTAAAAGGGGCTGCTTTAAGGTGGTTCATGGGATTAGGTGGTGGGGTTATAAATAACTGGGATCAAATGAAAGAATCTTTCCTAAAAAAATATTAGGATTATTGCAGGTCTAGAGAACTGAAGGACGAAATATCCCAAATGACAGCTAGACCGAATGAAACATTAGAGGAGTATGTGGAACGTTTCTAGTACAATCTACAAAGATCTCCTTATGCATCACTACATTTACCTGATAATGTGTTAAAAACTGCATTGACAAGGGGCATGAAGGAACAATGGATCGAAACGTTAAACATCATGGGAAAAGGGGATATTTATCAAGAGAATTTTGCTGAAATTATTGATTTATGTATCAGGAGCTCGAGAGGTAGCACAAGAGTAAAACCGGCAGAACATGATCGGTTTGTAAGAGATAATAAAATTTCAACAGAAGGAGTAACATGGGTAGAAATTGGAAATTTATTGGAAAATTTTAAAACTGATATCATGGGGACACTAACTACAAAACTTGATATTATGCAGGCTAAACAGAAGCAAATGGAGGCAGAACAGAATTTGGCGATCTTCTGTCCCCGATGCAGGAAAAAGCATAGTCACAAGGAATGTCCACTGGATACAGTCCAAACATGCACCATCTGTACAAAAGATCACCTTACAGAGAGTTGCCCCTCACTTCCTGGATTGAAAGCGGTATATAAGGAAGCAGAAGAAGAACCAGAATCGGTGTACTTGATCAACCAGCGCCGTCAGTGGTAGCCGAGACAATCTGGTATGTTTTCAGACCCAACTTCTTCTTTTCAGCTCCCACAATATAATGCTCAACAATATAATATGTGGCAAAGTCAATCCCAACCTCCATTTTCAAACTGGTCACCACAGTCGTTTCCTTCTTCAAACCCATGGCTGAATCAGGCAAGCTAATCTCATTGGCCGAATTTACCTTACACTCCACCATATTGGCAAGGTAGCCCATACCCTCCACAATGGACTCCCCCTACTTCACAAAGTTTAGCCTGGCAGACAAACTGGTAGAGACCGATGCATCAGCCAGTAGGAACTATTCCGCTCCCTCAACCTACACTGCCAGCCTTACAACAAAATCCCCAGTCTAATCTGAGACCACAACTCCCAGCCCAACCCAACCCCAATCCAAATAACAGACCGGTCCAATCTCTCCAAATTATAGAATCACCAGAAATAGGACCCGACCTGAGGGAGTGTAATGATCTTCAGTTAAGATCTGGATGTATTATTGAAACTGAGGGAGATAAAACAGTTCATATTGAGAATCAGTTACCAAGAGAACATTTGTTGCAACAAGAGGATGTGAATAAGCAGCAGACTCATAATCAAGCAACCACATCCTCTCCTCCATTCCCAGAATGATTAGTCATACCTCGACCTTTACAATATCCTGATTTTGACATTCTGGGAGAATTACAAAATCTGTACATAAAAATTCCATTCCTCCAAGCCATTCAAGACATTCCCATATACGCAAAAACTATCAAAGAATTGTCCATAAAGAAACCAAGGAGGAATATAACAAATAATCCAAGAGTCCAAGTAGTCGGCACTTTATCTAATTTACTATCAGGGAAAGAAACACCCATTAAATATGAAGACCCAGGAAATCCAATTGTAACTGTTCAAATTTATGGTCAGACCCTGTCTAATGCCTTAGTTGATCTAGGAGCTGCAATTAATATTTTAACAACCACTACTTGCCAAAAGCTCGACATTACATCTATAGAACCCACCTCTACTTTGCTAGAATTGGCTGACCGATCTGTGGTTAGGCTGGAGGGTACTCTACATGATGTCATGGTCTCTGTTGATTCCTGGAATACCCAACCGATTTCCTGATAATCAATCCAAAAACCCGACTTGATGGACACCCGCTGATTTTAGGTAGACCTTGGCTTGCCACTGCCGATGCTTACATTGGCTGCCGACAAGGAAATATGACCATAACCAAAGGACCAAATATCAAGAATTTAGTTCTATATCCTCCAGCGCAGCCAAGTGTCACAATAATCAAAACTAATAAGCACCCTGTATCATACCTTACTAATAACATTAGATCTACATTAACTATACAAGAGGCACTTGATTTTAAAGACCAAATAGAAGATGATGCCATTAATAATTTTATTAGCCAAAATCGATCTTGCACACAGTGTCACAAGATAGAAGCAGCATTTGATAATGAATTAGAAGAAGATCCTCTGAAAGATACACATGATCAAACAATACCTGTTACTTCTGTTGCAAATAGTAAAATTGTGGAAATTGAACTGGGAAAAACCTTAAACATTAATGCCAACCTCACACCTGAACAAGAAATGAAGCTCATCCAGTTGCTAACAAAATATAAAGAAGCATTTGCATGGGATTACCCTGATATGAGAGGAATTGACCCCGAGTTATGTACACACCACATTTATATAGAAAAGGATGCCAGACCTGTTCGTCAACCTCAAAGGAGACTTAATCCTCATCTAAAAGATGTGGTAAAAGCTAAACTTCAAAAACTTTTAGATATCAATTTTATTTATCCTATCTTTGATAGTAAATGGGTCTCTCCTACTTGTGGTGGTACCAAAAAAGAATGGGAAATGGAGAATCTGTGTGGATTACAGGGAGTTAAATAAAGCAACACAAAAAGACCACTTTCCTCTCCCATTCATAGACCAAGTATTAGATACCCTAGCAGGAAAGAAATTCTTTTCTTTCCTGGATGGCTTCAGTGGATACAATCAGATTCAGATTGCCCCTGAAGACCAAGACAAAACTACGTTTACTTGTCCTTGGGGAACATTTGCCTATCGAGTTCTACCTTTTGGCTTATGTAATGCTCCTGCCACATTCCAAAGGGCTATCCTTAGTATTTTTGCAGATTTAATAAATGATGGACTTGAAGTATACATGGATGAATTTACACCATATGGAGATGATTTTGATCCAGCATTGGACACCCTAGAAAAAGTCCTACAACGCTGCATTGCTACCAGGCTTTGCTTAAGCCACGAAAAATGCTATATGATGATGACTGAAGGACTTATCCTAGGACACTATGTTTCAGCAGCAGCCATTCAGGTAGACCCGGCCAAAATCCAAATACTTTTGCTTATTCCCACTCCTACTACTCAAACATAGGTACGCAGTTTTCATGGATTTTCTGGTTATTATAGGCGATTTATAGAACATTATTCGCACATTGCTGCACCTCTGTATGCACTAACTGGTAACGTTGATTTTCTTTGGACATAAAAATGTGAACGTGCTTTCAAAGATCTGAAGAAGCTCGTATCCACAGCCCCAGTCCTTCGAGGATCGAATTGGGATTTGCCATTCCAGATATCATCTGATGCCTCAGACACAGCCATTGGAGCAGTCTTCGGGCAGGAAGGGGATAAAAAGCTATATGCTATTTATTACATCAGCAAAAATTTATCCCTTGCTGAATTAAATTACACTGTTACCAAAAAAGAATTCCTAGTTGTAATACATGCTGTCAATAAGTTTAGACATTACATTACTGGATATCATGTTATCTTGTATACAGATCATTCTGCCATAAAATATTTAGCAAATAAGCCTGTCACAAACAACAGAATAACTAGATGGCTGATTCTATTTCAGGAATTTGACATCACAATCAAGGATCGATCTGGCAAAGAAAACCTGGTAGCTAATTTTCTCTCAAGAATGCCAAAGCCAATCGATGCAGCAGCAGTTGAAGATCAATTTCCGGATGAGCATCTGTTTGCTGTTGCTGTTCAAACACCCTGGTATGCTGATGTTGCCAATTACCTTGCAGTAGGTAAACTACCAAAACACCTAACCCCTAATGAGCGCAAATAGATTGTTCAGAAGAGTGCTCAATTCTCATGGATTGGGGGCTATTTGTTTCACACAGGGGCCGACATGCATATCAGGAGATGTGTTCGCGAAGATGAAATCTTTGACATTTTAAAAGCCTGTCATGATGGACCATGTGGTGGACATTTCGCTGAGCGCAGAACTGGACATAAAGTGCTGCAAACAGGGTATTACTGGCCCACGATTTTCAAAGATGCAAAGAAATTTGTCCAAGCCTGTGACAACTGCGAGCGAGCAAGACGTCCTGGTCACTCTGACGAGATGCCTGTAAAACCACAGTTAGTCATTGAACCATTCGAGTGATGGGCTCTTGATTTCGTTGGACCTATCAACCCATCATCAAATCAGAAAACATATATTTTGGTGGCAACAAAATATGTCACCAAATGGGTTGAAGCAGAAGCATTGCCTAGAGCTACAGAGGATTCTGTCATACAGTTCCTGTTCCATCTATTTGTACGTTATGGTCTTCCAAGAGAAATAATTACAGATAGTGGACCACAATTTGCTAGGAATAGATTAGCTGCAACATTCAACAATTATCACGTCCAGCATAAATCACTACTCCATACCACCCACAGGCGAATGGACAGGTAGAAAGCAGCAATTAAATAATAGAAGTAATTTTAACGAAAACTATTGCATCCCATAGACGTGATTGGGCTGCCAGATTACCTAAAGCACTTTGGGCTTATAGAACAACATGGAGAAGCACCACTGGTTACTCACCTTATCAATTAGTGTTTGGAAAAAAACCCATTTTCCCTATAGAATTCGAAATCCAAACATTACGAACAGCACAGGAAGTTGGCTTAGATTTAAGCGAGGCACAGATTAATCGATTGCAACAGATCAATGAGTTGGACGAAATTAGGCTCTCTGCACTTCAAAATACTGCCCTGATCCAACAGCAGCGAGCTAAATGGCATGATGCTCTCATTAAAAACAAAGTCTTCCACGAGGGAGACTGGGCTCTGTTGTACGACTCCAGGTTTCAGGACTTCCCTGGGAAACTCCAGACTCATTGGTTGGGACCATATGAAATCCAGAAGGTACATGATAATGGGACCCTTACTCTAATCACTATTGACGGTTCTGGATATGCCTTCAAGGTAAATGGCCACCGAGTTCGTCTCTATCGCAAACCACTCACTCGGGAGTCCTTCTGCCAGCAGCTACGCCGAGACACTGATATGGAGATTCTGGGAGAGGAAGAGAAGTCTTCCTCACCTGTAATTCATTAAGGAATTCATTTCTTTTTACAGTTTGTACATAAGTTCTTTTCTTTGAGTCATTTTTTGTACATATGTTTGAATTAATGTTTTCCTATCATTTTTGCTGTTCCTTTTTTTTCAAAAGAACAACATTTTCGATTTTTGCCGTTCCTTTTCCAAAGGAATGGCATTTGTGTGTTTCTATTGTTCCTTTTCTAAAGGAACAGCATTCTTGATTTTCTGTTATTCCTTTTCCAAAGGAACAGCATCCTTAATTTTCTGCTGTTCCATTTCCAAAGGAACAACATTCTTGATTTTGTGTTGTTCCTTTACCAAAGGAACGACATTTGCCTGTTCTGCTGTTCATTTTCCAAAGGAACAACATTTCGATTTTTGTTGTTCCTTTTTGAAAAGGAACGGCATTTCTGTGTGTTTTCTGTTCCTTTTCCAAAGGAACATCATATTTTTTATTTTGTTGTTCCTTTTCCAAAGGAACCGCATATTTTGATTTTGCTATTCCTTTTTCAAAAGGAATGGCATCTCCGTGTGTTTGCTGTTCCTTTTCCAAAGGAACAACATATTTTTGTGTTTGCTATTCCTTTTCCAAAGGAACAACATATTTTTGTGTTTGCTGTTCCTTCTCCAAAGGAACAACATATTTTTGATTTTGTTGTTCCTTTTTCAAAGGAACGGCATTGGAATGTTCTGCTGTTCCTTTTTCAAAGGAACGGCATTTGCACTTTCTGCTATTTTGAGGTCTCATGTTGGTCCTTTCTCCAAAGGACATCACTTGCATGCTTTTGCTCTCCTTATGAAGCAGCTTGTCCCTTTTGCTGTTCTAAATTAAGGATTCTTATTGCTCCTGTTCTTTCAAGTCTTTTAGAATACAGCTACGCATTTATGCAATGGATACAAAATCTCAACATACTAAAATCTGCTAATCATAAATCGCTATCTTTATAAGGCTCTGCATTGGTAAGAGGACAAAAGGAAGGACACACTTATTTATCATCTTTTTCTGTCACTGTTCTACTAATTCTGCTATGATTGTTTATCTTCATCATGATGACCCTTTTTTCCCTCTTTGATTATTATTCAAGAATAAGAACAAAGGGTTTATATCTTCCTATTGAGATGTTAAGACTTCTTCCACCATTCCTACTCTTAAGGAGCGTTGAACCACCCCTTATGTATAAAAAAGGGAAGGTACTTGAAAAAAAAGAAAGAAAAAAGTAAACATGACTTATAAGTTGTCAAATGCAGGATAGGGGGTCTCATCAAGAGCCAGCCTACCATGATCATGAGGACGAACGCGAAGTGGCATTCAGACTATGGCCACCACACCAGGGATATGGTCCAAAAGGTATATCAAATAAACAAACCTTGGAACAGGAGGTCTAATCACGAGCCGGCCTGCCCACTTTTCGCTCCTTCCTCGTGAATGGCATTATGGTTAACTGGTTACCAAGCCATCATAATGGCCTACATTTTGACATTACACTCCCTGACGTATACACAAAGGATCATGGTTCCATGGGTGAAATAAACAACTCTGCCAAGGTTATGGACACCTGTTGGTAGCAGAGCACTGTTAATGGTATCGAAGTCACATTATTTACACCAATAGGTGAGTTATGAATACCCTTTTGTTTCTTACACCTTGGTAATTAATCATATATCATTTTTCGAATTATATATAGCGCATGCAAATCTATTATCACCAATCATGGCAGAGTAATTGACAATGACCGTAGGAGATTTAGAAAGTACGACAAATGTCCTCTCCTCTCAGCCTCGCATCATATCACAGTAGCCTCTTACGTAATACGAGATCCAACTCTACGCCTCGATTTCGGTAATTTGTTGTTTTTATAAACATGGCATATTTTCATACGCTGTTCCTTTATGACTCTGTTTCAAATCGGGTGCTGTTCCTTTATTTAACAGTTGGGACAGCCTATCACATTGCGGGGGGAGGTTAACCTCATTATTCCTGGATTACGTGTCAGCTCACTATTCAGGAAAGTTGTGTACTAGGGTATGGCACGGCTTAATGGCATGCTATTTTTATTTTTGTTACACGAATTGCTGTTCATAAGCCATTTCTGTTGTATACTCTGTTTTTTCCAAACAAGTCTTGCGTCTATTACCCTCTCTGTGTTTCAAACAACACAAACAGTTGTTGTTCCATTGAGAATTCACAGTGAAACCATGGGAGGAAGAGCGATCCGAAGGGAACCGCAGGTGTTGACAGTCTCCGCTGCTGCCCAGGAAATCCTAGCAAGAGCAGGGTGGCTGACTTATCTCAACCGCTTGTAGGAGTCTAACGAGACAGTGGCAATTGAATTCCTATAGAATTTGCAGGAGGATTACTCCACAGTAAGGGGGAGACAGATAACAGTCACCGATGACATAATCGCAGAAGTCTCGGGACTACCAGCCACCGGACCTGTATGGACGTTAAAAAAGGAGAGATTACAGAAGATTATAGAAATATTCCAGGATGAAGGCCAGAGCTTGGCAATTAAAGGAAAGGGAATTCTGCCAGCAATGCTAGGAGAGCCCTGGGCAGAATTAGCAAGGACCGTGCAAAGCTACATCACCTGCGAGGGTAGAAAAGACGTGGTAAGACCACGACATCTTAAACTCATAGCTGTTCTAAAACAAAAATGTTCTGTAAATTTACCTGCACTTTTGAATTCGTTACTTCATGACGTTGCACGGAGCTTAAAAAAGGCACAACATGTAGAGTCAGTTGTTAGTCATCATGGTTTAATTCGAATAATTGTCAGTCATAGCCTCACCCAGCAGCAGAGTAGCTGGGAAGAGCTAATTGCAATGATTCAAGGGGGGTTGACAGCACCATCCCCAAAACGTAAGCATGCCACTAGCACACCTGAGCGTCCAGAAAAATGCAGAGAATTAGCAAAACAGAAACATGTCACTAGTACATCCGAGCGTCCAGAAAAACGCAAGGAATCGGTAAAGCGTAAGCATGCCACCAGTACACCTGAACAGCCAGAAAAATGCAGGAAATCGGTCTGGTTAGCACGAATACGAGGGAGGCTGGAACAACTCCAGGAAAACACTAGCCAGCCAGTAGAAATTGAAGATGAGAAACCCTCACGGCCAGAAGAAGAGGCCGAGCAATCTGAAGGAGAAGAGAAAGAAGAGGCCGAGCAATCTGGAGAGGAGGCCAAGCAATCCGAAGAAGAAAATGAAACAGAAGTTGAGCAGTCTGAAACAGAAGCTGAGCATTCTGAAACAGAAGTCGAACAATCCAAGCAAGATGAGGAAATGGGATAGCAAGAAGGTAGCCCATCACAGGATCCAGTAGGAGAAGATGAATTGGCCGAAGTCTTGGCCAATATGGGTGAATATGGCCAACCTTCCAGTCCATCAGACCTCCATGACAAACCCCAGGAGGAAAATGCACCTGAAAAACCACATGCAAAAGAGGCAGAAGAAGAAAATCTTCCTGTTCATGATGAAGAAAAAATAAGAGATATTGAACAGGAACAATTCGTTCCTAAGACACCGAAAGAAATTCTGGAGGAAGCAAGGGCAGAAAAAGAAGTTGCCCAAGAATTGACAGAACCAGTTAGGGTTCCTACCCCAGAACAGCTAGAGCAGAACAATGAAGAAACACCCCAGAAGGAAGATCCAGGGACTAGTCACGGCCCAGGCCGCAGCAAACAGCCTGCTGTTCCTTCTAACGAAATTTTGGAAATTAAAGAATTGCGAAAGGAACAGCAGAGATTATTGAGCATAATAGCCCAGCTCCACCAGCAGATTAGGATCCTGAAAGCAAGACAGAGGATAAAATATGCTGTAGGAAAGAAAAAGGTGACCACTCCAGCAAAACCCCGCAAGGCAAAAAGGCGGAGGATTGGAATTCGTCTTATTGTTCAAAACCCTGTTGAAAATCCAGCTGTTGTTCCAAATGATGCTGAAGAACAGACTGTTGTTCCATTTGAAAAGGAACAGCAATAGACTGATATCCATGTTAAAATAGAAATGGATGATATGATGACCTGTGACAAGGAAATTCAGACGGAGGCACCACTCTCGGGGGTGATAAGGGTTCTAAACTCAAAGCAACGCAATAAGAAAGTTCAGGTAAAACTTCTGGCCTCCACTGTTGCATGGAGAAGAGATCCAAAAACAGTAACCTTGCGCAAGGGGTTGAAGCAAGCTCAGCAAGAAGCAGAAAAGCTTAGAGAGCAAATGGTCCCTCGCGAAAGGTATGAAGAGCTATAGCAGCAACTTAGGAACGTCAATCAATCCGAAAGCCAAGCCTTTGAAGGTTGGCGAAAGGAACAAGAGAAAGTTGCAAAGGTAACTCGTAGGCTAGATATTGTTATCAAGTAGATGAATACCTTGTGTTCTTTATACAATGACGTCTTAGCATGTAGGTCCCCTGCCAAAAATTATGCCCTGTTTTTACTGGAACGGTATTTGCAATTAAAAATAAAAGCTGTTAAAGCAGGTGCTCCCATACAAATTAACACTGTCAATGATTTTATAGACTGCTGTAAACACTACGGGGTAAAAGTCCAGAGACTATTGTGCAAGTTCTATTTACATAACCTTGTACTAGACCAGGAGACTGAGCTGAACCCTGGCCCCTTTGTTGGAGACATCCAATTGCAGGCATTCATCTCATTCGGGGTTAATCAGATTAAATGGCTCAAAGCCTATAATACTTTCCAGAGGCAAGAAAACGGCCTAGATTTGTGGGTAAGGGCTGAGCCTAGGAACCTAGTACAGTTGTGGAAAGCACATAGAAACCTCATGAAGACTCCGGGTGTCATTGAAACATTAGGACCCATGCATGAGGCACTCATTCAACAGGGATTAGAATACTTTCTTTCCATCAAAGACCTTGCCATTGATGCAGCTAAATTGTGGTATCAAATCTCTAATCCGAATACCCAGCTCAGGGAACCGTTTAAGTATGAGAATTTTAAATTAGCTGCCAATCGTTTGCACCTTTATGGCGAAAGCATTCTGAGAGCAGGGCCATCCTGGTTAGGATATAGGTTCCGGAGTCCAATTATTTGGCACCCTGCACCCGGATACCAAGCCCTGTATGAGATGCCTGAGGGTCAAACAGGCCATTTCTTTGACTACCTAGTTACTCATCATGGATGTAGGCCTCCGCATGAGATTCCTTCTTCGGCCTATTCTCTCACTGCCTTGCATGTCAACTACAATGTTTTCATGAGGGCATGAAACAGGGTAAGCAGGGGGGTGTGTGGAGTACTAAAAAGGTATGTTTTTGATGATCATTTCAGTGGCTTTTCAATAGAACTTGTAAAACCTTTTGCATCATGAACTTGGAAAACGATAAAGAATTATAACAAAACATGTGAGATTAATATGCAAGACTTAACCGCTAACAATTGTCATTCCCTCATGCAGGAAGGGGTGAAAACGAGGAGTTGTTGTTCCAAAGGAAAGGACAAGGACGAGGTAACCATTGTCCCTTTGACGTGAGACCGAATGCAAACAAGGCTAAGCAGATCAAAGCAAATTGGCCCTGAAAAGGAGGTGAAGACACCAGCTCGACGCAGGAGGGAAAAGACATGATTAAGGATTAACGGTTCGACGAATCCCTCAGGATCCTCGATCCTGAGGGATCGCTGCTTTATCTATTTTTATACTTAGACATCTCCGTCGTCACCCATATAAAAGGGACAGCATTGTTAGCTCGGGGAGAGTTCGACATGATTATGCTTTTATGTAATTTCTATTAAGATCAAAACTTTGATCATCGAGTCTCGATAAGAACTGGTTTATTGTAATTTTGTTTCATGCATTAATACAAACTTGGTGATTATTTCATCTTTGCATCTGGATTAACCTCAAGCAGTGTACCCCTGGAGGGTAAGGGTTCGGCCCTGGAGGACACTTGCTCCTGTATTATTACAATTTGATTTCTGCGTGGTTTTCTTATCGTCGTTATTTGGTAATCTGATATGCTTTATAATTTTACATCACATGCTCTGTTAAGTTTAATTCATTAAGAGTTCTACAGACAAAACTGTTGTATTGACTCAACATCATATTATTGTTCCTTTCAGAGTTGATTGAATATTATTAGTCTTAACTGAATACTGTTACTATCTTATTACAGAGCTTTTGTGTTGTACATTCATGTTACAGGATTCATCTTGAAAGTTGTGTTCTTTACGATTGTTGGATTCAGAAGCAATGCTGTTCCATTTTGAAATGCAGTCGTATTCCTTTTAATTGGGACTGATGCTTAGATTAGATTACTAGTTACGTGTGCTCTGTGCGTCTATGGTTTCCAAGCATTGTTCCATAACTTATCAGTAATCAGTGTTGTTCCATTAGTGTGTGCTGTTTGATCTGCCTTAAGAGTGAAAGATTGATGTTTGATTAAGATTAATGCATTTGAGTTAGTAGATTAAGTTTGATTACTGCTTGCGAGACTTAGTTGTTTAGCTGTTGTTCCATTTAAGAATTGTTGTTCCATTACAGACTTGCTGTTCGATTTCTTATTTGCCGTTCCATTTTCTTATCTGCCGTTCCATTTACTAGCATTTGTTGTTTTGGTGTGGGAGACGATCTAAGGCTGTAGTGAGCCTCGGCATTTACTGTCTGGTTCCTAGATCCTTGGTTTGTTCTTTAATTTCCTTTCCATCAGTTTCCAAAGGGATGGGTTATCGCTACCGAACCCTTGACTGATAAGTTTCCTAGTTTTTTGAGTGTGTGATTTACTCTTTTGAAGTAGCTTAGTTGTAGACAAGCATCTGTTTACTCTTGTATTTCTGAACGCTATACTACTAGCATTACTCTAACAAATGATAGCCTCAAACTGAGACACTCTTTGAAATAACAAAACGCTCCTGGATTGACATATTAATGTGAGGTAATTAGAGGTGAAAGAGACCCTTTTTATAGCTCTACAGTTGGGAAAGCCCATTGGGTCGCCTTCCTCATTGAATTTCCCTTTGAAATCAAGCACTTGAAAGGAAAGGCGAACCGAGTCGCAAATGCCTTAAGTTGGAAAGTAAACTGTATATTTGAAGTCTCTTTCAGTGAAGTGCATACCACTTTTAAAGAGCAGATTAAAGACGCAGCAATACAGGATCCTGAATATAATTTTTTATGGCAGTAAGCTAAAATTTCGAACAACAATGAACAAAAGCTAGGGTATGAGGTAAATCAAGAAGGTATAGTGATTTATAGAGGAAGAATGTATGTGCCTAACTAGAAAAATATTAAACAATTGATTTTAGACGAATATAATAAAATTCCTTATGCACGACGTCTCGGATATTATAAATTAGTCACTGCACTCACAAAGGAATATTTCTAGCGTGGTATGAAGAAAGAAGTAGTTCAATATTTGGCTCATTGTTTAGAGTGTCAGCAAGTGAAAGAAGAACACCGACACCCAGCTAGACTACTCCACCCATTTCCTTTTCCAGAATGGAAATCGGAAACTATTTCCATCGATTCTATTACAGGACTACCTAAGTCTAAAAAGCATAATGACTCAATAATAGTGGTAGTAGAAAATTTGAGCTAAAACAACCTCTAGAACTCGTTATGGGCATTACAAGTTCGTTGTATTACCCTTCGGGCTAACTAATGCTATCGCGACCTTCATGTGTCTCATGAACAATGTTTTTCATCACTATTTGGATACATTTGTATTGATTTTTATTGTCGATATACTAATCTACCCACAAAATATAGAAAAACATAAAGAGCACCTACGTATTGTCCTGCAAACTGTGAGGGAGAATCAGTTGTACACCAAGTATAACAAATGTGATTTCTTTAAAGAGAAAATCCAGTATCTAGGGCATGTTATTACCAAAGATGGAATTGTTGTGGATCAATAGAAAATAAAAACTATAATGGAATGACCAGTGCCAAAGAATGTGGTTGATATAAGATCATTTATGGGTCTGGCCGGATACTATAGGAAATATATTGAAGGATTTTCCAAGGTGGCATATCCCATTACCTCTCTACAAAAGAATGGAAAAAATTTTAATTGGACCATGGATTGTCAAAGAATTTTTGACCAACTTAAACATTTACTTACCACCGCACCCATTTTGAGCATTACAGATCTAAATAAAGATTATGTGGTTTGTACAGATGACAACAAGCAAGGTGTAGGCAACATAATTATGCAGGAGGGCAGGGTTATTGCCTATGAGTCTCGGAAACTTAAGGAGCATGAACAAAAGTATTCGGCCTATGATTTAGAGCTAATGGTAGTAATTCACGTGTTAAAGATGTGGTGACACTACTTGATGGGTAAGAAATTCTTATTAATGATAGATCATCATAGTTTAACTAACTATTTTAAGAAACCCACTCTGAATGCTAGGCAAGCCCGTTGGGTCACCTTCCTAAGTGAATTTGACTTTGAAATCAAGCACTTGAAAGGAAAGGAGAACCGAGTCACGAATTCCTTAAGTCGAAAAGTAAACTTTATTTATGAAGTCTCTTTCAGTGAAGTTTCTACCACTTTTAAAGAGCAGATTAAAGACACGGCATTACAGGATCCCGAATATAAATTTTTATGGCAGCAAGCTAAAATTCTAAACAAAAATGAACAACAATCGGGGTATGAGGTAAATCAAGAAGGTATACTGATTTATAGAGGAAGAATGTATGTGCCTAATGAGAAAAATATTAAACAATTGATTTTAGATGAATATCATAAAATTCCTTATGCAGGACATCCCATATATCAGAAATTAATCACTGCACCGAGAAAGGAATATTTATGGCCCGGTATGAAGAAAGAAGTAGATGAACATTTGGCTCGTTGTTTGGAGTGTCAACAAGTGAAATTCGAACACCGGCACCCAACTAGACTACTCCACCCATTGCCTATTCCGGAATGGAAGTGGGAAACTATTCCATCGATTTTATTGCAGGACTACCTAAGTCTAAAAAGAAGAATGACTCAATAATGGTGGTAGTAGACAAGTTGAGAAAATTTGCTCACTTAATACCAGTACAATCTACTTACAAGGTCGTTCAAATTGCTAACATATTCATGCAAACTATTTTTAGATTACTCAAAATACCAAAGGTTATAATTTACGACCGTGATGTAAAATTTACATCATCTTTTTGGAAAGCCTTATTTGGAGGTTTAGGCACACAACTACATTTTAGCACTACCTACCACCCTCAGATGGATGGGCAGACTGAGCGAGTGAATCAAATAGTGGAAGATATGCTGCGAACTTATGTAATGCAGCAGCCATCTAAATGGAAGGATTATATACATTTAGTGGAGTTTGCTTACAACAACAATTACCATATGTATTTGCAAATGAGTCTGTTTGAGGTGTTATATGAATGAAAGTGAAGGACACCCTCGAGTTGGGGCGGCCTAGAAGATAAATTAATGATAGGCCCTGACATGTTAAAAGAAATGGAAGATATGGTTAAAAAAGTATGCTCCAATTTAAAGACTGCTCAGGACTGACACAACAATTTTGTCGACGAGAAGAGAAGTTTTCGGGAATTTGAAGTTGGAGATCATGTTTACGTTCATGTATGAGCCAAGAAGAGTACCCAACAATGGGGAGGGTGTGCTAAATTAGTACCCCAATTTTGTGATCCTTTCCAAATCCTGGCTCGAATTCGACTGGTGGCTTATCAGCTTGCTTTGCCCAGTGATATACGTGTGCATCATGTTTTTCATGTTTCTGTGTTAAAAAATTACATATATGATCCTAACCATATAATCAATTGGCAGGATATACAAGTAATTTAGATGAATTCCTGAGGAACATAGTATAAAATAAAGAAATTGCAAGGCTGACTTCCAAATGAAAGGGCTGACTAAATTTATTTATTTTTTATACTATGTGTAGGTCGAACTGAAAGGCGAGTTCTTGGTCGAACACCTAGGTATAATCGATCGGAGAGAAGTAATGCTACAGAAACGATTTATCACCCAAGTTAAAGTGCAATGGCAACACTTTGGGCCAGAGGTAGCCATCTAGGAAGATGAACAAGTTATGAGGGAGGCTTTTCCAAATCCATTTACAGTAGAGAAACATTGGGATGATGTTTAATCTTGGGGGGGAAGATGTGATGTCCCTAGCAATTGTAAATATTTAATTATTGTAGTTAAACAAACTGAATACTATTATAAGTTTATACATTTATTTAATTTGATTAAGCTATGCAGGAAGTGAAATGTTGTAATAATGACAATTATGTATTTCTCAGATGTCAGGTAGTTAGGATAGGTGGTTACCTATCCCCAACTACTTCCTTGAAGATTTATTCTCAAGGAAGGGATCAAGAGGGTATGCATACCTGAGATCAAGAAGAAAAGAGAGGAGGAAAGGTTGAACTGAGAATGGGAATACCGTGCTGATATGTCAGACTGATCATGAAGCTAAGTCTGGTCAGGATGAGATAGTTGTGGCAAGTTAAGACTGATAGTCTTAAGAAGAAATCTTGCATGTGAGGAACAGCTCAGGGGGAGACTCAGGCTGGAATAGGTGGTCTCACGGTTGGTAGGAAATCAGCAAGTGATTTAAGTTCTGGTATTGAACAGACGACAAGAAATTAGTGAATATTCAATAAGTATATCCTTGTGCTATATAGGTAGTAGGCCTACTATATAGTTGAAATATTTATTGTACTCAATTAAAAGAACAACTTGCTCTCTTAAATAAAAGATTTATTATTACTATTTTGCATAAAGAAAATATTAACAAATTTGTTGAAAAAATTAAAGAACAATATATAATCCTCTAAATAGGGATTGCAGGATATTTAACTTACTATCATAAAAGGAAAACAACTCAGGAATTAGTCCCTTCAGGGAAAGAGAGTAGGAAACCAAAGTGTATGAATAGTACTGCTAAAAAAAGAACAAAACATACATAGCTTATAATATTTACAACTTAAATGTTACAATGTAAACAGAATTTGCAAATAATGAACAAGTGTTCAGCATGGAGTCTAGGTTACAGTTCTAACACTGAGAAGAGACGAGAACCATTCTAATTATTGTTTTAAACATACTTGAGATAACCATTATAACTCTATGCGAATACAAAATTGTAAAACATCCAAATATTAGTCAGACTAAAACATGAATTAAACCTTTAAAACTCTCGGCACTATTAGAATAGAGGAGTAGCAAATAACTATACAATCTGAAGAACGAGAGTCATTTGGAAAAAGAAACAACAATCCATTCATATATTCAAGGGATTCGCCACATTAAGGCAGGGACTTACACTCATAAACTTAACTATTTCTAGGTAGTCCTCGCAATTAAATCTTGGCCTAACACCCCATAAAACCAAGAATCAAGTCGGTGTTGATAGACCCAGTCGAACCCAAAAAAAACTTATAAACAAAATAGACAACTCTTGAACGTCTAAACCGAACCAAATGCCGACAAATTAGTTTATTACAACCAAAGACCATTCAATTTCAAGAAAAATGAGCTTAAGAATGTTGTGAGCTAGAGCTAATAGTTTCAACTGAAGATTTAAATGAAATAGCAAATTCCCTCTTCTAACACTAAACCCCAAGTGGGTATCACAACTTGGGAAATGCACTTTAGTTGGCAACCAAGCATGGTTGTAGTCCACAAGGCTCAACATACCAAACAACAAACTTGAACCCAAACATTCATTCCAAATAAGGAAGGGCGACGAAACCCTCCAGTGGTTACCTAAGCAAGAGAAATGAACAAAATTAGAATAGTAAATTTAATAGAGGAAGCAAATAAGCATATACATTTGAGCACATAACTTTGTACCTGGGAATGAATAGTCGTTTAGTCACCACCTCTGAAGATGAGATTCAAACAAGGAATCTGGAAAACCTGTAAAGGAGAAAAACCATGAAATTAGTTACAGCAAACAAATAGAAGAAACTAGTAATGTAAAACCCTACCTGTGTGAAATACTTGGAGCTCTAGCCTAGAGACAGTCAACCTTGCCGAAAGCGAGGAAATGCCAAGGAAACTTTGCAGCTGAAAGCCATAGAAAAATGAGATTCTTCTTCCACGGTTCGATGTGAACACTTTCAGGATTGCCATAGATGTGGAGCTCATACTGAGGCCAAGTTGGACAATTGTGCCACAGTCCAAAAACTCCAAAACTGTATTACTGCCAAATCTAGGGTAGCCATACCTTACAATTAGAACTTAAGGTATTATTTAATGCCCATTATTAAGCCATACGAATGGCAGTCGATATGTAATGTCAAATGCTCAGAGAATTAAATGACTGTAATAACACTGAACGGTAATATAATATACCTAACATATCAATTGTGTAAATATCAAAAGAATTAAACATATGGTTATGTTTATCAAACAAATCAAAATTACATATAATGTTTCTAATGTTTTCACCATTAGGGTGTCTAAATATTATATTCACTATTTTACTTTTTACTTCGTCATTATTTTATTTATTATTTAGGCATATTTACTTGGGTATGTCACACTTTATTTCATGTACATTGTTTACTGCAACTTTAATTCCTACATTATAATCTCCTACCAGAGTAAGCCAATTTGAATTACTATTGACCTTCATGACCACCATTACACTTGGTTAGAAATGGAAGTTGTTTTCATATGTTAGTGTACATTGAGAACTAAGAAGAATTGTGACTTGCATATATAATGCATGATACCTCTTAAGTTTGTAAGAACTTCGAGTTGACATAATAAAGTCAAGGCCTATAAGACTATAGCGTTATTGCTGGAATATTGAGGGTCATCACATCCCTCATGTAGGGATACATGATGTATAAGGTACATGAAAGGAAGGGGATATCATATTAATTGGTTGTAGGGGGAGGGGTCACTGATGCCTCCTAACACACTAGGAATTATGGAAGTAGGTCTTCTCACTCTAAATGAGCCATTTTCATTTGACATCATATGTAGGCTATGTAAAAGGAAAGATGGATTGTTGAAAGGAGGTTCACACACCTTAAGAAGAAGGTTAGTAGACTCCTTGAAATGTGTGCTAAAATTTACCAAATAATTTTGTTAGTGAATTCAATCTTTGAGGTGTCAAATTCACCTAGATTTAGAGTATAAGCCTTTGTAGCTATATGTGTGTCATATACTAAATCATTGAGCATTATTATTATGGTTCGATATTTTTTAATTTTGATTCTGAGTGTAATATTAATTGACATTAATACACTTAAATAACCTTTGTTGAGAAGGAACCAATTTACATTGGGTTGGGTTTCTATATTGCATATACATAATAAAATAGATATGCACTTTCTTTGATTAGCTAATAGCCTGAAATTAAATGTAGGGACCCTAAAATAGAGTGTGTTTTTAAAATATGGTTAACCAGAAATATAGGTCGAGTCAAAAATAGGTTAGAATTGAAGTGATGACACCCTCATGAAACTCCTAGCTTAGAAATAGAAAAAAACCTCTAAGAATAATACTGGAAGTCAAAGGATAAAGTGATAAGGTAGAAGGAAATTCCCAAAAATATGAGAGGAAGTGTGCATTAGTGATTAGAGACCCTATGGATAAGGTAACATGTACTAATAAATAGGAAATAACCATGCCACTATCGATTTAGTGCCCAGTCACTACCATATTTCATCCTAGGTGGGACTCCCTACTAAAAATAATAAAATGATAAAAATAGAAGCTAATACTAAATGGTAGGGAATGACTAGTAGGTGAAGAGGTCATATGTGGACCTAATTATGTATATGTAAGGCCATAAGTATGCATTTAACCCAACAAAGTTTAGCTTTAGTTTCATAGTGAATAGTTAGTTGGAAATGCATAGAAAAATCCATCACCAATGATGAAAAAACATCGAAATAGGTGCAGGGAATTAGAATGTATCAATTATTAATGTTCCCTATTAGGGTGCATTAAGAAAAATTTAGTTAGATGCTATCTTCTAGTAAGGAGTTAGAAGCACTATAGGTGAAGAAATTATTTGTGCAAATGGACCTTTTCTAGAACTATTGTCAAACATTGGAACATGTGAAGGTAATTAGTAGAAATAACTGAACATTAATATTTGGGTGGATTGATGGCATCCCTAAAGTAGGAATATTGATGTCTAAGGTACATGGATGGGGAAGGAATGTCTTCTAGATTGGTGGTTGGGAGGGCTATTGATGCCTCTAACCCATTAGGATGGAGTAGGTCATGTCATGCTTGATGAACCATTTTCACTTGAAACCATTATGTAAAAGAGAAAGTGATTGCTCAAACAAGATACACACCATCAAAATCAAACGATTAGTTGGCTCTTTCAAATGTATTTCGATATTGATGAGCTATTTTTGTCAATGATCTTTGAGGGTTGAAATTTATTTAAACATAGAATATAAGCCTCTACAACTATGTGGTTATCATCTACCAATACACATAGGCATCATTATTATTGGATATCCTTATTGGCATCATTATTATTGGATATCATTTAATTTTACATTTTATAGGCCTCATTTTTTTTTCAATTTAGTCTATTTTATAAGCCCAATATGTACTTTTTTTTCAATTTAGTCTATTTTATAAGCCCAATATGTACTTCATGTAAGAGAAAATGATCATACTTAAAATAAAAGATTGAATTACATTGCAAAGGGGCTAGTGCCTCAACTCAAAAAAAAAAAAAAATAGCATATAAACAAATACCACAAATAGGACTGTTATATCATTTTATAGGAGCAAAGCAAAGTCCATATAAAACATGACAAATGACTTGATCATTTATTTATTCCAATAAACATCTCCAAAATTGATATAACATCTATTTATTCCCTTGATGAGTGACAAAATTGATAAATGACTCAGTTACGAAATTGATATATCATTTATTTAATTATTGCAATAAACAGCTACAAAATTGATAAATCAATTATTCATTGAGATAAACACCGACAAAGAAAATATAGCATCTATCTATTCCCTTGATGAGTGACAAAATTGATAAATGACTCGGTTACGAAATTGATATATCATTTATTTATTGCAATAAACAGCTGCAAAATTGATAAATCAATTATTCATTGAGATGAACACCCACAAGAAAAAAGTGGATCAGTAATTTACGGTTACAATTACAAAACAAAATGGATCAATAACTCGCCCTTACAGCAACAGTAGATAGTCTATCGATCAATTATGAAGTGAACATGATTGAGCAAATGGTGGAACAGCAGGAACATGATAAGTAGTAGACAACAAGCAATACATCAGTTATGAGTTGAACAGTCGGCTGGAGCAAATCCAAGAACAGATTTCTGCACATCATACTGAAAGAAGAAATTTGTTGCAGAAGATTCCCAATTATATTTGGGGACCCATCCTCAATGGATTTGAACCCTACGCATCCCACTCCTTCCTCCACCTCCAATACGTAGTTGCCAGAAGGCGGACTAAACATTTTCCCGCGCCAAAATCAATTGACAAAGTGGGCAATTTCAGATTCTTCACTCGGGATGTATTAAAGCACAGATGAAACTGTGCGGGATATTGTGTTGTAGCCCTCGGATATGCAATGGCCGCACCAAGAGCCTTCATTATTACATCATATGCCTCTTTTCTGAAATATGTCAGAGAAGTCCCAGAGTCTACAATGGTCCCACCATTATCGGAATTATTATCCATCTTCCAAGCATTGCTGGATATGGGAAGACTCTTTCCATCAATCACCATTCCTTGGACTCCAACATAATAATTGGGTGTGCCTCCTTTCAGAATAGGGGTATACTGAACGGGCTTCTTTAAAAACTTGGACGACTGTTGGAGAATATCTCCGAAGACCAGCGAGTTTTTCACGGTGAGGGGATTCAGATAGTCTCTTAAGCAAAAAGAAAACTTACCTCCATATAAAGGGAGAGTTTGTTGAGCAAATGAAGTGAAACCTTGACCTAATCCCAGCACCCCTCCGGAGCTCACAGGTGAACCCGCAGGCTGGTTCTCCATTCCACATCCCATCAATAACGTTGTTGCCCTCGGCACATTAGCTTTGTCATCCGTGGAATTCAAGGTTATATTTTCCCTGATATAAGGGCCGCTGGTGGTGGTGCCATCCATGTAACCCTGGCTGTACCTGCACGCCTTCATGGAACCATAACATGTTGTCTTGGGGGCTAGTACAGAAACTGCAGTGCAATCTTTGGAAGTACAGGGAATATATGATAAAGAGGAGGATTTGGTGGATTGGAACGTGGGAAGGGGCTTTGTGGTAGCTGATCCGATATTGGGATTGCAATTCACCCACACAAGATCACTGCCTGTGTCTGGAACCATGAGAACCTTCTGAGGAGGGGTTCCCACGCTGAGGTCTACGAAATAAAGAGCCAATCCCATGTCTAGTGCACCAGAGCCTATAGGCATTTCAAAGCCTGAAGTTCCGAGCTTCCTGTGATGATAAGTCGAAGTATTATTATTCATGGATTGCGAGGACCTTGTAATTCGCATGGAGTCCATACGTAAAAGTGCCTGTATCATGTCATGCCTGCTTCTCAACTGCTTTTTGTGGATCATTTTTATCTCCATCTTCACACTTATATCTTCACCTCCACCTCCATTTGCATGTTGCAGCAAGAAGAGACAGTGCAGGATGTATAGCAAGAGAAGCATGCCGTGTTTCGCCATATTTCTGATATGCAGAATCAGTGTCACCCGGAGTATCACCAAATCATTCCATGCGAAAATGGGAGGTCATGATTTAAAATTTATACCAGTTTACATTGACATTAAAACAAACTGGAAACCGTCGGCCTGGGGAGTATCAACAACTCCCCAACCGTCTTCTTAATAATACAAGTGGACACTTTTTGGTTATTTTATTTTTCCCTAACCATACCCAGTGAAAGTGTTATGATATATATATATTCAATTATTTATATATATTCATATATATTCTATTATTTATTTAGTTATCCAGTTTTTTTATATAAAAAAATGGCTGATTTGTGGCCTATTGTTAAGTTACTTCGCACACTCCGGTAAACTAAAGTATGTAAATAATGGGGCATAAACTAACTAAAGGATTGACGGGATCCCCTATCTCACAAAAATGGGTTTTCATTATAAACTTCAAAGAAATGCTCTTTGCTTTCAACAATCAAAATCAAAATCAACTTTTCTTACTTTAATCGGCTTTATTATTTTTGCTAAAACCAACATGAAACATCATTAAACTCTTCCCACTATACAACGATATTCTTTCCATATATATTTATATATTTAAAGCATGAAATTTGAACTCTGGTTTGAATTTAAATATATAGATTTATATTAGCATAATCATATTAATTAAATGGCTTATAAATATTGCATCAATTTATAATAAACATCAAAACATTTTTTTGTTAAAATAAATCATAAAAATTAATTAAATTATAATTTTATTTAAAATAAAAATAATATATTTAATGATAAAAATAATTAATGTATAAGTTAAATATGTATAAATTTTTAAAATACATCTAATAAAAGTCTTAACTAGGGGATTCACCTACACTTGATCATGGAGATTCTTAATTTGTAAATAGGCTTTGCTATAATACTATGAGACAATATCATGGTTTATCGATACGACATGCCAAAAAAATGATACTTCATTTCTTATGATACTTGTTCATATCACAATTTTTTTAATTAATTAATTAAATTAAAAGGGAAAAAAAGATAACTACTTAGGAAATAAATCTTAATTTTTTATCTGTATATATTATTAAAAATATTCTACAATATTTTATGGAGGTTAAATTCCTACAATCTACCTAATAAATATAGATAGTTAACTTAAAATTCTAAACACGCCTAATTAAAGACGCCTAATTAAAGAAGAAATTATAAGTGGACACATTTATATTTTTTACTATTTTGGTTTTTCATAACCACCCAATAAAAATGTTATAATAATTTATAATAAATTCAATTGTTTATTTAGTTAGTTAGTTAGACAATGATTTATTAAATAATAGTTAATTTTTCCACTCATTAAATTATTACATACACATCTATAAACTAAGTACTATTTATTCCTTACACCTCCATAAACTAAGAGATAGGTTGACAATATCCGGGTCTTACAAAAATGGGTCCATTCATTGATTTGACATCTAACTCCAATATAACATTAAATTAAATTATTTTTATTAACAAAATTCTTTCAATTCAATGATATTAGGTTTACCATTTTTTATACTCATTTAATGATTTGGCTTTATTATATCGTCTAAGAACAATATGAACAATTATTAAACTTTTCATAATATAGTTGTCTAACTACACAAGCATACTCATGAATTTTGACTTCTTTTTTGTTGCATAGAATTTAATTGTATGGATTGGTACAAATTTCCTTAAGAATAGTTCTCCTTCATTTGAAATTAACACAAATATGGCATGAAAAAGGATGATGTATCATGGAGGATGGTGGGGAATTTGTCACTGCTTGCAATGAATGGAGGAGACTTTCCATGCCACCGCCCATCTATATTCCCTGTAAAAGCTACTCATCAATTAGAATTCATAGTTATGATAACCTCCATGTTGCAGGACACTCCATCTATGCCTATGTCCACTTATTCTCCTATGTTTAAGGCTATGCTCCAACTCCTCATCATGATGGATACGGCTTGTGCCTTCTCACCTCTGCTCTATTTCCTTTTGGTAATTCTCTTGTTTCCTAGCTCCAAAAGTACCTTTCGTAGTTGTTAGATTAACCAACATAACTCTGCTCTCAATCCTTTCTTTTCTTTGGTGTTGGTCCTTTGTAATTTGTACCCCTTATCAATTCATTTACATCACCATTTTTCCTCTCCCCACCTCATTTCATTCTCATTGCTATTCCTACTCTATTTCCCCACCATGATGAGGCACAGAGCTCATTGCCAAAGGGAAGTGATAGTCAAGGCACACATGGTGCTTCACTTGACATGAAGTTTTTATTAGAATACTTCATCAAACATCTAGCATAAGCCCAAGCCCCAAGGGTTAGCTCAACTGGTAGAGTCTCGTTGTTAAGTACCTCACCAATCGGGACGTCACACAGTCAATTCTCCTCAATGCCCTTAGGGTTAGGCCCTGTTGGTATGGTCGAAGGGCTTTAAAAGGTTCCCTTCGGGGTTGATTTGCCCAGATTTTCCATGGATGTAGCGGCCACCCTTGAACCACATCTAAAAAAAAAATCTAGCATAAGCCCCTAGAGGTTAAGGAGGAGATTATTCATGAGCATCACTATCGTTTGAATTCTAATATTCTTGCAAATATTGTAGCTTGGGTCTCGGTTACTAGCCATACTTATGGATGCCAAAGCCAATACCTTTTCACTATTGACTTATTATAGAAGATGAATTCTATGTTGGGAAAAAGTATCCTTGAGACAAGTTATGTGAAGAATGAAATTCTTCTTATGTTAGATGGCATGCAAGTGCAACTAAAGGATATAAATCACCATGTAGAAGCTAGTCTTGCCCTAGGAACAAGTCCAAGAGCTATTGATGAAACCTAAGTCACTCTTATAGAGGTGGAGCCGTTAGAAGCCTCCTCATTTTGTACATGCATACTAATCATTTGGCTCCTTTATTTGTAAGATTTAGTTATATCTACTAGCATAGGCAAGTTTAGGAATCTCAAACTCCTTACTCTTTCCATGTTATGCACTTGTTATACAGCCACATTTTGTTTTATTTTGAACCTCGATGCATCGCTAATGGTTTGGGTATCCGAGTGGCATACCAAATTCCTTTCAGCATATGATTTTATAAATGATCAATGAAGTTAACTTCTCACCCTGCCCCCCACCACACCCACCCTACCCATAGAGATGGCTAATGCAAGAGGTCAAATGAGAGTACAAATGGTTGACACTGGTTGAGACTTCCATTGAACATATAATAGAACAACATAAATGTGAACTTGGTAGCTTGGACTAAAGAACACTATTCATACATGGTGATGACGGGCAAGGCATCGCCATAACCCATGTAATCAGCAGGGTCACAAATCTAGTGAAATATTGACTTTGGGTAAGGAATTACTTAACTAATCTTGATGGTTTGGCTCTGAAGGTAGGTGGAGACAAATTGTAGGTTAATGACTCAAACATATGTCATGTTTAAGGGTGTTTGATGGCTACCTTTGTTGATCCGAATTGGATCCTAGAACACTCTTTAAGTTTTCATGAACTCTATAAAATTCATGCCAAAGTTTCAAAGTCTTATAAAGATTGAGCTTATTAGAGATATCCTCGTAACAGTTGCAATTTGTGATCAGCATGGAGCAATGATGACGCTCGGTCAAGCGCGTAGACCACCGGCCCATGGTAACACGCGTTATCACAAATTAGCAGAATGGAAGGTCATTTCAAGAAACGGGGGCAGTTTCTGATCGCAGGGCAAACCCCTCAAAGAAGGAAAATCCCAAAGCGCCCAAACCCAAAAAATCATGAAGTGCAATGGATATCGCGCCGATTCATCAGAAGTGGGGCCCACAAAAACTGGCAAAATATCAGAAGGGTTTCGAGCCATAAGCAGTTTCAGCCGAGTCCCGCCTGATGCCACACAATGGGTGCCACGCGTCCGGCAGAAGAGAGGGAAAACTTCTCACATCGGACGGGTAAACATCATGTTACTTACCCGCCCGATATGGACGGAGAGCGTAGGATCTGGAGGCTCCAGATAGACGGTGGAAATGCGTTCCGATGGATGACCGGACCTGATGAGGTAAACAGACAGAGTTGTATAGGATTTGAAGTCCGACGTGGATGATGTGTTGGCAAAAGGACGTGTTTCGCAGGCATTCTTGGAGTTAACAGAATAAATGGTCGTTTTCAAAACATCCAAGAGAACTGACACTCGGTTCGTTATGAAACAAGTGGCCACATCCCTGTGAGGCGTTATATAGTGATGATGATGCAAAATAGATGAATTCAAATGGACAGAGGCAGGGAAACTAGAAAGCTGGGAAGAGGAAACGAACAGTCATAAAGCAGATTGGCTTTAAAGCCATGAACTGACAGAGAGAGATACAAGTAAGTTAGAAGCAGAAAGTTGAGAGCAAAGAATAGAGAGAAGAAGCTGAGCTGACCTACACAAGAAAATGCAGCATCAAGTCAGAGACAGAGACAGAGAGAGTCAGGGAGTTTGTGTACTCTAGAAAAAGGCTTGAGAGCTTCAAGCAAACTCCTCTGTAAATGTCTGTCATGTATTGTGTCTCAGATTGGACTCATACCATTGTGACCCATAGGAGGTCGAGAATCAATAAAGAGAGTTTGGGTACTCTAGAGACTTAGGGAATCCAAGTGCAGTCTTGCTGATTTCTATCTGTTGAGTGAGACTCAAATTGAGCTCACTATTGTAAAACTATGCTTTGAAAACATAATAGAGAGGCCACCACTGAAGGCTGGACTAGGAGACGTAGCCCAGGAGTATTGGGTGAACTTATTAAACTTGTTGTGTTTATATTTTTTGCCTGTTTTGTTTTCTCTAACTACTTCAATGTCTGTGTATTTCGCAATCTTATCGATCCGTTGCATAAAGTAACATAGGCACATCCATGCACATGAGTCTGTAATAACTTATTTTTTGTCTTCGATTAATTTCAGATCAAGTGGTATCAGAGCTCTAGGTTGTTAAGGTTAGACAAGCTTATGCTGGATTTTGTTGTTGAATGCTAATTAGGACAAAGCTCAAATTAGGAGAAAGAGAATTGGTTGAAGCTAACCAAGAAGTTGGAAGAGTCTACCCTAAGAGGAAAATGGCAGAAGAAATTCCCTTGGAATCAGACTCCCAGTTCATGGATAGTTTCATGACCATGAGAGCCATGGTGGAGGAAATGTATAGAGAATTTAAGAAAGGTAGAGATGAAGATTCATCAAACTCCAAACAAGATAAAGGAGTAGAAGAATCTCTCCTCCATGACCATTCTAAAGGAAAAGGGAAAGAAGAAAAGTTGCCCACACCTCCTAATAGCCTTGGAAATAAAAAGAAAACATCTTTAATTAAATTAGATGTTAAATTTGATTTGTCGATATATGATGGAGAGTTGAATGTAGAGAAGCTGGATAATTGGATTAGACAGATTGATGTGTATTGCAGGGTGCAGAGCATTGATTCAAACAAAAGTAAGATTCAGCTGTCTAGCCTACGCCTTGGAGGCACTGCCTTGGTATGGTGGGAATGCAGGACACAAGCTGACATGAAGAACCATGGTAAAATCCTTTCTGTCTGGAGTGAATTTGTTTCTGCAATTAAAAAGAAATTCTATCCACTAGCTTCTATGCAACAAGCCATGATGAGCTCGCAAACTCTTCACCAACTAAAAGGGAAAAGTGTACAAGATTACACTCAAGAATTTAGAAAAAGAGCTTTGATTCTAGGAATTTCTTTAGACTCACTTGAAACTCTACTGAAGTATATAGGTGGTCTACACAACTATTTAAACCACACCATTCTCATGTTTAATCCCACTAGCATAGATGAGGTATCTGTTCAGGCTACACATCTAGAGGCTAGAGGAAAGAATGTGAACCCAAAAGTTGGGGGATCATCAAAACCCACTACAAGTAAAAACAAGGAAAAGAAAAAGCAGAAATGGAAAGATAGGAAGACAAATGCTATACAAAAGACCAAGCCTTTGTACACTCACTGCAAGAAGGATGTACATGATGATGAACACTCCCGGATTCTGCATCCGGATTTGAGACCCAAGAAGTTCGATGGCAAAAAGAAGAAGATTGTTGCAGCTATTCAAAAGGATTTGGGGTGAGAATTATGAGATGAAAAAACAATTGCAGCCACAGGTATAAAAGGTTGTCCGCTTTAGAGAATGCAGAAATCAAGAAGCAGGTATAGGAGTTGATCGAAAAAGGGTTCATAAGACCTAGCACATCACCATGTGGGTCTCCAATTGTCTTGGTGAGAAAGAAAGATGGCTCATGGAGAATGTGCATTGATTACCGAGCACTAAATAAGATAACGATCAAAAAGCATTATCCCCTTCCTCGCATAGATGATCTATTAGATCAGTTGAAAGAAGTTGTTTACTTTTCCAAGTTGGACTTGCATAGTGGCCACCGTTAGGTCAGAGTTACAAAGCAAGATGCATGGAAGACTGCTTTCAAAACAAAGCAGGGATTGTATGAGTGGTTAGTTATGCCTTTTGGCTTAACTAATGATCCTGCTACTTTCATGAGAGTAATGAATGATGTACTCAGGCCTTTTATTGATGATTTTGTCATTGTATATTTAGATGACATTCTTATATTTAGTAAAACATGGGAAGAACATTTGAAGCATGTCAAGCAAACTCTAGATGTTTTGAAAAGAGAAAATCTCTATGTTAAGCTCTCAAAATGTGAATTTGGCAAAACATATTTGAATTATTTGGGTCATTGTTGGGCTAATTTATTGACTAAATTAACACAAGTATTTAATTATCAATCTGGGTTTGTAAAACTTGGAGGCAAATCCATTGTATGTGGACATCAGATATAATCAAGTTTAGAAGATAAGATTTGGAGATTTAAAGAAGTACATACTACAAATATAAACCTATTTTAACAATTTCTAATTCACTTATGTAATATATGAGGGAAGAGGCTCCTAACTTAGGAGAACCAGGTTGTTCTTCCCTACAATACTACATTCATGAAGATAAATCTAAGAGCACTAATTAACAATGGTTTATGATGCAGAAGATGTAGAAGAAGATGCTCCTAACTAAGGAGGTCCAAATTTTCCTTCTTCACAATCCTACTATGTCATAATCACCATTGCTTCAAACCAGAAATGCATAAATAACTTCAAATGAGAAATGGAGAATGAAATTCAGTTTTAGTTCAAGATCAAATAGAAGGAGAATTTAACTTAAATTCTTGTGTGTCCCTTCATATGTAGATTAGAATTAAACCAATATTCATTCAGCAATCATCACACATCTAAATACATTTGAAACAAAAACTAGTCTATGACAACTATGAAAATTGAACCAAGAAGTGTACTTAGCTTGGTGTGGGGGCCCTCCACCCTTGCCTTGCACACTTGAAGAAATATCAGCTACAACAACTTCAGTAAATCAACCAAGCATGAACAACAAATTGAAATGAAACAGGTTCTTCAAATTAGCTTCCCACTCAAATTATACAAAAGTTACATACAAATTCCGTTACAAAAGCCATCAAAGTCTTGGCTTTAAATAGAGGTTTAATGAAACAAACTGATCTATATTATCTCTAACACTCATATCTACTCATATCCACCTGTCTAAGTCGAACTCATCCAATTCATCCCAAGAAATATGGTCAATCCCATAAAATCTCAAAACTGCCCTATTTCCTAGGGATTTTCTGGTGACTAGTCATGTTTGACCAGCCTTGACCGGGCCTAATAAAGCTTGTTCTGGCCAAACCAAGTGGAGTTAGCTTAGTCCTAGTTCCCAAGCTGTCCATCCATGCATCAAACTCGAGCCCAAGTTTCCTGCAAATATGTCATCCACATAGCTATTACGGGAATTTCTGATTCAGTCCAAAATTGCACTTGAAACTCAATTTTCATAAAAACTTATAGAAATTGCAAAATTAAAATTAAACACCTGAATATGCATAAAGTACATCAAAATGAGATGGATGTGATGGAAAATGGATGAAAAATATAAGGATTAAGTAGGTTTCCCTAAGTAAAAATAGACCAAAACTGAGGCCCAACATCTCCCCCTTGCTGATCTTCAAGCATGTCCTCATGCTTGTCTTTGTCTCATTGATCTTCTGCCTCTGTATGCTGACCTTTTACTTCCCTATGCTGACTGATCTGCTGATGTACCTGTGGCTCTGACCCTTTGAAGATGAAGCTACCTGTAAAAAGGATATCTATGCCTTCAACCTTTAAAAATTAAAACCATACTTGTTTCAAAAATTGAATTTTAATCCTCTCTGCTTTTGCGAATCAAATCTTATTCTGCCTTTAGAGATTTTTTCAAAAAACTCTTCTGGGAAAAGCATTCTCAAATCAATATTCTTTGATTCTGGATTCTAACCCACTGAAACAAGGACTTTCAAAAATTATTATGATTCCTTAAAGAGAGAAGTTGCTGCTTAATGACTAGAGTCCCTCCTTTTCACTGAATGTCAAATACTGGTCCACATTCAAAAATGATTCCATATTTGCAGCATTATTCATGTTTTTTTTTTTTTCAATCCATCCACCATCATATGGTCTTCCATTAACCAAACCAGGAGAGCCATTAAGCTCGAATTTGACTTCAACATTTTTTTTTCAGGCAATTTGTAAAATAGAGATCGAAAGAACCATAAAAATATCCTGAAATAGAAATGAACTTGAGAAAATTTCCTGCATGGAATGTAATTAGGCTCGTTCTGAAGAAAACCCATGTTTCCATTTTTTAAATTTCAATTTATTTACTTAGAAAAAGGCAACGAAAAATAATGGCTTATCAAAATTGAAATGCATTCCTGAGATTGAATGCTCATTCAATTTGAAATCAATTTTTTCTTTTCAAATTTTTTCCAATATTCTGCTTACCTCTTTTCTAATGCTCTTTTTAAAACAATTGAATTGCAAGCCAAAGTAACAGCAGAACACCCTAATTCGAAAACTCTTGCAACACGGGATCAAAAACACTTACACAGTGAATGGTCACTGCATACGAAAATACAAGCATGCATAAATTTTCCAGCCAATCAATGTTCCTTTCAAAAAAAACTAGCCTTAGAAGATCGTTTATCCCAAACAGTGAACATAACAGACATGATCTGGCAGACGCTGTCCACTCTCACACGATGCAGATCAAAGGATCAAACTATGTTGCAGAAGGAACCGTTGTGGACACTAGTCCCTTTTGAATTATTCAGAGGAGGAAATTCCGGTAAAGTTCGCCTCACAATCTTCATAACAACAAAAAGGGTTGAAAGTCCCCAACCCATGTTGTTTGTTCCATCCTTGTACACTTTAAACTTGCAGAGAGGCTGTAATCAAAACTAAGGGTTGCGCCAGTAGAATTCAATGCCTGGATCTGCTACTCTAATTAACCCATCCAACTATTGTCATAGAAATTGTAGATAATTCAATAATTTTCAATCAATATCTACAAAAGGCTGTCACTGAATAAACCCGCAGGCAATCTGATGTAATTAATCTGCAAACTCACTGTGTAATTAATCTGACTGTGATGAACTGTAGTGATTTCATGGAGTATACCTGACTGCTGTTGAAGAAGTGGCGTGATCCCTCTGTATCATGGCCCAATTACTGAATTGTCCATTGTTAAACTGCATTTAAACACCCTACGACTTACTGATGGAAGAGTCTCAATGAATGACGACCGTGACACATCTTTGGCAGTGGTAGTAGCATTAACTGATATTTTCATTAAAAACAATATCCCGAGATTTCCTAAAAAAATATTAATGAAAACGAAATAATCATGAGGAAATTGTGAGATCACCTGATATTTAATTAACGACAACAAAACTTGCAGAAATTTTTGGGAAATGGTTGTGGCAGCGGGTATCTTAAAATCTACAGGTGGCCAGCGTGTATCTATTGTGATAAATCCTTAACTGAAGTGGCATTTTCCATAATATGACACTTCTTAAATAAAATCCGGAGTTTAAATATTCTCGTAATCCCCTAACTGTTGTTAACTTGATGGAATTGACTCTTTCTTGCCACTTGTGAAACACTTGGAATTTTTCAGAGAGAACAGTCAGCTTGGCTTAGAAAATATCGGTCTCTAACTTCATCAATTTATTTCCCTTTATTTCTTCACAAAGTCTTTTAATTTCTTCGCCCAATTCCACATTATTCTCCATAGCACAGTGATTCCTCCACACAGGGTTTCTTTCTGCATTTGTTAGGCAGTCTTCTTCATTGTTATTTCTGAGCCTTCAAATAGCTGTGATGGAAAAGATGATTTACGGTTTTGGGGTTTCTAGCTTCAAAGATGGCAGAGCTCTCTCTGTTAAATGCACAGGGTTTTTTTCTTTTCTATTTCAAAACGTTTTTACCATGTCACTGTTCTATTGACTGTAGCTGTAGCTTTGTTAAAACGTTTTACTTCCCACAGGGTTTTCTTCAAAACGTTTTTACCATTATACTATTTGATTGTTGTCTGGTTGCTGTCAGTTCTGTGTAACTACAGCTCACGGGTTTCAAAAGTGCTGCTTTTCGATCAAATGAGGTCTCTTCCAAGATAATCTTCACTAGAATCTGATTTACAATGCACAGGGTTGTACCTTTGTTTCCAATGCCTTTAGGTCTCAAAACATGTTTGAGCAGCAAAATTTATATTGCAGGCAGAAACAATCGAACACGCACAGACACGTTCAGAAATTGAACAAAATTTCACCATTTTATATTGTGAAATCATATTATATCCTCCGCCTTCCATTAGGGTGTCATATGATGGCATATATCACTGCAAACCCACCTACCTCTCCGTGCCATCATATAAACTGTTAAATGGTGGATCATAGCACATATATGCAAATGGTATTAACGCGCAATTGTTTTATAAAACTTTTGAAACTCTTTCCTCATAAACTTTTACTTTGTTTCATATAGTTTCATATGCCTCCATATTGCCTCGTTCCATATTGCATGCACGTTCCATATTGCATATGTATTCAAAGTATTTCAATTTTCCATATTGTGCATATGGATTCCCTTAATTTTAAAATGACCATTTTTAGGTCATGTTTAAAATTGTTTCCATAGGATTAATGGTTGCTTTGTTTGTGTAGGTTCAACTTTTTTTTAAATCCTCAATTTGATCCATTTTGCTTTATGGAAAAAAAATACTTAGGGTTAGGGTTATGAAATTATGAAATGAATATGGAATATAGAAAATAAATATAGGTAAATGTAGAATAATATTTTAGGGTTATGAGATGGAATGAATATGAAATGAATATAGGATTAGGTCTAAGATAATGGGTATAGGATGAGGAAAATGTATAAAATATGCATTCAGGCATTAACTCAATTTTAACAAAGTCTAAAAATTTCTATAAAAATGTAAATTTGCAAGAACAAAATTGTGCACTTACGATACTTGTACATTGGATGAATGATGTTGTTCTTTAACAATATTGGATGAAGTTGTCTTGTTCGAATATCGTAGATAGATTGAGCTTATTTATGCCTTCTGTTCTAGCATCCTTCATTGATTCTGGTCCATTGCTTGTTGATGTCGTTCAGGTCCCTCTGCAATTGATTCATCATAACTCAGGTCCCCTCTGTCATGTACATTTTGATGCAATATATACATGTTTTTGCTAATATTTCAGGTCCCTCTGCAATTGATTTCAAAAATATTTCAGGTCCCAACTGCCAACAATACAAGGTCCATCGTCAATGCAGCTGCATAACTGAGTTTATTTTTGTGAACCTTCCCCCTTGCTGATGGGAAGACTTGTCCTCAAGTCTTCTTTATTTTGGAGGATGATTCCTGCAAACTCAAACTGAAGAAATGATAAAACAAAATAAAGAATTCATATTGGCCAAACAAGTTGGTTTTCCGATATGAATTCGAGTTTGTATTGTGCCACTTTCGTGGATTTTCACAACCAAACTCCTTTATTATTTTTTATCTTTTTTCTATTTTTTTATTTTTTCCTTTTCTAGATGGAGGTGGGGTGTAATGGAGTAGGGATGTATGAAAAGCTTATGGAAATAGGTTATATTGAAGTCATAATGTAGTAGTAAGTCTGGACTTCAACATGCTTGGTCATGGAGCTTAACATACAGTATGGATGATGAACAATATGAATTCAAATCATGAAAAAATGATGATGATCAAATCATCAACAATATGAATTCAATATGAAAGGCTTCTTTGAATATTGATGTGACTTGACATAGTACTGAACTTGACTGCTTCTTCTAATGATTGTCTTCATGTCTTTTTGCCTTGATCTCGATCATGTTGTAGGGTTTGGTGGTGTTGTTGGTCAACATTGAAGAGCAAGATTCAAGAGTTTGAGTTTCCTTGAATGAACTCAACATCAGGTGAATTTTCACTTTTCTTTGACTTGAACATTTGTATTCATATTGTGAAATATGAATTTGATTTGGAAAATTACTTCATCCATGGAGTTCACTCCTTCATTCTTCCTATGACCTGCAAAAACATAGCACTTGCCTGCAATACAACATTAGATGATGGAGGAAGAGAGGTGTACAATCTCTCTTCTTCCAATATATATGTAAATAATTACAAGCATTTCTTAGAAAACAAGTCCAAAGATGATAGACAAACATAATGCATTTATTTACCCCTTTGAGGAATGGTGGCCAGCCTAGACCTCCTAGCGGTATTTTGTTTACAAAATATTTGTTTTATATCCTATTAGAATGATTCCAAAGCCAAGTTGAAGTGAATTCATATGGCTACCTCCAGTATAAACAGGTTTTCAAAATGATTTAAAATGATATGGTAAAAATTATAAGGAGTGCCATGTTTGATAGAGCTGTTTGTTAATTTTTAACTAGACCAACAGTCACTATTTGAAGCGTAACTTTTTCGATAAAGATCAGATCAATGTGATTCCTCTTGAAGATTAAAGTAGATTAATTTTTGTATTTCCAGTAGAAACAGGTTTTAAAAATTCTTAGGCTTGATATCACAAAATTGGTGATGAACAGACCTAGGAGGCAGAGTTTTGCTATACTGTTTTGAAGACATGCAGTCACTAAATGGGGCATAACGTTTTCATTTCACCTCCAAATGGGATGATTCAAATTGTGTATTAAACTAGACTTGAAGATATATCTCCCATATAAACAGTTTTTCAAAAGAAGATTATTTGGTATGTCAAATATGCCAATGAACAGTCAAGACCTAGAATTGTCACCATGCAGATTTTTCGACAAACAGTTAGTATTTCAAGAATAACTTTTTCATATGATACCTGATTGAAGTGATTCAAATTGATTTGGAAAATATATTCAAAGGGCTATCTTCCCTATGAATTTCAGATAAAAATGTTTCCATTAGACACTTCAAATATAGGCTGTACTAACTCTGTTTTCAACATTTCACTTGAGACCTAGTTTTGATTTTGATCACATTTTTATTGTGATATAAATTGAAAACTTTAAAATGGATTCCAAAACTAGATTTCAAGAGATATGTAAAATAAACCATGATTTCAAAATGATCCTATATGGTTACCCAAAATAGGCTTGGTCTTACTGCATTTTTCCATGTAGTCCTTTCAAATGAATATTGAACAATGATTTGAAGAAATTGTTTGAAACAAATTTATTATGGAAGTCTTATTGTGAGTTCATTCTACTTGTTTATTTATTCTATTCTATCCTATTCTATTTTATAAAATAATTCATTCTCTCAAGTATAAGAGAATTTCCAGTGCATCCATTTTCGTAACAAGATCATAAGTAAACTCATATCCAAATTTGAAAAATATACTTTAATGTATGTTTGGACATGAAAATCAAGATTTGATGAGAAAGAATGTTGAATAATGGAGTAGTGTTGTGAGCTAGTGACTAGTTGAAACCAAGTTTTAAGATGATCTTTGTCTGTTTGGTTCTCATTAATTGTCATAGCACAAAACTCTTCTTGTGGTACTTGTTCAAAATCTTGTATGCACAAGGGATCGTGTGATATACTTGCTAGAAATTCTTCAATTTCTGGCTCTAATGTTTGATCTTCATTGCCTGTGATCCATGATTCATTCACCTCCTCACAAAGATAGCTAGAAGAAAGTTCTAGGTTCTCTTCCCGTGGATCATCTTCATGGATGTTTTGTGGATCATCATCATGGATGTTTTGACATAAAGATTCAACCCTAGTGAGCCTTCTAAATTGAGGACAAGGACTTGAAAATAGTTTTGTGGTAGCATACCCTGCTTCTCTAAATGATTTCTTTAACATCATTCTTTAGATCTTGTCTTGTAAATGGATTTTGTAGTTATTTTTTATTTTATGTTTTTGTTGGGGGGTTTGTTTTGGGAAATCTACTTCTAGGATCTCTATTTCTAAGCATAAAGAAACATAACTAAGAGAAATGCATACTAACTAGATTTTTAGTGTTTTTGTTTATCTTCTATTTGACTATGCTGATAATTACCTCCCCGGCAACGGCGCCAAAATGTTGGGCTAATTTATTGACTAAATTAACACAAGTATTTAATTATCAATCCGGGTTTGTAAAACTTGGAGGCAAATCCACTGTATATGGACATCAGATATAATCAAGTTTAGAAGATAAGATTTGGAGATTTAAAGAAGTACATACTACAAATATAAACCTATTTTAACAATTTCTAATTCACTTATGTAATATATGAGGGAAGAGGCTCCTAACTTAGGAGAACCAGGTTGTTCTTCCCTACAATACTACATTCATGAAGATAAATCTAAGAGCACTAATTAACAATGGTTTATGATGCAGAAGATGTAGAAGAAGATGCTCCTAACTAAGGAGGTCCAAATTTTCTTTCTTCACAATCCTACTATGTCATAATCACCATTGCTTCAAACCAGAAATGCATAAATAACTTCAAATGAGAAATGGAGAATGAGATTCAGTTTTAGTTCAAGATCAAATAGAAGGAGAATTTAACTTAAATTCTTGTGTGTCCCTTCATATGTAGATTAGAATTAAACCAATATTCATTCAGCAATCATCACACATCTAAATACATTTGAAACAAAAACTAGTCTATGACAACTATGAAAATTGAACCAAGAAGTGTACTTAGCTTGGTGTGGGGGCCCTCCACCCTTGCCTTGCACACTTGAAGAAATATCAGCTACAACAACTTCAGTAAATCAACCAAGCATGAACAACAAATTGAAATGAAACAGGTTCTTCAAATTAGCTTCCCACTCAAATTATACAAAAGTTACATACAAATTCCGTTACAAAAGCCATCAAAGTCTTGGCTTTAAATAGAGGTTTAATGAAACAAACTGATCTATATTATCTCTAACACTCATATCTACTCATATCCACCTATCTAAGTCGAACTCATCCAATTCATCCCAAGAAATATGGTCAATCCCATAAAATCTCAAAACTGCCCTATTTCCTAGGGATTTTCTGGTGACTAGTCATGTTTGACCAGCCTTGACCGGGCCTAATAAAGCTTGTTCTGGCCAAACCAAGTGGAGTTAGCTTAGTCCTAGTTCCCAAGCTGTCCATCCATGCATCAAACTCGAGCCCAAGTGTCTTGCAAATATGTCATCCACATAGCTATTACGGGAATTTCTGATTCAGTCCAAAATTGCACTTGAAACTCAATTTTCATAAAAACTTATAGAAATTGCAAAATTAAAATTAAACACCTGAATATGCATAAAGTACATCAAAATGAGATGGATGTGATGGAAAATGGATGAAAAATATAAGGATTAAGTAGGTTTCCCTAAGCAAAAATAGACCAAAACTGAGGCCCAACAGTCATATTGTAGGGGGTGGTGAATTGAAGATAGATCCCTCTAAGGTTGCAGTCATTGTAAACTGGCCTAAACCCAAATCTGCTACAGAAGTTAGAAGCTTCTTAGGAGCAACACAATATTGGAGAAAGTTTATTGCTAACTTCTCCTTGATTGCAGCTCCCTTACATTCTTTAACCAGATTGAACAAGGTGTTTCAGTGGGGAGGCAAACAGTAGAAAGCCTTTGACACCTTAAAAGAAAAGATTAGTACAGCACTAGTACTAGCACTACCTGATCTTCAAAGACCATTTGAGATTGAAACAGATGCCAATGACTATGCCATGGGAGCAGTGTTGATGCAACATGGTAAACCCATATGTTATCATTCTGAGACATTTAATTCTGCAGTAGTTAACTATCCCACATATGATAAGGAATTGTATGCATTAGTACAGAGTGTGAAAAAGTGGAAACATTATTTAATGGACAAAGAGACAGTTATACATACTGATGATCAACCACTTCAATATTTACACTCCCAAACTAAGTTGGAGCAAGAAAGACACTATAGGTGGATGGGTTTTCTACAACAGTTTCATCTTGTCATCTGATATAAAAAGGGCATACACAATAAAGTTGGAGATATGTTGTCCAAACCAGTCATAAATGCATCTACTGTACTTAAGCATAATTCAGTATTGCATGAAAGTTACATTGAATAGTATGCTCAAGATATAGATTTTAAAGATGTATATGCAACTTTGAGTCGCGGCAAACAAGTAGAAGAATTGGATTATCATGTTAAGGACCAACTCTTGTATCATTTTGGAAAGTTATGCATTCCACAAACTGAAAGAGTAAAGATAATTCGAGAAGCACACACTTCTCTAATATCAGGTCACTTTGGTGTAAGTAAAACAGTTGCACAACTGCAAAGATTTTGTTATTGGCCAAAAATGAATGAGACAGTCTCTAGATATGTAAGAGGGTGTACTACGTGTGTTAAAAGCAAGACCAACAATAGAAAACTAGGCTTGTACACTCCATTACCAGTTCCTTCTCATCCTTGGGAAAGTGTTTCCATGGACTTTGTTGGGGGACTGCCTAGATCGAGAAAGGGTCATGACTATTTATATGTTATTATGGATAGGTTCAGCAAAATGTGGATTTTAATACCTTGTAAAAAATAGATTATAGCTGAACAAATAGCAAAGTTGTTATTTTAGCCTGTATGGGTTCATTTTGGATTACCCACTTCCATTGTATCTAATCGAGATTCCCGATTTGTTGGGAAGTTTTGGTCGAGTCTGTGGGAATTGATGGACACCAGACTGAAGAAGAGCACAGCCTTTCATCCACAAACAAATGGCCAAACAGAAGTGGTCAACAGGATAGTGATCCAGTTGCTTAGAGGCTATTGCAGCAAGCATCCCAATCTTTGGGATGAACATTTATGTTATGTGCAACATGCTTACAACTGTGCTAAACATTCTTCTACGCAAAGATCTCCTTTTGAGTCCTGTTTTGGTTTCACACCAAGGTCTCCCTTGGATTTTGTCTTTGGCAAGGACATAGCGGTTGATGGACACAATGATGTGGACAAGGCAACCAAGTTCATTGAACAAATCCAAGAGATTCACCAGGTAGTACAGGAACAGCTGGAAAAGAGCCAAGCCAAGTACAAGGCACGACATGACAAGTATCAGATTGAGCATAGCTTCCAAGTTGGTGATCAAGTCTGGCTATATATCAACAAAGACAAAATGCAAGGTGAAGGTAAGAAGTTGAAGCCAATAAGGTATGGACCTTTCAAGATACTTGAGAAAATTGGTGAGAATGGTTTTCGCCTTGATTTGCCAACTTACATGCACATCTATTTGGTAGTTAATGCAGAAAGTTTGAGACTATTTGAACCTTCATTGATTGAAGATCCCGAAGAGAAAAGTCAGTTACCTTCTATTGATGATCTATTACCTGAATATCTCAATGAATTGCGGAAAGATACAGTTCTGGATAGGAAGGTGAGAACTACGCGCAGAGGGGGTGTTGAGTACCTTAGGATTGGACTCAAAGGTTCAAAACCAAGCAATGCAAAATGGATAGAAATTGGGCAAGCAAGGAATTTGTACCCTCACTTGATTGATGCTTAAAAACCAACTTTTGGTGGTCCAAAGCTTTTTCAGTGGGAAGGCCGTGATCCGAATTGGATCCTAGAACACTCTCTAAGTTTTCATGAACTCTGTAAAATTCATGCCAAAGTTTCAAAGTATTATAAAGATCGAGCTTATCAGAGATATCCTCCTAACAGTTGCAATTTGTGATTAGCGCGGAGCAACGAGGACCCTCGATCAAGCGCGCAGACCGTCGACCCATGGTAACGCGGCTATCACGAATTAGCAGAACAAAAGGCCATTTCAAGAAACGTGGGCAGTTTCTAATCACAGGGAAAACCCCTCAAAGAAGGAAAAGCCTCGAGCGCCCGGACCAGAAAAATCATGAAATGCAACGGATATCACGCTAATTCCGTCAGACGTTGGGCCCACAAAAACCAGCCGAATATCGGAAGTGTTTCGAGTGGTAAGCGATTTCAACCGAGTCCTACCGATGCCACACAATGGGTGCCACACATCTGGCAGAAGAGAGAGAAAACCGCTCACATCGGACAGGTAAACATCATGTTACTTACCCACCCGATATGGATAGAGACCGTAGGATCTGGAGGCTCCATATCAACAGCGGAAATGCATTCCGATGGATGACCAGTCCTGACGAAGTAAACAAACAAAGTTGTATAGGATTTCAAGTCCGACATGGATGATGCGTTGGCAGAAGGACGTGTTTCGCAGGCATTTTTAGAGTTAACAGAATAAACAGTCGTTTTGAAAACGTCCAAGAGAACTGACACTCAGTTCGTTATGAAATAAGTGGCCACCTCCCTGTGAGGTGTTATACAATGATGATGATGCAGAACAGAGGAATTCAAAGGGACAGATGCAGGGGAACCAGAAATCCTGGAAGCAAAAATGAACAGTCAGAAAGCAGATTGGCTTTAAAGGCACAAACTGACAGAGAGAGAGACAAGTAAGTTAGAAGTGGAAAGCTGAGAGCAGAGAATAGAGAGAAGAAGCCGAGCTGACCTGCAGGAGCAAAGGCAGCATCGAGTTAGAGACAGAGACAGAGAGAGTCAGAGAGTCTGTGTACTCCAGAAAAGGCTTGAGAGGTTCAAGCGAACTCCTCTATAAATGCCTGTCATGTATTGAGTCTCAGATTGACTCATACCATTGTTACCCATAGGAGGTCGAGAATCAATAAAGAGAGTTTGTGTACTCCAGAGACACGGGGAATCCAAGTACATTGTTGTTGATTTCTATCTGTTGAGTGAGACTCAAATTGAGCTCACTATTGTAAAAACTCTGCTTTGAAAACATAATAGAGAGGCCACCACTGAAGGCTGGACCGGGAGACGTAGCCCAGGAGTATTGGGTGAACTCCTTATTAAACTTGTTGTGTTTATATGCTTTGCCTGTTGTGTTTTCTCTAACTACTTCGGTGTCTGTGTATTTCACAATCTTATCGATTCGTTGCATAAAGTAACATAGGCACATCCATGCACATGAGTCTGTAATACCTTATTGTTTGTCTTCGATCAATTTCAGATCATTTGTAGAATAAATATAGATAATACTTTCGTAAGTCATTCCCGTATTCTTTCATATGGTTGATCCTATTTATTTTATTATGAGCATGAAAGAGAAGAAAAGTGAGCTTGGTAGTGTCTTTTCATTCATTTTTAATAAGCCTTAAAAAGAGATAGAAATATACTTGTATATTTTAATTTCTTGTAAGGTTTTTATGAGCCCGAAAAAAGGGTGAAAATGTGTTCATATACTTCCAATGTTTTAATAATCATGATAAAGAAAAAGAGGTTTCCCTTCGGCTTTCATGTGGGATAATGGGGAGGAAATGATAGGAAGGAACTTGAGACTTTCATTGGTTTTTGGCTATTTAAATTTTTTCTAACCAAACTTAATAAAAGTGTTTAATGGTTCATCAGAAATTTAATTATTTATTTATTTAGTTAGTTAGGTAACATTTCATGGAAAATGGTAGATTTGTCTACTTATTAAGATACTCCATAGAGTTACATTAACTAAGTACTATTATTCCTTACACCTCCATAACTAAGAAATGGGTTGGTGATATCCCTTATTTCACAAAAATTGGGGCTTTTAGCATCAAATTTGAGATCAGCCCAATTATAAAATGAAATGAAATTATATTTAGTAGCAAATTTCATTGGCTTTTATGGACATTATTTTTACCATTCTTTATATTCATCTAATATTTTTATTTAACATCAAAATCAACATTTGTTGCTTGATTTGACCTTGTTATCTTGGCTAAGACCAACATGAACCATCATTAAGCTCTCCATAATACAATTGTCTTATTACACAAGCATACTCCCTACACGTATATTTAAGATATGAATTTTGAGTTATTTTTCGTTGCATAGAATTTAACTATATGGATTAGTACAAATTTCCTTAAAATAACTCTCCACGATTTTAAATTAACACCAATATCGAGTGAGAAGGGATGATATACCATAGGGGTGGTGGTGCCTATGTTACTCCTTGCAATGAATGGAGACTTTCCACACCATCTCCCATCCATATCTCATGGAAGCTATGAAATTTAGGTGAGTTACCTAACTCATGTTGATGGTTTGGTTCTGAAGCTAAGTGGAGACAGACTATAGGGTAATGACTCAAACATATGCCATGTTCAAGGGTGGTTAATGGCTACCTTTGAGAATAAAGATAGACAATACTTCCCCAAGCCACTCCCACATTCTTTCATATGGTTGATCCACTTCATTGTATTGTCATCATGAAAGAGAAGACAAGTGAACTTGGTAGTGTCTTTTTCATTTAGTTTTAACAAGTCTAAAAAAGAGATAGAAGTATACTTGGATATTTATTTTTATCATAAGGTTTTTTATGAGCTTGAAAAGGGGTGAAAAAAATTTCATATGCTTCCCATGTTCTAACGATTGTGAGAAAGGAAAAGAGGTTTCTTTTCAACTTTTGTGTGGAATAATAAGGAGGAAAGAACATAAAGGAACTCGAGACTTTCATTATTTTTTGGTTATTTTATTATTTTTTAACCAGAATCATTAAAAGTATTTAATGGTTCATTAGAAATTATATTATTTATTTAGTTAGTTAGGTAACTTTTCATCGAAAAATGGTGGATTTGTCCACTTATTAAGTTACTCCATACACTTTTGAAAATAAGTACTATTATTGCTTACACCTCCATAAACTTGTAAATGGGTTGAAAGTATCCCTTGTTTCACTAACAATGGGGTCTAATACATCAATTTGAGATCTAGCTTAGTTATAAACTTAAATTATATTATCTTTATTAGAATTTCCCTTGGCTTTCATGGACATTAGTTTTATCATTCTTTGTATACATCCAATAACTTTATTTAACATCAAAATCAACTAATGCTACTTGATTTTCCTTTATTATCTTCGCTAAGAACAACATGAACTAGCATTAAGCTCTCTATAATACAATTTTCTTACTACACAAGCATACTCTATGCACATATATTTAAGGCGTGATTTTTTACTTCTTTTTTGTTGCGTAGAATTTAGCTGTATGGATTAATAGAATTTTCCTTAAAAATAGCTCTCCATGATTTTAAATTAACACCAATATCAAGTGAGAAAGGATGACATATCATATCGGGTGGTGGGGCCTATGCCACTCATTGCAATGAATGGAGGATAATTGTCATGCCATCCCCCATCCATATGTCGTGGTAGTCATGAAAGCCTCCAAGATTTAGGGCACTTCATTTATGTCACATGTTTGTTGTCATCAACCATTCACATATTCTCATATTTCAAGTTATACTCCCCCTCCTTGTCACAATAGAGACAACTTAGTCACTTTCGATTCCTTTGCTGACTTTGCCACAATGGGCCCAGTGAATGTTTTTACTTGAGGTCCTTGGCTTAGTTTTATATCTCCGTCCGTGGATTTCAAAGGAGACAATTAACACACATAACTTTGCTCTTGATCTTATGTACTCTTTGGTGGTCATCCTTCATAGTTCTAACACCTCAAATTTTCATTTTCATCAATATTCCCACTCCCATCACCATGTTGAGTCAAGAGGTTCAATTCCATATGGGAGGTGATAGTTACAATGCAGTGGGTCATTCACCTGCCAGGTTCAAAGCTAAATCCTCAGCGGAAAGGTTTCAAGATTAGACTCCATCAAACATATACCATGATCTCTTATAGGTTGAGGGGTATATTATTTAAGAACATTACTACCATTCAAAATATTAAATGCTTGTAGATATGGTAGCTTGTATTCATATTACTGGTCATGCTTATGGGTTCTAGAACCAATACCTTTTCATTATTGAATTATAATAGTAGATGAATTCTCTATTGGGAAAAGTACTCGTTGGGAGAAATTATGCAAATAATGAAATTCCTCTTATGTTAGATGTCATGCTAGATAGATCCAATCACAAAACTAATTAGATTCAATCACAAATTTGACAACTATAATCTCCAACAATGTAAATTAAAAAGAGTAATCACCTCATCTTTATAATTTATAAACTATTACAAATAATTTTGAGCCTTAACATAAACTGCAAATATCCATAAAATACTTGCATTGTATTAATGTTAAAAAACTTGTTCACAATTGATACTTATAATATCTTATACAATTATGACTAGGCAAATTGATATCCCAGTCAACCTTTTTCAATTCAAAATTATATTATTTTATTATAAGGTAAAATATAAAAACCTTGTAAAAAATTCTTCAAAATCATGCCTTAATGTATGTGGTTACCAAAAATATATACACCATGCTCTAAGATTTTCTTTTCTACCAACAATTCTATTATCATGAATTGAGCATCTAACATGCTACCCTTTAGCTTTAATTAATAATGAGAACAAGTTATATATTCTATAAAAGGCACCTAGTACTTACTCTTGGCCCAAATCCTTCTCTTACATGTAGTGGCACACACCCACATGCATGAGCGCAACAAAAATCATGTCATTAGCAAGATTTCAATCTTAGTGGACTATATATTACCTATTTTCTTTCATCGACCTAGCCAAGAACACCTATTTTCTTAGAAATAATATTTAATGACATCCACTCTAAAATAAAAATTCATCTCATCATCACTTGTATGTAGTAGAGGGTGTGTTTGTACATATTTTCTCTTTTTTCAAACTCTGTTAAGCCCTATATAACCACCATGTTTACCCTAAAATTGGGCTTATTAAGCCCTATATATTAAGTGATTATATCTGTACTTTTATATTGAGTTCCCTTTTATTACATACAATTTAAGTATTGGGGACAATGTCACTCCTTGCAATGAATGTAGAAAATGTGCCACACCATGCCCCATCCATATTCTCTAGAATTTATGAAATCATGAATGCTCTAGGGAACTGCATTTATATCACCTTGTTGTTGCCACCCTGTGTTCACTTCTTCTGAAATGTTTCAAGTTATACTCATGCTCCTAATCATGATGGAGAAGACTTCCTTCTTCTTGACTTCCCTCTACAATATAGATATTTCAGTGTCTTTGCGTTCCTTAGCCAAAAACCATTATTTCCTAGCTTGGTTTCCTAGCTCCAATCATGGCTTCAAAGGGAATAGTTAACAAGCATAAATTTTTTTGTGATCCTTTGTTCCTTGGTGCTTAATCTTTGCAGGTCTCACCCCTCATATTTTCATTCTCAATCACTATTTTTTCTCCCACCACCATGATGACTCACAAAGCTCAAGGTCACAGGGAAGTTGTTAGTTTTAGGTTCACATAGGGTGGTGCATTCATGTGAAGGTACCATGAGTACACTTCACTTGACATCTAACACCAACTCTGGGAGGTTAAGGGGGAGATTATTCAAGAACATGACTATCATTTAGAATCTAAAATTCTTGTAGATATTATATCTTGGGTTCCTAGTACTACTATTTTTCGTGGGCCCCAAAACCATTACCTATACACTATTGATTTTAATAGCGTATGAATTTTATATTAGGAAAAAAAAGTCCTCGAGAGAAATGATGCAAAAGGTGAAATTATTCTTATGTTAGATGACATGCATTACAACTCAAGGATATGGACCACCTTGCAAAGCATATTGAAGCCATTATTCCCCCAAGAATAGGTCCAAGAGATAATGGTCAAGAAGAATCACTCATATATGGGTGGAGCCCTCAATACCCTCCTAATTTTATGAATCCATACTAAGCGTTTGGCTCTTAGTATGTAGTTTGAGCAAATCTACTAGTATAGACAACTATAGGAATCCCAAACTCCTTGTTATTTTCTTACTATGGACTTGTTATATAGTCACAGTTTGTTTCATTTTGAACTTGAAATTTCTAAAAACATAAACCCTAATGCACTCCAATGGTTTGGTTTCCCAAGTGGCATACCAAAGGCCTACAGTAGGCCTTTGAGCATATAATTTGCTAAATGATCAACGAAGTTATCTTGTCCCCTATTACCACCCTAAAAAATAATAGTGGCCAAATTGTAAGAAATCATCTCAACTAACTTTAGTACTAAATGATAACGCGCATTGTTTTTTTTAATAAAAAAATAATCTCATTTTACTATATAAATGAATTAAAACTAGCTAGTTCTAATCTCAAATTTGGCAAGTACAATCTCCAACCATGGAAATTAAAAATAGTCATCCCCTCATCTGTGTAAATTATAAACTATTACAAATAATTTCAATCCTTAACACAAATCACAAACATCCATAAGGTTTTTGAATTGTATTAATGTTCATTACTTGTTGTTCACAATTTTTATTTACATTACATGATGTAATTACAACAAGGAAACTTGATCATCATAGTAAACATTTTCAAATTTAAACTTATATAATGATATTTTAATGTAAAAGATATAAAATCTTAAAATTATTCAAATTCATGCCATGATGTATGTGATTATCAAAAATATTTACATTACTGACTTATAGTTATCTGACTTATTAAATGAGCAGTATTACATCATATGAAAAGTAGATTTGACATGTAAACAACATTCAACTACAACCTTAAAATGAACACACAAAAGAAACATGTGCGGAAACCAAATATAATTGGAAACCCATAAAGGGAAAAACCAAAAAATTGTTGTTTTGATGTAAAGCAAGCATCCACTCCCTTTTTAAATAATCTTTTGGAGGCTCCATCCTATTGAAGGATGTAACTAGTGTCGCCCTTCATAATTGTATTTGTCAAAAGAAAGAAAAATATTTTCTTATTGTTAAAATAAGCTGACTAATTAAAGCATCGGTTTCATGCTTAGGTCAATGGTCAATACGTCAAGCCTCCATTTTAGGCTTCTAGGATTATGTCTTGAGTCATTGTCATAATTATTATATTCTAGACCCTTCTTGGGATCTTTATGTCAAGAAAGGAAAAATATTTTTTTGTATATTCTCCCCCTCCACTAAGTCGGCTTCCTTATCCTTCAAGTCTACTTCCTAATCCTTCAAGTCATCATAAATATGGAGATTCAAGATAATATATATAAGAATGTATTCAACCTATTGAAGAATGAACACGAGACATTCGATCTGAAGCTAAGAAATAGACAATAAGTGTGAGATACTAGAAGGAGAAGTTTATATTATGATAAGAAGAAGGGAAGCTTAAGCGAAAGCCTGAAGTTACTAGTCCTCTACCACATGTGTGAATTCTTTGAAATATTATAGGGCCAAAAAAGTGCAGGAAGACTACAAATTGTTAGAAGATGAAGAGAGGGATCAAAACCCTAGTTTGCATGATATTTTCCTTGACTTGATACTTGACAGTTTGACTTAGGAAGATGACTTGGTGGAGTGAAGGAAGTTGTTTGTTTGGGTCTTGGGTCCTTGTTGTCTCAATCTAATTTGAATCTACCAGTGGAAAAGATTGGTTGAGTTTTCCCCTTCATAGGGGTTTTCCCTACCTGAGTTCCTATATCTTGCGTTCTGTCATTGTCTTTGAAGTTTTGGGAATTGTCTCGATGATGAAAAATGTAATAACAAAGAAGAAGTAATAACTAATCACAATAAATTATCAAGTAAAGGAGAATTCGAATTAATAAGAAGCCCTAACTATGCTACCCTAGATTTCTCAAAATGGTATCAAAGCTAAGGTCAAGGTTAAAGGTAGCTAGATGATCACTGATGATTGGAAATCAAAAGTATCATGTGAAGGATTCAAGACTGATCTACCTAGAAGGAGGATTAAATTAACATGACTCAATTCTAAAATTGATTAGACCACAAATCTGGTTAATTAGGAACATAACTAGACCCTAAATTACAGCAGTTGAAGAAAGCCAAGTATCATTTTCGAGGACCAAAAGTGTGGTATACAATTTTGGACCAAGTGGAGTCTCATGTGAAAAGGATCGAACCTTTGTTCATGATTTCAAAAATCTGTAATAATCCCAAAATCTAAAGTTTTGAAGTTAACACGGGATTAAGGTGACCAAGTTATATTTTGAGGACTAAAGCTAGTCCTTAAAGCCTGCATAGTAATTAAAGAAGACTTAACTATCCAAAAGCATTTATAGGATTGATAGAAAGCTACAGTCTCTCTAAATTTGAAGGATTCGAGACCCATGTAGATTAAGGATGAGAATTTGAGTTTTTTGCCTCAATAGTTACATAAAAGTTGACCAGGAACGATCTCATGTGAGAAAATATAGTCCATCAACCTTGGGAAACATTGAGAGGAATTAAGGTCTACAGTCCTTATGGAGAAGCAATATATGTCAAGGAAAGGTCAAAATAAAAGGCTAGTAACAACTTATCCCCAGTACACTCAAAATAAAGTATCTAACATTTTGAGACCAGCTTGAAGTTTTTATCTAATTGTTTTGGAGAATTTAGCATCTACGGATAAATACTAATTCACTAGACAAGTAGTTATTCCTAGAACAACAGTTTATAGTGTTTTAGACTTCTCCTATAAGAAATAGATAAAAAGAGAGCATAGAAGGCCTACCTGTAGTTCTGCTTTCCTCTCTTCTTATCTATTTCTTATAGGTAAAGTCTAAAACACTTTAAAGTGTTGTTCTAGGCACAACTACTTGTCTAGTGAATTAGTATTTATCCGTAGATGCTAAATTATCCAAAACAAATTGGCGACCATACTGGGGAAACTATCACCTTTCCTAGTAGCTTATTCACCTCCTAAGACATTCTTGTAGACCCTATTTGTTTTCATTGATTGTATTTCAGCTCTTTTGCATTGAATTTTGGTCAAAAATTGAATTTAGATGACTCTTGAGTGGCCTCTCAGAAATCAGCGTAGGCTTGGTCAGGGGGCAGCGCTCTATAGAGCACCCTTGAGTGAGAGACAGTTCTCTGCAGTGCAGTTAGGCCCTCGTTGACCTGAGTTGATCAATCTTAGGTCAAATTCCCACCTTTGGAAAGTGTTTTTTGCCAACTTTTCTCTATTTGTTTGCTTGTTGATTGATCAATGAACGTCATGTCTCAGAGAACAAATTTTTATCTTCTTTGATTGATTAATGTTTCTTTAATGTTTTCTTTGTCATTATTAGTCTATAGTCAAAGTTAGAATATAGTCTATTAATCTTTATTCGAAATAAAGTGTCGTAAAGTCTTCTCTTCCTTCGAAATAGAATTGTCGTAAAAGTCTTCGTTCTTATTAAAGATTGATTGATTGTATGTGCATATTTCCTTTTTTGTTCATCATAACATTAAGGGATTCGAAAAGAAAAACTTGCATCATTCATATTGTAGTTTGTGAATGCTTGAAATGAATAGCTAGGAAAATTGCATTAGATGTGCTCCTTGCTCTTTGTCAAAATCTGATTACTCTATCCCTACTAGCTAAGGATTTTCATTGTTAAATTGAATGGAAAGAGTGCTTATCATATTATTTGCATTTTAGGAATTGCAAACATACATCACATGGTGAACCTTGAAAGGCAAATTCTAAAGAAGATCAAGTTAAAATTTATTTGAATTTACCTAATGGAGCATTGTCACCACACGAAAAACATTTAGAGGTCTAGGATAGAGACGTGTTCCGGCGTTGTAAAACAAAGTAGTTGTCGCTAACTTGTTTGTAATACATCCGAGTGTGATACCTCATTCCATGTACATGAGTATATTGTAGCTCGTCCACGTAACTTTGGGCATATAGGGTGGTGTTAGAGTATGTAAAGTATATGGGAATGCTCTCACTGTGGGGTTTTGCATTAGAAAGTGCTTATACGGATTGGGAGGAAAACTCTAGGTTTCTATCCATCCTTAGGTAATCGAGTTGGCCTCCTTGTACACTGTGATACACCAAACACAACATTCGGGGAGATTGCCTGCTGGTACTTCTTGGTTCGCTTCTGCAGTTCACAGTTGCTTGGTGAAGAAATTATTTGTGCAAATGGACCTTTTCTAGAACTATTGTCAAACATAGGAACATGTGAAGGTAATTAGTTAGAAATAACTAAACATATTGGGTGTTTGTGAATGGGGTCATTTTGTAACTTTGATAATACAAGAAAATTCAACATTGCCAAAAATGAAATTGCACTGTTGAAAAATGTATGATGCATACAAGAAGAGCCTTGTCTCATACTAGCTGCAACACTAAAAACAATCTCACTACCTTGAGGGCATTGTTACCCCATAACACGTGTAGAATTAATTAAAGGTTCAATATTAAAATGATCTTTTTTCTATTTTTTCTTCCTAAAAATACAATCAAAAGGGAAAGTTACATTTGGGATTATTGATATATTAGGGGGATTCTTCAAAGAAAGTGTAGACCTATCATAGAAATTGAATCTAGGGATTTTCTCCTCCTTGAAAAAGAATCCAACAGTAGGAAACTATGTTCATGGAAGGCAAACCAAAGCTATGTAGACCTTGGGGCAAATATTTGGGTGGATTGATGGCATCCCTAAAGCAGGAATACTTGATGTCTAAGGTACATGGATGGGAAGGAATGTCTTCTCTATTGGTGGTTGGGAGGGCTATTGATGCCTATAACCCATTAGGATGGAGTAGGTCATGTCATGCTAGATGAACCATTTTCACTTGAAATGATTATGTAAAAGAGAAAGTGATTGCTCAAACAAGATACACAGCATCAAAATCAAACGATTAGTTGGCTCTTTCAAATGTATTTCGATATTGATGAGCTATTTTTTATCAATGATCTTTGAGGGTTGAAATTTATTTAAACATAGAATATAAGCCTCTACAACTATGTGGTTATCATCTACCAATACACATGGCATCATTATTATTGGATATCCTTATTGGCATCATTATTATTGGATATCATTTAATTTTACATTTTATAGGCCTCATTTTTTTTTCAATTTAGTCTATTTTATAAGCCCAATATGTATTTTTTTTTCAATTTAATCTATTTTATAAGCCCAATATGTACTTCTTGTAAGAGAAAATGATCATACTTAAAATAAAAGATTGAATTACATTGCAAAGGGGCTAGTGCCTCAACTCACCCAAAAAAACATATAACAAATACCATAAATAAGAGAATGGAACACCCACAAGAAAATATAGCATCTATCTATTCCCTTGATGAGTGACAAAATTGATAAATGACTCGGTTAGGAAATTGATATATCATTTATTTATTTATTGCAATAAACAGCTGCAAAATTGATAAATCAATTATTCATTGAGATGAACACCCACAAGAAAAAATGGATCAGTAATTTACGATTACAATTACAAAACAAAATGGATCAATAACTTGCCCTTACAGCAACAGTAGATAGTCTATCGATCAGTTATGAAGTGAACATGATTGAGCAAACGGGTGGAACGGCAGGAACATGATAAGTAGTAGACAACAAGCCATCCATCAGTTATGAGTTGAACAGTCAGCTGGAGCAAATCCAAGAACAGATTTCTGCACATCATACTGAAAGAAGAAATTTTGTTGCAGAAGATTCCCAATTATATTTGGGGACCCATCCTTAATGGATTTGAACCCTACGCATCCCACTCCTTCCTCCACCTCCAATACGTAGTTGCCAGAAGGCGGACTAAACATTTTCCCGCCGCCAAAATCAATTGACAAAGTGGGCAATTTCAGATTCTTCACTCCAGATGTATTAAAGCACAGATCAAACTGCGCGGGATCTTGTGTTGTAGCCCTCGGATATGCAATGGCCGCACCAAGAGCCTTCATTATTACATCATATGCCTCTTTTCTGAAATATGTCAGAGAAGTCCCAGAGTCTACAATGGTCCCACCATTACCGGAATTATTATCCATCTTCCAAGCATTGCTGGATATGGGAAGACTCTTTCCATTAATCACCATTCCTTGAACTCCAACATAATAATTGGGTGTGCCTCCTTTCAGAATAGGGGTATACTGTGTTGGAATTTTTTTTTATTTAATGGATGGAGAAATACAAAACCAAATAAATATTCACCACAGAGACAGTGCTCTGTTTCTTTTGTCCAGGATCTTTGCAGAAAATCTCTTAAAAGCAAAATGACTCAGAACAAACATTACACAGTCACAAAAAAAAATTCTATTGATTTAAAAACAAAAGGACTGATACATGCTTCATCCTCTGTGCAGAGAGGGATTCACTAAACAAACTCTGTCTCTGTATTTTCTTGTTTTCCACTGCTGTGGATGTTACATAAACCAATTTCAAAACATACCACTGATTTTCAATGACAAGCATAAAACATTACATCACCGTTTTTCAAAAAACTATCGCACTGCTGTGCACACTCTTCATTTCCATGAGCTACCCTAAAAAAAACGCGGGCTCGACACACTGTTTTTTATTTATCATGCATACCAAAAAAACTACCCTAAACTACCACGCATAGTATATATTTATGACAACGTGTACATATAGAAGATATAAAGTGTATGCCATCATACATTAAAGACATGCCTTAATGATGTTAAAAACCTCCACCTAAATCTACTAAAGGACATTAAATTCCATAAGTTTCACTACGGCGGTCAAACCATAGTCTTCCACTCCACGCAAAATTAAATTGACTTGACGCGGACGGGCTGCAGCTTCGGAGATCGACGGTGGAGAACGAAGAGCCCCATCGGACGGCGGAGGTGAATATCGGAAGGCACACAACTGCTGAGCTTTACCTCCCGAGAACTTACGTTGCGTTACGTCAGAGGTCATCCACGTGTTTGCACCAAATTTCTCGGTTCAAGTATCGGAAAATCCCTTTGACGGAAATCTGGCCCGAGAGCTCTCGGCTGGTTGGCTGAACGGTTTCTGGCAATGGTCGACTGCAGTTTGAAATTACAAATTTAACACTCCCCTTTAATTTCAACAGCTGGGCATTCAGTCATACCCAGACACTTTCTCAAAAATTCAAAGCTCTTCTGATCAAGTGGCTTTGTCAAGATGTCCGCAACTTGTTCTTGAGTCCTGCAATGTTCTAGGACAATTTCTCCATTGTTCAATAATTCTCTGATGTAGTGAAAACTTGTATCAATGTGTTTCGTTCTCTTATGAAACACTGAATTCTTTGACATGCAATAGCTGAGCTATTGTCACAAAAGATCACTGTCGCTTTTGCCTGCTCTTGGCCTAAGCTTCTCAACATTCTTCTCATCCACACTGCTTGACATGTGCTGCTGTAGCTGCCACATATTCAGCCTCTGCTGTAGACAATGCTACAATGGACTGCTTCTTAGAAGCCATGAAATGGCTCCTGAACCCATATTAAAAACATAACCGGAAGTGCTCTTCCGATCATCTACACTTCCAGCCCAATCACTGTCTGTGTATCCAACCAAATCTGAATGTTCTGAGGCATGATATAGAATTCCAAACATTTTGGTACCTTTGACATACCTCAAAATTTCTTTGCTGCCTGCCAATGTGCCTCTTCGGCCTCTCCATGAACCTGGAAATTAAACTAACAGCATACATTAAATCAGGCCTAGTTGCTGTTAAATACATAAGGTGCCACAATGCTTTTATACAAGCTAGGATCAAAATCCTTGCTGCTGTCCTCTCTGCTGAGCTTTAATCCCATCACTGTGGGAGTGATGGCTGCCTTGCATTCTTCCATCTTAATCTGCTCAAAATTTGATTTACATATCTTGCTTGAGATATAAAAATTCCTTTTCATTTTGATCTACTTCTATGCCTAAGAAGTATCTCAAGAAACCCATGTCAGTCATTTCAAATTCATCCTTCATGACTGATTTAAAATTTTTAATGAGCTGATCATCATTACCTGTGAAAATAACATCATCAACATATAAGACCACAATCAAAATCTTACCATCCTTTTCTTTGATGTAGACTGTGGGTTCTCCTCACATTGTCAAATTCATTATCCAATAGATATGAATCTATCCTGCTGTACCATGCTCTTGGCGCTTGCTTCAGCCCATAAAGAGCTTTCTTCAATTTGCACACTTTGTGCTCTTCACCTTTCTTCTCATATCCAAGAGGCTGTTCCACATAGACCTCTTCCATAAACTCCATTTAGGAATGCTGACTTCACGTCCATTTGGTAGACTTTCCATTTGTTTTGAGCTGCTATGGACAGCACTGCTCTCACGGTTTCCATTCTTGCAACCGGGGCGAAAGTCTCCTCATAATCTCTCCCATACTGCTGCTTGTAGCCTTTGACAACCAGCCTTGCCTTGTGCCTTTCAATCTTGCCTTCAGCATTGCTTTTGGTCTTGTAGACCCATTTCACTCCAATGACTTCTTTGCCTTTTGGTAACTCAACCAAATCCCATGTTTTGTTTCTCTCTATGGCATTCATTTCTTCATCCATAGCTTCTATCCATTTCCTATCTTTAATAGCTTCTTCAAAATGAATAGGATCATCAACATGACAATACAAGGCAAATAAGGAATTCATTCCTTCTTCATAAATTTCACTTAGATTTCTAAACTTCTTACCTCGTTCACTTGGTGTGCAAGTGCTTGAAGATGCACTTGAATTTCCTCCTTGTGGTGTGCTTGGAGAAGCACTCTCATTGATCCTCAATGGTGTTCCTTGCTGTCCTTGTGTTGGCCTCAATGGTGTCCCTTGCTGTCCATGTGTTGGCGCTGCTGTTTGGGGATGTACTTCAGCCACTTCCTCTTCATCTTCATCATGAGACAAACAGTTCTTGACATTCACTGTTTTCTCTATGCTTCCATCCCAAGCTTCCTCTTCAATGAATTGAACATCCCTGCTGACAAAGAACTTCTTGGTAGATGGAATGTACAGCCTGTAGGCTTTGGATTCATCACTGTATCCAATGAAGATGCATTTCTCCCTTTGCTGTCCAACTTCCTCCTTAGCTGATCTGGTATGTGTGCATAGGCCACACACCAAAAACTCTCATGTGGGTGACTCCTTGCTTTCTCCCACTCCATGCCTCTTCTGGCACCTTGTTCATGACTGCTTTTGTAGGACACCTGTTCAGTATATAAACTGCACAATGTACAGCTTCAGCCCAATACTCATTTGGCAAATGCTTTGCCTTCAACATGCTCCTTGCCATCTCCATGATGGTTCTGTTCTTCCTTTCAGCAACTCCATTTTGCTGTGGGGTGTACCGAGTTGTAAACTGTTTATGAATTCCATTTTCTCTACAGAATCTTAGGAATTCCTTGGAGATATACTCACCTCCTCTATCAGTTCTCAAAACTTTAATGTGCAGCCCACTTTGGTTCTCCACAAATGCCTTAAAGTTTTGGAATTTCTCAAACACTTCACTTTTGTTCTTGAGGAAATATATCCAAGTCTTTCTTGTACAGTCATCAATGAATGTTAGGAAATATTGGCTGCCTGCTAATGATGGAGCTTGCATTGGTCCACACAAATCTGAGTGGATAATCTCTAAGGGTGTCTTTGCCCTTATGCTCTTCCCTGATGGAAAACTTTCTCTATGTTGTTTTCCCAAAATGCAGCCTTCACATAGGCTGTCCGGTTTCTCTATCAATGGTAATCCCTTTACCATTCCTTTTCTGCTCAATAAGTTTAGGCCTCCAAAATTTAGATGCCCAAATCTCAAGTGCCACAACCAATTTTCATCCTTTGGCACGCTTTGGAAGGCCTCTTGGGTAACTGCTGCAATTTCATTTTTGTTTTTCAAATCTGCCCTGATCCTCAAGGGGAACATCCTGTTCCTTGTCATCTTCACTTCAGCAATGCATCTTTCGCTGGGTGGTATATCCATGATGGTGCACACATCATTTTTAAAGAAAACATTGTAGCCCTTATGGACAAGCTGTCCAATACTCAAGAGATTACATCTCATTCCGGGGACATAGTATACATCTGCTATGGTTTTCCTTTCTCCTTGCTTTGAAAGTTTTTTTATTTCTCCTCTTCCATAACAGACACTTTACTATCAGTTCCTAGTGTGACTTCTGATTTCACATTTTTATCTAGGGCAGAAAAGAAGGCTATGTTTCCGGTCATATGGTGCTGCAACCTGAGTCTAAAAACCATATGTCCTCACTATGTGTTTCAGCCATGTTACAAGCTAACAGGACATTTTCTTGACTGCTGTTTTCTCTTGTAACATTTGCATTTTGTCTGCTGTTCATATCATGCTGTTTCTTTCTACAATCACTAGCATAATGTCCATATTTTTTGCAATAATAGCATTGAACATTAGATTTATCATACCTTTGTCCTTGAGCATGATGTTGTCCTCCTTGTTGGCTGCTGCCTTGGCCTTGGTTCTGATTTGGATTGTTGCCTCTTCCTTGTGCATTTGATGAGTTGTTCCTTCCACCTCTATTCTGGCTTCTGCCTCTTCCTCTTTGTTTCCTCTGCCTTGACCTCTGCCTCTTCCAAAGGACATCTGGGTCTTGAAGGCTTGCTCAAGAGATGAGTTTTCATTCCTACTCAACCTCTGCTCATGTGTTATCAGTGATGCATGTAGCTCATCAACTGAATAGCTTGAGAGATCCTTTGTCTCTTCAATGGTGGTGACTATGGCATCAAACTTTGAGGGTAAGACCTCAATATTTCTCCACAATTCTTCTGTCTTCAATGGTTTCTCCATGAGTTCTCATTTGTGTGATTACACCAATCACATGAGTGAAGAATGAGTCAATGTTATCTGACTCCTTCATGTTCAAGTTCTCAAAATCCTTTCTCAGCAATTGTAGCTTTGCTGTCTTCACTCTCTCCATGCCTTGATAGGCTGTCTTGAGGGTTTGCCATGCTTCATTGGCTGTCTTAGCTGCTGCTAACCTTGGAAACATACTCTGGTCTACTGCTAGATACAACAACACACGGGCTTTTGAATCTTTCTTCCTATTGTTCTTCAGCAGATCCTTCTCTCCTTGAGTTAATGCATTGAACTCAGTTTCATCTGCTGGTTCTTCAAAGCCATCTTCAACTATTTCCCATAAGTCTTGGGAGGCAAGCAGGGCTGTCATAGTTATTGACCAGTAGTCATAGTTCTTCCCATTAAACTGTGGGAGCTGGGTGTTAAACAAACCCATACCAGTGCTTGTGCTAGCCATTCCTTGACTGTGTATTTAAAACAAATCACTGCTTCTTCAGCAACACAAAAAAAACTTTTGAAATACCTGAGTCCTTTGATGTCTGAGTCTTCTGTCTGGCTAAGAAGTTTTGCTGCTGCAACAACCTTCTCCCTTCAGCTTCTTTGTCTCCTACAAAGAGCCTAAACCTGCTCTGATACCACTGTTGGAATTTTTTTTTATTTAATGGATGGAGAAATACCAAAACCAAATAAAATATTCACCACAGAGACAGTGCTCTGTTTCTTTTGTCCAGGATCTTTGCAGAAAATCTCTTAAAAGCAAAATGACTCAGAACACAACATTACACAGTCACAAAAAAAAATTCTATTGATTTAAAAACAAAAGGACTGATACATGCTTCATCCTCTGTGCAGAGAGGGATTCACTAAACAAACTCTGTCTCTGTATTTTCTTGTTTTCCACTGCTGTGGATGTTACATAAACCAATTTCAAAACATACCACTGATTTTCAATGACAAGCATAAAACATTACATCACAGTTTTTCAAAAAACTATCGCACTGCTGTGCACACTCTTCATTTCCATGAGCTACAAAAAAAAAAAAACGCGGGCTCGACACACTGTTTTTTATTTATCATGCATACCAAAAAAAACTACCCTAAACTACCACGCATAGTATATATTTATGACAACGTGTACATATAGAAGATATAAAGTGTATGCCCATCACTACATTAAAGACATGCCCTTAATGATGTTAAAAACCTCCACCTAAATCTACGAAAGAACATTAAATTCCATAAGTTTCACTACGGCGGTCAAACCATAGTCTTCCACTCCACGCAAAATTAAATTGACTTGACGCGGACGGGCTGCAGCTTCGGAGATCGACGGTGGAGAACGAAGAGCCCCATCGGACGGCGGAGGTGAATATCGGAAGGCACACAACTGCTGAGCTTTACCTCCCGAGAACCTTACGTTGCGTTACGTCAGAGGTCATCCACGTGTTTGCACCAAAATTTCTCGGGTTCAAGTATCGGAAAATCCCTTTGACGGAAATCTGGCCCGAGAGCTCTCCGGCTGGTTGGCTGAACGGTTTCTGGCAATGGTCGACTGCAGTTTGAAATTACAAATTAACATACTGAACGGGCTTCTTTAAAAACTTGGACGACTGTTGGAGAATATCTCCGAAGACCAGCGAGTTTTTCACTGTGAGGGGATTCAGATAGTCTCTTAAGCAAAAAGAAAACTTACCTCCATATAAAGGGAGAGTTTGTTGAGCAAATGAAGTGAAACCTTGACCTAATCCCAGCACCCCTCCGGAGCTCACAGGTGAACCCGCAGGCTGGTTCTCCATTCCACATCCCATCAATACCCTTGTTGCCCCCGGCACATTAGCTTTGTCATCCGTGGAATTCAAGGTTATGTTTTCCCAGATATAAGGGCCGCTGGTGGTGGTGCCATCCATGTAACCCTGGCTGTACCTGCACGCCTTCATAGAACCATAACATGTTGTCTTGGGGGCTAGTACAGAAACTGCAGTGCAATCTTTGGAAGTACAGGGAATATATGATAAAGAGGAGGATTTGGTGGATTGGAACGTGGGAAGCGGCTTTGCGGTAGCTGATCCGATATTGGGATTGCAATTCACCCACACAAGATCACTGCCTGTGTCTGGAACCATGAGAACCTTCTGAGGAGGGGTTCCCACGCTGAGGTCTACGAAATAAAGAGCGAAACCCATGTCTAGTGCACCAGAGCCTATAGGCATTTCAAAGCCTGAAGTTCCGAGCTTCCTGTGATGATAAGTCGAAGTATTAGTATTCATGGATTGCATGGAGTCCACACGTAAAAGTGCCTGTATCATGTCATGCCTGTTTCTCAACTGCTTTTTGTGGATCATTTTCATCTCCATCTTCACACTTATATCTTGACCTCCATTTGCATGTTGCAGCAAGAAGAGACAGTGCAGGATGTATAGCAAGAGAAGCATGCCGTGTTTCGCCATATTTCTGATATGCAGAATCAGTGTCACCCGGAGTATCACCAAATCATTCCATGCGAAAATGGGAGGTCATGATTTAAAATTTATACCAGTTTACATTGACATTAAAACAATAAATTACAACTACTTTTAATAAATCAAAACAAACGGGAAACCGTCGGCCTGTTGAGAAAATAAAACAAAAACTGTGAGCGTGGTGTCAACAACTCCCCAACCGTCTTCTTAATAATAGTTTTTAAATACAAGTGGACACTTTTTGGTTATTTTATTTTTCCCTAACCATACCCAGTGAAAGTGTTATAATATATATATATTCAATTATTTATATATATTCATATATATTCAATTATTTATTTAGTTATCCAGTTTTTTTATAAAAAAAAATGGCTGATTTGTGGCCTATTGTTAAGTTACTTCGTACACTCCGGTAAACTAAAGGATTGACGGGATCCCCATCTCACAAAAATGGGTTTTGATTATAAACTTAAAAGAAATGTTCTTTGCTTTCAACAATCAAAATCAAAATCAACTTTTCTTACTTTATTTGGGTTTATTATTTTTGCTAAAACTAACATGAAACATCATTAAACTCTTCTCACTGTACAACGATATTCTTCCCATGTATATTTATATATTTAAAGTATGAAATTTGAATTCTTGTTTGAATTTAAATATATAGATTTATATTAGCATTATCATATAAATTAAATCCTTTGGCTTATAAATATTACATCAATTTATGTAACGGAATAATAACCTAAAAGAATGGCTAGCGCAGGTTTCCTCGTTCCCGCTTTCGTTGTCGAGCTTCGGCTCTTCCTTAGGGTTTATGGCGGCAGGGAAAATGGAGGGCGTCCGCGCTGCTCAACGGCCTTTGACGAAGGAGCCCTTGCAAGAATCATTGCCTCTGCATATGACGCAGAGATTTGGCTCCCCACTGATGTAAAGGACCGCGGATCTCCACGGTTTCTCCTCGCTGGCAAGCCAATAGATGCAAATGTGAAAGAAACCAGGGCTTATGGGTTTCGAAAATGCAGCGAATGTTAAAAATGGAGGACGTTATTGGGTTTCTCTCACAACGAACCCTCACAGCCTCAGATCTATGCGCTTGAGCGAGCTGTTGTTGAATGAGGCTAGCCGGGGCATTGTAACAACCGAGTTATGCACAGATCTGATGGCTCGTTTCCAGATCTGCATCAAATCGTTGGGGGAAATACTACTCATCGATTCGGGTCTACGGACATATGTTCGGCAGCAGGTTATTTTTCATCTTCTTGAAGCTTGGGCACCGAAACACTCCTGTGAGGGTTCGGGCAGAAAAGATGTAAAGCAGATCTATAATATGGCCTCCATATTATTAGCTCAGAGCCAGGTTTCTCAGTATTCAAATACGGTTCTGGAAAAAGATTTTCAATCTATTTGTAAAGATCGCAATGTCATATTCGGCACCTCCAGAAGTCCCGCCTCCTCTCTTCTCAATCTCCTGTGGCAAACACAGGATAAGAAGGCCACCCTGTTGTCTCAGATAGGCAGAGGCAAGCAGAACTCTGGTTCCTCTGCCCCTTTTCAGATCCTGATCAAGCCTATATCAGGCAAAACCCTGCTACAATGGGTGAGAACGACGGATCTAGTGCAAGACCTTAAACAGGCTCTGGAAATCAAGCTGAGGATCCCTTCTACAGCACAGATACTTCTCCATGAAGGTAAACAACTCGAGGATCTCTTCCCCCTGTCTTTTTACAGCATTCAAAGAAATTCCTCCATTGCTCTTACCCTTCGTCTAAGAGGGGGCGCTGCAGGGCAGTCTTCCTCAGCGGAGGCGTTTTCTTATAAAGACGCTGTCCATGCAAAGTTGCCTAAGAGAACAGTTCCACCTGCTCAAGCTCCCAAGCCTTTCCTGGTGGACAAGCTGGAGGAAACCCCCTCCATAGAAATAAAACACCCATCGCTGGATGAGCAAACCCAGCATTTTGCGGACCATGGCATTATCTGCAGGTTTAATGGGCTATGGCCACGCACAGCAGACCTCTACCAATTGGTCCAATCCAACTGGACCAACAACTGCAAGGTTCTGCTATGCTCAAAGGGATTTTTCATCGTAGTATTCGCCTTCGATGAGGACTATCAAAAAGCCTTATCTGGTGGCCCATGGTTCTTGGGTGCAGCTGGTTTATTCCTCACTCCTTGGTTCCCAGATTTTGATCCCTCTACAACAGTTATCACCAAACTCCCCATTTGGGTCAGACTTCCAAACCTCCCAGCGAATCTCTGGCACTTTGCGGTATTTCAAGGGATTGTCGAATCTCTAGGCCGCCTATTAGACACAGACGTTTACAGAGGGGAAAAGGGCTTATACACTTTTGCCAGAATCTGTGTAGAAATTGACATAAGCAAAGGTCTCCCGGACCAGATCAATCTCAAAATTGGAGATTTCCATTGGACTCAGTCTTTGGATTACGAGAACACAGCCTTCCGCTGCCGCAACTGCCATCATACAGGTCACCTTCAGAGCTCTTGTCCCACGATGCCAGCCCAAAAGAAGAAAGCCAATGCTAAACAGAAATCCAAAAGCTGGAAGCCTCATGATCCTCCTCCCATGGACGATTTTGACTTCAGCTCCGATGAAGAGGAAGAGAATAAGGAAGATATGGCAGCAGCGACGGAACCGGATCCGTCCTCGGCAGGTCCTGTGGTTTCATCAGTCATACCAGCCTCTCAGAAAAGGAACCATGAATCCTCCACCTCGGACTCAGAAAAGGAAACCTCCCCGTTGGCTCATCTCAGTATGCAAATTATTCCAGCTCAGCAAGATCCTCCTGAGTGGGTCAAAGTTGGTAAAAAGAAAGGGAAAAAAGCAGAATAGTGGATTCCGCACATGTAGGGTAGAGTCCTCTGTTCAGCTCTTTGCTCTTTTGTTCCTCTTGTTTCTTCATGCTCAGCATTGTGTTCCACTCTTTTTTTCTTAGGAGCCGAGGTGGACAACCAATCCTTTCCGGCTGCCTATGTTCTTGCTTCTCTTGCTTGTAACCACGTATTGTACCATACGTTTTCTTAATAGATTTAGTTTTTACTGAGAAAAAAAAAATATTACATCAATTTATAATAAACATCAAAACATTTTTTTTAAATAAATCATAAAAATTAATTAAATTATAATTTTATTTAAAATAAAAATAATATATTTAATGATAAAAATAATTAATGTATAAGTTAAAAATGTATAGATTTTTAAAATACATCTAATAAAATTCTTAATTAGGGGATTCACCTACACTTGATCATGGAGATTCTTAATTTGTAAATAGGCTTTGCTATAATACTATGAGACAATATCATGGTTTATCGATACGACATGCCAAAAAAGTCATACTTCATTTCTTATGATACTTGTTCATATCACAATTTTTTTAATTAATTAATTAAATTAAAAGGGAAAAAAAGATAACTACTTAGGAAATAATCTTAAGTTTTTATCTGTATATATTATTAAAATATTCTACAATATATTATGGAGGTTAAATTCCTACAATCTACCTAATAAGTATAGATAATTAAATTAAAATTCTAAACACCCCTAATTAAAAAAGAAATTATAAGTGGACACATTTATATTTTTTACTATTTTGGTTTTTTTCATAACCACCTAATAAAAATGTTATAATAATTTATAATAAATTCAATTGTTTATTTAGTTAGTTAGACAATGATTTATTAAATAATAGTTAATTTTTCCACTCATTAAATTATTACATACACATCTGTAAACTAAGTACTATTTATTCCTTACACCTCCATAAACTAAGAAATAGGTTGACAATATCCGGGTCTCACAAAAATGGGTCCATGCATTGATTTGACATCTCACTCCAATATAACATTAAATTAAATTATTTTTATTAACAAAATTCTTTCAATTCAATGATATTAGTTTTACCATTTTTTATATTCATCTAATAATTTGGCTTTATTATATCGGCTAAGAACAATATGAACCATTATTAAACTTTTCATAATATAATTGTCTAACTACACAAGCATACTCATGAATTTTGACTTCTTTTTTGTTGCATAAAATTTAATTGTATGGATTGGTACAAATTTCCTTAAGAATAGTTCTCCTTCATTTGAAATTAACACAAATATGGCATGAGAAAGGATGATGTATCATGGAGGATGGTGGGGCATTTGTCATTGCTTGCAATGAATGGAGGAGACTTTCCATGCCACCGCCCACTATATTCCCTATAAAAGCTACTCATCAATTAGAATTCATGGTTATGATAACCTCCATGTTGTAGGACACTCCATCTATGTCTATGTCCACTTATTCTCCTATGTTTATGGCTATGCTCCAACTCCTCATCATGATGGATACAGCTTGTGCCTTCTCACCTCTGCTCTATTTCCTTTTGGTAATTCCCTTGTTTCCTAGCTCCAAAAGTACCTTTTGTAGTTGTTAGATTAACCAACATAACTCTGCTCTCAATCCTTTCTTTTCTTTGGTGTTGGTCCTTTGTAATTCATACCCCTTATCAATTCATGTACATCACCATCATTCCTCTCCCCACCTCATTTCATTCTCATTGCTATTCCTACTCTATTTCCCCACCATGATGAGGCACAAGGCTCATTGCCAAAGGGAAGTGATAGTCAGGGCACACATGGTGGTTCACTTGACATGAAGTTTTTATTACAATACTTCATCAAACATCTAGCATAAGGCCAAGCCCCAAGGGTTAGCTCAACTGGTCGAGTCTCGTTGTTAAGTACCTCACCAATCGGGACATCACACAGTCAATTCTCCTCAACGCCCTTGGGGTTAGGCCCTGCTGGTATGGTCGAAGGGCTTTAAAAGGTTCCCTTCGGGGTTGATTTGCCCAGATTTTCCGTGGATGTAGCGGCCATCCTTGAACCACATCTAAAAAAAAAATCTAGCATAAGCCCCTAGAGGTTAAGGAGGACATTATTCATGAGCATCACTATTGTTTGAATTCTAATATTCTTGCAAATATTGTAGCTTGGGTCTCGGTTACTAGCCATACTTATGGATGCCAAAGCCAATACCTTTTCACTATTGAATTATTATAGAAGATGAATTCTATGTTGGGAAAAAGTATCCTTGAGACAAGTTATGTGAAGAATGAAATTCTTCTTATGTTAGATGGCATGCAAGTGCAACTAAAGGATATAGATCACCATGTAGAAGCTAGTCTTGCCCTAGGAACAAGTCCAAGAGCTATTGGTGAAGCCTAAGTCACTCTTATAGAGGTGGAGCCGTTAGAATCCTCCTCATTTTGTACATGCATACTAACATTTGGCTCCTTTATTTGTAAGATTTAGTTATATCTACTAGCATAGGCAAGTTTAGGAATCTCAAACTCCTTATTCTTTCCATGTTATGCACTTGTTATACAGCCACATTTTTTTTTATTTTGAACCTCGATGCATCGCTAATGGTTTGGTTATCCGAGTGGCATACCAAATTCCTTTCAGCATATGATTTGATAAATGATCAATGAAGTTAACTTCTCACCCTTGCCCCCACCACACCCACCCTACCCATAGAGATGGCTAATGCAAGAGGTCAAATGAGAGTACAAATGGTTGACTCTCGTTGAGACTTGCATTGAACATATAATGGAACAACATAAATGTGAACTTGGTAGCTTGGACTAAAGAACACTATTCATACATGGTGATGATGGGCAAGGCATCACCATAACCCATGTAATGAGCAGGGTCACAAATCTAGTGAAGTATTGACTTTGGGTAAGGAATTACTTAACTAATCTTGATGGTTTGGCTCTGAAGGTAGGTGGAGACAAATTGTAGGTTAATGACTCAAACATATGTCATGTTTAAGGGTGTTTGATGGCTACCTTTGTTGATCTGAATAGGATCCTAGAACACTCTTTAAGTTTTCATGAACTCTATAAAATTCATGCCAAAGTTTCAAAGTCTCATAAAGATTGAGCTTATCAGAGATATCCTCGTAACAGTTGCAATTTGTGATCAGCATGGAGCAACGAGGACCCTCGGTCAAGCGCGTAGACCATCGGCCCATGGTAATGCGCGTTGTCATGAATTAGCAGAACAGAAGGTCATTTCAAGAAACGGGGGCAGTTTCTGATCGCAGGGCAAACCCCTCAAAGAAGGAAAATCCCAAAGCGCTTGGACCCAAAAAATCATGAAATGCAATGGATATCGCACTGATTCCATCAAAAGCGGGCCCACAAAAACTGGCAAAATATCGGAAGGGTTTCGAGCGGTAAGTAGTTTCAACCGAGTCCCGCCTGATGCCACACAATGGGTGCCACACGTCCGGCGGAAGAGAGAGAAAACTGCTCACATCGGACGGGTAAACGTCATGTTACATACCCGCCCGATATGGATGCAGAGCGTAGGATATGGAGGCTCGAGATCGACGGAGGAAATGCGTTCCGATGGATGACCGGACCTGATGAGGTAAAGAGACAGAGTTGTATAGGATTTGAAATCTGACGTGGATGATGTGTTGGCAGAAGGACGTGTTTTGCAGGCATTCTTGGAGTTAACAGAATAAATGGTCATTTTGAAAACATCCAAGAGAACTGACACTCAATTCATCATGAAACAAGTGGCCACCACCCTATGAGGCCTTATATAGTGATGATGATGCAGAATAGATGAATTCAAACGGACAGAGGCAGGGGAACCAGAAAGCTGGGAAGCGGAAACGAATAGTCATAAAGCAGATTGGCTTTAAAGCCATGAACTGACAGAGAGAGAGACAAGTAAGTTAGAAGCGGAAAGTTGAGAGCAAAGAACAGAGAGAAGAAGCCGAGTTGACCTACACGAGCAAATGCAACATCAAGTCATAGACAGAGACAGAGAGAGTTAGAGAGTTTGTGTACTGCAGAAAAAGGCTTGAGAGGTTCAAGCAAACTCCTCTGTAAATGTCTGTCATGTATTGAGTCTCAGATTGGACTCATACCATTGTGACCCATAGGAGGTTGAGAATCAATAAAGAGAGTTTGTGTACTCCAGAGACTTAGGGAATCCAAGTACAGTCTTGCTGATTTCTATCTGTTGAGTGAGACTCAAATTGAGCTCACTATTGTAAAAACTCTGCTTTGAAAACATAATAGAGAGGCAACCACTAAAGGCTGGACCAGGAGACGTAGCCCAGGAGTATTGGGTGAATGCCTTATTAAACTTGTTGTGTTTATATGTTTTGCCTCTTTTTTTTCTCTAACTACTTCAGTGTATGTATATTTCACAATCTTATCGATCCGTTGCATAAAGTAACATAGGCACATCCATGCACATGAGTCTGTAATACCTTATTTTTTGTTTTCGATTAATTTCAGATCAAGTGGTATCAAAGCTCTAGGTTGTTAAGGTTAGACAAGCTTATGCTGGATTTTGTTGTTGAATGCTCACTAGGACAAAGCTCAAATTAGGAGAAGGAGAATTGGTTGAAGCTAACCAAGAAGTTGGAAGAGTCTACCCTAAGAGGAAAATGGCAGAAGAAAGTCCCTTGGAATAAGACTCCCAGTTCATGGATAGTTTCATGACCATGAGAGCCATGGTGGAGGAAATGTATAGAGAATTTAAGAAAGGTAGAGATGAAGATTCATCAAACTCCAAACAAGATAAAGGCATAGAAGAATCTCTCCTCCATGACCATTCTAAAGGAAAAAGGAAAGAAGAAAAGTTTCCCACACCTCCTAATATCCCTGAAAATAAAAAGAAAACATCTTTAATTAAATTAGATGTTAAATTTGATTTGTCGATATATGATGGAGAGTTGAATGTAGAGAAGCTGGATAATTGGATTAGACAGATTGATGTGTATTGCAGGGTGCAGAGCATTGATTCAAACAAAAGTAAGATTCAGTTGGCTAGCCTACGCCTTGGAGGCACTGCCTTGGTATGGTGGGAAGGCAGGACACAAGCTGACATGAAGAACCATGGTAAAATCCTTTCTGTCTGGAGTGAATTTGTTTCTGCAATTAAAAAGAAATTCTATCCACTAGCTTATATGCAGCAAGCCATGATGAGCTGGCAAACTCTTCACCAACTAAAAGGGCAAAGTGTACAAGATTACACACAAGAATTTAGAAAAAGAGCTTTAATTCTAGGAATTTCTTTAGACTCACCTGAAACTCTGTTGAAGTATATAGGTGGTCTACACAGCTATTTAAACCACACCATTCTCATGTTTAATACCACTAGCATAGATGAGGTATCTGTTCAAGCTACACATCTAGAGGCTAGAGGCAAGAATGTGAACCCAGAAGTTGGGGGATCATCAAAACCCACTGCAAGCAAAAACAAGGAAAAGAAAAAAAAGAAATGGAAAGAGAGGAAGACAAATGCTATACAAAAGCCCAAGCCTTTGTACAGTCACTGCAAAAAGGATGGACATGATGATGAACACTGCTGGATTCTGCATCCGGATTTGAGACCCAAGAAGTTCGATGGAAAAAAGAAGAATATTGTTGCATCTATTCAAAAGGATTTGGGGTCAGAATTAGGAGATGAAACAACAATTGCAGCCACAGGTATAAAAGGTTTTCCGCTTTAGAGAATGCAGAAATCAAGAAGCAGGTACAGGAGCTGATCAAAAAAGGGTTCATAAGACCTAGCACGTCACCATGTGGGTCTCCAATTGTCTTGGTGAGAAAGAAAGATGGCTCATGGAGAATGTGCATTGATTACCGAGCACTAAATAAGATAACGATCAAAAATCATTATGCCCTTCCTCACATAGATGATCTATTAGATCAGTTGAAATAAGTTGTTTACTTTTCCATGTTGGACTTGCATAGTGGCTACCATCAGGTCAGAGTTGCAAAGAAAGATGCATGGAAGGCTGCTTTCAAAACAAAGCAGGGATTGTATGAGTGGTTAGTTATGCCTTTTGGCTTAACTAATGCTCCTGCTACTTTCATGAGAGTAATGAATGATGTACTTAGGCCTTTTATTGATGATTTTGTCATTGTATATTTAGATGACATTCTTATATGTAGTAAAACATGGGAAGAACATTTGAAGCATGTCAAGCAAACGCTAGATGTTTTGAAAAGAGAAAATCTCTATGTTAAGTTCTCAAAATGTGAATTTGGCAAAATATATTTGAATTATTTGGGTCATATTGTAGGGGGTGGTGAATTGAAGATAGATCCCTCTAAGGTTGCAGTCATTGTAAGCTGGCCTAAACCCAAATCTGCTACATAAGTTAGAAGCGTCTTAGGAGCAGCACAATATTGGAGAAAGTTTATTTCTAACTTCTCCTTGATTGCAGCTCCCTTACATGCTTTAACCGGATTGAACAAGGTGTTTCAGTGGGGAGGCAAACAGTAGAAAGCCTTTGACACATTAAAAGAAAAGATTAGTACAACACTAGTACTAGCACTACCTGATCTTCAAAGACCATTTGAGATTGAAACAGATGCCAGTGACTATGCCATGGGAGCAGTGTTGATGCAACACAGTAAACCCATATGTTATCATTCTAAGACATTTAATTCTGCAGTAGTTAACTATCCCACGTATGATAAGGAATTGTATGCATTAGTACAGAGTGTGAAAAAGTGGAAACATTATTTAATGGGCAAAGAGACAGTTATACATATTGATCATCGACCACTTCAATATTTACACTCCCAAACTAAGTTGCAGCAAGCAAGACACTATAGGTGGATGGGTTTTCTACAACAGTTTGATTATAAACTTAAAATAAATGTTCTTTGCTTTCAACCATCAAAACCAAAATCAACTTTTCTTACTTTATTTGGCTTTATTATTTTTGCTAAAACCAACATGAAATATCATTAAACTTTTGTCACTGTACAACGAGATATTCTTCCCATATATATTTATATAAATAAAGCATGAAATTTGAATTCTAGTTTGAATTTAAATATATAGATTTATATTAGCATAATTATATAAATTAAATGGCTTATAAATATTTCATCAATTTATAATAAACATCAAAACTTTTTTTTAAGAAATAAATCATAAAAATTAATTAAATTATAATTTTATTTAAAATAAAAATAATATATTTAATGATAAAAATAATTAATGTATAAGTTAAACATGTATAGATTTTTAAAATACATCTAATAAAATTCTTAATTAGGGGATTCACCTACACTTGATCATGGAGATTCTTAATTTGTAAATAGGCTTTGCTATAATACTATGAGACAATATCATGGTTTATCGATACGACATGCCAAAAAAATCATACTTCATTTCTTATGATACTTGTTCATATCACAATTTTTTTAATTAATTAATTAAATTAAAAGGGAAAAAAAGATAACTACTTAGGAAATAAATCTTAAGTTTTTATCTATATATATTATTAAAAATATTCTACAATATTTTATGGAGGTTAAATTCCTACAATCTACCTAATAAGTATAGATAATTAAATTAAAATTCTAAACACGCCTAATTAAAGAAGAAATTATAAGTGGACACATTTATATTTTTTACTGTGTTGATTTTTTTCATAACCACCCAATAAAAATGTTATAATAATTTATAATAAATTCAATTGTTTATTTAGTTAGTTAGTTAGACAATGATTTATTAAATAATAGTTAATTTTTCCACTCATTAAGTTATTACATAGACATCTGTAAACTAAGTACTATTTATTTCTTACACCTCCATAAACTAAGAAATAGGTTGACAATATCCGGGTCTCACAAAAATGGATCCATGCATTGATTGGACATCTAACTCCAATATAACATTAAATTAAATTATTTTTATTAACAAAATTCTTTGAATTCAATGATATTAGTTTGACCATTTTTTATATTCATCTAATAATTTGGCTTTATTATATCGGCTAAGAATAATATGAACCATTATTAAACTTTTCATAATATAATTGTCTAACTACACAAGCATACTCATGAATTTTGACTTCTTTTTTGTTGCATAGAATTTAATTGTATGGATTGGTAGAATTTTCCTTAAGAATAGTTCTCCTTCATTTGAAATTAACACAAATATGGCATGAGAAAGGATGATGTATCATGGAGGATGGTGGGGCATTTGTCACTGCTTGCCATGGATGGAGGAGACTTTCCATGCCACCGCCCATCTATATTCCCTGTAAAAGCTACTCATCAATTAGAATTCATAGTTATGATAACCTCCATGCTGTAGGGCACTCCATCTATGTCTATGTCCACTTATTCTCCTATGTTTAAGGCTATGCTCCAACTCCTCATCATGATGGATACAGCTTGTGCCTTCTCAACTCTGCTCTATTTCCTTTTGGTAATTCCCTTGTTTCCTAGCTCCAAAAGTACCTTTCGTAGTTGTTAGATTAACCAACATAACTCTACTCTCAATCCTTTCTTTTCTTTGGTGTTGGTCCTTTGTAATTCGTACCCCTTATCAATTCATTTACATCACCATTATTCCACTCCCCACCTCATTCCATTCTCATTGCTATTCCTACTCTATTTCCCCACCATGATGAGGCACGGGGCTCATTGCCAAAGGGAAGTGATAGTCAAGGCACACATGGTGGTTCACTTGTCATGAAGTTTTTATTAGAATACTTCATCAAACATCTAGCATAAGCCCAAGCCCCAAGGGTTAGCTCAATTGGTTGAGTCTCGTTGTTAAGTACCTCACCGATCGGAAGGTCACACAGTCAATTTTCCTCAACGCCCATGGGATTAGGCCCTGCTCGTATGGTTGAAGGTCTTTAAAATAATCCCTTCGGGGTTGATTTGCCCAGATTTTCCGTGGATGTAGCGGCCACCCTTGAACCACATCTAAAAAAAAAAATCTAGCATAAGCCCCTAGAGGTTAAGGAGGAGATTATTCATGAGCATCACTATCGTTTGAATTCTAATATTCTTGCAAATATTGTAGCTTGGGTCTCGGTTACTAGCCATACTTATGGATGCCAAAGCCAATACCTTTTCACTATTGACTTATTATAGAAGATGAATTCTATGTTGGGAAAAAGTATCCTTGAGACAAGTTATGTGAAGAATGAAATTCTTGTTATGTTAGATGGCATGCAAGTGCAACTAAGGATATAGATCACCATGTAGAAGCTAGTCTTGCCCTAGGAACAAGTCCAAGAGCTATTGATGAAGCCTAAGTCACTCTTATAGAGGTGGAGCCGTTAGAATCCTCCTCATTTTGTACATGCATACTAATCATTTGGCTCCTTTATTTGTAAGATTTAGTTATATCTACTAGCATAGGCAAGTTTAGGAATCTCAAACTCCTTACTCTTTCCATGTTATGCACTTGTTATACAGCCACATTTTGTTTTATTTTGAACCTCGATGCATCGCTAATGGTTTGGTTATCCGAGTGGCATACCAAATTCCTTTCAGCATATGATTTGATAAATGATCAATGAAGTTAACTTCTCACCCTTGCCCCCACCATACCCACCCTACCCATAGAGATGGCTAATGCAAGAGGTCAAATGAGAGTACAAATGGTTGAATCTGGTTGAGACTTCCATTGAACATATAATGGAACAACACAAATGTGAACTTGGTAGCTTGGACTAAAGAACACTATTCATACATGGTGATGACAGGCAAGGCATCACCATAACCCATGTAATCAGCAGGGTCACAAATCTAGTGAAGTATTGACTTTGGGTAAGGAATTACTTAACTAATCTTGATGGTTTGGCTCTGAAGGTAGGTGGAGACAAATTGTAGGTTAATGACTCAAACATATGTCATGTTTAAGGGTGTTTGATGGCTACCTTTGTTGATCCGAATTGGATCCTAGAACACTCTTTAAGTTTTCATGAACTCTATAAAATTCATGCCAAAGTTTCAAAGTCTTATAAAGATTGAGCTTATCAGAGATATCCTCATAATAGTTGCAATTTGTGATCAACACGGAGCAACGAGGACCCTCGATCAAGCGCGTAGACCGTCAGCCCATGGTAACGCGTGTTGTCACGAATTAGCAGAACGGAAGGTCATTTCAAGAAATGGGGGCAATTTCTGATCGTAGGGAAAACCCCTCAAAGAAGGAAAATCCTAAATCGCCTGGACCCAAAAAATCATGACATGCAATGGATATCGCACCGATTCCATCAGAAGCATGGCCCACAAAAACTGGCAAAATATCAGAAGGGTTTCGAGCGATAAGCAGTTTCAACCGAGTCCCGCCTGATGCCACACAATGGGTGCCACACATCCGGCAGAAGAGAGAAAAAATTGCTCACATCGGATGGGTAAACATCATGTTACTTACCCGCCTGATATGGACGGAAAGCGTAGGATCTGGAGGCTCCAGATCGACGGCGGAAAAGCGTTCTGATGGATGACCGGACCTGATGAGGTAAACAGACAGAGTTGTATAGGATTTGAAGTCCGACGTGGATGATGTGTTAGCAGAAGGACGTGTTCGCAGGCATTCTTGGAGTTAACAGAATAAACGGTTGTTTTGAAAACGTCCAAGAGAACTGACACTCGGTTCGTTATGAAACAAGTGGCCACCTCCCTGTGAGGCGTTATATAGTGATGATGATGCAGAATAGATGAATTCAAACAGACAGAGGCAGGCGAACCAGAAAGCCAGGAAGCGGAAACGAACAGTCATAAAGAAGATTGGCTTTAAAGCCACGAACTGATAGAGAGAGAGACAAGTAAGTTAGAAGCGAAAATTTGAGAGCAAAGAACAGAGAGAAGAAGCCGAGCTAACCTACACGAGCAAACGCAGCATCAAGTCAAAGACAGAGACAAAGAGGGTCAGAGAGTTTGTGTACCCCAGAAAAAGGCTTGAGAGGTTCAAGCAAACTCCTCTATAAATGCATGTCATATATTGAGTCTCAGATTGGACTCATACCATTGTGACCCATAGGAGGTCGAGAATCAATAAAGAGAGTTTGTGTACTCCAGAGACTTAGGGAATCCAAGTACAGTCTTGCTGATTTCTATCTGTTGAGTGAGACTCAAATTGAGCTCACTATTGTAAAAACTCTACTTTGAAAACATAATAGAGAGGCCACCACTGAAGGCTGGACTAGGAGACGTAGCCCAGGAGTATTGGGTGAACTCCTTATTAAACTTGTTGTGTTTATATGTTTTGCCTGTTGTGTTTTCTCTAACTACTTCAGTGTCTGTGTATTTCACAATCTTATCGATCTGTTGCATAAAGTAACATAGGCACATCCATGCACATGAGTCTGTAATACCTTATTTTTTTGTCTTCGATTAATTTCAGATCAAGTGGTATCAGAGCTCTAGGTTTTTAAGGTTAGACAATCTTATGCTGGATTTTGTTGTTGAATGCTAACTAGGACAAAGATCAAATTAGGAGAAGGAGAATTGGTTGAAGCTAACCGAGATGTTGGAAAGGTCTACCCTAAGAGGAAAATGGCAGAAGAAAGTCCCTTGGAATCAGACTCCCAATTCATGGATAGTTTCATGACCATGAGAGCCATGGTGGAGGAAATTATAGAGAATTTACGAAAGGTAGAGATGAAGATTCATCAAACTCCAAACAAGATAAAGGAGTAGAAGAATCTCTCATCCATGACCATTCTAAAGGAAAAGGGAAAGAAGAAAAGTTGCCCACACCTCCTAATAGCCTTGAAAATAAAAACAAAACATCTTTAATTAAATTAGATGTTAAATTTGATTTGTCGATATATGATGGAGAGTTGAATGTAGAGAAGCTGGATAATTGGATTAGATAGATTGATGTGTATTGCAGGGTGCAGAGCATTGATTCAAACAAAAGTAAGATTCAGCTGGCTAGCCTACGCCTTGGAGGCACTGCCTTGGTATGGTGGGAAGGCAGGACACAAGATGACATGAAGAAGCATGGTAAAATTCTTTCTATCTAGAGTGAATTTGTTTCTGCAATTAAAAAGAAATTCTATCCACTAGCTTATATGCAGCAAGCCATGATGAGCTGGCAAACTCTTCACCAACTAAAAGGGAAAAGTGTACAAGATTACACTCAAGAATTTAGAAAAAAAGCTTTGATTCTAGGAATTTCTTTAGACTCACCTGAAACTCTACTGAAGTATATCGGTGGTCTACACAGCTATTTAAACCACACCATTCTCATGTTTAATCCCACTAGCATAAATGAGGTATCTGTTCAGGCTACACATCTAGAGGCTAGAGGCAAGAATGTGAACCGAGAAGTTGGGGGATCATCAAAACCCACTGCAAGCAAAAACAAGGAAAAGAAAAATCAGAAATGGAAAGAGAGGAAGACAAATGCTATACAAAAGACCAAGCCTTTGTACACTCGCTGCAAGAAGGATGGACATGATGATGAACACTGCTAGAGTCTGCATCCGGATCTGAGACGCAAGAAGTTCGATGGCAAAAAGAAGAAGATTGTTGCAGCTATTCAAAAGGATTTGGGGTCAGACTTAGGAGATGAAACAATAATCGCAGCCATAGGTATAAAAGGTTTTCTGCTTTAGAGAATGCAGAAATCAAGAAGAAGGTACAGGAGCTTCTCGAAAAAGGGTTCATAAGACCTAGCACATCACCATGTGGGTCTCCAATTGTCTTGGTGAGAAAGAAAGATGGTGCATGGAGAATGTGCATTGATTACCGAGCACTAAATAAGATAACGATCAAAAATCATTATCCCCTTCCTCGCATAGATGATCTATTAGATCAGTTGAAAGAAGTTGTTTACTTTTCCAAGTTGGACTTGCATAGTGGCTTCCATCAGGTCAGAGTTGCAAAGCAAGATGCATGGAAGACTACTTTCAAAACAAAGCAGGGATTGTATGAGTGGTTAGTTATGCCTTTTGGCTTAACTAATGCTCCTGCTACTTTCATGAGAGTAAAGAATGATGTACTCGGGCCTTTTGTTGATGACTTTGTCATTGCATATTTAGATGAAATTCTTATATTTAGTAAAACATGGCAAGAACATTTGAAGCATGTGAAGCAGACTCTAGATGTTTTGAAAAGAGAAAATATCTATGTTAATCTCTCAAAATGTGAATTTGGCAAAACATCTTTGAATTATTTGGGTCATATTGTAGGGGGTGGTGAATTGAAGATAGATCCCTCTAAGGTTGCAGTCATTGTAAACTGGCCTAAACCCAAATCTTCTACAGAAGTTAGAAGCTTCTTAGGAGCAACACAATATTGGAGAAAGTTTATTGCTAACTTCTCCTTGATTGCAGCTCCCTTACATGCTTTAATCGGATTGAACAAGGTGTTTCAGTGGGGAGGCAAACAGTAGAAAGCCTTTGACACCTTAAAATAAAAGATTAGTACATCACTAGTACTAGCACTACCTGATCTTCAAAGACAATTTGAGATTGAAATAGATGCCAGTGACTATGCCATGGGAGCAGTGTTGATCCAACACAGTAAACCCATATGTTATCATCTGAGACATTTAATTCTGCAGTAGTTAACTATCCCACATATGATAAGGAATTGTATGCATTAGTACAGAGTGTGAAAAAGTGGAAACATTATTTAATGGGCAAAGAGACAGTTATACATACTGATCATCAACCACTTCAATATTTACACTCCCAAACTAAGTTGCAGCAAGCAAGACACTATAGGTGGATGGGTTTTCTACAATAGTTTCATCTTTTCATCTGATATAAAAAGGGCATACACAATAAAGTTGCAGATATGTTGTCTAGACCGATCATAAATGCATCTACTATACTTAAGCATAATTCAGCATTGCATGAAAGCTACATTGAATAGTATGCTCAAGATATAGATTTTAAAGATGTATATGCAACTTTAAGTCACGGCAAACTAGTAGAAGAATTGGATTATCATGTTAAGGACCAAATCTTGTATCATTTTGGAAAGTTATGCATTCCACAAACTGAAAGAGTAAAGATAATTCGAGAAGCACACACTTCTCTAATATCAGGTCACTTTGGTGTAAGTAAAATAGTTGCACAGCTGCAAAGATTTTGTTATTGGCCAAAAATGAATGAGACAGTTTCTAGATATGTAAGAGGGTGTACTATGTGTGCTAAAAGCAAGCCCAACAATAGAAAACTAGGCTTGTACACTCCATTACCAGTTCCTTCTCATCCTTGGGAAATTGTTTCCATGGACTTTGTTGGGGGACTGCCTAGATCGAGAAAGGGTCATGACTATTTATATGTTATTATGGATAGGTTCAGCAAAATGTGTATTTTAATACCTTGTAACAAACAGATTATAGTTGAGAAAATAGCAAAGTTGTTCTTTTAGCATGTATGCGTTCATTTTGGTTTACCCACTTCCATTGTATCTAATCGAGATTCCCGATTTGTTGGAAGTTTTGGTCAAGTCTGTGGAAATTGATGGACACCAGACTGAAGAAGAGCACAGCCTTTCATCCACAAACAGATGGCCAAACAGAAGTGGTCAACAGGACAATGATCCAGTTGCTTAGAGGCTATTTCAGCAAGCATCCCAATCTTTGGGATGAACATTTATGTTATGTGCAACATGCTTACAACTATGCTAAACATTCTTCTACACAAAGATCTCCTTTTGAGACCTGTTTTGGTTTCACACCAAGGTCTCCCTTGGATTTTGTCTTTGGTAAAGACATAGTGGTTGATGGACACAGTGATGTGGACAAGGCAACCAAGTTCGTTGAACAAATCCAAGAGATTCACCAGGCAGTAAAGGAACAGCTGGAAAAGAGCCAAGCCAAGTACAAGGTACGGCATGACAAGCATCAGATTGAGCATAGCTTCCAAGTTGGTGATCAAGTCTGGTTGTATATCAGCAAAGACAAATGCAAGGTGAACGTAAGAAGTTGAACCCAATAAGGTATGGACCTTTCAAGATACTTGAGAAAATTGGTGAGAATGATTTTTTCCTTGATTTTCCAACTTACATGCACATCTATTTGGTAGTTAATGTAGAAAGCTTGAGACTATTTGAACCTTCATTGATTGAAGATCCCGAAGAGCAGAGTCAATTACCTTCTATTGATGATCTGTTACCTGAATATCTCAATGAATTGCAAGAAGATACAGTTCTGGATAGGAAGGTGAGAACTACGCGCAGAGGGGATGTTGAGTACCTCAGGATTGGACTCAAAGGTTCAAAACCAAGCAGTGCAAAATGGATAGAAATTGGGCAAGCAAGGAATTTGTACTCTCACTTGATTGATGCTTAAAAACCAACTTTTGGTGGTCCAAAATATTTTTCAGTGAGAAGGCCGTGATCCGAATTGGATCTTAGAACACTCTCTATTTTTTCATGAACTCTATAAAATTCATGCCAAAGTTTCAAAGTATTATAAAGATCGAGCTTATTAGAGATATCCTCGTAACAGTTGCAATTTATGATTAGCGCGAAGCAACAAGGACCCTCGGTCAAGCGCACAGACCGTCGACCCATGGTAACGCGTGCTATCACGAATTACCAGAACGGAAGGTCATTTCAAGAAACAGGGGTAGTTTCTAATCACAGGGAAAACCCCTCAAAGAAGGAAAAGCCCCGGGCGCCCGGACCCAAAAAATCATGAAATGCAATGGATATCACGCTAATTCCATCAGAAGTGGGGCCCACAAAAACCGGCCGAATATCGGAAGGGTTTCGAGTGGTAAGCGGTTTCAACCGAGTCCTGCTGATGCCGCACAATGGGTGCCACACGTCCAGTAGAAGAGAGAGAAAACCGCTCACATCGGACAGGTAAACATCATGTTACTTACCCGCCCGATATGGATAGAGACCGTAGGATCGGGAGGCTCCATATCAACAACAGAAATGAATTCCGATGGATGACCAGTCCCGACGAGGTAAGAAGACAAAGTTGTATAGGATTTGAAGTCTGACATGGATGATGCGTTGGCAGAAGGACATGTTTCGCAGGCATTCTTGGAGTTAACGGAATAAACAGTCGTTTTGAAAACGTCCAAGAGAACTGACACTCAGTTCGTTATGAAATAAGTGGCCGCATCCTTGTGAGGTGTTATATAGTGATGATGATGTAGAACAGAGGAATTCAAATGGACAGAGGTAGGGGAACCAGAAATCCGGGAAGCGGAAATGAACAATCAGAAAGCAGATTGGCTTTAAAGCCACGAACTGACAGAGAGAGACAAGTAAGTTAGAAGTGGAAATCTGAGAGCAGAGAACAGAGAGAAGAAGCCGAGCTAACCTGCAAGAGCAAAGGCAACATCGAGTCAGAGATAGAGATAGGGAGAGTCAGAGAGTTTGTGTACTCCAGAAAAGGCTTGAGAGGTTCAAGCGAACTCCTCTATAAATGCCTGTCATGTATTGAGTCTCAAATTGGACTCATACCATTGTTACCCATAGGAGGTCGAGAATCAATAAAGAGAGTTTGTGTACTCTAGAGACATGGGGAATCCAAGTACAGTGTTGTTGATTTCTATCTGTTGAGTGAGACTCAAATTGAGCTCACTGTTGTAAAAACTCTGCTTTGAAAACATAATAGAGAGGCCACCACTTAAGGCTGGACCGGGAGACTAGCCCAGGAGTATTGGGTGAACTCCTTATTAAACTTGTTGTGTTTATATGTTTTGTCTGTTGTGTTTTCTCTAACTACTTCAGTGTCTGTGTATTTCGCAATGTTATTGATCTGTTGCATAAAGTAACATAGGCACATCCATGCACATGAGTCTGTAATACCTTATTGTTTGTCTTCGATCAATTTCAGATCATTTGTAGAATAAATATAGATAATACTTCCATAAGTCATTCCCCTATTCTTTCATATGGTTGATCCTATTTATTTTATTATGAGCATGAAAGAGAAGAAGAGTGAGCTTGGTAGTGTCTTTTCTTTCATTTTTAATAAGCCTTAAAAAGAGATAGAAATATACTTGTATATTTTTATTTCTTGTAAGGTTTTTATGAGCCCGAGAAAAGGGTGAAAATGTGTTCATATACTTCCCATGTTTTAATAATCATGATAAAGAAAAAGAGGTTGCCCTTCGACTTTCATGTGGGATAATGGGGAGGAAATGATAAGAAGGAACTTGAGACTTTCATTGTTTTTTGGTTATTTAAAATTTTTCTAACCAAACTCAATAAAAGTGTTTAATGGTTCATCAGAAATTTAATTATTTATTTATTTATTTAGTTAGGTAATATTTCATGGAAATGGTAGATTTGTCTACTTATTAAGTTACTCCATAGAGTTACATTAACTAAGTACTATTATTCCTTAAACCTCCATAAACTAAAAAATGGGTTGGTGATATCCCTTATTTCACAAAACTTGGGGCTTTTAGCATCAAATTTGAGATCAGCCCAGTTATAAAATGAAATGAAATTATATTTAGTAGCAAATTTCATTGGCTTTTATCGACATTAGTTTTAGCATTCTTTATATTCATCTAATATCTTTATTTAACATCAAAATAAACATTTGTTGCTTGATTTGACCTTGTTATCTTAGCTAAGACCAACATGAACCATCATTAAGCTCTCCATAATACAATTGTCTTATTACACAAGCATACTCCCTGCACGTATATTTAAGATATGAATTTTGAGTTATTTTTCGTTGCATAGAATTTAACTATATGGATTAGTACAAATTTCCTTAAAATAACTCTCCACGATTTTAAATTAACACCAATATTGAGTGAGAAGGGATGATATACCATAGGGGTGGTGGTGCCTATGTTACTCCTTGCAAGGAATGGAGACTTTCCACACCATCTCCCATCCATATCTCATGGAAGCTATGAAATTTAGGTGAGTTACCTAACTGATGTTGATGGTTTGGTTCTGAAGCTAAGTGGAGACAGACTATAGGGTAATGACTCAAACATATGCCATGTTCAAGGGTGGTTAATGGCTACCTTTGAGAATAAAGATAGACAATACTTCCCCAAGCCACTCCCACATTCTTTCATATGGTTGATCCACTTCATTGTATTGTCATCATGAAAGAGAAGACAAGTGAACTTGGTAGTGTCTTTTTCATTTAGTTTTAACAAGTCTAAAAAAGAGATAGAAGTATACTTGGATATTTATTTTTATCATAAGGTTTTTTATGAGCTTGAAAAGGGGTGAAAAAAATTTCATATGCTTCCCATGTTCTAACGATCGTGAGAAAGGAAAAGAGGTTTCTTATCAACTTTTATGTGGGATAATGAGGAGGAAAGAACATAAAGGAACTCGAGACTTTCATTATTTTTGGTTATTTTATTATTTTTTAACTGGAATCATTAAAAGTATTTAATGGTTCATTAGAAATTATATTATTTAGTTAGTTAGTTAGGTAACCTTTCATGGAAAAATGGTGGATTTTTCCACTTATTAAGTTACTCCGTACACTTTTGAAAATAAGTACTATTATTGCTTACACCTCCATAAACTTGTAAATGGGTCGAAAGTATCCCTTGTTTCACAAACAATGGGGTCTAATACATCAATTTGAGATCTAGCTTAGTTATAAACTTTAATTATATTATCTTTATTAGAATTTCCCTTGGCTTTCATGGACATTAGTTTTATCATTCTTTGTATACATCCAATAACTTTATTTAACATCAAAATCAACTAATGCTACTTGATTTTCCTTTATTATCTTGGATAAGAACAACATGAACTAGCATTAAGCTCTCTATAATACAATTTTCTTACTACACAAGCATACTCTATGCACATATGTTTAAGGCGTGATTTTTTACTTCTTTTTTGTTGCCTAGAATTTAGCTGTATGGATTAATAGAATTTTCCTTAAAAATAGCTCTCCATGATTTTAAATTAACACCAATATCAAGTGAGAAGGGATGACATATCATATCGGGTGGTGGGGCCTATGCCACTCATTGCAATGAATAGAGGATAATTGTCATGCCATTCCCCATCCATATTTCGTGGTAGTCGTGAAATCCTCCAAGATCTAGGGCACTTCATTTATGTCACCTATTTGTTGTCATCAACCATTCACATCTTCTCATATTTCAAGTTATACTCCCCCTCCTCGTCACAATAGAGACAACTTAGTCACTTTCGATTCCTTTGTTGACTTCGCCACAATAGGCCCAGTGAATGTTTTTACTTGAGGTCCTTGGCTTAGTTTTATAGCTCCATCCGTGGATTTCAAAGGAGACAATTAACACACATAACTTTTCTCTTGATCCTATGTAACCTTTGGTGGTCATCCTTCATAGTTCTAACACTTCAAATTTTCATTTTCATCAATATTACCACTCCCATCACCATGTTGAGTCAAGAGGTTCATTTCCATATGGGAGGTGACAGTTACAATGCAGTGGGTCATTCACCTGCCAGGTTCAAAGCTAAATCCTCAACGAAAAGGTTTCAAGATCAGACTCCATCAAACATTTACCATGATCTCTTATAGGTTGAGGGGTATATTATTTAAGAACATTACTACCATTCAAAATCTTAAATTCTTGTAGATATGGTAGCTTGTCTTCATATTACTGGTCATGCTTATGGGTTCTAGAAACAATACCTTTTCATTATTGACTTATAATAGTAGATGAATTATCTATTGGGAAAAGTTCTCGTTGGGAGAAATTATGCAAATAATGATATTCCTCTTATGTTAGATGTCATGCTAGATAGATCCAATCACAAAACTAATTAGATTCAATCACAAATTTGACAACTATAATCTCCAACCATGTAAATTAAAAAGAGTATTCACCTCATCTTTATAATTTATAAACTATTACAAAGAATTTTGAGCCTTAACACAAATTGCAAATATCCATAAAATACTTGCATTGCATTAATGCTAAAAAACTTCTTCACAATTGATACTTATAATATCTTATACAATTATGACTAGGCAAATTGATATCCTAGTCAACCTTTTTCAATTCAAAATATATTATTTTATTATAAGGTAAAATATAAAAACCTTGTAAAAAATCTTCAAAATCATGCCTTAATGTATGTGGTTACCAAAAATATATACACCATGCTCTAACATTTTCTTTTCTACTAACAATTTTATTATCATGAATTGTGCATCTAACATGCTACCCTTTAGCTTTAATTAATAATGAGAAAAAGTTATATATTCTATAAAAGGCACCTAGTACTTACTCTTGGCCCAACTCCTTCTCTTACATGTAGTGGCACACACCCACATGCAAGAGCGCAACAAAAAACATGTCATTAGCAAGATTTCAATCTTAGTGGACTATATATTACCTATTTTCTTTCATCGACCCAGCCAAGAACACCTATTTTCTTAGAAATAATATTTAATGAATCATCCACTCTAAAATAAAAATTCATCTCATCATCACTTGTATGTAGTAGAGGGTGTGTTTATACATATTTTCTCTTTTTTCAGACTCTGTTAAGCCCTATATAACCACCATGTTTACCCTAAAACTGGGCTTATTAAGCCCTATATATTACGTGATTATATTTACATTTTTATATTGAGTTCCCTTTTATTACATACAATTTAACTATTGGGGACAATGTCACTCCTTGCAATGAATGGAGAAAATGTGCCACACCATGCCCCATCCATATTCTCTAGAATTTATGAAATCATGAATGCTCTAGGGAACTGCATTTATGTCACCTTGTTGTTGCCACCCGGTGTTCACTTCTTTTGAAATGTTTCAAGTTATACTCATGATCCTAATCATGATGGAGAAGACTTCCTTCTTCTTGACTTCCCTATATAATATGGATATTTCAGTTTCTTTGCATTCCTTAGCCAAAAACCATTATTTCCTAGCTTGGTTTCCTATCTCCAATCATGGCTTCAAAGGGAATAGTTAACAAGCATAACTTTTTTTATGATCCTTTGTCCCTTGGTGCTTAATCTTTTCAGGTCTCACCCCTCATATTTTCATTCCCAATCACTATTTTTTCTCCCACCACCATGATGACTCACAAAGCTCAAGGTCACAAGGAAGTTGTTAGTTTTAGGTTCACATAGGGTGGTGCATTCATGTGAAGGTACCATGAGTAGACTTCACTTGACATTTAACACCAACTCTGGAAGGTTAACGAGGAGATTATTCAAGAACATGACTATCATTTAGAATCTAAAATTCTTGTAGATATTATATCTTGGGTTCCTAGTACTACTATTTTTCGTGGGCCCCAAAACCATTACCTATACACTTTTGATTTATAATAGCATATGAATTTTATATCAGGAAAAAAAATCCTTGAGAGGAATGATGCAAAAGGTGAAATTATTCTTATGTTAGATGACATGCATTACAACTCAAGGATATGGACCACCTTGCAGAGCATATTGAAGCCATTATTTCCCCAAGAATAGGTCCAAGAGCTAATGGTCAAGAAGAATCGCTCATATATGGGTGGAGCCCTCAATACCCCCCTAATTTTATGAATCCATACTAAGCCTTTGGCTCTTAGTATGTAGTTTTAGCAAATCTACTAGTATAGACAACTATAGGAATCCCAAACTCCTTGTTATTTTCTTATTATGGACTTGTTATATAGTCACATTTTGTTTCATTTTGAACTTGAAATTTCTAAAAACATAAACCCTAATGCACTCCAATGGTTTGGTTTCCCAAGTGGCATACCAAAGGCCTACAGTAGGCCTTTGAGCATATAATTTGCTAAATGATCAACGAAGTTATCTTGTCCCCTATTACCACCCTAAAAAATAATAGTGGCCAAATTTTAAGAAATCATCTCAACTAACTTTAGTACTGAATGATAACGCGCATTGTTTTTTTTAATAAAAAAATAATCTCATTTTACTATATAAATGAATTAAAACTAGCTAGTTCTAATCTCAAATTTGGCAAGTACAATCTCCAACCATGGAAATTAAAAATAGTCATCCCCTCATCTATGTAAATTATAAACTATTACAAATAATTTCAATACTTAACACAAATCACAAACATCCATAAGGTTTTGGAATTGTATTAATGTTCATTACTTGTTGTTCACATTTTTTATTTACATTACGTGATGTAATTACAACAAGGAAACTTGATCATCATAGCAAACATTTTCAAATTTAAACTTATATAGTGATATTATAATGTAAAAGATATAAAATCTTAAAATTATTCAAATTCATGCCTTGATGTATGTGATTATCAAAAATATTTAAATGAGCAGTATTACATCATATGAAAAGTAGATTTGACATGTAACAACATTCAACTACAACCTTAAAATCAACACACAAAAGAAACATGTGTGGACACCAAATATAATTGGCAACCCATAAAGGGAAAAACCAAAAAATTGTTGTTTTGATGTAAAGCAAGCATCCACTCCCTTTTTAAATAATCTTTTGGAGGCTCCATCCTATTGAAGGATGTAACTAGTGTCGGTCTTCATAATTGTATTTGTCAAAAGAAAGAAAAATATTTTCTTATTGTTAAAATAAGTTGACTGATTAAAGCATGGGTTTCATGCTTGGGTCAATGGTCAATACGTCAGCAAGTGAATCAAATAGTGGAAGATATGTTGCGAACTTATGTAATGCAGCAGGCACCTAAATGGAAGGATTATATACATTTAGTGGAGTTTGCTTACAACAACAATTACCATATGTCTTTGCAAATGAGTCTGTTTGAGGTGTTATACGAATGAAAGTGAAGGACACCCTCGAGTTGGGGCGGCCTAGAAGATAAATTAATGCTAGGCCCTAACATGTTAAAAGAAATGGAAGATATGGTTAAAAAAGTATGCTCCAATTTAAAGACCACTCAGGACTGACACAACAATTTTTCCGACCAGAAGAGAAGTTTTCGGGAATTTGAAGTTGGAGATCATGTTTACGTTCATGTATGAGCCAAGAAGAGTACCCAACAATGGGGAGGGTGTGCTAAATTAGTACCCCAATTTTGTGATCCTTTCCAAATCCTGGCTCGAATTGGACCAGTGGCTTATCAGCTTGCTTTGCCCAGCGATATACGTGTGCATCATGTTTTTCATGTTTCTATGTTAAAAAAATACATATATGATCCTAACCATATAATCAATTGGTAGGATATACAAGTAATTTAGATGAATTCCTGAGGAACATAGTATAATATAAATAAATTGCAAGGTTGACTTCCAAAGGAAAGGGCTCACTAAATTTCTTTATTTTTTATACTATGTGTAGGTCGAACCGAAAGGCGAGTTCTTTGTCAAACACCTAGGTATAATCGATCAGAGAGAAGTAATGCTACAGAAACGAGTTATCACCCAAGTTAAAGTGCAATGGCAACACTTTGGGCCAATGGCAACACTTTGGGCCAGAGGAAGCCATCTAGGAAGATGAACAAGTTATGAGGGAGGCTTTTCCAAATCCATTTACAGTAGAGAAACATTGGGATGATGTTTAATCTTGGGGTGGAAGATGTGATGTCCCCAGAAATTATAAATATTTAATTTTTGTAGTTAAACAAAATGAATACTATTATAAGTTTATACATTTATTTATTTTGATTAAGCTATGCAGGAAGTGAAATGTTGAAATAATGACAATTATGTTTCTCACATGTCAGGTAGTTAGGATAGGTGGTTACCTATCCTTAACTACTTCCTTGAAGATTTATTCTCAAGGAAGGGATCAAGAGGGTATGCATACCTAAGGTCAAGAAGAAAAGAAAGGAGGAAAGGTTGAACTGAGAATGGGAATATCGTGCTGATATGTGAGACTGATCATGAAGCTAAGTCTGGTTAGGACGAGATAGTTGTGGCAAGTTAAGACTGATAGTCTTAAGAAGAAATCTTGCATGTGAGGAACAGCTCAGGGGGAGACTCAGGCTGGAATAACTGGTCTCACAGTTGGTAGGAAATTAGCAAGTGATTTAAGGTCTGGTATTGAAGAGACGACAGGAAATTAGTGAATATTTAGATAAGTATATCCTTGTGCTATATAGGTAGTAGGCCTACTATATAGTTGAAATATTTATTTTACTCAATTAAAAGAACAACTTGCTCTCTTAAATAAAAGATTTATTATTACTATTTTGCATAAAGAAAATATTAACAAATTTGTTGAAAAAATTAAAGAACAATATATAATCCTCTAAATAGGGATTGTAGGAGATTTAACTTACTATCATAAAAGGAAAACAACTCAGGAACTAGTCCCTTCAGGGAAAGAGAGTAGGAAACCAAAGTGTATGAATAGTACTGCTAAAAACAGAACAAAACATACATAGCTTATAATATTTACAGCTTAAATGTTACAATGTAAACAGAATTTGCAAATAATGAACACGTGTTCAACATGGAGTCTAGGTTACAGTTCTAACACTGAGAAGAGACGAAAACCATTCTAATTATTGTTTTAAACATACTTGAGATAACCATTATAACTCTATGCGAATACAAAATTGCAAAACATCCAAATATTAGTCAGACTAAAACATGAATTAAACCTTTAAAACTCTCGGCACTATTATTATAGAGGAGTAGCAAATAACTATACAATCTAAAGAACGAGAGTCATTTGGAAGACGAAACAAAAATCCATTCATATATTCGAGGGATTCGCCACATTAAGGCAGGGACTTACACTCATAAACTTAACCGTTTCTACGTAGTCCTCGCAATTAAATCTTGGCCTAACACCCCGTAAAACCAAGAATCAAGTCGGTTTTGATAGACCGAGTCGAAACCAAAAAAAACTTATAAACAAAATAGACAGCGCTTGAACATCTAGACCGAACCAAATGCCGACAAATCAGTTTATTACAACCAGAGACCATTCAATTTCAAGAAAAATGAGCTTAAGAATGTTGCGAGCTAGAGCTAATAGTTTCAACTGAAGATTTAAATGAAATAGCAAATTCCCTCTTCTAACAGTAAACCCCAAGTGGGTATCACAACTTGGGAAATGCACTTTACTCGGCAACCAGGCATGGTTGTAGTCCACAAGGCTCGACATACCAAACAACAAACTTGAACCCCAACATTCATTCCAAACAAGGAAGGGCGATGAAACCCTCCAGTGGTTATCTAAGCAAGAGAAATGAACAAAATTAGAATAGTAAATTTAATAGAGGAAGCAAATAAGCATATACATTTGAGCACATAAATTTGTACCTGGGAATGAATAGTCGTTTAGTCACCACCTCCAAAGATGAGATTCAAACAAGGAATTTGGAAAAACTGTAAAGGAGAAAAACCATGAAATTAGTTACAGCAAACAAATAGAAGAAACTGGTAATGTAAAACCCTACCTGTGTGAAAGACTTGGAGCTCTAGCCTAGAGCCAGTCAACCTTGCCGAAAGCGAGGAAATGCCAAGGAAAATTTGCAGCTGAAAGCCATAGAAAAATGAGATTCTTCTTCCACGATTCGATGTGAACGCTTTCAGAATTGCCATAGATGTGGAGCTCATACCGAGGCAAGTTGGACAATTGTCCCACAGTCCGAAAACTCCAAAACTGTATTACCGCCAAATCTAGGGTAGCCATACCTTACAGTTAGAACTTAAGGTATTATTTAATGCCCATTGGTAAGCCATACGAATGGCAGTCGATATGTAATGTCAAATGCTCAGAGAATTAAATGACTATAATAACACTGAACAGTAATATAATATAACATATCAATTTACACACATATCAATTGTGTAAATATCGAAAGGATTAAACATATGGTTATGTTTATAAAACAAATCAAAATTACATATAATGTTTCTAATGTTTTCACCATTAGGGTGTGTAAATATTATATTCACTATTTTACTTTTTACTTCGTCATTGTTTTAATTATTACTTAGGCATATTTACTTGGGTATGTCACACTTTATTTCATGTACATTGTTTACTGCAACTTTAATTCCTACATTATAACATCCTACCAGAGTAAGCCAATTTGAATTACTATTGACCTTCATGACCACCATTACACTTGGTTAGAAATGGAAGTTGTTTTCATATGTTAGTGTACATTGAGAACTAAGAATAATTGTGACTTGCATATATAATGAATGATAGCTCTTAAGTTTGTAAGAACTTCGACTTGACATAATAAAGTCAAGGCCTATAAGACTATATCACTATTGCTGGAATATTGAGGGTCATCACATCCCTCATGTAGGGATACGTGATGTATAAGGTACATGAAAGGAAGGGGATATCATATTAATTGGTTGTAGGGAGGGGTCACTGATGCCTCCTCCTAACACACTAGGAATTATGGAAGTAGGTCTTCCCACTCTAAATGAGCCATTTTCATTTGACATCATATGTAGGCTATGTAAAAAGAAAGATGGATTGTTGAAAGGAGGTTCACACACCTTAAGAAGAAGGTTAGTAGACTCCTTGAAATGTGTGCTAAAATTTACCAAATAATTTTTGTTAGTGAATTCAATCTTTGAGGTGTCAAATTCACCTAGATTTAGAGTATAAGCCTTTGTAGCTATATGTGTGTCATATACTAAATCGTTGAGCATTATTATTATGGTTCAATATTTTTTAATTTTACTTCTGAGTGTAATACTAATTGACATTAATACACTTAAATAATCCTTGTTGAGAAGGAACCAATTTACATTGGGTTGGGTTTCTATATTGCATATACATAATAAAATAGATATGCACTTTCTTTGATTAGCTAATAGCCTAAAATTAAAGTAGGAGACCATAAAATAGAGTGTGTGTTTAAAATATGGTTAACTAGAAATATAGGTAGAGTCAAAAATATGTTAGAATTGAAGTGATGACACCCTCATGAAACTCCTAACTTAGAAATAGAAAAAAACCTCTAAGAATAATACTAGAAGTCAAAGGATAAAGTGATAAGGTAGAAGGAAATTCCCAAAAATATGAGAGGAAGTGTGCATTAGTGATTAGAGACCCTATGGATAAGGTAACATGTACTAATAAATAGGAAATAACCATGCCACTATCGATTTAGTGCCCAGTCACTACCATATGTCATCCTGGGTGGGACTCCCTACTAAAAATAAAAAAATGATAAAAATAGAAGCTAATACTAAATGGTAGGGAATGACTAGTAGGTGAAGAGGTCATATGTGGACCTAATTATGTATATGTAAGGCCATAAATATGCATCTAACCCAACAAAGTTTAGTTTTAGTTTCATAGTAAATATTTAGTTGGAAATGCATAGAAAAATCCATCACCAATGATGAAAAAACATCGAAATAGGTGCAAGGAAATAGAATGTATCAATTATTAATGTTCCCTATTAGGGTGCATCAAGAAAAATTTAGTTAGATGCTATCTTCTAGTAAGGAGTTAGAAGCACTATAGGTGAAGAAATTATTTGTGCAAATGGACCTTTTCTAGAACTATTGTCAAACATAAGAACATGTGAAGGTAATTAGGTAGAAATAAAACATATTGGGTGTTTGTGAATGGGGTCATTTTCTAACTTTGATAATACAAGAAAATTCAACATTGCCAAAAATGAAATTGCACTGTTGAAAAATGTATGATGCATACAAGAAGAGCCTTGTCTCATACTAGCTGCGACACTAAAAATAATCTCACTACCTTGAGGGCATTGTTACTCCATAACACGTGTAGAATTAATTAAAGGTTCAATATTAAAATTATCTTTTTTCTATTTGCTCTTCCTAAAAATACAATCAAAAGGGAAAGTTACATTTGGGATTATTGATATATTAGGGGGATTCTTCAAAGGAAGTGTAGACCTACCATAGAAATTGAATCTAGGGATTTTCTCCTCCTTGAAAAAGAATCCAACAATAGGAAACTATGTTCATGCAAGGTGAACCAAAGCTATGTAGACCTTGGGGAAAATATTTGGGTGGATTGATGGCATCCCTAAAGTAGGAATACTTGATGTCTAAGGTACATGGATGGGAAGGAATGTCTTCTAGATTGGTGGTTGGGAGGGCTATTGATGCCTCTAACCCATTAGGATGGAGTAGGTCATGTCATGCTAGATGAACCATTTTCACTTGAAATGATTATGTAAAAGAGAAAGTGATTGCTCAAACAAGATGCACACCATCAAAATCAAACAATTAATTGGCTCTTTCAAATGTATTTCGATATTGATGAGCTATTTTTTGTCAATGATCTTTGAGGGTTGAAATTTATTTAAACATAGAATATAAGCCTCTACAACTATGTGGATATCATCTACCAATACACAAGTGGACACTTTTTGGTTATTTTATTTTTCCCTAACCATACCCAGTGAAAGTGTTATAATAGCTCATATATATTCAATTATTTATTTAGTTATCCAGTTTTTTTATAATAAAAAGAAATGGCTGATTTGTGGCCTATTGTTAAGTTACTTCGTACACTCCGGTAAACTAAAGTAAGTAAATAATGGGGCATAAACTAACTAAAGGATTGACGGGATCCCCTATCTCACAAAAATGGGTTTTGATTATAAACTTTTCAAAATCAAAATCAAAATCAACCATCAAAATCAAAATCAACTTTTCTTACTTTATTTGGCTTTATTATTTGTGCTAAAACCAACATGAAACATCATTAAACTCTTCTCACTGTTCAACGGTATTCTTCCCATATATATTTATATATTTTTAAAGCATCAAATTTGAATTCTTGTTTGAATTTAAATATATAGATTTATATTAGCATAATCATATAAATTAAATGGCTTATAAATATTACATCAATTTATAATAAACATCAGAACATTTCTTTTTTAAATAATAAATCATAAAAATTAATTAAATTATAATTTTATTTAAAATAAAAATAATATATTTAATGATAAAAATAATTAATGTATAAGTTAAACATGTATAGATTTTCAAAATACATCTAATAAAATTCTTAACTAGGGGATTCACCTACACTTGATCATGGAGATTCTTAATTTGTAAATAGGCTTTGCTATAATACTATGAGACAATATCATGGTTTATCCATACGACATGCCAAAAAAATCATACTTCATTTCTTATGATACTTGTTCATATCACAATTTTTTTAATTAATTAATTAAATTAAAAGGGAAAAAAAGATAACTACTTAGGAAATAAATCTTAAGTTTTTATCTGTATATATTATTAAAAATATTCTACAATATTTTATGGAGGTTAAATTCCTACAATCTACCTAATAAGTATAGATAGTTAAATTAAAATTCTAAACAAGCCTAATTAAAGAAGAAATTATAAGTGGACAAATTTATATTTTTTACTATTTTGGTTTTTTTCATAACCACCCCATAAAATTGTTATAATAATTTATAATAAATTCAATTGTTTATTTAGTTAGTTAATTAGACAATGATTTATTAAATAATAATTAATTTTTCCACTCATTAAATTATTACATACACATCTTTAAACTAAGTACTATTTATTCCTTACACCTCCATAAACTAAGAAATAGGTTGACAATATCCGGGTCTCACAAAAATGGGTCCATGCATTGATATGACATCTAACTCCAATATAACATTAAATTAAATTATTTTTATTAACAAAATTCTTTCAATTCAATGATATTAGTTTTACCATTTTTTATATTCATCTAATAATTTGGCTTTATTATATCGGCTAAGAACAATATGAACCATTATTAAACTTTTCATAATATAATTGTCTAACTACACAAGCATACTCATGAATTTTGACTTCTTTTTTGTTGCATAGAATTTAATTGTATGGATTGGTACAAATTTCCTTAAGAATAGTTCTCCTTCATTTGAAATTAACACAAATATGGCATGAAAAAGGATGATGTATCAAGGAGGATGGTGGGGCATTTGTCACTGCTTGCAATGAATGGAGGAGACTTTCCATGCCAGCGCCCATCTATATTCCCTGTAAAAGCTACTCATCAATTAGAATTCATAGTTATGATAACCTCCATGTTGTAGGACACTCCATCTATGTCTATGTCCACTTATTCTCCTATGTTTAAGGCTATGCTCCAACTCCTCATCATGATGGATACGGCTTGTGCCTTCTCACCTCTGCTCTAGTTCCTTTGGGTAATTCCCTTGTTTCCTAGCTCCAAATGTACCTTTCGTAGTTGTTAGATTAACCAACATAACTCTGCTCTCAATCCTTTCTTTTCTTTGGTGTTGGTCCTTTGTAATTCGTACCCCTTATCAATTCATTTACATCACCATTATTCCTCTCCCCACCTCAATTCATTCTCATTGCTATTCCTACTCTATTTCTCCACCATGATGAGGCACAGGGCTCATTGCCAAAGGGAAGTGATAGTCAAGGCACACATGGTGGTTCACTTGACATGAAGTTTTTATTAAAATACTTCATCAAGCATCTAGCATAAGCCCAAGCCCCAAGGGTTAGCTCAACTGGTCGAGTCTCGTTGTTAAGTACCTCACCGATAGGGACGTCACACAGTCAATTCTCCTCGACGCCCTTTGGGTTAGGCCCTGCTAGTATGGTCGAAGGGCTTTAAAAGATTCCCTTTGGGGTTGATTTGCCCAGATTTTCCGTGGATGTAGCGGCCACCCTTGAACCACATCTAAAAAAAAATCTAGCATAAGCCCCTAGAGGTTAAGGAGGAGATTATTCATGAGCATCACTATCGTTTGAATTCTAATATTCTTACAAATATTGTAGCTTGGGTCTCGGTTACTAGCCATACTTATGGATGCCAAAGCCAATACCTTTTCACTATTGACTTATATAGAAGATGAATTCTATGTTGTGAAAAAGTATCCTTGAGACAAGTTATGTGAAGAATGAAATTCTTCTTATGTTAGATGGCATGTAAGTGCAACTAAAGGATATAGATCACCATGTAGAAGCTAGTCTTGCCCTAAGAACAAGTCCAAGAGCTATTGATGAAGCCTAAGTCACTCTTATAGAGGTGGAGCCGTTAGAATCCTCCTCATTTTGTACATGCATACTAATCATTTGGCTCCTTTATTTGTAAGATTTAGTTATATCTACTAGCATAGGCAAGTTTAGGAATCTCAAACTCCTTACTCTTTCCATGTTATGCACTTGTTATACAACCACATTTTGTTTTATTTTGAACCTCGATGCATCGCTAATGGTTTGGTTATCCGAGTGGCATACCAAATTCCTTTCAGCATATGATTTGATAAATGATCAACGAAGTTAACTTCTCACCCTGCCCCCCACCACACGCACCCTCCCCATAGAGATGGCTAATGCAAGAGTTCAAATGAGAGTACAAATGGTTGACTCTGGTTGAGACTTCCATTGAACATATAATGGAACAACATAAATGTGAACTTGGTAGCTTGGACTAAAGAACACTATTCATACATGGCGATGACGGGCAAGGCATCACCATAACCCATGTAATCAGCAGGGTCACAAATCTAGTGAAGTATTGACTTTGAGTAAGGAATTACTTAACTAATCTTGATGGTTTGGCTCTGAAGGTAGGTGGAGACAAATTGTAGGTTAATGACTAAAACATATGTCATGTTTAAGGGTGTTTGATGGCTACCTTTCTTGATCCGAATTGGATCCTAGAACACTCTTTAAGTTTTCATGAACTCTATAAAATTCATTCCAAAGTTTCAAAGTCTTATAAAGATTGAGCTTATCAGAGATATCTCGTAACAGTTGCAATTTGTGATCAGCATGGAGCAACGAGGACCCTCGGTCAAGCGCGTAGACCATCGGCCCATGGTAATGCGTGTTGTCACGAATTAGCAGAACGGAAGGTCATTTCAAGAAACGGGTGCAGTTTCTGATCGTAGGGCAAACCCCTCAAAGAAGGAAAATCCCAAAGCGCCCGGACCCAAAAAATCATGAAATGCAATGGATATCGTGCCGATTCCATCAGAAGCAGGGCCCACAAAAACTGGCAAAATATCAGAAGGGTTTCGAGCGGTAAGCAGTTTCAACCGAGTCCCGCCTGATGCCACACAATGGGTGCCACGCGTCCGGCGGAAGAGAGAGAAAACTGCTCACATCGGACGGGTAAACATCATGTTACTTACCCGCCCAATATGGATGGAGAGCGCAGGATCTGGAGGCTCCAGATCGACGGCGAAAATGTGTTCCGATGGATGACCGGACCTGATGAGGTAAACAGACAGAGTTGTATAGAATTTGAAGCTCGACGTGGATGATGTGTTGGCAGAAGGACGTGTTTCGCAGGCATTCTTGGAGTTAACAGAATAAAGGGTCATTTTGAAAACGTCCAAGAGAACTAACACTCGGTTCGTTATGAAACAAGTGGCCACCTCCCTATGAGGCGTTAAATAGTGATGATGATGCAGAATAGATGAATTCAAACAGACAGAGGCAGGGGAACCAGAAAGCTGGGAAGCGGAAACGAATAGTCATAAATCAGATTCGCTTTAAATCCATGAACTGACAGAGAGAGAGACAAGTAAGTTAGAAGCAGAAAGGTGAGAGCAAAGAACAGAGAGAAGAAGCCGAGTTGACCTAGACGAGAAAATGCAGCATCAAGTTAGAGACAGAGACAGAGAGAGTCAGAGAGTTTGTGTACTACAGAAAAAGGCTTGATAGGTTCAAGAAAACTCCTCTGTAAATGCCTGTCATTTATTTAGTCTCAGATTGGACTCATACCATTGTGACCCATAGGAGGTCGAGAATCAATAAAGAGAGTTTGTGTACTCCAAAGACTTAGGGAATCCAAGTACAGTCTTGCTGATTTCTATCTGTTGAGTGAGACTCAAATTGAGCTCACTATTGTAAAAACTCTGCTTTGAAAACATAATAGAGAGGCCATCACTGAAGGCTGGACCAGGAGACGTAGCCCAGGAGTATTGGGTGAACTCCTTATTAAACTTGTTGTGTTTATATGTTTTTCCTGTTGTGTTTTCTCTAACTACTTCAGTGTCTATGTATTTCACAATCTTATCGATCCGTTGCATAAAGTAACATAGGAACATCCATGCACATGAGTCTGTAATACCTTATTTTTTGTCTTTGATTAATTTCAGATCAAGTGGTATCAGAGCTCTAGGTTGTTAAGGTTGGACAAGCTTATGCTGGGTTTTGTTGTTGAATGCTAACTAGGACAAAGCTCAAATTAGGAGAAGGAGAATTGGTTGAAGCTAACCAAGAAGTTGGAAGAGTCTACCCTAAGAGGAAAATGGCAGAAGAAAGTCCCTTGGAATCAGACTCCTAGTTCATGGATAGTTTCATGACCATGAGAGCCATGGTGGAGGAAATGTATAGAGAATTTAAGAAAGGTAGAGATGAAGATTCATCAAACTCCAAAAAATATAAAGGAGTAGAAGAATCTCTCCTCCATGACCATTCTAAAGGAAAAGGGAAAGAATAAAAGTTGCCCACACCTCCTAATAGCCTTGAAAATAAAAAGAAAACATCTTTAATTAAATTAGATGTTAAATTTGATTTGTCGATATATGATGGAGAGTTGAATGTAGAGAAGCTGGATAATTGGATTAGACAGATTGATGTGTATTGCAGGGTGCAGAGCATTGATTCAAGCAAAAGTAAGATTCAGCTGGCTAGCCTACGCCTTGGAGGCACTGCCTTGTTATGGTGGGAAGGCAGTACACAAGCTGACATGAAGAACCATGGTAAAATCCTTTCTGTCTGGAGTGAATTTGTTTCTGCAATTAAAAAGCAATTCTACCCACTAGCTTGTATGCAGCAAGCCATGATGAGCTAGCAAACTCTTCACCAACTAAACGGGCAAAGTGTACAAGATTACACTCAAGAATTTAGAAAAAGAGCTTTGATTCTAAGAATTTCTTTAGACTCACCTGAAACTCTGCTGAAGTATATAGGTGGTCTACACAACTATTTAAACCACACCATTCTCATGTTTACTCCCACTAGCATAGATGAGGTATCTGTTCAGGCTACACATCTAGAGGCTAGAGGCAAGAATGTGAACCCAGAAGTTGGGGGATCATCAAAACCCACTGCAAGAAAAAACAAGAAAAAGAAAAAGCAGAAATGGAAAGAGAGGAAGACAAATGCTATACAAAAGACCAAGCCTTTGTACACTCACTGCAAGAAGGATGGACATGATGATGAACACTGCTGGATTCTGCATCCGGATCTGAGACCCAAGAAGTTCGATGGAAAAAAGAAGAAGATTGTTGCAGCTATTCAAAAGGATTTGGGGTCAGAATTAGGAGATGAAACAACAATTGCAGCCATAGGTATAAAAGGTTGCCCGCTTTAGAGAATGCAGAAATCAAGAAGCAGGTACAGGAGCTAATTGAAAAAGGGTTCATAAGACCTAGCACATCACCATGTGGGTCTCCAATTGTCTTGGTGAGAAAGAAAGATGGCTCATGGAGAATGTGCATTGATTACCGAGCACTAAATAAGATAACGATCAAAAATCATTATCCCCTTCCTCGCATAGATGATCTATTAGATCAGTTGAAAGAAGTTGTTTACTTTTCCAAGTTGGACTTGCATAGTGGCTACCATCAAGTCAGAGTTGCAAAGCAAGATGCATGGAAGACTGCTTTCAAAACAAAGCAGGGATTGTATGAGTAGTTAGTTGTGCCTTTTGGCTTAACTAATGCTCCTGCTACTTTCATGAGAGTAATGAATGATGTACTCAGACCTTTTATTGATGATTTTGTCATTGTATATTTAGATGACATTCTTATATTTAGTGAAACATGGGAAGAACATTTGAAGCATGTCAAGCAAAATCTAGATGTTTTGAAAAGAGAAAATCTCTATGTTAAGCTCTCAAAATGTGAATTTGGAAAAACATATTTGAATTATTTGGGTCATATTGTAGGGGGTGGTGAATTGAAGATATATCCCTCTAAGGTTGCAGTCATTGTAAACTGGCCTAAACCCAAATCTGCTACAGAAGTTAGAAGCTTCTTAGGAGCAGCACAATATTGGAGAAAGTTTATTGCTAACTTCTCCTTGATTGCAGCTCCCTTACATGCTTTAACCGGATTGAACAAGGTGTTTCAGTGGGGAGGCAAATAGTAGAAATCCTTTGACACCTTAAAAGAAAAGATTAGTACAGCACTAGTACTAGCACTACCTAATCTTCAAAGACCATTTGAGATTGAAACAGATGCCAGTGACTATGCCATGGGAGCAGTGTTGATGCAACACGGTAAACCCATATGTTATCATTCTGAGGCATTTAATTCTGCAGTAGTTAACTATCCCACATATGATAAGGAATTGTATGCATTAGTACAGAGTGTGAAAAAGTGGGAACATTATTTAATGGGCAAAGAGACAATTATACATACTGATCATCAACCACTTCAATATTTACACTCCCAAACTAAGTTGCAGCAAGCAAACACTATAGGTGGATGGGTTTTCTACAACAGTTTCATCTTGTCATCTGATATAAAAAGGGCATACATAATAAAGTTGCAGATATGTTGTCCAGACCAATCATAAATGCATCTACTGTACTTAAGCATAATGCAGTATTGCATGAAAGCTACATTGAATAGTATGCTCAAGATATAGATTTTAAAGATGTATATGCAACTTTAAGTCGCGGCAAACAAGTAGAAGAATTGGATTATCATGTTAAGGACCAACTCTTGTATCATTTTGGAAATTTATGCATTCCACAAACTGAAAGAGTAAAGATAATTCGAGAAGCACACACTTCTCTAATATCAGGTCACTTTGGTGTAAGTAAAACAGTTGCACAGCTGCAAAGATTTTGTTATTGGCCAAAAATGAATGAGACAGTTTCTAGATATGTAAGAGGGTGTAGTATGTGTGCTAAAAGCAAGCCCAACAATAGAAAACTAGGCTTGTACACTCCATTACATGTTCCTTCTCATCCTTGGGAAAGTGTTTCCATGGACTTTGTTGGGGGACTGCCTAGATCGAGAAAGGGTCATGACTATTTATATTTTATTATGGATAGGTTCAGAAAAATGTGTATTTTAGTACCTTGTAACAAATAGATTATAGCTAAACAAATAGCAAAGTTGTTCTTTTAGCATGTATGGGTTCATTTTGGATTACCCACTTCCATTGTATCTCATCGAGATTCCCGATTTGTTGGGAAGTTTTGGTCAAGTCTGTGGGAATTGATGGACACCAGACTGAAGAAGAGCACAGCCTTTCATCCACAAACAGATGGCCAAACAGAAGTGGTCAACAGGACAGTGATCCAGTTGCTTAGAGGCTATTGCAGCAAGCATCCCAAACTTTGGGATGAACATTTATGTTATGTGCAACATGCTTACAACTGTGCTAAACATTCTTCTACACAAAGATCTCCTTTTGAGACCTGTTTTGGTTTCACACCAAGGTCTCCCTTGGATTTTGTCTTTGGTAAAGACATAGTGGTTGATGGACATAGTGATGTGGACAAGGCAACCAAGTTCATTGAACAAATCCAAGAGATTCACCAGGCAGTACAGGAATAGATGGAAAAGAGCCAAGCCAAGTACAAGGCACGACATGACAAGCATCGGATTGAGCATAGCTTCCAAGTTGGTGATCAAGTCTGGCTATATATCAACAAATACAGAATGCAAGGTGAAGGTAAGAAGTTGAAGCCAATAAGGTATGGACCTTTCAAGATACTTGAGAAAATTGGTGAGAGTGGTTTTCGCCTTGATTTGCCAACTTACATGCACATCTATTTGGTAGTTAATGCAGAAAGCTTGAGACTATTTGAACCTTCATTGATCGAAGATCCCGAAGAGCAGAGTCAGTTACCTTCTATTGATGATCTGTTACCTGAATATCTCAATGAATTGCAAGAAGATACAGTTCTGGATAGGAAGGTGAGAACTACGCGCAGAGGGGATGTTGAGTACCTTAGGATTGGACTCAAAGGTTCAAAACCAAGCAATGCAAAATGGATAGAAATTGGGAAAGCAAGGAATTTGTACCCTCACTTGATTGATGCTTAAAAACCAACGTTTGGTGGTCCAAAAGCTTTTTCAGTGGGAAGGTCGTGATCCGAATTGGATCCTAGAACACTCTCTAAGTTTTCATGAACTCTGTAAAATTCATGCCAGAGTTTCAAAGTATTATAAAGATCGAGCTTATCAGAGATATCCTCGTAACAGTTGCAATTTGTGAATAGCGCGGAGCAACGAGGACCCTCGGTCAAGCGCACAGACCGTCAACCCATGGTAACGCACGCTATCACGAATTAGCAGAACAGAAGGTCATTTCAAGAAACGTGGGTAGTTTCTAATCACAGGGAAAACCCCTCAAAGAAGGAAAAGCCCCGAGCGCCCGGACCCGAAAAATCATGAAATGCAATAGATATCACGCTAATTTCGTAAGAAGTGGGGCCCACAAAAACCGGCCGAATATCGGAAGTGTTTCGAGCAGCAAGCGGTTTCAACCAAGTCCTACCGATGCCACACAATGGGTGCCACACGTCCGGCAGAAGAGAGAGAAAACCGCTCACATCGGATAGGTAAACATCATGTTACTTACCCGCCCGATATGGATAGAGACCGTAGGATCTGGAGGCTCCATATCAACAACGGAAATGCATTCCGATGGATGACCAGTCCTGATGAGGTAAACAGACAAAGTTGTATAGGATTTGAAGTCCGACATGGATGATGCGTTGGCAGAAGGACGTGTTTCGCAGGCATTTTTGGAGTTAATGGAATAAACAGTCGTTTTGAAAACGTCCAAGAGAACTGACACTCAGTTCATTATGAAATAAGTGGCCACCTCCCTTATAGAAAATAAAAACTATAATGGAATGACCAGTGCCAAAGAATGTGGTTGATATAAGATCATTTATGGGTCTGGCCGGATACTATAGGCAATATATTGAAGGATTTTCCACGGTGGCATATCCCATTACCTCTCTACAAAAGAATGGAAAAAAATTTAATTGGACCATGGATTGTCAAAGAAGTTTTGACCAACTTAAACATTTACTTACCACCACACCCATTTTGAGCATTACAGATCTAAATAAAGATTATGTGGTTTGTACAGATGACAACAAGCAAGGTGTAGGCAACATACTTATGCAGGAGGGCAGGGTTATTGCCTATGAGTCTCGGAAACTTAAGGAGCATGAACAAAAGTATTCGGCCTATGATTTAGAGCTAATGGTAGTAATTCACGTGTTAAAGATGTGGTGACACTACTTGATGGGTAAGAAATTCTTTTTAATGATAGATCATCATAGTTTAACTAACTATTTTAAGAAACCCACTCTGAATGCTAGGCAAGCCCGTTGGGTCGCCTTCCTGAGTGAATTTGACTTTGAAATCAAGCACTTGAAAGGAAAGGAGAACCGAGTCACGAATTCCTTAAGTCGAAAAGTAAACTTTATTTATGAAGTCTCTTTCAGTAAAGTTTCTACCACTTTTAAAGAGCAGATTAAAGACGCGGCATTACAGGATCCTGAATATAAATTTTTATGGCAGCAAGCTAAAATTCTAAACAAAAATGAACAACAACCGGGGTATGAGGTAAATCAAGAAGGTATGCTGATTTATAGAGGAAGAATGTATGTGCCTAATGAGAAAAATATTAAACAATTGATTTTAGATGAATATCATAAAATTCCTTATGCAGGACATCCCATATATCAGAAATTAATCACTGCACTGAGAAAGGAATATTTATGGCCCGGTATGAAGAAAGAACTAGATGAACATTTGGCTCGTTGTTTGGAGTGTCAACAAGTGAAATTCGAACACCGGCACCCAACTAGACTACTCCACCCATTGCCTATTCCGGAATGGAAGTGGGAAACTATTCCATAAATTTTATTGCAGGACTACCTAAGTCTAAAAAGAAGAATGACTCAATAATGGTGGTAGTAGACAAGTTGAGAAAATTTGCTCATTTAATACCAGTACAATCTACTTACAAGGTCGTTCAAATTGCTAACATATTCATGCAAACTATTTTTAGATTACACAAAATACCAAAGGTTATAATTTACGACCGTGATGTAAAATTTACATCATCTTTTTGGAAAGCCTTATTTGGAGGTTTAGGCACACAACTACATTTTAGCACTACCTACCACCCTCAGATGGATAGGTAGACTGGGCGAGTGAATCAAATAGTGGAAGATATGATGCGAGCTTATGTAATGCAACAACCATCCAAATGGAAGGATTATATGCATTTAGTGGAGTTTGCTTACAACAACAATTACCATATGTCTTTGCAAATGAGTCTGTTTGAGGTGTTATATGAATGAAAGTGAAGGACACCCTCGAGTTGGGGCGGCCTAGAAGATAAATTAATGATAGGCCCTGACATGTTAAAAGAAATGGAAGTTATGGTTAAAAAAGTATGCTCCAATTTAAAGACTGCTCAGGACTGACACAACAATTTTGTCGACGAGAAGAGAAGTTTTCGGGAATTTGAAGTTGGAGATCATGTTTACGTTCATGTATGAGCCAAGAAGAGTACCCAACAATGGGGAGGGTGTGCTAAATTAGTACCCCAATTTTGTGATCCTTTCCAAATCCTCGCTCGAATTGGACTGGTGGCTTATCAGCTTGCTTTGCCCAGCGATATACGTGTGCATCATGTTTTTCATGTTTCTGTGTTAAAAAATTACATATATGATCCTAACCATATAATCAATTGGCAGGATATACAAGTAATTTAGATGAATTCCTGAGGAACATAGTATAAAATAAATAAATTGCAAGGCTGACTTGCAAATGAAAGGGCTGACTAAATTTATTTATTTTTTATACTATGTGTAGGTCGAACTGAAAGGCGAGTTCTTGGTCGAACACCTAGGTATAATCGATCAGAGAGAAGTAATGCTGCAGAAACGATTTATCACCCAAGTTAAAGTGCAATAGCAACACTTTGGGCCAGAGGTAGCCATCTAGGAAGATGAACAAGTTATGAGGGAGGCTTTTCCAAATCCATTTACAGTAGAGAAACATTGGGATGATGTTTAATCTTGGGGGGGAAGATGTGATGTCCCTAGCAATTGTAAATATTTAATTATTGTAGTTAAACAAACTGAATACTATTATAAGTTTATACATTTATTTAATTTGATTAAGCTATGCAGGAAGTGAAATGTTGTAATAATGACAATTATGTATTTCGCAGATGTCAGGTAGTTAGGATAGGTGGTTACCTATCCCCAACTACTTCCTTGAAGATTTATTCTCAAGGAAGGGATCAAGAGGGTATGCATACCTGAGATCAAGAAGAAAAGAGAGGAGGAAAGGTTGAACTGAGAATGGGAATACCGTGCTGATATGTCAGACTAATCATGAAGCTAAGTCTGGTTAGGATGAGATAGTTGTGGCAAGTTAAGACTGATAGTCTTAAGAAGAAATCTTGCATGTGAGGAATAGCTCAGGGGGAGACTCAGGCTGGAATAGCTAGTCTCACGGTTGGTAGGAAATCAGCAAGTGATTTAAGTTCTGGTATTGAACAGATGACAGGAAATTAGTGAATATTCAGATAAGTATATCCTTGTGCTATATAGGTAGTAGGCCTACTATATAGTTGAAATATTTATTGTACTCAATTAAAAGAACAAATTGCTCTCTTAAATAAAAGATTTATTATTACTATTTTGCATAAATAAAATATTAACAAATTTGTTGAAAAAATTAAAGAACAATATATAATCCTCTAAATAGGGATTGCAGGAGATTTAACTTACTATCATAAAAGGAAAACAACTCAGGAATTAGTCCCTTCAGGGAAAGAGAGTAGGAAACCAAAGTGTATGAATAGTACTGCTAAAAAAAGAACAAAACATACATAGCTTATAATATTTACAACTTAAATGTTAGAATGTAAACAGAATTTGCAAATAATGAACACGTGTTCAGCATGGAGTCTAGGTTACAGTTCTAACACTGAGAAGAGATGAGAACCATTCTAATTATTGTTTTAAACATACTTGAGATAACCATTATAACTCTATGCGAATACAAAATTGTAAAACATCCAAATATTAGTCAGACTAAAACATGAATTAAACCTTTAAAACTCTCGGCACTATTAGAATAGAGGAGTAGCAAATAACTATACAATCTGAAGAACGAGAGTCATTTGGAAAAAGAAACAACAATCCATTCATATATTCAAGGGATTCGCCACATTAAGGCAGGGACTTACACTCATAAACTTAACTGTTTCTAGGTAGTCCTCGCAATTAAATCTTGGCCTAACACCCCATAAAACCAAGAATCAAGTCGGTGTTGATAGACCCAGTCGAACCCAAAAAAAACTTATAAACAAAATAGACAACTCTTGAACGTCTAGACCGAACCAAATGCCGAAAAATTAGTTTATTACAACCAAAGACCATTCAATTTCAAGAAAAATGAGCTTAAGAATGTTGTGAGCTAGAGCTAATAGTTTCAACTGAAGATTTAAATGAAATAGCAAATTCCCTCTTCTAACACTAAACCCCAAGTGGGTATCACAACTTGGGAAATGCACTTTACTCGGCAACCAGGCATGGTTGTAGTCCACAAGGCTCAACATACCAAACAACAAACTTGAACCCCAACATTCATTCCAAACAAGGAAGGGCGATGAAACCCTCCAGTGGTTACCTAAGCAAGAGAAATGAACAAAATTAGAATAGTAAATTTAATAGAGGAAGCAAATAAGCATATACATTTGAGCACATAACTTTGTACCTGGGAATGAATAGTCGTTTAGTCACCACCTCTGAAGATGAGATTCAAACAAGGAATCTGGAAAACCTGTAAAGGAGAAAAACCATGAAATTAGTTACAGCAAACAAATAGAAGAAACTAGTAATGTAAAACCCTACCTTTGTGAAATACTTGGAGCTCTAGCCTAGAGCCAGTCAACCTTGCCGAAAGCGAGGAAATGCCAAGGAAACTTTTCAGTTGAAAGCCATAGAAAAATGAGATTCTTCTTCGACGGTTCGATGTGAATACTTTCAGGATTGCCATAGATGTGGAGCTCATACCGAGGCCAAGTTGGACAATTGTGCTACAGTCCAAAAACTCCAAAACTGTATTACTGCCAAATCTAGGGTAGCCATACCTTACAGTTAGAACTTAAGGTATTATTTAATGCCCATTATTAAGCCATACGAATGGCAGTCGATATGTAATGTCAAATGCTGAGAGAATTAAATGACTGTAATAACATTGAACGGTAATATAATATACCTAACATATCAATTTTGTAAATATCAAAAGGATTAAACATATGGTTATGTTTATCAAACAAATCAAAATTACATATAATGTTTCTAATGTTTTCACCATTAGGGTGTCTAAATATTATATTCACTATTAAAGAACAATATATAATCCTCTAAATAGGGATTGCAGGAGATTTAACTTACTATCATAAAAGAAAAACAACTCAAGATCCCTTCAGGGAAAGAGAGTAGGAAACATAAGCATGCGAATAGTACTGATAAAAACAGAACAAAATATACATAGCTTATAGTATTTACAGCTTAAATGTTACAATCTAAACAGAATTTACAAATATTGACCACGCGTTCAGCATGGAGTCTAGGTTACAGTTCTAACACTGAGAAGAGATGAGAACCATTCTAATTATTGTTTTAAACATACTCGAGATAACCATTATAAATCTATGTGATCCAAATATCAGCGAGACTAAAACATGAATTAAACCTTTAAAACATCTTGCACTATTATTATACAGGAGTAGCAAACAATTATGCAATCTGAAGAACAGGAATCATTTGGAAAAAGAAACAACAGTCTGTTCATATGTTTGAGTGTTTCGCCACAGTAAGGCAGGGTCTTACCCTTGTAAACTTAATCGTTTCTAGGTAGTCCTCGCAATTAAATCTTGCCTAACACCCGGGTAAAACCAAGAATCAATCCGGTGTTGATAGACCCAGTAGAACCCAAAAAAAAATTATAAACAAAATAGACAGATCTTAAACGTCTAGACCAAACCAAATGCTAGAAAATTAGTTTATTACAACCAGAGACCATTCAATTTCAAGAAAAACAATCTTAAGAATGTTGTGAGCCAGAGCTACTTGTTTCAACTGAAGATTTAAATGAAATAGAAAATTCCCTCTTCTAACACTAAAACCCAAGTGGGTATCACAAATTGGGCAATGCACTTTACTCGGCAACCATGCATGGTTGTAGACCATAAGGCTCAACATACCAAACAATAGACTTGAACCCCAGCATTCATTCCAGACAAGGATGGGCGATGAAAACCTCCAATAGTTACCTAAGCAAGAGAAATGAGCAAAATTAGAACAATAAATTTTATAGAGGAAGAAAATAAGCATATACATTTGAGCACATAACTTTGTACGTGTGAATAATAGTCGTTTAGTCACCACCTCTGGAGATGAGAGTCAGAAAAGGAATATGGAAAACCTATAAAGGAGAAAAACCATGAAATTAGTTACAACAGACAAATAGAAGAAAGTGGTAATGTAAAACCCTACCTGTGTGAAAGACTTGGAGCTCTAGCTTGGAGTCGGTTAACCTTGCTGGAAGCGAGGAAATGCCAAGGAAATGTTGCAGCTGAAAACCATAGAAAAACGAGATTCTTCTTCCACCATCCGATGTGAACACTTTCAAGTTGCCGTAGATGTGGAGCTCATACCGAGCCCAAGTTGGACAGTTGTGCCACACTCCGAAAACTACAAAACCGTATTACTGCCAAATCTATGGTAGCCATACCTTATAGTTAGAACTTAAGGTATTATTTAATGCCCATCGTTAAGCCATACGAATGGCAGTCAATAAGTAATGTCAAATTCTGAGAGAATTAAATGACTGTAATAACACCGAACGGTAATATAATATACTTGACATATCAATTGTGTAAATATCGAAAGGGTTAAACATATGGTTATGTTTATAAAACAAATCAAAATTACATATAATGTTTCTAATGTTTTCACCATTAGGGTGTGTAAATATTATATTCACTATTTTACCTTTTACTTCATCATTATTTTATTTATTACTTAGGAATATTTACTTGGGTATGTCACACTTTATTTCATGTACATTGTTTACTGCAACTTTAATTCCTACATTATAATCTCCTACCAGAATAAGCCAATTTGAATTACTATTGACCTGCAGTTGTTTTCATATGTTAGTGTGCATTGAGAACTAATAAAAATTGTGACTTGCATTTATTATGCACGATACCTCTTAATTTTGTAAGAACCTCAAGTTGACATAATAAATTCGAGACCTATAAGACTATAACATTATTGCTAGAATATTGAGGGTCATCACATCCCTCATGTAGGGATACATGATGTATAAGGTACATGAAAGGAAGGGACTATCATATTAATTTGTTGTAGGGAGGGGTCACTCATGCCTCCTCCTAACACACTAGGAATTATGGAAGTAGGTCTTCCCACTCTAAATGAGCCATTTTCGACATCATATGTAGGCTATGTGAAAAGAAAGATGGATTGCTGAAAGGAGGTTCACAAACCTTAAGAAGAAGGTTAGTAGACTCCTTAAAATGTGTGCTAAAATTCACCAAATAATTTTTATTAGTGAATTCAATCTTTGAGGTGTCAAATTCACCTAGATTTAGATTATAAGCCTTTGTAGCTATATGTGTGTCATATACTAAATCGTTGAGCATTATTATTATGGCTCGATATTTTTTAATTTTACTTCTGGGTGTATTATTACTTGACATCAATACACTTAAATAACCCTCGTTGAGAAGGAACCAATGTACACTGGGTTGGGTTTCTATATTGCATACACATTATAAAATAGATATGCACTTTCTTTGATTAGCTAATAGCCTGAAATTAAAGTAGGAGACCCTAAAATAGAGTGAGTGTCTAAAATATGGTTAATTAGAAATATAGGTAGAGTCAAAAATACATTAGAATTGAAGTGATGACACCCTCATGAAACTCCTAACCTAGAAATAGCAAGAAACCTCTAAGAATAATACTATCTAAGTCAAAGGATAAAGTGCTAAGGTAGAAGGAAATTCCCAAAAATAAGAGAGGAAGTGTGCATTAGTGATTAGAGACCCTATGGATAAGGTAACATGCACTAATAAATAGGAAATAACCATTCCACTATCGATTTAGTGCCCAATCACTACCATATGTCATCCTAGGTGGGACTCCCTACTAAAACTAAAAAAAAATGATAAAAATAGAAGCTAATACTAAATGGTAGGGAATGACTAGTAGGTGAAGAGGTCATATGTGGACTAATTATGTATATATCATGCCATAAGTATGCATTTAACCCAACAGAGTTTAGTTTTAGTTTCATAGTGAATAGTTAGTTAGAAATGCATATAAAAAACCATCACCGATGATGAAAAAACATCAAAATAGGTGTAGGGAAACTGAATGTATCATTTATAAATGTTCCCTATTAGGGTGCATTAAGAAAAATTTAGTTATATGTTATCTTCTAGTAAGGAGTTAGAAGCACTATAGGTGAAGAAATTATTTGTGCAAATGGACATTTTCTAGAACTATTGCCAAACATAGGAACATGTGAAGGTAATTAGGTAGAAATAACTCACCATATTGGGTGGTTGTGAATGGAATCATTTTTTAACTTTGATAATACAAGAAAATTCAACATTGCCAAAAATGAAATCATAGTGTTGAAAAATGTATGATTCGTACAAGAAGGGCCTTTTCTCCTACTAAGTGCTACACTACAAACAATCTCACTACCTTGAGGGCATTGTTACCCCATAAAACATGTGTAGAATAGTTAAAGCTTCAATATTAAAATTCTATTTTTCTCTCTTTTTTTCCTAAAAATACAATCAAAAGGGAGAGTTTCACTTGGGATTATTGATATATTTTGTGGATTCTTCAAAGAAAGTGTAGACCTAACATAGAAATTGAATCTAGGGATTTTCTCCTCCTTGAAAAATAATTCAACAGTAGGAAACTATGTTCATAGAAGGTGAACCAAAGCTATACAGACCTTGGGGAAAATACTTGGGTCGATTGATGGCATCCCTGAAGCAGGAATACTTGATGTCTAAGGTACATGGATGGGACATATTGTCTTCTCGATTGGTGGTTGGGAGGGTTATTGATGCCTCTAACATATTAGGATGGAGTAGGCCATTTCATGCTAGATGAACCATTTTCACTTGAAATCATATGTAGGTTATGTAAAAGAGAAAGTGATTGATCAAACAAGATACACACCATCAAAATCAAATGATTAGTTGACTCTTTCAAATGTGTGTCGATATTAATGAGCTATTTTTTTTCAATGACATTTGAGGGTTGAAAATTATCTAAACATAGAATATAAGCCTCTACAACCATGTGGCTATCATCTACTAATACACTTGGCATTAATATTATTGGCTATCTTTTAATTTTAGGTATGTTCTATGCTTAGAGAAATTTATTTCAATTTTCACAGTTAACTCTATATCTTTTCCAGAATAGAAATCACATCAGCATTAAAGTAAACTACAGATAGAACATAAACATAAATCACAGAAGACAATCCAAGACAAGAGGACACAAGATGTGGCACTAGCCAAGGACAAACCCCAATGTGGGGAAACCCTTGATCAATTCTTATTTTATGTTCTTCAATAGATCAACAAAGAAATAGAGAGAGAGATAGTACATTTACAATAGAAGTCAACATTTTGACTTTCTATATCTAAATGAGATCAGTTGAAGACATGTTGCTTCAACTGATTCTCCAAGGTGACTCCTTCACCTATCATAGTGCTACATCTTGTCCACTTGCTGCACCTCTATGTATTGCACCATGCTGCACTTATCATGACCATGTTATGCACTTCATGGTGCTGCTCCTGTCACTAAGCTACTCCAATCATTGAGCTTCTCTTTATCACGGATCTGCACCCAATGTTGTACTCATTGCAGATCTGCACTCAATGACTTCTATGTTGTACTCAACATACAGCTTCCATCATCACTTTGTTGCCCCCATCCTGCTGCAACCATCACCATGCTACATCCTTGTTATCTGACTAACCCTCAACATAGTAGCTCTGTCCATCTGATAGGCTTAAGCATCATAAGATTGACTGTGTTGTTAGTTCTTTCAAACACCCAGTTGTTTATAAGTTGATCTAGAGTAAATGCGTTCCTTCACTATATAACAATGTCTTATCACCATGCTATCACCTACAGCAATCCGAGTTTATGCTTTATCATGACTGCAGCGGATGGGACTTCTTGACTGCGGATTAGGGCTGCGTATGAAGCTCCCTTGGACAGTGTATAGGTCCATTTCATAAGTCAGCTGCAAGGGCTTCCTTCAACTATGTCTAGGCTTCATGACTGCAGCTAAGCTATGGCTAAGTCTCCTTGCTAGAACAGTAGCTACATCATCTCCTCTAGGACTGTGTATAGATCCTCTTTCTAACTGCAGATAAAGACTATCTTTCTTGCTGTGTATAGGGTCAATAGATAGCAGATTCAAGCCTTCATTTAGGGCCTATATTAGCATTCTTCTCATCTGCATATTAATCCTTTTGATAGAGTGTATAGAGGCTTATTTATGCTACTTAAAAGTCTCCTCTTTTCTGCATGTAGGTGTCCTCATAAGCCTGCGGCTAGGGAACATCTTTACTGTGGTTATGGTTGCAACTACGGCTTCATTATGACAGTGGCTAGGTCTCCTCTCTAGGGTTGTGGTTAGATGTCTCCCTTGACTGTGTGTTAGGCCCTCCTCCTTGTTGTGGATTATGCTTCTCTCAACTGCAGTTAGGGCCTCCTTTAGTCAATGGATTATGGTTTCTTTAGACTACGTATAGGAGCTCCTCAAGACAACAGATAGATATCCCTTCAATTTGTGGCTAGAGCTCTCCCTTTGGCTACGGCTAGGGCATCATCTTAGGCCAGCGTATACTCTTAGTGTCTCTCCTTCACCAAAACCCAAAGATGTGGAGAGGAGGAGATCAAATGAAGAGTATATGTGTGTCAAATGACTTCAAGTCCTATTCTATTTATACTAAAATGTAGAGGTTGAATATACATGACTGTTGGGCTTCTGAGCCTACATAAGTTGTTGGCCGACTTGACAATTTGTCCATAATCAAAATAAATTCATATCTTCATAAATACTTTACGGAATCAGATGATCTTTAGATTAATCCTACACCTCTCGATGAGAGGGATCCAAGAAAAATATCAGCTGCCATAAATAAGATGACCTACATGGAGTTTGGCCCTAGTTTCCAAATTTAACACTCCCTCTGAACTATGGAGAACTCCATATGTTGATCCATATGTCTGACTGTACTATCTCTGCCATCAGTGCCCTGCATTGATCTGCTCAGTTCTGATCTGCTCTGCTAAGCTCTGGCCTGTTGTGCTTTGATCTGTTGAGCTCTGCTCTGCTCTGCTCGAATTATGAAGAAGAAGAAGTGATCGAAGATGTATCATACCATCCTCCACTGACCTGAAGTCAGTCTCGGAGTGTGTACCACTCTCACTAGTCCCAGACCAATCCTCTACTGACCCAAAGTCAATCTTAGAGTGTGTACCACTCTCACTGGTCCCAAACCAGTATCATTGATCCCAGATAAATGAAGGTCATCCTAGCATAGGGAGTATGGTAGATACAAAGATGTGTCCATCGATAGAACTACTACAGTCCTTATCCTCATTTCCTTACTCATTGATCAGATGAGAGGTACTCCCATGAGTCCCAAACTGCATGGGTAGGATGCCTCGACAGGAGAACTAATCATCCTGTCCATAGGAGAATGAATCATCCTGTCCAGTGGATGCCACAGAGAACTAATCATCCTGGCCTATAGGAGAACGAATCATCCTGGCCCATAGGAGAACTAATCATCATGTTTCATAGTCTCCACGGGGTATCACAGGGGATGGTTGAACCTGTCATCTTGTACATAGTGTACCACCGGGGGAGGGTGAGTCACCCTGTGGTCACATTTTGCTCCACTAAGTACCCAGTGCCCCTGTGGAGCTCCCACAGCTCAACACATCATACTTGACCCTTATAAGAGGGTTTCTGAATGACACCAAGTCATTCTCGGAAAGTCAGGAATTTGACCTTTCCCAGGGGCTTTATCAAAATTTCTACGACATGTACGCCAGTCTCAATATGATGGAGCATCCTTTCTCATCAACTTACCATATCCTAGATAAGGCAGTATCTGATGTCTATCTGCTGGAGCAATCATCGAATACAATATTCCTCAATAATCAAATCCCACCTCTAGTTATCACAGAGAATCACAGTGGTATTCATCATGTGTACAAATAGCTCACTTAAGAGCTTCTGCAACCATGCAGCTTCACACGAGATCATACTCGTAGCTTTGTATTCAGTCTTGGAGATGTTTATAGCAACCGATTTCTGCTTCCTACTCATCCATGATATCGAAGCAGAATCCAAAGAGAACCAACACTGAGAAGTGCTCTAGTGATCCTCCACACTTCCTACCCACTCATCATTCAAATAATCATGCAGTTTCATATTTTTGGCAGTGTATCTCAATCCATGAGAGATTGTGCCCCAAAAATATCTCAAAATATTCTTAGCACCAATCCAGTGAGGCTCAACCAAATATGAGCTCACCATGATAACTGCAAAACATATGTTCGGACAGAAGTTCACCAAGAACACCAACGCGAATGAGTTTATGAAACTCAGAGGCATTTACCAAATATGGTTCGACATCACCGCCATATAACTTCTGAAAGTTAAGATCCTCGAGGTAGTCACTGGCTTGTAGTTTATCATTCCACATCCAGAATCCAACTCCCTCTTACTTCTGCAAATGAGAGGGTCTGCACCTGTCAGAAATAGGTCGTCCTCATAAGGTGCCGGTATGAGAGGTCTATCATCCACAACCTTAAGGTAATGGTTTGGATCAATTTCACTCCTAGTGAATCTCAGCTTCATCAGACAGCTATCAATCCTCTCATACTACGCTCAGGGTGTTTTTCTTCAAGCCATAGAGGGCTTTCATCCACCTGTATACATGAGATTCCTGATTATGAATCTCAAACTCCTTGAGTTGTTCCAAACTTGTGGACCTGCTACATGAAGGGAATGGTCCCCTTGTAAGATTTTCTTTTGGTACATCTCAGACTTGTACTTTCATGCTCTTTTTGAATTCAGGCATCCCTGTCACCATCTAACTCATAGACCTTTGATTCTATGTGTCAATGGACATGATCTTGAGTGGACTTCCTGCAACTTGATACAATCCTGAACTCAAAAACATATTTGAAAATTCTATTTTCAAACACGTACCTTTCCATCGATGAGTGCCACCTTGAAACCTTTGACTTCCATTGTTGAAATGGACACCAGGTTCTTCTTGCGATCAGGTACATAAAAGAGATTCTGTAAATGAATTGAGTTACCCTCATTCAATTGAGGGATAACATTCCTGACACCCCTTCTGGGATAGGTGGCATCGGCTCCAAGTATAATCCCACGATTGTTTCCATTTTTACCAAATTAGAGAGTGCACCCATCTATCCTATGAAGTGCCTTGAAGCACTATAATCAATAAGCCAAATTCCTAAAGAATATGAAGAAGAGGGCCAATACAAGATAACGCTCCTTTATCTTATCAGAAACAACATTTGATTCTTGATACCTGGGGTTTCTTGCTTTCTTTGGAGAGTCGACCATTTCCTTGATGCCCTGCATTACCTGTCATTCCTTTGATCATAGAAGATGTCCCTGGAATGATTGTTATCTTCATCAAGGGATGTGTCTCTACCATTCAAACACTCCTTCGAATAATGGTCATACTTATTGCAACCAAGGCATCCGCCTTTCCTTCCACCCTTAGATCTGAACTTCCAAATGAAGTGATCTTTAGGAAGGCCATCAAAAACTTCCACTGTGCCATTTTGATAATATTCTCTGCTTCGACTTCACCCTCGGTGAATTTGAAGAGGGAGGAGGAGTCAATTGATCCTTTTGTCCTTTCCCAGATGTCTTCGACGATTGCTCTTTCACTCTTTCTTAGGCATTATCTTCACCTCAGCTCTGATACCATGTTAATTTTAGGTATGTTCTATGCTTAGAGCAATTTATTTCAATTTTCACTGTTAGCTCTATATCTTTTCCAAAATAGCAATCACATTAGCATTAAAGTAAACTGCAGATAGAACATAAACATAAATCGCAGAAGACAAGCCAATACAAGAGGACACAAGATGTGGCACTAGCCAGGGACAAACCCCAATGTGGGGAAACCCTTGATCAATTCTTCTTTTATGTTCTTCAATAGTTCAGCAAAGAAAGAGAGAGAGATAGTACATTTACAACAGAAGTCAACATTTTGACTTTCTATATCTATATGAGATCAGTTGAAGACATGTTGCTTCAATTGATTCTCCAAGGTGACTCCTTATCATTGCTGCATCTTGTCACTTGCTGCTCTATCTATCCATGCTACACTTATCATGACCATGCTATGCACTTCATGGTGCTACTCCTATCACTGAGCTACTCCAATCATTGAGCTGCTCTTTATCACAGATCTGCACCAAATGTTGTACTCATTGTAGATCAGCACTCAATGACTTCTATGATGTAGTCAACATATAGCTTCCATCATCACTTTGCTGCCCCCATCCTGCTGCAACCATCACCATGTTGCATCTTTGTTATCTGACTAACCCTCAACATAGTATCTCTATCCATCTGATAGGCTCAAGCATAATAATATTGACTGTGTTGTTAGTTCTTTCAAACACCCAGTTGTTTATAAGTTGATCTAGAGCATATGCATTCCTTCACTATATAGCAATGTCTTATCACCATGCTGTCACCTATAGCAATCCGAGTTTATGCTTTATCATGACTGCAGCGGATGGGACTTCTTGATTGCGGATTAGGGCTGCGTATGAAGCTCCCTTGGACAGCATATAGGTCCATTTCATAATTCAGTTGTAAGGGCTTCCTTCAACTATGTCTAGGCTTCATGACTGTGGCAAAGCTATGGCTAAGTCTCCTTGCTAGAACGGCAGCTACATCATCTCCTCTAGGACTGTGTATAGATCCTCTTTCTAACTGTGGATAAAGAGTCTCTTTCTTGCTTCGTATAGGGTCAATAGACAGTGGATTTAGGCCTTCATTTAGGGCCTATATTAGCCTTCTTCTCATCTGCAGATTAAGCCTTTTGAGACAGTGTATAGAGGCTTATTTATGCTGCTTATAAGTCTCCTCTTTTCTGCGTGTAGGTGTCCTCATAAGCCTACGGCTAGGGCACATATTTATTGCGGCTATGGCTACAACTACGACTTCATTATGATAGCGGCTAGGTCTCCTCTCTAGGGCTTCGATTAGATGTCTCCCTTGACTGCGTATTAGGTGCTCCTCCTTGTTGTGGATTAGACCTCTCTCAACTGCAGTTACGACCTCCTTTAGTCAACAGATTAGGGCTTCTTTAGACTGCGTATAGGAGCTCCTCAAGAAAGTAGATAGATCTCCCTTCAATTTGTGGCTAGAGGTCTCCCTTTGGCTACGGCTAAGGTATCATCCTTTATGCGGCTAGGACATCATCTTAGGCCAGCGTATACTCTTAGTGTCTCTCCTTCACCAAAACCCAAATACATGGAGAGGAGGAGACCACATGAAGAGTATATGTGTGTCAAATGACTTCAAGTCCTCTTCTATTTATACTAAAATGTAGAGGTTGAATAGACATGACTGTTGGGCTTCTGAGCCTACATAAGCTGCTGGCCGACTTGACAATTTGTCCATAATCAAAATAAATTCATATCTTCATAAATAATTTATGGAATCAGATGATTTTTAGATCAATCTTACACCTCTCAATGAGAGGGATCCAAAAAAATATGAGTTGCCATAAATAAGATGACCCACATGGAGTTTGGCCCTAGTTTCCAAATTTAACACTATCATTTAATTTTACATTTTATAGGCCTCATTTCTTTTCAATTTAGTCTATTAATGTGACACATCTAAGTGGGTCAATACAGCTCATTTCTTATATAATAAAATAGTATTGATTCCCATATTATGTCTATTATTCAAACAACACATTAAACACGCCTATAAATGACCAAAAACTTTAGCATTGAAATTATATCTTGTACCTATTATAGCAATGCCAATATATATAGATGGATATTAGTTGTATCAAAGATTGTAATAAAGTAATTGGTACTTTTAAAAATGCATGTGAAACTTATTATGAAATTTGCAAGTGAATGAGAAGAAGAAGTACAAGAACCAAAAGTTTTCAGATTTCAATCAATTTTGTAATTAAAAAACAACACTCTGTTCTGATAAGTTATAAAGAGAACAATAAACTTGTCCTGACGATGAGCCACACTTTCTAGCTCGAAACGCGTCGACAAAGATCTCCCTTTATGTGATTTACGCCGAAGCTCTTCTTACAATTTTAATATTGTGAATAAAATGAACAATTATGAAAACCTACACTCTTTTAAATTTTAATATGTTAGAATATTTTAATGTTAGTAATATGAAATTTGTATAATAATAATATAATATAAAGGTAAAATAAATTTCATATAATTTTACACATAATTATTTCCAAATATTAATACAAATTCAACTTCTTATTTAATTTTAATAAAAAAACAATACTCCCTTACCATTTAGTGAATAAGAAAATAATATTTTAATATAATTACTTTAATAAAAATAATATATTAAACAAATTTAAAATAACCATAATAATAAATTTTAGTGTATTAAAACAATTATATATATATATATATATATAAACAATTAAAAAGCTAAAATTGATGTTCAAAAAGTACATGAACCTTTTTAGTATAAAAAAAATTCAATTTTTTTTATGTAATTTGAGTAAATTTAATAATTAAAAACATTTCATTTTAAAAAATTATTTAAATTAAAAAAATGCGTAAATAACCATATTAGATTATTACATAACTTGAAAATTTTGCATATAAATAAAACCCAATATGTACTTATTGTAAGAGAAAATGATCATATTTAAAATAAAAGTTTGAATTACATTGCTAATGCCTCAACTCACAAAAAAGAAAAGAAAAAAGCATATAGCAATATGAGAATGGTGTTTCGCACAAGAAATAGGACTGGTAAATCCTTTTGTAGGAGCAAAGTTAAGTCCAAGTGACAAATGACTCGATCATTTATTTATTTCAATAAACATCTACAAAATTGATATATCATCTATCTATTCCCATGAGTAACATAATTGATAAATGGCTCAATTACTAAATCGATATATATTTATTTATTTATTTATAAATAAGGGTTGGGTTCTTTATAAATCAAGATCTAGGTTTATTTATACTATGGTCAAAAGATTCTTCTCTCAAGGAACTATCATTCATATTCTATCTTAGTCCTGATGATGGACCTCCTTTGGGGTTTGAAACGTCGACAGAATAAAGACAACACTGTGGATAATCCGGATCATGCTACTCTAGAAAACTACCACAGAAGCTTGAAATCTAACATAACTTCCCTGTACGGAGGGGATACATGGAAGGAGATCTATTTTCTCGAAATATTAAGGATAAAAATTGAGAGGAGAACTGCTGACCTGCAATTTATAAGGGTTGGCTTCTTTATAAATCAAGATCTAGGTTTATTTATACTATGGTCAAAAGATTCTTCTCTCAAGGAACTATCATTCATATTCTATCTTAGTCCTGATGATGGACCTCCTTTGGGGTTTGAAACGTCGACAGAATAAAGACAATACTGTGGATAATTCGGATCATGATACTCCAGAAAACTACCACAGAAGCTTGAAATCTAACTTAACTTCCCTGTACGGAGGGGATACATAGAAGGAGATCTGTTTTCTTGAAATATTAAGGATAAAAATTGAGAGGAGAACTGCCGACCTACAATTTATAAGGGTCGGCTTCTTTATAAATCAAGATCTAGGTTTATTTATACTATGGTCAAAAGATTCTTCTCTCAAGGAACTATCATTCATATTCTATCTTAGTCCTGATGATGGACCTGCTACTCCAGCTACAAAATTGATAAATCATTGAGATGAAAACTATAAAATGGATAAATAGCTCCAGATCATTTAAACACCCACAAGAATCCTTCTTTGTCTCTTTATCTCACCCCCAAACATACACATTCTCTCTCCATCTCTCCCTTATCACTCCCTCTCTCTTTCCACTTCTCACTCGCTATGTATTTCTTCTTCACCCCCTCTCTCCCCCTCCAACTCCATCTCCCTATCCCTCCCTCCAATCCTATCTCTTACCCCATCTCTCTCTCTCTCTCTCTCTCTCTCTCTCTCTCTCTCTCTTTTCCCTCCAACCTTGTCTCTTCCCCCATCTCTGTCTTTCTGTCTCTCTCTCTCTCCAATCATCTCTCTCTCTCTCTTCCCTCTAATCCAATCTCTTCCCCATCACTCTCTCTCTCTCTCTCTCTATCTCTCTCTCTCCAAGTATGTTACTATATCCCTCCCTCTCTCCGTCTCTCTCCTCCTCTCCCCCCTTATCTCTATTTCTCCTTCTTTATCTCTTTATCTCACCCCTAAACATGTACACTCTCTCTCCACTTCTCACTCTCTATGTCTTTCTTCTTCCCTCCCTCTCTCCCTCTCCAACTCCATCTCTCCATCCCTCCCTCTCAATTCCTCTCTCTCATCCTTCTTCTCTCTCCCTTTCTCTCCTACCTCCCTATCTCTTCCCCCATCTCTCTCTCTCTACCCTCCTATCCTCTCACTGTCTCCCTCCCTCTTTCCTTCTCTCCCCCCCCCCCCCCCCCCCCCCCATCTTTGTGTCTCCCTCTCCCTATCTTACTCTTCTCTACCTATCTCACTCCTCTCCCTATCTTAATCTTCTCTACCTCTCTCACTCCTCTCCCTCTCTCTCTCTTCATTTCCACTCTCCCCTCTCATTCAGCTTATCTCGATCTCTCCATTCTCACTCCCCCTATCTATGTCTCTCTCTCTCTCTTATTATGTTACTATATCCCTCCATCTCTCCTTCTCTCTCCTTCTCTCCCCTCTTATCTCTATTTATCCTTCTTTGTCTCTTTATCTCACCCCTAAACATGTACTCTCTCTCTCCACTTCTCACTCTCTATGTCTTTCTTATTCCCTCCCTCTCTCCCCCTCCAACTCCATCTCTCCATCCCTCCCTCTCTCCCCCTCCAACTCCATCTCTCCATCAATCCCTCTCAAGTCCTCTCTCTCATCCTTCTTCTCTCTCCCATCCTCTCCTACCTCCTTATCTCTTCCTACATCTCTCTCTCTCTACCCTCCTATCCTCTCACTAACTCCCTCCCTCTTTCCTTCTCTCTCTCCCCCCTCCATCTTTGTGTCTCCCTCTCCCTATCTTACTCTTATCTACCTCTATCACTCCTCTCCCTCTCTCTCTCTTCATTCCCACTCTCCCCTCTCCTTCAATTTATCTCAATCTCTCCCTTCTCACTCCCCCTATCTCTCCACCTCTATCACTCTCTGTGTTAAGCTTCACAGGACTCTCTCATTTTCGATTTTACATGTCCATTATTCACCCCACAACAAGGGAGGGTAGTACAAGATTCGAACCCAAGATATCCGGTTCGGTGAGACTTCATTCCACAGCCATCACCACTTGAGCTACCCCAAGTGGACAATAATAATTTAATATTAATATTAGGGTTAATAATGGTTTTTTTGCATGGTATGATAATAATTTGGCCCATGGTATTTGGCCCATAGACTTTGCCTAAATAAAAACTCTTTTTTGAGTGTTAGTAAGTATAAAGAGGTTTATGGAGTAAATATAAAAAGTAGTTTTATTTATTTACCATACCTCTTGTTTATTAATATTTTTATTTATTTATCATATCTTTTTTATTTACCATGGTATTTGGCCCCTATGGGCTTGATATATAATTAGATGTTGATTTTTAATATTATTTGATATATTCTTATTTATTTACCATACCTCTTTATACCTCTTTTCTATTTATTTATTTACCATACCTCTTTTATAAATATGGTCTTTGGCCTCGTATTGATGAATTCTTTGATCAAGTGAAGGGAGCGACCGTGTTTCCAAAGATCAGGTTACCATCATATTAGAATAAAGGAAGAAGATATAGCTAAAACAACCTTTAGAACTCGTTATGGGCATTACAAATTCGTTGTATTACCCTTCGGGCTAAATAATGCTCCCGCTACCTTCATGTGTCTCATCAACGGCGTTTTTCATCAATATTTGGATAATTTTGTATTGATTTTTATTGATGATATACTAATCTACTATCAGAATATAGAAGAACATAAAGAGCACCTACGTAATTTCCTGCAAACTTTGAGGGAGAATCATTTGTATGCCAAGTACAACAAATGTTATTTCTTAAAAGAGAAAATCTAGTATCTAGGGCATGTTATTACCAAAGATGGAATTGTTGTTGATCCGGAGAAAATAAAAACTATAATGGAATGGCCAGTGCTAAAGAACGTGGGTTATATAAGATCATTTACGGGTATGGTCGGATACTATAAGCGATTTATTGAAGGATTTGTAAGAGTGGCATATCCCATTACCTCTCTGCAAAAGAAAGGAAAAACTTTTAATTGGACCATGGATTGTCAAAGAAGTGTTGACCAACTTAAACATTTACTTACCACTTCACCCATTTTGAGCATTGCAGATCTGAATAAAGATTATGTGGTTTCACAAATACCAGCAAGTAAGGTGGAGGTTGCTTACTAATGCAGGAGGGAAGGGTTATTACCTTTTAGTCTCGGAAACTTAAGGAGCATGAACAAAAGTATTCAGCCTATGATTTAGAGCTAACAACATAAATTCACGCGTTAAAAATGTGGCGAAACTACTTGATGGGTAAGAAATTCTTATTAATGATAGATCATCATAGTTTAACTAACTATTTTAAGCATCCCACTTTGAATGCTAGGAAATCCCATTGGGTTGCCTTCCTGAGTGAATTTGACTTTTAAATCAAGAACTTGAAAGGAAAGGAGAACCGAGACACGGATGCCTCAAGTTGGAAAGTAAAATGTATTTATGAAGTCTCTTTCAGTGAAATGCGTACCACTTTTAAAGAGAAGATTAAAGACGCAGCAATACAGGATCCTGAATATAAATTTTTATGGCAGCAAGCTAAAATTTTGAACAACAATGAATAGCAGCTGGGGTATGATGTAAATCAAGAAGGTATGCTCATTTATAAAGGAAGAATGTATGTGCCTAACCAGGAAAATATTAAACAATTGATTTTAGACGAACATCATAAAATTCCTTATGCAGGAAATCTCAGATATCAGAAATTAATCACTGCACTCAGAAAGGAATATTTACGGCCTGGTATGAAGAAAGAAGTAGCTGACTATTTGGCTCGTTGTTTGGAGTGTCAACAAGTGAAAGAGGAACATCGACACCCATCTAGACTACTCCACCCATTCCTTATTATGGAATGGAAGTGGGAAAATATTTCCATCGATTTTATTATAGGACTAGCTAAGTATAAAAAGTAGAATGAATCAATAATGGTGGTAGTAGACAAGTTGAGCTAAAACAACCTTTAGAAATCGTTATGGGCATTACGAGCTAGTTGTATTACCCTTCAAGCTAACTAATGCTCACGTGACCTTCATGTGTCTCATGAACATTGTTTTTCATCAATATTTGGATAAGTTTGTATTGATTTGTATTGTTGATATACTAATATACTCACAGAATGTAGAATAACATAAATAGCACCTACGTATTGTCCTGCAAACCTTGAGGGAGCATCATTTGCACGCCAAGTACAACAAATGTGATTTCTTTAAAGATAAAATCCAGTATCTAAGGCATGTTATTACCAAAGATGGAATTTTCGTGGATCCGAAGAAAATAAAAACTATAATGGAATGGTCAGTTCCAAAGAACGTGGCTGATATAAGATCATTTATGGGTCTGTCTGGATACTATAGGCGATTTGTTCAAGGATTTTCCAGGGTGGCATATCCCATTACCTCTTTGCAAAAGAAAGGAAAAAATTTTAATTAGACCATGGATTGTCAAAGAATTTTTGACAAACTTAAACATTTACTTACCACCACACCCATTTTGAGCATTGCAGATCTGAATAAAGATTATGTGGTTTGCACAGATGCCAGCAAGGAAGGTGTAGGCGGCGTACTAATGAAGGAGGGTAGGGTTATTGCCTATGAGTCTTGGAAACTTAATGAGCATGAAAAAACGTATTCAGCCTATGATGTAGAGCTAACGAAGGTAATTCACACATTAAATATGTGGCGACACTACTTGATGGGTAAGAAATTCTTATTAATGATAGATCATCATAGTTTAACTAACTATTTTAAGCAGCCCACTCTGAATGTTGGGAAAGACCATTAGGTCGCCTTCCTCATTGAATTTACCTTTGAAATCAAGCACTTGAAAGGAAAGGAGAACCGAGTCGCGAATGCCTTAAGTCGGAAAGTAAACTGTATATTTGAAGTCTCTTTCAATGAAGTACATACCACTTTTAAAGAGCAGATTAAAGACACAACAATACAGGATCCTGAATATAATTTTTTATGGTAGCAAGCTAAAATTCCAAACAACAATGAACAACAGCTAGGGTATGAGGTAAATCAAGAAGGTATAGTGATTCATAGAGGAAGAATGTATGTGCATAACTAGAAAAATATTAAACAATTGATTTTAGAAGAATATAATAAAATTCCTTATGCACGACATCCCGAATATTATAAATTAGTCACTACACTCACAAAGGAATATTTCTAGCCTGGTATGAAGAAAGAAGTAGTTGAATATTTGGCTCATTGTTTAGAGTGTCAGCAAGTGAAAGAAGAACACCGACACCCAGCTAGACTACTCCACCCATTTCCTTTTCCGAAATGGAAATCGGAAACTATTTCCATCGATTTTATTACAGGACTACCTAAGTCTAAAAAGCATAATGACTCAATAATAATGGTAGTAGAAAATTTGAGCTAAAACAACCTTTAGAACTCGTTATGGGCATTACAAGTTCGTTGTATTACCCTTCAGGCTAACTAATGCTCTCGCGACCTTCATGTGTCTCATGAACAATGTTTTTCATCAATATTTGGATACATTTGTATTGATTTTTGTTGTTGATATACTAATCTACCCGCGGAATATAGAAAAACATAAAGTGCACCTAAGTATTTTCCTGCAAACCTTGAGGGAGAATCAGTTGTGCCCCAAGTATAACAAATGTGATTTCTTTAAACAGAAAATCCAGTATCTAGGGCATGTTATTACCTAAGATGGAATTGTTGTGGATCAATAGAAAATAAAAACTATAATGGAATGACCAATGCCAAAGAACGTGGTTGATATAAGATCATTTATGGGTCTGGCCAGATACTATAGGCAATATATTGAAGGATTTTCCAGGGTGGCATATCCCATTACCTCTCTAGAAAAGAATGGAAAAAATTTTAATTGGACCATGGATTGTCAAAGAAGTTTTGATCAACTTAAACATTTACTTACCACTGCACCCATTTTGAGCATTATAGATCTAAATAAAGATTATGTGGTTTGTACAGATGACAACAAGTAAGGTGTAGGCAACATACTTATGCGGGAGGCAGGGTTATTGCCTATGAGTCTCAGAAACTTAAAGAGCATGAACAAAAGTATTCGGCCTATGATTTAGAGCTAACGGTAGTAATTCACGCATTAAAGATGTGGTGACACTACTTAATGGGTAAGAAATTCTTATTAATGATAGATCATCATAGTTTAACTAACTATTTTAAGCAACCCACTCTGAATGCTAGGCAAGCCCGTCGGGTCGCCTTCCTGAGTGAATTTGACTTTGAAATCAAGCACTTGAAAGGAAAGGAGAACCGAGTCACGAATTCCTTAAGTCAAAAAGTAAACTTTATTTATGAAGTCTCTTTCAGTGAAGTTTCTACCACTTTTAAAGAGCAGATTAAAGACGCAAGCTAAAATTCTAAACAAAAATGAACAACAACTGGTGTATGAGGTCAATCAAGAAGGTATACTGATTTATAGAGGAAGAATGTATGTGCCTAATGAGAAAAATATTAAACAATTGATTTTAGATGAATATCATAAAATTCCTTATGCAGGACATCCCATATATCAGAAATTAATCACTGCACTGAGAAAGGAATATTTATGGCCCGGTATGAAGAAAGAACTAGATGAACATTTGGCTCATTGTTTGGAGTGTCAACAAGTGAAAGCCGAACACTAGCACCCAACTAGACTACTCCATCCATTTCCTATTCCGGAATGGAAATGGGAAACTATTTCCATCGATTTTATTGCAGGACTACCTAAGTCTAAAAAGAAGAATGACTCAATAATGGTGGTAGTAGAAAAGTTGAGAAAATTTCCTCACTTAATACCAGTACAATCTACTTACAAGATCGTTCAAATTGCTAACATATTCATGCAAACTATTTTTAGATTACACAAAATACCAAAGGTTATAATTTACGACCGTGATGTAAAATTTACATCATCTTTTTGGAAAGCCTTATTTTGAGGTTTAGGCACACATTTAGTGGAGTTTGCTTACAACAACAATTACCATATGTCTTTGCAAATGAGTCTGTTTGAGGTGTTATACAAATTAAAGTGAAGGACACCCTCGAGTTGGGACGACCTAGAAGATAAATTAATGCTAGGCCCTAACATGTTAAAAGAAATGGAAGATATGGTTAAAAAAGTATGCTCCAATTTAAAGACCGCTCAGGACTGACACAACAATTTTGCTGACCAGAAGAGAAGTTTTCGGGAATTTTAAGTTGGAGATCATGTTTACGTTCATGTATGAGCCAAGAAGAGTACCCAACAATGGGGAGGGTGTGCTAAATTAGTACCCCAATTTTGTGATCCTTTCCAAATCCTGGCTCGAATTGGACCGGTGGCTTATCAGCTTGCTTTGCCTAGCGATATACGTGTGCATTATGTTTTTCATGTTTATGTGTTAAAAAAATACATATATGATCCTAACCATATAATCAATTCGCAGGATATACAAGTAATTTAGATGAATTCCGGAGGAACATAGTATAATATAAATAAATTGCAAGGCTGACTTCCAAAGGAAAGGGCTGACTAAATTTATTTATTTTTTATACTATGTGTAGGTCGAACCGAAAGGCGAGTTCTTGGTCGAGCACCTAGGTATAATCGATCGAAGAGAAGTAATGCTACAGAAACGAGTTATCACCCAAGTTAAAGTGCAATGGCAACACTTTGGGCCAGAGGAAGCCATCTAGGAAGATGAACAAGTTATGAGGGAGGCTTTTCCAAATCCATTTATAGTAGAGAAACATTAGGATGATGTTTAATCTTGGGGGGGAAGATGTGATGTCCCCAGAAATTGTAAATATTTAATTATTGTAGTTAAACAAACTCAATACTATTATAAGTTTATACATTTATTTATTTTGATTAAGCTATGCAGGAAGTGAAATGTTGTAATAATGAAAATTATGCATTTCTCACATGTCAGGTAGTTAGGATAGGTGGTTACCTATCCTTAACTACTTCCTTGAAGATTTATTCTCAAGGAATGGATCAAGAGGGTATGCATACCTAAGGTCAAGAAGAAAAGAAAGGAGGAAAGGTTGAACTGAGAATGGGAATACCGTGCTGATATGTCAGACTGATCATGAAGCTAAGTCTGGTTAGGATGAGATAGTTGTGGCAAGTTAAGACTGATAGTCTCAAGAAGAAATCCTGCATGTGAGGAATAGCTCAGGGGGAGACTAAGGTTGGAATAGCTGGTCTCACGGTTGGTAGAAAATTAGCAAGTGATTTAAGGTCTGGTATTGAACAGACGACAGGAAATTAGTGAATGTTCAGATAAGTATATCCTTGTGCTATATAGGTAGCAGGCCTACTATATAGTTGAAATATTTATTTTACTCAATTAAAAGAACAACTTGCTCTCTTAAATAAAAGATTTATTATTACTATTTTGCATAAAGAAAATATTAACAAATTTGTTGAAAAAATTAAAGAACAATATATAATCCTCTAAATAGGGATTGCAGGAGATTTAACTTACTATCATAAAAGGAAAACAACTCAGGAATTAGTCCCTTCAGGAAAAGAGAGTAGGAAACCAAAGTGTACGAATAGTACTGCTAAAAACAGAACAAAACATACATAGCTTATAATATTTACATCTTAAATGTTACAATGTAAATAGAATTTTCCAATAATGAAAACGTGTTCAGCATGGAGTCTAGGTTACAATTCTAACACTGAGAAGAGACTAGAACCATTCTAATTATTGTTTTAAACATACTTGAGATAACCATTATAACTCTATGCGAATACAAAATTGCAAAACATCCAAATATTATTCAGACTAAAACATGAATTAAACCTTCAAAACTCTCGGCACTATTATTATATAGGAGTAGCAAATAACTATACAATCTGAAGAACGAGAGTCATTTGGAAAAAGAAACAACAATCCATTCATATATTCGAGGGATTCGCCACATTAAGGCAGGGACTTTCTAGGTAGTCCTCGCAATTAAATCTTGGCCTAACACCCGGTAAAACCAAGAATCAAGTCGGTTTTGATAGACCCAGTCGAACCCAAAAAAAACTTATAAACAAAATAGACAGCTCTTGAACGTCTAGACGAAACCAAATGCCGACAAATCAGTTTATTACAACCAAAGACCATTCAATTTCAAGAAAAATGAGCCTAAGAATGTTGCGAGCTAGAGCTAATAGTTTCAACTGAAGATTTAAATGAAATAGCAAATTCCCTCTTCTAACACTAAACCCCAAGTGGGTATCACAACTTGGGAAATGCACTTTACTCGGCAACCAGGCATGGTTGTAGTCCACAAGGCTCAACATACCAAACAACAAACTTGAACCCCAACATTCATTCCAAACAAGGAAGGGCGATGAAACCCTCCAGTGGTTACCTAAGCAAGAGAAATGAACAAAATTAGAATAGTAAATTTAATAGAGGAAGCAAATAAGCATATACATTTGAGCACATAACTTTGTACCTGGGGATGAATAGTCGTTTAGTCACCACCTCTGAAGATGAGATTCAAACAAGGAATATGGAAAACCTGTAAAGGAGAGAAACCATGAAATTAGTTACAGCAAACAAAATAGAAGAAAATTGTAATGTAAAACCCTACCTGTGTGAAAGACTTGGAGCTCTAGCCTAGAGCCAGTCAACCTTGCTGAAAGCGAGGAAATTCCAAGGAAAATTTGCATCTGAAAGCCATAGAAAAACGAGATTCTTCTTCCACGGTTCGATGTGAACGCTTTCAAGATTGCCATAGATGTGGAGCTCATATCGAGGCCAAGTTGGACAATTGCGCCACAGTCCGAAAACTCCAAAACTGTATTATCGCCAAATCTAGGGTAGCCATACCTTACAATTAGAACTTAAGGTATTATTTAATGCCCATTGTTAAGCCATACGACGATATGTAATGTCAAATTCTCAGAGAATTTCATGTACATTGTTTACTGCAACTTTAATTCCTACATTATAATCTCCTACCAGAGTAAGCCAATTTGAATTACTATTGACCTTCATGAACACCATTACACTTGGTTAGAAATGGAAGTTGTTTTCATATGTTAGTGTACATTGAGAACTAAGAAGAATTGTGACTTGCATATATAATGCATGATACCTCTTAAGTTTGTAAGAACTTCGAGTTGACATAATAAAGTCAAGGCCTATAAGACTATAGCATTATTGCTGGAATATTGAGGGTCATCACATCCCTCATGTAGGGATACATGATGTATAAGGTACATGAAAGGAAGGGGATATCATATTAATTGGTTGTAGGGGGGGGGTCACTGATGCCTCCTAACACACTAGGAATTATGGAAGTAGGTCTTCTCACTCTAAATGAGCCATTTTCATTTGACATCATATGTAGGCTATGTAAAAGGAAAGATGGATTGTTGAAAGGAGGTTCACACACCTTAAGAAGAAGGTTAGTAGACTCCTTGAAATGTGTGCTAAAATTTACCAAATAATTTTCGTTAGTGAATTCAATCTTTGAGGTGTCAAATTCACCTAGATTTAGAGTATAAGCCTTTGTAGCTATATGTGTGTCATATACTAAATCATTGAGCATTATTATTATGGTTCGATATTTTTTAATTTTGATTCTGAGTGTAATATTAATTGACATTAATACACTTAAATAACCTTTGTTGAGAAGGAACCAATTTACATTGGGTTGGGTTTCTATATTGCATATACATAATAAAATAGATATGCACTTTCTTTGATTAGCTAATAGCCTGAAATTAAAGTAGGAGACCATAAAATAGAGTGTGTTTTTAAAATATGGTTAACCAGAAATATAGGTCGAGTCAAAAATAGGTTAGAATTGAAGTGATGACACCCTCATGAAACTCCTAGCTTAGAAATAGAAAAAAACCTCTAAGAATAATACTGGAAGTCAAAGGATAAAGTGATAAGGTAGAAGGAAATTCCCAAAAATATGAGAGGAAGTGTGCATTAGTGATTAGAGACCCTATGGATAAGGTAACATGTACTAATAAATAGGAAATAACCATGCCACTATCGATTTAGTGCCCAGTCACTACCATATTTCATCCTAGGTGGGACTCCCTACTAAAAATTATAAAATGATAAAAATAGAAGCTAATACTAAATGGTAGGGAATGACTAGTAGGTGAAGAGGTCATATGTGGACCTAATTATGTATATGTAAGGCCATAAGTATGCATTTAACCCAACAAAGTTTAGTTTTAGTTTCATAGTGAATAGTTAGTTGGAAATGCATAGAAAAATCCATCACCAATGATGAAAAAACATCGAAATAGGTGCAGGGAATTAGAATGTATCAATTATTAATGTTCCCTATTAGGGTGCATTAAGAAAAATTTAGTTAGATGCTATCTTCTAGTAAGGAGTTAGAAGCACTATAGGTGAAGAAATTATTTGTGCAAATGGACCTTTTCTAGAACTATTGTCAAACATAGGAACATGTGAAGGTAATTAGGTAGAAATAACTGAACATTAATATTTGGGTGGATTGATGGCATCCCTAAAGTAGGAATACTTGATGTCTAAGGTACATGGATGGGAAGGAATGTCTTCTAGATTGGTGGTTGGGAGGGCTATTGATGCCTCTAACCCATTAGGATGGAGTAGGTCATGTCATGCTTGATGAACCATTTTCACTTGAAACCATTATGTAAAAGAGAAAGTGATTGCTCAAACAAGATACACACCATCAAAATCAAACGATTAGTTGGCTCTTTCAAATGTATTTCGATATTGATGAGCTATTTTTTGTCAATGATCTTTGAGGGTTGAAATTTATTTAAACATAGAATATAAGCCTCTACAACTATGTGGTTATCATCTACCAATACACATAGGCATCATTATTATTGGATATCCTTATTGGCATCATTATTATTGGATATCATTTAATTTTACATTTTATAGGCCTCATTTTTTTTTCAATTTAGTCTATTTTATAAGCCCAATATGTACTTTTTTTTCAATTTAGTCTATTTTATAAGCCCAATATGTACTTCATGTAAGAGAAAATGATCATACTTAAAATAAAAGATTGAATTACATTGCAAAGGGGCTAGTGCCTCAACTCACAAAAAAAAAAAAAATAGCATATAACAAATACCACAAATAGGACTGTTATATCATTTTATAGGAGCAAAGCAAAGTCCATATAAAACATGACAAATGACTTGATCATTTATTTATTCCAATAAACATCTCCAAAATTGATATAACATCTATTTATTCCCTTGATGAGTGACAAAATTGATAAATGACTCAGTTACGAAATTGATATATCATTTATTTAATTATTGCAATAAACAGCTACAAAATTGATAAATCAATTATTCATTGAGATAAACACCGACAAGAAAATATAGCATCTATCTATTCCCTTGATGAGTGACAAAATTGATAAATGACTCGGTTACGAAATTGATATATCATTTATTTATTGCAATAAACAGCTGCAAAATTGATAAATCAATTATTCATTGAGATGAACACCCACAAGAAAAAGTGGATCAGTAATTTACGGTTACAATTACAAAACAAAATGGATCAATAACTCGCCCTTACAGCAACAGTAGATAGTCTATCGATCAGTTATGAAGTGAACATGATTGAGCAAATGGGTGGAACAGCAGGAACATGATAAGTAGTAGACAACAAGCAATACATCAGTTATGAGTTGAACAGTCGGCTGGAGCAAATCCAAGAACAGATTTCTGCACATCATACTGAAAGAAGAAATTTTGTTGCAGAAGATTCCCAATTATATTTGGGGACCCATCCTCAATGGATTTGAACCCTACGCATCCCACTCCTTCCTCCACCTCCAATACGTAGTTGCCAGAAGGCGGACTAAACATTTTCCCGCCGCCAAAATCAATTGACAAAGTGGGCAATTTCAGATTCTTCACTCCAGATGTATTAAAGCACAGATCAAACTGCGCGGGATCTTGTGTTGTAGCCCTCGGATATGCAATGGCCGCACCAAGAGCCTTCATTATTACATCATATGCCTCTTTTCTGAAATATGTCAGAGAAGTCCCAGAGTCTACAATGGTCCCACCATTACCGGAATTATTATCCATCTTCCAAGCATTGCTGGATATGGGAAGACTCTTTCCATCAATCACCATTCCTTGGACTCCAACATAATAATTGGGTGTGCCTCCTTTCAGAATAGGGGTATACTGAACGGGCTTCTTTAAAAACTTGGACGACTGTTGGAGAATATCTCCGAAGACCAGCGAGTTTTTCACTGTGAGGGGATTCAGATAGTCTCTTAAGCAAAAAGAAAACTTACCTCCATATAAAGGGAGAGTTTGTTGAGCAAATGAAGTGAAACCTTGACCTAATCCCAGCACCCCTCCGGAGCTCACAGGTGAACCCGCAGGCTGGTTCTCCATTCCACATCCCATCAATACCGTTGTTGCCCCGGCACATTAGCTTTGTCATCCGTGGAATTCAAGGTTATGTTTTCCCTGATATAAGGGCCGCTGGTGGTGGTGCCATCCATGTAACCCTGGCTGTACCTGCACGCCTTCATGGAACCATAACATGTTGTCGTGGGGGCTAGTACAGAAACTGCAGTGCAATCTTTGGAAGTACAGGGAATATATGATAAAGAGGAGGATTTGGTGGATTGGAACGTCGGAAAGGGCTTTGTGGTAGCTGATCCGATATTGGGATTGCAATTCACCCACACAAGATCACTGCCTGTGTCTGGAACCATGAGAACCTTCTGAGGAGGGGTTCCCACGCTGAGGTCTACGAAATAAAGAGCCAAACCCATGTCTAGTGCATTTCAAAGCCTGAAGTTCCGAGCTTCCTGTGATGATAAGTCGAAGTATTATTATTCATGGATTGCGAGGACCTTGTAATTCGCATGGAGTCCACACGTAAAAGTGCCTGTATCATGTCATGCCTGCTTCTCAACTGCTTTTTGTGGATCATTTTCATCTCCATCTTCACACTTATATCTTGACCTCCATTTGCATGTTGCAGCAAGAAGAGACAGTGCAGGATGTATAGCAAGAGAAGCATGCCGTGTTTCGCCATATTTCTGATATGCAGAATCAGTGTCACCCCGAGTATCACCAAATCATTCCATGCGAAAATGGGAGGTCATGATTTAAAATTTATACCAGTTTACATTGACAATAAAACAATAAATTACAACTCCTTTCAATAAACCGTCGGCCAAAATAAAACAAAAACTGTGAGCCTGGTATCAACAACTCCCCAACCGTCTTCTTAATAATAATAAATACAAGTGGACACTTTTTGGTTATTTTATTTTTCCCTAACCATACCCAGTGAAAGTGTTATAATATAGCTCATATATATATTCTATTATTTATTTAGTTATCCAATTTTTTTATTATAAAAAAATGGCTGATTTGTGGCCTATTGTTAAGTTACTTCGCACACTCCGGTAAACTAAAGTAGTAAATAATGGGGCATAAACTAACTAAAGGATTGACGGGATCCCCTATCTCACAAAAATGGGTTTTCATTATAAACTTAAAAGAAATGCTCTTTGCTTTCAAAAATCAAAATCAAAATCAACTTTTCTTACTTTATTTGGCTTTATTATTTTTGCTAAAACCAACATGAAACATCATTAAACTCTTCCCACTATACAACGATATTCTTTCCATATATATTTATATATTTAAAACATGAAATTTGAATTAAAACATGAAATTTGAATTCTGGTTTGAATTTTAAATATATAGATTTTTATTACCATAATTATATGAATTAAATGGCTTATTTAATTAAATGGCTTATAAATATTGTATCAATTTATAATAAACATCAAAACATTTTTTTTAAATAAATCATAAAAATTAATTAAATTATAATTTTATTTAAAATAAAAATTTTATATTTAATGATAAAAATAATTAATGTATAAGTTAAACATGTATAAATTTTTAAAATACATCTAATAAAATTCTTAATTAGGGATTCACCTACACTTTATCATGGAGATTCTTAATTTGTAAATAGGCTTTGCTATAATACTATGAGACAATATCATGGTTTATCGATACCACATGCCAAAAAAATGATACTTCATTTCTCATGATACTTTTTCATATCACAATTTTTTTAATTAATTAATTAAATTAAAAGGGAAAAAAAGATAACTACTTAGGAAATAAATCTTAAGTTTTTATCTGTATATATTTTTAAAAATATTCTACAATATTTTATGGAGGTTAAATTCCTACAATCTACCTAATATAAGTATAGATAGTTAAATTAAAATTCTAAACACGCCTAATTAAAGAAGAAATTATAAGTGGACACATTTATATTTTTTACTATTTTGGTTTTTTTCATAACCACCCAATAAAAATGTTATAATAATTTATAATAAATTCAATTGTTTATTTAGTTAGTTAGACCATGATTTATTAAATAATAATTAATTTTTCCACTCATTAAATTATTACATACACATCTATAAACTAAGTACTATTTATTCCTTACACCTCCATAAACTAAGAAATAGGTTGACAATATCTGGGTCTCACAAAAATGGGTCCATGCATTGATAAATTATTTTTATTAACAAAATTCTTTCAATTCAATGATATTAGTTTTACCATTTTTTATATTCATCTAATAATTTGGCTTTAAGAACAATATGAACCATTATTAAACTTTTCATAATATAATTGTCTAACTACACAAGCATACTCATGAATTTTGACTTCTTTTTTGTTGCATAGAATTTAATTGTATGGATTGGTACAAATTTCCTAAAGAATAGTTCTCCTTCATTTGAAATTAACACAAATATGGCATGAAAAAGGATGATGTATCATGGAGGATGGTGGGGCATTTGTCACTGCTTGCAATGAATGGAGGAGACTTTCCATGCCACCGCCCATCTATATTCCCTATAAAAGCTACTCATCAATTAGAATTCATAGTTATGATAACCTCCATGTTGTAGGACACTCCATCTATGTCTATGTCCACTTATTCTCCTATGTTTAAGGCTATGCTCCAACTCCTCATCATGATGGATACGGCTTGTGCCTTCTCACCTCTGCTCTATTTCCTTTTGGTAATTCCCTTGTTTCCTAGCTCCAAAAGTACCTTTCGTAGTTGTTAGATTAACCAACATAACTCTGCTCTCAATCCTTTATTTTCTTTGGTGTTGGTCCTTTGTAATTCGTACCCCTTATCAATTCATTTACATCACCATTATTCCTCTCCCCACCTCATTTCATTCTCATTGCTATTCCTACTCTATTTCCCCACCATGATGAGGCACAAGGCTCATTGCCAAAGGGAAGTGATAGTCAAGGCACACATGATGGTTCACTTGACATGAAGTTTTTATTAGAATACTTCATCAAACATCTAGCATAAGCCCAAGCCCCAAGGGTTAGCTCAACTAGTCGAGTCTCGTTGCTAAGTACCTCTCCGATCAGGACGTCACGCAGTCAATTCTCCTCGACGCCCTTGGGGTTAGGCCCTGCTGATATGGTCGAAGGGCTTTAAAAGGTTCCCTTCTGGGTTGATTTGCCCAGATTTTCCGTGGATGTAGCGGCCACCCTTGAACCACATCTAAAAAAAAAAATCTAGCATAAGCCCCTAGAGGTTAAGGAGGAGATTATTCATGAGCATCACTATCGTTTGAATTCTAATATTCTTGCAAATATTGTAGCTTGGGTCTCAGTTACTAGCCATACTTATGGATGCCAAAGCCAATACCTTTTCACTATTGACTTATTATAGAAGATGAATTCTATGTTGGGAAAAAGTATCCTTGAGACAAGTTATGTGAAGAATGAAATTCTTCTTATGTTAGATGGCATGCAAGTGCTACTAAAGGATATAGATCACCATGTAGAAGCTAGTCTTGCCCTAGGAACAAGTCCAAGAGCTATTGATGAAGCCTAAGTCACTCTTATAGAGGTGGAGCCGTTAGAATCCTCCTCATTTTGTACATGCATACTAATCATTTGGCTCCTTTATTTGTAAGATTTAGTTATATCTACTAGCATAGGCAAGTTTAGGAATCTCAAACTCCTTACTCTTTCCATGTTATGCACTTGTTATACAACCACATTTTGTTTTATTTTGAACCTCGATGCATCGCTAATGGTTTGGTCATTTGAGTGGCATACCAAATTCCTTTCAGCATATGATTTGATAAATGATCAATGAAGTTAACTTCTCACCTTGCCCCCCACCACACCCACCCTACCCATAGAGATGGCTAATGCAAGAGGTCAAATGAGAGTACAAATGGTTGACTCTGGAACAACATAAATGTGAACTTGGTAGCTTGGACTAAAGAACACTATTCATACATGGTGATGACGGGCAAGGCATCACCATAACCCATGTAATCAGCAGGGTCACAGACCTAGTGAAGTATTGACTTTGGGTAAGGAATTACTTAACTAATCTTGATGGTTTGGCTCTGAAGGTAGGTGGAGAAAAATTGTAAGTTAATGACTCAAACATATGTCATGTTTAAGGGTGTTTGATGGCTACCTTTGTTGATCCGAATTGGATCCTAGAACACTCTTTAAGTTTTCATGAACTCTATAAAATTCATGCCAAAGTTTCAAAGTCTTATAAAGATTGAGCTTATCAGAGATATCCTTGTAACAGTTGCGATTTGTGATCAGCATGGAGCAACGAGGACCCTCGGTCAAGCGCGTAGACCATCGGCCCATGGTAACGCACGTTGTCACGAATTAGCAGAACAGAAGGTCATTTCAAGAAACAGGGGCAGTTTCTGATCGCAGGGCAAACCCCTCAAAGAAGGAAAATCCCAAAGCGCCCAGACCCAAAAAATCATGAAATGCAATGGATATCGTGCTGATTCCATCAGAAGCGGGGCCCACAAAAACTGGCAAAATATCGGAAGGGTTTCGAGTGGTAAGCAGTTTCAACCGAGTCCCGCCTGATGCCACACAATGGGTGCCACGCGTCCGGCGAAAGAGAGAGAAAACAACTCACATCGAACAGGTAAACATCATGTTACTTACCCGCCCGATATGGACGGAGAGCATAGGATCTGGAGGCTCCAGATCGACGGCGGAAATGCGTTCCAATGGATGGCCGGACCTGATGAGGTAAACAAACAGAGTTGTATAGGATTTGAAGTCCAACGTGGATGATGTGTTGGCAGAAGGACGTGTTTTGCAGGCATTCTTGGAGTTAACAGAATCAACGGTCGTTTTGAAAACATCCAAGAGAACTGACACTCGGTTTGTTATGAAACAAGTGGCCACCTCCCTGTGAGGTGTTATATAGTGATGATGATGCAGAATAGATGAATTCAAACGGGCAGAGGCAGGGGAACTAGAAAGCTGGGAAGCGGAAACGAACAGTCATAAAGCAGATTGGCTTTAAAGCCATGAACTGAGAGAGAGAGACAAGTAAGTTAGAAGCAGAAAGTTGAGAGCAAAGAACAGAGAGAAGAAGTCGAGCTGACCTACATGAGCAAATTCAGCATCAAGTCAGAGACAGAGACAGAGAGAGTCAGAGAGTTTGTGTACTCCAGAAAAAGGCTTGAGAGGTTCAAGAAAACTCCTCTGTAAATGCCTGTCATGTATTGAGTCTCAGATTGGACTCATACCATTGTGACCCATAGGAAGTCGAGAATCAATAAAGAGAGTTTGTGTACTCCAAAGACTTAGGGAATCCAAGTACAGTCTTGCTGATTTCTATCTGTTGAGTGAGACTCAAATTGAGCTCACTATTGTAAAAATTCTGCTTTGAAAACATAATAGAGAGGCCACCACTGAAGGCTGGACCAGGAGATGTAGCCCAGGAGTATTGGGTGAACTCCTTATTAAACTTGTTGTGTTTATATGTTTTGCCTGTTGTGTTTTCTCTAACTACTTCAGTGTCTGTGTATTTTGCAATCTTATCGATCCGTTGCATAAAGTAACATAGGCACATCCATGCACATGAGTCTGTAATACCTTATTTTTTGTCTTCAATTAATTTCAGATCAAGTGGTATCAGAGCTCTAGGTTGTTAAGGTTAGACAGGCTTATGCTGGATTTTGTTGTTGAATGCTAACTAGGACAAAGCTCAAATAAGGAGAAGGAGAATTGGTTGAAGCTAACCAAGAAGTTGGAAGAGTCTACCCTAAGAGGAAAATGGCAGAAGAAAGTCCCTTGGAATTAGACTCCGAGTTCATGGATAGTTTCATGACCATGAGAGCCATGGTGGAGGAAATGTATAGAGAATTTAAGAAAGGTAGAGATGAAGATTCATCAAACTCCAAACAAGATAAAGGAGTAGAAGAATCTCTCCTCCATGACCATTCTAAAGGAAAAGGGAAAGAAGAAAAGTTGCCCACACCTCCTAATAACCCTGAAAATAAAAAGAAAACATCTTTAATTAAATTAGATGTTAAATTTGATTTGTCGATATATGATGGAGAGTTGAATGTAGAGAAGCTGGATAATTGGATTAGACAGATTGATGTGTATTGCAGGGTGCAAAGCATTGATTCAAACAAAAGTAAGATTTAGCTAGCTAGCCTACGCCTTGGAGGCACTACCTTGGTATGGTGGGAAGGCAGGACACAATCTGACATGAAGAACCATGGTAAAATCCTTTCTGTCTGGAGTGAATTTGTTTCTGCAATTAAAAAGAAATTCTATCCACTAGCTTATATGTAGCAAGCCATGATGAGTTGGCAAACTCTTCACCAACTAAAAGGGCAAAGTGTACAAGATTACACTCAAGAATTTAGAAAAAGAGCTTTGATTCTAGGAATTTCTTTAGACTCACCTGAAACTCTGCTGAAGTATATAGGTGGTCTACATAGCTATTTAAACCACACCATTCTCATGTTTAATCCCACTAGCATAGATGAGGTATCTGTTTAGGCTACACATCTAGAGGCTAGAGGCAAGAATGTGAACCCAGAAGTTGGGGGATCATCAAAACCCACTGCAAGCAAAAACAAGGAAAAGAAAAAGCAGAAATGGAAAGAGAGGAAGACAAATGCTATACAAAAGACCAAGCCTTTGTACACTCACTACAAGAAGGATGGACATGATGATGAACACTGCTGGATTCTGCATCTGGGTCTGAGACCCAAGAAGTTCGATGGCAAAAAGAAGAAGATTGTTGCAGCTATTCAAAAGGATTTGGGGTCGGAATTAGGAGATGAAACAACAATTGCAGCCACAGGTATAAAAGGTTGTCTGCTTTAGAGAATGCAGAAATCAAGAAGCAGGTACAGGAGCTGCTCGAAAAAGGGTTCATAAGACCTAGCACATCACCATGTGGGTCTCCAATTGTCTTGGTGAGAAAGAAATATGGCTCATGGAGAATGTGCATTGATTACCGAGCACTAAATAAGATAACGATCAAAAATCATTATCCCCTTCCTCGCATAGATGATCTATTAGATCAGTTGAAAGAAGTTGTTTACTTTTCCAAGTTGGACTTGCATAGTGGCTACCATCAGGTCAGAGTTGCAAAGCAAGATGCATGGAAGACTGCTTTCAAAACAAAGCAGGGATTGTATGAGTGGTTAGTTATGCCTTTTGGCTTAACTAATGCTCCTGCTACTTTCATGAGAGTAATGAATGATGTACTCAGGCCTTTTATTGATGATTTTGTCATTGTATATTTAGATGACATTCTTATATTTAGTAAAACATGGGAAGAACATTTGAAGCATGTCAAGCAAACTCTAGATGTTTTGAAAAGAGAAAATCTCTATGTTAATCTCTCAAAATGTGAATTTGGCAAAACATATTTGAATTATTTGGGTCATATTGTAGGGGATGGTGAATTGAAGATAGATCCCTCTAAGGTTGCAGTCATTGTAAACTGGCCTAAACCCAAATCTGCTACAGAAGTTAGAAGCTTCTTAGGAGCAGCACAATATTGGAGAAAGTTTATTGCTAACTTTTCCTTGATTGCAGCTCCCTTACATGCTTTAACCGGATTGAACAAGGTGTTTCAGTGGGGAGGCAAACAATAGAAAGCCTTTGACACCTTAAAAGAAAAGATTAGTACAGCACTAGTACTAGCACTACCTGATCTTCAAAGACCATTTGAGATTGAAACAGATGCGAGTGACTATGCCATGGGAGCAGTGTTGATGCAACATGGTAAAGCCATATGTTATCATTCTGAGACATTTAATTCTGCAGTAGTTAACTATCCCACATATGATAAGGAATTGTATGCATTAGTATAGAGTGTGAAAAAGTGGAAACATTATTTAATGGGCAAAGAGACAGTTATACATACTAATCATCAACAACTTCAATATTTACACTCCCAAACTAAGTTGCAGCAAGCAAGACACTATAGGTGGTTGGGTTTTCTACAACAATTTCATCTTGTCATCTGATATAAAAAGGGCATACACAATAAAGTTGCAGATATGTTGTCCAGACCAATCATAAATGCATCTACTGTACTTAAGCATAATTCAGTATTGCATGAAAGCTACATTGAATAGTATGCTCAAGATATAGATTTTAAATATGTATATGCAACTTTAAGTCACGGCAAACAAGTAGAAGAATTGGATTATCATGTTAAGGACCAACTCTTGTATCATTTTGGAAAGTTATGCATTCCACAAACTGAAAGAGTAAAGATAATTCGAGAAGCACACACTTCTCTAATATCAGGTCACTTTGGTGTAAGTAAAACAGTTGCACAGCTACAAAGATTTTGTTATTGGCTAAAAATGAATGAGACAGTTTCTAGATATGTAAGAGGGTGTACTATGTGTGCTAAAAGCAAGCCCAACAATAGAAAACTAGGCTTGTACACTCCATTACCAGTTCCTTCTCATCCTTGGGAAAGTGTTTCCATGGACTTTGTTGGGGGACTGCCTAGATCGGGAAAGGGTCATGTCTATTTATATGTTATTATGGATAGGTTCAGCAAAATGTGTATTTTAATACCTTGTAACAAACAGATTATAGCTAAACAAATAGCAAAGTTGTTCTTTTAGCATGTATGGGTTCATTTTGGATTACCCACTTCCATTGTATCTAATCGCGATTCTCGATTTGTTGGGAAGTTTTGGTCGAGTCTGTGGGAATTGATGGACACCAAACTGAAGAAGAGCACAGCCTTTCATCCACAAACAGATGGCCAAACAGAAGTGGTCAACAGGACAATGACCCAGTTGCTTAGAGGCTATTGCAGCAAGCATACCAATCTTTGGGATGAACATTTATGTTATGTGCAACATGCTTACAACTGTGCTAAACATTCTTCTACACAAAGATCTCCTTTTGAGACCTATTTTGGTTTCACACCAAGGTCTCCCTTGGATTTGTCTTTGTTAAAGGCATAACGGTTGATGGACACAGTGATTTGGACAAGGCAACCAAGTTCATTGAACAAATCCAAGAGATTCACCAGGCAGTACAGGAACAGCTGGAAAAGAGCCAAGCCAAGTACAAGGCACGACATGACAAGCATCGGATTGAGCATAGCTTCCAAGTTGGTGATCAAGTCTGGCTATATATCAGCAAAGACAGAATGCAAGGTGAAGGTAAGAAGTTGAAGCCAATAAGGTATGGACCTTTCAAGATACTTGAGAAAATTGGTGAGAATGGTTTTCGCCTTGATTTGCCAACTTACATGCACATCTATTTGGTAGTTAATGCAGAAAGCTTGAGACTATTTGAACCTTCATTGATTGAAGATCCCGAAGAGCAGAGTCAGTTACCTTCTATTGATGATTTGTTACCTAAATATCTCAATGAATTGCAGGAAGATACAGTTCTGGATAGGAAGGTGAGAACTACACACAGAGGGGATGTTGAGTACATCAGGATTAGACTCAAAGGTTCAAAACCAAGCAGTGAAAAATGGATAGAAATTGGGCAAGCAAGGAATTTGTACCCTCACTTGATTGATGCTTAAAAACCAACTTTTGGTGGTCCAAAAGCTTTTTCAGTGGGAAGGCCATGATCCGAATTGGATCCTAGAACACTCTCTAAGTTTTCATGAACTCTGTAAAATTCATGCCAAAGTTTCAAAGTCTTATAAAGATCGAGCTTATCAGAGATATCCTCGTAATAGTTGCAATTTGTGATTAGCGCGAAGCAACGAGGACCCTCGGTCAAGCGCGCAGACCGTCGACCCATGGTAACATGCACTATCACGAATTAGCAGAACAGAAGGTCATTTCAAGAAATGTCGGCAGTTTCTAATCACAAGGCAAACCACTCAAAGAAGGAAATTCCCCGAGTGCCTGGACCCGAAAAATCATGAAATGCAACGGATATCACACTAATTCCGTCAGAAGCGGGGCCCACAAAACCTGGCCGAATATCGGAAGTGTTTCGAGCGGTAAGCGGTTTCAACCGAGTCCTGCCGATGCCACACAATGGGTGCCACACGTCCGGCAAAAGAGAGAGAAAACCGCTGACATCGGACAGGTAAACATCATGTTACTTACCCGCCCTATATGGATAGAGACCATAGGATCTGGAGGCTCCATATCAATAGCGGAAATGCATTCCGATGAATGACCAGTCCTGACGAGGTAAACAGACAAAGTTGTATAGGATTTGAAGTCTGACATGGATGAAGCGTTGGTAGAAGGACGTGTTTCGCAGGCATTTTTGGATTTAACGGAATAAACAGTCATTTTGAAAACATCCAAGAGAACTCACACTCAGTTCGTTATGAAATAAGTGGCCACCTCCCTGTGAGGTGTTATACAGTGATGATGATGCAGAACAAAGGAATTCAAATGGACAGATGCAGGGGAACCAGAAATCCAGGAAGCGGAAATGAATAGTCAGAAAGCAGATTGGCTTTAAAGCCACGAACTGACAGAGAGAGAGACAAGTAAGTTAGAAGTGGAAAGCTGAGAGTAGAGAACAGAGAGGAGAAGTCGAGCTGACCTGCAGGACCAAAGGCAACATCGAGTCAGAGACAGAGACAGAGAGAGTCAGAGAGTCTGTGTACTCCAGAAAAGGCTTGAGAGGTTCAAGCGAACTCCTCTATAAATGCCTGTCATGTATTGAGTCTCAGATTGGACTCATACCATTGTTACCCATAGGAGGTCGAGAATCAATAAAGAGAGTTTGTGTACTCCAGAGACATGGGGAATCCAAGTACAGTGTTGTTGATTTCTATCTGTTGAGTGAGACTCAAATTGAGCTCACTATTGTAAAAACTCTGCTTTGAAAACATAATAGAGAGGCCACCACTGAAGGCTAGACCGGGAGACATAGCCCAGGAGTATTGGGTGAACTCCTTATTAAACTTGTTGTGTTTATATGTTTTTCCTGTTGTGTTTTCTCTAACTACTTCAGTGTTTGTGTATTTCGCAATCTTATCGATCCGTTGCATAAAGTAACATAGGCACATCCATGCACATGAGTCTGTAATACCTTATTGTTTGTCTTCGATCAATTTCAGATCATTTGTAGAATAAATATAGATAATACTTTTGTAAGTCATTCCCTTATTCTTTCATATGGTTGATCCTATTTATTTTATTATGAGCATGAAAGAGAAGAAAAGTGAGCTTGGTAGTGTCTTTTCATTCATTTTTAATAAGCCTTAAAAAGAGATAGAAATATACTTGTATATTTTTATTTCTTGTAAGGTTTTTATGAGCCCGAAAAAAGGGTGAAAATGTGTTCATATACTTCCCATGTTTTAATAATCATGATAAAGAAAAAGAGGTTGCCCTTCGGCTTTCATGTGGGATAATGGGGAGGAAATGGTAGGAAGGAACTTGAGACTTTCATTGGTTTTTGGTTATTTAAAATTTTTCTAACCAAACTTAATAAAAGTGTTTAATGGTTCATCAGAAATTTAATTATTTATTTAGTTAGTTAGGTAACATTTCATGGAAAATGGTAGATTTGTCTACTTATTAAGTTACTCCATAGAGTTACATTAACTAAGTACTATTATTCCTTACACCTCCATAAACTAAGAAATGGGTTGGTGATATCCCTTATTTCACAAAAATTGGGGCTTTTAGCATCAAATTTGAGATCAACCCAGTTATAAAATGAAATGAAATTATATTTAGTAGCAAATTTCATTGGCTTTTATGGACATTAGTTTTACCATTCTTTATATTCATCTAATATCTTTATTTAACATCAAAATCAACATTTGTTGCTTGATTTTACCTTGTTATCTTGGCTAAGACCAACATGAACCATCATTAAGCTCTCCATAATACAATTGTCTTATTACACAAGCATACTCCCTGCACGTATATTTAAGATATGAATTTTGAGTTATTTTTCATTGCATATAATTTAACTATATGGATTAGTACAAATTTCCTTAAAATAACTCTCCACGATTTTAAATTAACACCAATATCGAGTGAGAAGGGATGATATACCATAGGGGTGGTGGTGCCTATGTTACTCCTTGCAATGAATGGAGACTTTCCACACCATCTCCCATCCATATCTCATGGAAGCTATGAAATTTAGGTGAGTTACCTAACTGATGTTGATGGTTTGGTTCTGAAGCTAAGTGGAGACAGACTATAGGGTAATGACTCAAACATATGCCATGTTCAAGGGTGGTTAATGGCTACCTTTGAGAATAAAGATAGACAATACTTCCCCAAGCCACTCCCACATTCTTTCATATGGTTGATCCACTTCATTGTATTGTCAGCATGAAAGAGAAGACAAGTGAACTTGGTAGTGTCTTTTTCATTTAGTTTTAACAAGTCTAAAAAAGAGATAGAAGTATACTTGGATATTTATTTTTATCATAAGGTTTTTTATGAGCTTGAAAAGGGGTGAAAAAAATTTCATATGCTTCCCATGTTCTAATGATTGTGAGAAAGGAAAAGAGGTTTCTTTTCAACTTTTGTGTGGGATAATGAGGAGGAAAGAACATAAAGGAACTCGAGACTTTCATTATTTTTTGGTTATTTTATTATTTTTTAACCAGAATCATTAAAAGTATTTAATGGTTCATTAGAAATTATATTATTTATTTAGTTAGTTAGGTAACTTTTCATGGAAAAATGGTGGATTTTTCCACTTATTAAGTTACTCCATACACTTTTGAAAATAAGTACTATTATTGCTTACACCTCCATAAACTTGTAAATGGGTCGACAGTGTCCCTTGTTTCACAAACAATGGGGTCTAATACATCAATTTGAGATCTAGCTTAGTTATAAACTTAAATTATATTATCTTTATTAGAATTTCCCTTGGCTTTCATGGACATTAGTTTTATCATTCTTTGTATACATCCAATAACTTTATTTAACATCAAAATCAACTAATGCTACTTGATTTTCCTTTATTATCTTGGCTAAGAACAACATGAACTAGCATTAAGCTCTCTATAATACAATTTTCTTACTACACAAGCATACTCTATGCACATATATTTAAGGCATGATTTTTTACTTCTTTTTTGTTGCATAGAATTTAGCTGTATGGATTAATAGAATTTTCCTTAAAAATAGCTCTCCATGATTTTAAATTAACACCAATATCAAGTGAGAAGGGATGACATATCATATCGGGTGGTGGGGCCTATGCCACTCATTGCAATGAATGGAGGATAATTGTCATGCCATCCCCCATCCATATGTCATGGGAGTCATGAAATCCTCCAAGATCTAGGGCACTTCATTTATGTCACCTATTTGTTGTCATCAACCATTCACATCTTCTCATATTTCAAGTTATACTCCCCCTCCTCGTCACAATAGAGACAACTTAGTCACTTTCGATTCCTTTGCTGACTTCGCCACAATGGGCCCAGTGAATGTTTTTACTTGAGGTCCTTGGCTTAGTTTTATAGCTCCATCCGTGGATTTCAAAGGAGACAATTAACACACATAACTTTGCTCTTGATCTTATGTACTCTTTGGTGGTCATCCTTCATAGTTCTAACACCTCAAATTTTCATTTTCATCAATATTCCCACTCCCATCACCATGTTGAGTCAAGAGGTTCAATTCCATATGGGAGGTGACAGTTACAATGCAGTGGGTCATTCACCTACCAGGTTCAAAGCTAAATCCTCAGCAGAAAGGTTTCAAGATCAGACTCCATCAAACATCTACCATAATCGCTTATAGGTTGAGGGGTATATTATTTAAGAACATTACTACCATTCAAAATCTTAAATTCTTGTAGATATGGTAGCTTGTCTTCATATTACTGGTCATGTTTATGGGTTCTAGAACCAATACCTTTTCATTATTGACTTATAATAGTAGATGAATTCTCTATTGGGAAAAGTTCTCGTTGGGAGAAATTATGCAAATAATGAAATTCCTCTTATGTTAGATGTCATGCTAGATAGATCCAATCACAAAACTAATTAGATTCAATCACAAATTTGACAACTATAATCTCCAACCATGTAAATTAAAAAGAGTAATCACCTCATCTTTATAATTTATAAACTATTACAAAGAATTTTGAGCCTTAACACAAATTGCAAATATCCATAAAATACTTGCATTGTGTTAATGTTAAAAAACTTGTTCACAATTGATACTTATAATATCTTATACAATTATGACTAGGCAAATTGATATCCCAGTCAACCTTTTTCAATTCAAAATTATATTATTTTATTATAAGGTAAAATATAAAAACCATGTAAAAAATCTTCAAAATCATGCCTTAATGTATGTGGTTACCAAAAATATATACACCATGCTCTAACATTTTCTTTTCTACTAACAATTCTATTATCATGAATTGAGCATCTAACATGCTACCCTTTAGCTTTAATTAATAATGAGAACAAGTTATATATTCTATAAAAGGCACCTAGTACTTACTCTTGGCCCAAATCCTTCTCTTACATGTAGTGGCACACACCCACATGCATGAGCACAACAAAAAGCATGTCATTAGCAAGATTTCAATCTTAGTGGACTATATATTACCTATTTTCTTTCATCGACCCAACCAAGAACAACTATTTTCTTAGAAATAATATTTAATGAATCATCCACTCTAAAATAAAAATTCATCTCATCATCACTTGTATGTAGTAGAGGGTGTTTTTATACATATTTTCTCTTTTTTTCAAACTCTGTTAAGCCCTATATAACCACCATGTTTACCCTAAAACTGGGATTATTAAGCCCTATATATTAAGTGATTATATTTGTATTTTTATATTGAGTTCCCTTTTATTACATATAATTTAACTATTGGGGACAATGTCACTCCTTGCAATGAATGTAGAAAATGTGCCACACCATGCCCCATCCATATTCTCTAGAATTTATGAAATCATGAATGCTCTAGGGAACTGCATTTATGTCACCTTATTGTTGCCACCTGTGTTCACTTCTTCTGAAATGTTTCAAGTTATACTCATGCTCCTAATCATGATGGAGAAGACTTCCTTCTTCTTGACTTCCCTCTACAATATGGATATTTCAGTGTCTTTGCATTCCTTAGCCAAAAACCATTATTTCCTAGCTTGGTTTCCTAGCTCCAATCATGGCTTCAAAGGGAATAGTTAACAAGCATAACTTTTTTTGTGATCCTTTGTTCCTTGGTGCTTAATCTTTGCAGGTCTCACCCCTCATATTTTCATTCTCAATCATTATTTTTTCTCCCACCACCATGATGACTCACAAAGCTCAAGGTCACAGGGAAGTTGTTAGTTTTAGGTTCACATAGGGTGGTGCATTGTACCATGAGTAGACTTCACTTGACATCTAACACCAACTCTGGGAGGTTAAGGAGGAGATTATTCAAGAACATGACTATCATTTAGAATCTAAAATTCTTGTAGATATTATATCTTGGGTTCCTAGTACTACTATTTTTCATGGGCCCCAAAACCATTACCTATACACTATTGATTTATAATAGCATATGAATTTTATATTAGGAAAAAAAATCCTCGAGAGAAATGATGCAAAAGGTGAAATTATTCTTATGTTAGATGACATGCATTACAACTCAAGGATATGGACCACCTTGCAGAGCATATTGAAGCCATTATTTCCCCAAGAATAGGTCCAAGAGCTAATGGTCAAGAAGAATCACTCATATATGGGTGGAGCCCTCAATACCCTCCTAATTTTATGAATCCATACTAAGCCTTTGGCTCTTAGTATGTAGTTTTAGCAAATCTACTAGTATAGACAACTATAGGAATCCCAAACTCCTTGTTATTTTCTTATTATGGACTTGTTATATAGTCACATTTTGTTTCATTTTGAACTTGAAATTTCTAAAAACATAAACCCTAATGCACTCCATTGGTTTGGTTTCCAAAGTGGCATACCAAAGGCCTACAGTAGGCCTTTGAGCATATAATTTGTTAAATGATAAACAAAGTTATCTTGTCCCCTATTACCACCCTAAAAAATAATAGTGGCCAAATTTTAAGAAATCATCTCAACTAACTTTAGTACTGAATGATAACGCGCATTCTTTTTTTTTTAATAAAAAAATAATCTCATTTTACTATATAAATGAATTAAAACTAGCTAGTTCTAATCTCAAATTTGGCAAGTACAATCTCCAACCATGGAAATTAAAAATAGTCATCCCCTCATCTATGTAAATTATAAACTATTACAAATAATTTCAATCCTTAACACAAATCACAAACATCCATAAGGTTTTGGAATTGTATTAATGTTCATTACTTGTTGTTCACAATTTTTATTTACATTACGTGATGTAATTACAACAAGGAAACTTGATCATCATAGTAAACATTTTCAAATTTAAACTTATATAATGATATTATAATGTAAAAGATATAAAATCTTAAAATTATTCAAATTCATGCCTTGATGTATGTGATTATCAAAAATATTTACATTACTGACTTATAGTTATCTGACTTATTAAATGAGCAGTATTACATCATATGAAAAGTAGATTTGACATGTAAACAACATTCAACTACAACCTTAAAATCAACACACAAAAGAAACATGTGTGGACACCAAATATAATTGGCAACCCATAAAGGGAAAAACCAAAAAATTGTTGTTTTGATGTAAAGCAAGCATCCACTCCCTTTTTAAATAATCTTTTGAGGGCTCCATCCTATTGAAGGATGTAACTAGTGTCGGCCTTCATAATTGTATTTGTCAAAAGAAAGAAAAATATTTTCTTATTGTTAAAATAAGTTGACTGATTAAAGCATGGGTTTCATGCTTGGGTCAATGGTCAATACGTCAAGCCTCCATTTTAGGCTTCTAGGATTATGTCTTGAGTCATTGTCATAATTATTATATTCTAGACCCTTCTTGGGATTTTATGTCAAGAAAGAAAAAATATTTTTTTGTATATTCTCCTCCTCCACTAAGTCGGCTTCCTTATCCTTCAAGTCCGCTTCCTAATCCTTCAAGTCAGCATAAATATGGAGATTCGAGATAATATATATAAGAATGTATTCAACCTATTGAAGAATGAACACGAGACATTCGATCTGAAGCTAAGCAATAGACAATAAGTGTGAGATACTAGAAGGAGAAGCCTATATTATGATAAGAAGAAGGGAAGCTTAAGCGAAAACCTGAAGATACTGGTCCTCTGCCACATGTGTGAATTCTTTGAAATATTATAGGGCCAAAAAAGTGCAGGAAGACTACAAATTGTAAGAAGATGAAGAGAGGGATCAAAACCCTAGTTTGCATGATATTTTCCTTGACTTGATACTTGACAGTTTGACTTAGGAAGATGACTTGGTGGAGTGAAGGAAGTTGTTTGTTTTGGTCTTGGGTCCTTGTTGTCTCAATCTAATTTGAATCTACCAGTGGAAGAGATTGGTTGAGTTTTCCCCTTCATAGGGGTTTTCCCTACCTGAGTTCCTATATCTTGCGTTCTCTCATTGTCTTTGAAGTTTTGGGAATTGTCTCGATGATGAAAAATGTAATAAAAAAGAAGAATTAATAACTAATCACAATAAATTATCAAGTAAAGGAGAAATCAAATTAATAAGAAGCCCTAACTATGCTACCATAGATTTCTCAACATGGTATCAAAGCTAAGGTCAAGGTTAAAGGCAGCTAGAAGATCACTGATGATTAGAAATCAAAAGCATCATGTGAAGGCTTCAAGACTGATCTACCTAGAAGGAGGATCGAATTAACATGACTCAATTCTAAAATTGATTAGACCACAAATCTGGTTAATTAGGAACATAACTAGACCCTAAATTACAGCAGTTGAAGAAAGCCAAGTATCATTTTCGAGGACCAAAAGTGTGGTATACAATTTTGGACCAAGTCGAGTCTCATGTGAAAAGGATCGAACCTTTGTTCATGATTTCAAAAATTTGTAATAATCCCAAAATCTAAAGTTTTGAAGTTAACACAGGATTAAGGTGACCAAGTTATATTTTGAGGACTAAAGCTAGTCCTTAAAGACTGCATAGTAATTAAAGAATACTTAACTATCCAAAAGCATTTATAGGATTGACAGAAAGCTACAGTCTCTCTAAATTTGAAGGATTCGAGACCCATGTAGATTAAGGATGAGAATTTGAGTTTTTTGCCTCAATAGTTACATAAAAGTTAACCGAGGACGATCTCATGTGAGAAAATATAGTCCATCAATCTTGGGAAACATTGAGAGGAACTAAGGTCTACAGTCCTTATGGAGAAGCAATATATGTCAAGGAAAGGTCAAAATAAAAGGCTAGTAACAGCTTATCCCCAGTACACTCAAAATAAAGTATCTAACATTTTGAGACCAGCTTGAAGTTTTTATCTAACTGTTTTGGAGAATTTAGCATCTACAGATAAATACTAATTCACTAGAAAAGTAGTTATTCCTAGAACAACAGTTTCAAGTGTTTTAGACTTTTCCTATAAGAAATAGATAAGAAGAGAGCATAGAAGGCCTACCTGTAGTTCCACTTTCCTCTCTTCTTATCTATTTCTTATAGGTAAAGTCTAAAACACTTTAAACTGTTGTTCTAGGCACAACTACTTGTCTAGTGAATTATTATTTATCCGTAGATGCTAAATTATCCAAAACAAATTGGCGACCATACTGGGGAAACTATCACCTTTTCTAGTAGCTTATTCACCTCCTAAGGCATTCTTGTAGACCCTATTTTTTTTCATTGATTGTATTTCAGCTCTTTTGCATTGAATTTTGGTCAAAAATTGAGGTTAGATGACTCTTGAGTGGCCTCTCAGAAATCAGCGTAGGCTTGGTCAGGGGACAGTGCTCTATAGAGCACCCTTGAGTGAGAGATAGTTCTTTGCAGTGCAGTTAGGCCCTCTTTGACCTGCGTTGATCAACCTTAGGTCAAATTCCCACCTTTGGAAAGTGTTTTTTGCCAACTTTTCTCTATTTGTTTGCTTGCTGATTGATCAATGAACATCATGTCTCAGAGAACAAATTTTTATCTTCTTTGCCAACCCTAATTTGATTTGATTGATTAATGTTTCTTTAATGTTTTCTTTGTCATTATTAGTCTATAGTCAAAGTTAGAATATAGTCGATTAATCTTTATTCGAAATAAAGTGTCGTAAAGTCTTCTCTTCCTTCGAAACAGAACTGTCGTAAAAGTCTTCATTCTTATGAAAGATTGATTAATTGTATGTGCATATTTCCTTTTTTTTTCATCATAACATTAAGGGATTCGAAAAGAAAAACTTGCATCATTCATATTGTATTTTGTGAATGCTTGAAAGGATTAGCTAGGAAAATTGCATTAGATGTGCTCTTTGCTCTTTGTCAAAATTTGATTACTCTATCCCTACTAGCTAAGGATTTTCATTGTTAAATTGAATGGAAAGAGTGCTTATCATATTATTTGCATTTTAGGAATTGAAAACACACATCACATGGTGAACCTTGAAAGGCAAATTCTAAAGAAGATCAACTTAAAATTTATTTGAATTTACCTAATGGAGCATTGTCACCACACGAAAAACATTTAGAGGTCTAGGATAGAGACGTGTTCCCGCGTCGTAAAACAAAGCAGTTGTTGCTAACTTGTCTGCAATACATCCCGAGTGTGATACCTCATTCCATGTACATGAGTATATTGTAGCTCATCCACGTACCTTCGGGCATATAGGGTGGTGTTACAGTACGTAAAGTATATGGGAATGCTCTCACTGTGCGGTTTTGCATTAGACAACGCTTATACGGATTGGGCTTCCACATACTTTCGGTTATATATGGGAGGACAACTCTAGGTTTCTATCCATCCTTAGGTAACCAAGTTGGCCTCCTTGTACACTCTGATGCACCAACACAACATTCGGGGAGATTGCCTGTTCGTACTTCTTGGTTCGCCAGGAGGTATTCTGCAGTTCACAGTTGCTTGGTAAACCTTTTGCCTAGATTATCCCTCTTTTGTTTTTTTAGGTTACTTTGATTAAATAAAATTAGTTGACTACAAATAACATCCTCCACACTCACTCCTTAGTTGATCTTAGGTTAAAACATATGGCGAAAAATCCGAAGTCCACCGATCAAGGAATTCCTTTTGATGGGAATCCTAGTCCTTTTCCTCCATTTGGAAATATTGGTGCTCCATATATGGCTACATTGTCCCTTCCAGGATTTACCATTGGCTTGCCAGTATGGTTGTTTTCAACCTCCTTGGTTCAAAATGTCGTGATTTCTCCGCAATCGATTACACCTCCAACTAGAAAAAATCAACCTCCTATTGATCCTAAAGTTGGCCCTTTGCCTTCTTCCTCGGTTGTTTCTTCCTCCCCTTCTTCCTCTTCACCTGGTGAAAGTATTGGTACTAGTAACCAAGTGGCTAAGAAGAAGAAGAAGAAGAAAATTCAGCAGAGGGGCAACCAAGCAACCATTGCTTTGAATGCAACAACTGATGAGAAACCGTCCATAAAGCCTCACAAAGTTCGATATCCGAGCAAAATTTGTGTAGGAGACCATCTTCTTCAAAATTGTCCTGATATTCCTCAAATCTGAGAAGAATGGTCTTCTCGTTCACATCATCCTCTGTCATCAACTTCTAGAGATCATGTTCGTGAGACATCATCAACTAGTGAGAGTAAATTTCATGAAAAGAAGGGAAAAGTTAAGTTTCCCTGTAGGTTATGTGAAGGGAATCACCCCATTCACCTTTGTCCCTATCTAGATGAAGCCAAAAAGTGTTGGATAACCATCCTGTTTCACCGCAGTGACTTCCATCTGGTTACAAGAAACTCTCCCTAAATCCTTCACTAGTTGATGAATTGACTGACCAAAATCAACTATCGGCCAAACCCACTCCCTCTAAAAGTGAATCTTATGAGTCTATACCCGACCCAAATCAACAAGTCGAGGAAACAATTGACCCATTTTCACCTTCAGTTAATCGTACCTTTCCCGAAGAGAGTGAATATGATACCACTCAAGTTCTTTTTGTTTCTTCAGATTCTAATGAGCTTGGGGGCAGTCCTCCTGTTCCATCAAGACAGGAGGAAAATCCTCCATTTCTCGTAACTCAAGGGGTTAATTCTCACATTTCTATGGTACCCCCTCCAAGTATTCTAGTCACTTCCTTTGATTGGAATCGATTGGCAGGATTCCACATTCCTTCTTATGTGCCTTTCCAAATCATAGTACAGGATTGTAATATGATTGTATCTGGCACTATTATATATGAAGGTGCATCTATGAGTATCCTTTCCTCAACTGCGTGGCAAGCGCTTGGTTCGCCGCCGCTTGTGCCTGTTACCCAGAATATTTTGGGTTTTAACAGAGGAACCAGTGAACCATTAGGGATCCTCCCTCAGTTACCTATTACTTTGGGAGGAAAAATCATTTATCTGAATGTGATGGTAGTCCCAGGCCCTTTAGATTAAAATTTACTTCTTGGGCGTGACTATGTTTGTGACATGGGAGCTATTGTTTCAACTCTCTTTCAAGTGATTTGTTTCCCACATGAAGACAGAATTGTCATCGTTGACCAGCTTTCATTTCTTGGTCCAAATATGGTTCCTAGTCAACCATCTTCCGTCAATGGTCCTTTTGTAGCAATGGTATCATCCCTGCCACGGGTTAATTATGTGGCAACCCGTTCCATACCTACATCAACTAACGATCATTTCAGTGATGTTGTACATCATGTACTGGGGGCATTGGAACCAGATCTCTCCTTCATGACCTCTTATGAGTTGTGATACAAGAAAAGTTCCTTGTCTTGTGTCAGCCTCGTTAAAAAATGAAACCAAGGATATGAGGATATTTCTTTTACTGTGTCAACCTCGTTAAAAATGAAACATGTCCATGAGGATAGTTATTTTACTGTGTCAACCTCGTTAAAAAATGAAACCAAGGATATGACGGTACTTCTTTTACTGTGTCAACCTCATTAAAAAAAAATGAAACAGGTCCATGAGGATAGTTCCTTGTCTTGTATCAACCTCGTTAAAAAATGAAACCAAGGAATATGAGGATACTTCCTGGTCTTGTGTTAACCTCGTTAAAAAACAAAACAAGGAGTATGAGCATAGTTCCTTGTCTTGTGTCAAGCTCGTTAAAAAATGAAACAAGGAATCTGAGCGGAGTTCCTTGTCTTGTGTCAAGCTCATTTAAAAAAGAAACTAGGTCCCAAGTTCAAAGTCAAGTCTTTCACTTGATCTCGTATATGAACCTTCATTCCATCCACCTAATAGCCATGATTATTCTACATAGGTGAATGTAATGAAGCTTGTGGGGCATGCACCTAGTGGTAAATTTAAGTTTTCTTGTAGGTTATGTGAAGGTAATCGCCCCATTCACCTTTGTCCCTATCTCAACGAAGCCAAAAAGGTGTTGGATAACCGTCCTGCTTCACCATAGCGACTTCCATATGGTTACAGGAGACTCTCCCTTTCATCATGCTAGGGGCATGTAAACCAATCTCAAGTATAGTTCTTCATTTCAAGCTTAAAAATGAAACTAAATCCAAGCATAATTTTTCATTTCAAGCTTGTGTAAACATGAAACTAAATCCAAGCATAGTTCCCTATGGTTCAAGCTTGTCTAAACATGAACGCATTTCCATTTTAACCCTCATGATTACCATTCTATCAGCCTTTTCTGTCATATGAGCCTTGGTTGTTTTCATCCCATCGCCACCATCCCTTTGGCTGATCATATGCTTTAACTTGGTTGTTTTACCCTTTTTTAAGGAATAGTTGCAATGAGTGGTCTTATTCCTCCAGTGGCGTCGTAAATTTGTTTTAGAGAATTTAGAAACTACGGATAAACACTAATTCACTAGACAAGTGGTTGTGCCTACAACAACAGTTTAAAGTGTTTTAGACTTTCCCTATAAGCAATAGATAAGAAGAGAGGACAGAAGGCCCACCTGCAATTCCTCTTTCCTCTCGTCTCCCTTGTATCGATTCCGTCACTCCTTCCCATACTTAATCCGCTTGAAAGTACCCTGTCAACACAACAAAAGACGAAAACCGATCAAAGCATACGATCCATTGAATATAAATGAAAGGAATCAGAAGCAATTGATATAAATAAGAATTATGAAAGAACACAACATATGCAAAAAGGTTCAAACACTTTATTAGATAGAAGAAGGAATTACAACCATCCATGTCTGATTCAAAGTCATTCCTTCAGCTTGGATCCCATCCACAGCACATCAAAAGCAAGACAAGCTTGTGGCATCACATCATTTGCTCCAAAGTCAAGTCTCATAGCAGCATTATCTCCTTACAATTCAACATAATCCAGCCAGCCCCTTCATCACTTAGATGAGTGGTCAATTTCTAGGAGGATGAAGGAGGTTTTGTCATAAATGGTGCCGTTGAATGGCCTTCCATACTTAGAATTAGTTCCATGGAGGAAGGGATGAGAGGATAGGATGCACCTTAACTCATTCCTCATCCATTTTCGAGCTCATAGGAGTAGATAACTAAGGGAAGCTTCTAGATGACTCCAAGAGATAAGAATATTCCCCAATTGAATTTCACTTGAATTCGCCCAGTGTAGCCTAAAGAGGGCTTAGGTGCTCTACAGATCACCCTGGCAGTGTATCTACCTGCTCCGCAGAGCACCCTAGCAGTGTATCTACTTGCGTTGGTCCCTTTAGAGACCATTTCTAGATGTCTAAGGTCATGAAAATTTATGGGAAGGGGGAATTCAAAAGGGTTACTTGTTTAGGGCATGTAGCAACTGAATTTAGGGTTTGATGAGCCCTAAAACACTAATTTGAATGTTGGGATTTGATGTGCCCAAATGGATCTGTAACACTAACTCAAGTAATTCTCAATATTATTCTTTATGTTTTTGTCATCTAACAAGATACTTTCAATGTGTAAAAAATAACAACAAACTTAGTGAAACATCATTCTTTCAAGTCATAGGTATGTAACTTTGAGGTATGTATAGATTGTTCATTAAAATTGTTTTAAGGTTCAGTTGCTAGGATTTGAAATTTCTCATTGAGTTAAAATATCTAAAATTATGAACCCTAGTTATCATATATATGAAAATCTCATTTTCTCCCTATTAAAAACCTTATGTCATAATATTGAGGGTTTTAAAGTAATATAAGGTACATGATAATCCTTTGCAGTAGAATTGAATGATGATTAGTAAGATTTTGTACTTTAAAATATCTAGGAATTCATTTTCTAAAAGTTTAATAAAAACCCTAGATTATATTCTTGTGCTTGTATACTTTTTCTAGTAAATGTTGCAAGTAAATGAAGATTGTTGTTTTCATACCTCATGAGAGGGAGCTCTTCAATTAGAAAATCCCACAAGATTTGGAAAGGAATAATCTTAAGGTATCTATAAAGATTTGAAATTAGCCTTCCTCGAATTAAAAAGGTACGATCATCTTGAAATTTGTTTTTATATTACTAACTCTCTCATGTATAAGTTATTGAATCATTAATATTCTTGTTAGGGTGATTAATATCTAATATTGAATCTACACTTATCATGTTATCCTTTTCCATTTATTCATTCTTGGTAAAACCATAACCGTTAGGGTTCACTGTAAAACCCTACCCTTTTTTATGCTTAGGGTATATTGATAATATTGAGGAAACCCTAGCCTACTTAGGGTTTATTGATACATTCTAGAACATATAATGATATTATACCCTCTTGGTGATTAGGAATGTTATAAAAAACCCCTAGACTTCTAGGATTTATCTATGATATCTCGTTATATGATGAAACCCTAAATTTTTGGTTTTGATAAATTAAGGTTTACGACAAAACCCTTGTGATAGACAATGTAAAATACTAGAAATGAAATCTTAGTTTTATGAGGTTCATGCATAGTTAAAACCATGATCTTATCAAAATTGTTGTATATCTAATTTTGAAGTTTGATGTTTGTATCTAGGGTTTATGATCAAAATCCTAGTAAGAAATTGATATAAGGAAATAATAATGAAACCCTAGATATGAAATGCTAAAGTGATTGTTGATATACATGATTTAGTTTTATTGATGAAATCTAGGGTTTGTAACAAAACCCTAGTAAAGTTTGACATGAAATTCTAGGGCATAATATTGAAACCCCAGATATAAAAATATTTTGGTTGGATTGATAACTTGATTTAGTTGTTGATATCTAAGGCTTTAAGTCTCGATGATGGAATATAGAGTTTTCAACAAAATCCTAGAAAGTTGTTGAAGTCCAAAATATAAAAAATGTAACCCCTTGTTGACTATGAACCTAAATAGGTTTAGGTATTTGATGTCTAAATATTGATTATTTTGATGCTTCGATTATAATGATGTGATTTTGTTATAGTTGACTTCGTGCTTCTGTATATGTGTACATGTTTGTACTTGTTGTTGAAGATTTACAGGTACATAACCTTCAAGATGTTGAATATGAATTGATAACAATGATGATGATGATGGATAAAGGAGGCTATAAGAATGATGAATCAATGATTTTTCTTCCATACGAAGGAATGGTGTTCCTAAAGAAATGAACCTTTGAAAGGTTGAATTTTCTTTAATGTCATGATAAAGTTATTGATATCCCTAAGTTAAGAGGTAGCTTGGATGAAAGAAAGTGTATATCTCCCTAGTTAAGAGGGAGGGCATAATGTGGCAACTATAATAAAGACCTTAAAGAACAAATAAAGATCATGGTTAAATCATTATGTATAGATATTCATGAATGAAGAAGTTAATAAGACTTGGATATTCTAGAAGAAGTGATAAGGTTGATTTTGGCGTTGCTGTAGAAGTTAAAGAAGAAAGATTCCAACAAAGATGTGTTTGGAAAAAATGATTATGACCTAAGTAACATCAGTATATTCGAGAACCCCGTAAGTTTGAGCTAGCTTATATATATATATATATATATATATATATATATATATATATATATATATATATATATATATATATATATATATATATATATATATATATATATATATATATATATATATATATATATATATATATATATATATATATATATATATAAAGTTTATTACTAATTGGGGTTGTGATTGTGCAAGATATCTCCATAAGAAGGTTGAATGTTTTGAAGCATGCTTAGACTTGTGGATATATTTGATTTAGTTTATAAGGAGAGATAAAGCATCTTGGGGCGACAAGATGCTTGGGAGGACTTCTGGCCGGCCTGTGATGATGTCTAGATCTCGAAGCAGGGAGCTTATCATTGGTCTTTTGGAGCTCCGACCTTAGATACAATACCTAAATACCTAAGTTGGTGTTAGAGCTAAACCTAGATGTTACCTATAGTGGCTAAAGCTTGGAACATACCTTAGTCCCACCCGATTAGATACCTTCATCAAGTATTTAATTTCTAGCATTGTGTGTACTATGACTCTTCATAGAACATATCATTTTGAGATATTCCATGTACCTTTGCATATATGTAATTATGAATACCCCCTAGTTTAGAGGGAGTGTTGAAGAATGTAACTAGTGTAAGTTTTCATAATTGTATTTTTCAAAAGAAAGAAAAAAAGTTTTTTACTTTTAAAATAAATTGACTTATTAAAGCATGATTTTCATGCTTGGGTCAATGGTAAATAGTTCAAGCCTCCATTGTAGGATTGTGGGATTATGTCTTGAGTCATTGTCATCATTATTATATTCTATACCCTTCTTATGATCTTTGTGTCAAGAAAGAAAAAATATTTTTATGCATATTATCCTCGTCCACCAAGTTGGCTTCCTAATCCTTCAAGTCGGCCTCAAAATCAGTTGAAATTTTTTTCTAAATATGGAGATTCATGATACTATATATAAGAGTGTATTGGAACTATTGAAGAATGAACACAAGACATTTGATCTGAAGCTAAGCAATGGACAAGAAGTGAGAGATACTAGAAGGATAAGTCTATCTTATGATAAGAAGAAATGAAGCCTAAGAGAAAGTCTAACGTGATTGATCCTCTACCACATATGTGAATTCTCTAAAATATTATAGGGCCAAAAAAGTGTAGGAAGACTGAAAATTGTACGAAGATTAAGAGAGGGATCGAAACCCTAGTTTACGTGATATTTTCCTTGACATGATACCTAATAGTTTGACTTGGGAAGCTGACTTGGTGGAGTGAAGGAAGTCATTTTTTTTGGTCTTAGGTCCTGGTTGTCTCAATTTGATTTGAATCTACTAATTTAAGATTTTGATTGGGTGTTCCCCTTCATAGGGGTTTTGACCTAATTGAGTACCTATATCTTGTGTTGTCTTGTTATCTTTGAAGTTTTGGAAATTGCCTTGATGGTGAAAAATGTAATAAAAAAGAAGAAGAAGTAAGAACTAATCACAATAAATTGTCAATTAAAGGAGAAATCGAATTAATAAGAAACCTTAGTATGTTTCACTATATTTCTCAATGCAACCTCTATTATTTTGCAAGCTACAACTTGATGGAAGCTCCCTCCCACTTACATCAATTTTCAATAGGCTTTTGCCTACAAGAGGATCCTGCCTCAATTTTCTTCTACAAGTTACAACTTTTTGGGAAGCTCCTATTTCCACTTACAGTCTCCAACCTATTATTTTTCAGGCTACTACCTAAAAGAAGACAATAATCCCTTGATACATAAAAAATTTAGTGTGTTAGTTTAGCTAGTCTTTGTCTCTGTTTTGGACTATTTGTTTGTCCTATTTACAACTACTTATCACTTTCTCCTTATCCTTATTTCTACATCACATCCGCTACTCTTTATTTTGATGCAAAGTAACTCACAAAGTAGGTCTCAGAAGAATTCAGTCTTCTCTCTAACAAAACCAACCATCTTTCCATCCAAAATCACATATTTTTATGTACATAGGTTGTTGACTATTAGTATTCCATGTAGGAATATGAAATAAAATGTTGACTCTTTGTGTTCCATCTATTCATTTCACATTTTTTAGATTTGAATATTGAAACAAAATTAATAATTCTCAAATAATATTAAAATATTAACATTAGCCACTTTAATGATTGTATGAGCCAGGGACAAAACAATTGCAAGCATTTACATCACAACATCTTTATGCACTTGCATCACAACATTTTCATGCACCTCAATACTTGACCACATATTCCAACAACACATTTTGACAACATCATCAACTCTACAACAGTGTACAAATAACCTATGATCATTAAGAAGTGCACACCTCAACATACTTTTTTCATCTCCAATATTGTCATTGCATCAACAATCTTAACATCATAACATATGCAAGAATTTATATCAAAACCTTTGATAAGAATAATGGCCATAACTCTGATAATACCTGAAGCATAAGACCATATTCAATTGTGGATTTCATGCATCATTTCATCCCTTAAACCAACACAAGAAACCTTGCACACCCTTTGCCATCAATGACAACTTTACCAACAGATTGAGCAATAATTCTATTTTGATTATTGAGTAGTGTTGATGTTAAATTTGAATTGTTAATGATAAATATGCTTACAAAATACTAATGATATGTATAGTAGATGTAAGCACTAATTATGTGCTAGAAAAATGACTCACATATGGGTAATGGGACTATACAATGAGACTTGGGAATTTCTTGGAGGATGAACAATATCTTTGATTCCACTAAGAAATCATCTCAACTAACGTTAGTACTGAATGATAACGCGCATTGTTTTTGTTTTTAGTAATAATAAAAAAAAATCTCATTCTACTATATAAATGAATTAAAACTAGCTAGTTCTAATCTCAAATTTGGCAAGTACAATCTCCAACCATGGAAATTAAAAATAGTCATCACCTCATCTATGTAAATTATAAACTATTACAAATAATTTCAATCCTTAACACAAATCACAAACATCCATAAGGTTTTGGAATTGTATTAATGTTCATTACTTGTTGTTCACAATATTTATTTACATTGCATGATGTAATTACAACAAGGAAACTTGATCATCATAGTAACATTTTCAAATTTAAACTTATATAATGATATTATAATGTAAAAGATATAAAATCTTAAAATTATTCAAATTCATGCCGTGATGTATGCGATTATCAAAAATATATACATTACTGACTTATAGTTATCTAACTTATTAAATGAGCAGTATTACATCATATGAAAAGTAGATTTGACATGTAAACAACATTCAACTACAACCTTAAAATCAACACACAAAAGAAACATGTGTGGACACCAAATATAATTGGCAACCCATAAAGGGAAAAACCAAAAAATTGTTGTTTTTATGTAAAGAAAGCATCCACTCCCTTTTTAAATAATCTTTTGGAGGCACCAGCCTATTGAAGGATGTAACTAGTGTCGGTCTTCATAATTGTATTTGTGAAAAGAAAGAAAAATATTTTCTTATTGTTAAAATAAATTGACTTATTAAAGCATGGGTTTCATGCTTGGGTCAATGGTCAATACGTCAAGCCTCCATTTTAGGCTTCTAAGTTTATGTCTTGAGTCATTGTCATAATTATTATATTCTAGACCCTTCTTGGGATCTTTATGTCAAGAAAGAAAAAATATTTTTATGTATATTCTCCTCCTCCACTAAGTCGGCTTCCTTATCCTTCAAGTCCGCTTCCTAATCCTTCAAGTCAGCATCAATATATAGATTTGAGATAATATATATAAGAATGTATTCAACCTATTGAAGAATGAACACGAGACATTCAATCTGAAGCTAAGCAATAGACAAGAAGTGTGAAATACTAGAAGGAGAAGTCTATATTATGATAAGAAGAAGGAAAGCTTAAGCGAAAGCCTGAAGTTACTAGTCGTCTGCCACATGTGTGAATTCTTTGAAATATTATAGGGCCAAAAAAGTGCAGGAAGACTACAAATTGTAAGAAGATGAAGAGAGGGATCGAAACCCTAGTTTGCATGATATTTTCCTTGACTTGATACTTGACAGATTGACTTAGGAAGATGAATTGGTGGAGTGAAGGAAGTTGTTTGTTTTGGACTTGGGTCCTTGTTGTCTCACTCTAATTTGAATCTACTAGTGGAAGAGATTGGTTGATTTTTCCCCTTCATAAGGGTTTTGCCTAACTAAGTTCCTATATCTTGCGTTCTCTCATTATCTTTGAAGTTTTGGGAATTGTCTCGATGATGAAAAATGTAATAACAAAGAAGAAGTAATAACTAATCACAATAAATTATCTAGTAAAGGAGAATCGAATTAATAAGAAGCCCTAACTATGCTACCCTAGATTTCTCAACATGGCATCAAAGCTAAGGTCAAGGTTAAAGGTAGCTAGAAGATCACTGATGATTAGAAATCAAAAGTATCATGTGAAGGCTTGAAGACTGATCTACCTAGAAGGAGGATCAAATTAACATGACTCAATTCTAAAATTGATTAGACCACAAATCTAGTTAATTAAGAACATAACTAGACCCTAAATAACAATAGTTGAAGGAAGCCAAGTATCATTTCCGAGGACCAAAAGTGTGGTATACAATTTTGGACCAAGTCGAGTCTCATGTGAAAAGGATCAAACCTTTGTTCATGATTTCAACAATTTTTAATAATCTCAAAATCTAAAGTTTTGAGGTTAACACGGGATTAAGGTTACCAAGTTATATTTTGAGGACTAAAGCTAGTCCTTAAAACCTGCATAGTAATTAAAGAAGACTTAACTATCCAAAAGCATTTATAGGATTGATAGAAAGCTACAGTCTCTCTAAATTTGAAGGATTCGAGACCCATGTAGATTAAGGATGAGAATTTGAGTTTTTTGCCTCAATAGTTACATAAAAGTTGATCGAGAATGATCTCATGTGAGAAAATCTAGTCCATCAATCTTGGGAAACATTGAAAGGAATTAAGGTCTACAGTCCTTATGGAGAAGCAATCTATGTCAAGGAAAAGTCAAAATAAAAGGCCAGTAACAGCTTATCCCTAGTGCACTCAAAATAAAGTATCTAACCTTTTGAGACCAACTTGAAGTTTTTATCTAATTGTTTTGGAGAATTTAGCATCTATGGATAAATACTAAGAGCACTCGACTGTGATACCTCATTCCACATACGTGAGTATATCGTAGCTCATCCACGTACCTTCACGTATATATGGTGGTGTTACAGTACGTAAAGTATATGGGAATGCTTTCACTATGTGGTTTTGCATTATACAACACTTATACGAATTGGGCCTCCACGTACTTTCGGGTATATATGGGAGGACAACTCTAGGCTGCTATCCATCCTTAGGTAACCGAGTCAATTGCCTTGTACACTGTGATACACTGAACACAACATTCAGGGAGATTGCCTTCCCATACTTCTCAGTTCTCCGGTAGGTATTCTGCAGTTCACTGTTTCTTGGTAAACCTTTTGCCTAGATTATCACTCTTTTGTTTTGTTAGGTTACTTTGATTAAAATAAAATTAATTGACCACGGATAACATCCTACACGCTCACTCCTTAGTTGATCTTAGGTTGAAACATATGGCGACAAATCCGGAGCCCACCGATCAAGGAATTCCTTTTGATGGGAATCCTAATCCTTTTCCTCCATTTGGAAATATTGGTGCTCCATATATGGCTACATTATCCCTTCCAAGATTTACCATTGGCTTGCCAGTATGGTTATTTTCAACCTCCTTGGTTCAAAATGTCGTGATTTCTCCGCAATCGATTACACCTACAACTGGACAAAATCAACCTCCAATTGATCCTAAAGTTGACCCTTTGCCTTCTTCCTCGGTTGTTTCTAACTCCCCTTCTTCCTCTTCACCTGGTGAAAGTATTGATACTAGTAACTAGGTGGCTAAGAAGAAGAAGAAAGGGAAGAAGAAGAAGAAGAAGAAAATTCAACAGAGGGGCAACTAAGAAACCATTGCTTTGAATGAAACATCTGATGAGAAACTGTCCATCAAGCCTCACAAAGTTCGATATCCATTCAAACTTTGTGCGAGAGACCATCTTCTTCGAAATTGTCCTGATATTCCTCAGATCTTAGAAGAATGGCCTTCTCGTTCACATCATCCTCTGTCATCAACTTCTAGAGATCATGCTGGTGACACACCATCAACTAGTGAGAGTAAAGTTCATGGAAAGAAGGGAAAAGTTAAGTTTCCCTGTAGGTTATGTGAAGGGAATCATCCCATTCACCTTTCTCCCTATTTGGATGAAGCCAAAAAAGTGTTGGATAACCATCCTGTTTCACCGTAGCGACTTCCATCTAGTTACAGGGAACTGTCCCTAAATCCTTCACTAGTTGATGAATTGACTGACCAAAATCAACTGTCAGTCAAACCCACTCTCTCTGAAAGTGAATCTTATGAGTATATACCCGACCCAAATCAACAGGTTGAGGAAACAATTGATCAAATTTCACCTTCAGTTAATCGTACCTTTCCCGAAGAGATTGAATATGATACCACTCAAGTTCTTTTTGTTTCTTCAGATTCTAATGAGCTTAGGGGCAGTCCTCCTATTCCATCAAGATAGGAGGAAAATCCTCCAATTCTCATAACTCAAGGGGTTAATTCTCTCATTTCTACGGTACCCCCTCCAAGTAGTCTAGTCACTTCCTTTGATTGGAATTGACTGGCAAGATTCTTCTTTTCTTCTTATGTGCCTTTCCAGATCATAGTACAGGTTTGTAATATGATTGTATCTGACACTATTATAGATGAGGGTGCATCTGTGAGTATCCTTTCCTCAACTGCTTGGAAAGCGCTTGGCTCACCCCCGCTTGTGCCTGTTACCTAGAATTCGTTGGGTTTTAACAGAGGAACTAGTCAACCATTAGGGATCCTCCCTTAGTTACCTATTACTTTGGGAGGAAAAATAATTTATTTGAACATGATGGTAGTCCCAGGCCCTTTAGATTACAATTTACTTCTTGGGCGTGATTATGTTTATGATGTGGGAGCTATTATTTCAACACTCTTTCGAGTGATTTGTTTCCTGCATGAAGGCAGAATTGTCACTGTTCACCAGCTTTCATTTCTCGGTCCAAATATGGCTCCTAGTCAACCATCTTCCCTCAATGGTCCTTTTGTACCAAAGGTATGATCCCTGCCACAGGTTAACTATGTGGCAACCCGTTCCATACCTGCATCAACTAACGATCATTTCAGTGATGTTGTGCATCATGTATGGGGGGAATTGGAACCAGATCTCTCCTTCATGACCTATTATGAGTTGTGATACAAGGAGTATGAGGAAACTTCCTTGTCTTGAGTCAACCTCGTTAAAAAATGAAACCAAGAATATGAGGATAGTTCTTTTACAGTGTCAACCTCGTTAAAAAATGAAACAGGTCCATGAGGATAGTTCTTTTACTTTTTCAACCTCATGAAAAAATGAAACCAAGGATATGAGGATAGTTCTTTTACTGTGTCAACCTCATTAAAGAAAAATGAAACAGGTCCATGAGAATAGTTCCTTGTCTTGTGTCAACCTCGTTAAAAAATGAAACCAAGGAATATGAGGATACTTCCTGGTCTTGTGTTAACCTCGTTAAAAAACAAAACAAGGAGTATGAGAATAGTTCCTTGTCTTGTGTCAAGCTCGTTAAAAAATGAAACAAGGAATCTGAGAAGAGTTCCTTGTCTTGTGTCAAGCTCATTAAAAAATGAAACAAGGTCCCAAGTTCAAAGTCAAGTCTTTGAATAGATCTCGTAAAATCCTAGTCGAGTCTTTCACTTGATCTCGTATATGAACCTTCATTCCATCCATGTCATAGACATGAGTAGTCTACTTAGGTGAATGTAATGAAGCTTGGGGGGCATGCACCTAGTGGTAAAGTTAAGTTTCCCTGTAGGTTATGTGAAATTAATCACCCCATTCACCTTTGTCCCTATTTGGACGAAGCCAAAAAGGTGTTGGATAACCGTCCTGCTTCACCATAGTGACTTCCATCTGGTTACAGGAGACTCTCCCTTCCATAATGCTAGGGACATGTAAACCAATCTCAAGTATAGTTCTTTGTTTCAAGCTTGTGTAAAAATGAAACTAAATCCAAGCATAGTTTTTCATTTCAAGCTTGTGTAAACATGAAACTGAATCCAAGCATAATTCCCTATGGTTCAAGCTTGTCTAAACATGAACCCATTTTCATTTTAACTCTCGTGATTTCCATTCTATCAACCTTTTCTGTTAGATGAGCCTTGGTTTTTTTCATCCCATTATCACCATCCCTTTGGCTGATCAGACACTTTCACTTGCTTGTTTTACCCTTTTTTGAGGAACAGTTGCAATGAGTGGTCTTATTAGCCAGTGGAGTCACCAAATTTTTTGGAGAATTTGGCATCTACGAATAAACACTAATTCACTAGACAAGTAGCTGTGCCTAGAACAACAATTTAAAGTGTTTTAGACTTTCCCTATAAGCAATAGATAAGAAGAGAGGATAGAATGCCTACCTGTAGTTTCACTTTCCTCTCGTCTCCCTTGTATCGATTCCGTCGCTCCTTCTCATACTTAATCCACTAGAAAAGTACCGTATCAACACAACAGAAGATGAAAATTGATCAAAGCATACAATCCATTGAATATAAATGAAAGGAATGAGAAGAAATTCATACAAATAAGCATTATGAAAGAATACATCATATGGAAAAAGGTTCAAACACTTTATTAGATAGAAGAAGGAATTACAACCATCCATGTCTGATTCAAATTCATTCCTTCATCTTGGATCCCATCCACATCACATCAAAAGAAAGACAAGCTTTTGGCATCACATCATTTGCTCCAAAGTCATGTCTCATAGCAGCATTATCTCCTTACAATTCAACATAATCCAGCCAGCCCCTTGATCACTTAGATGAGTGGTCAATTTATAGGAGGATGAAGGAGGTTTTCTCATAAATGGTGGCATTGAATGGCCTTCCATACTTAGAATTAGTTCCATGGAGGAAGGGATGAGAGGATAGGATGCACCTTAACTCATTCCTCATCCATTTTCAAGCTCATAGGAGTAGATAAGTGAGGGAAGCTTCTAGATGACTCCAAGAGATAAGAATATTCCCCAAACCCTAATTGAATTTAGATCAAATTCACTCAGCATAGCCTAAATAGGGCTTAGGCGATCTACAAAGCACCCTGACAGTGTATCTACCTGCTCTGCAGAGCACCCTAGCAATGTATCTACCTGCACTGGTCCCTTTAGAGACCATTTCTGGATGTCTAAGGTCATGAAACTTTATGGGAAGGAGGCATTCAAAAGGGTTACTTGTTTAAGGCATGTAGAAACTGAATTTAGGGTTTGATGAGACCTAAAACATTGATCTGAATGTTGGGATTTGATGTGCCCAAATGGATCTGTAACACTAACTAAAGTAATTCTCAATATTATTCTTTATGTTTTTGTCATCTAACAAGATACTTTCAGTGTGTAAAAAAGAACAACAAACTTAGTGAAACATCAATATTTCAAGTCATAGGTATGTAACTTTGAGGTATGTATAGATTGTTCATTAAAATTGTTTCAAGGTTCAGTTGCTAGGATTTGAAATTTCTCATTGAGTTAAAATATCTAAAATTGTGAATCCTAGTTATCGTATATATGAAAATCTCATTTTCTCCCTATTAAAAACCTTATGTCATAATATTGAGGGTTTTAAAGTAATATAAGGTACATGATAATCCTTTGCAGTAGAATTGAATGATGATTAGTAAGATTTTGTACTTTAAAATACCTAGGAATTCATTTTCTTAAAGTTTAATAGAAACCCTAGATTATATTCTTGTGCTTGTATACTTTTTCTAGTAAATGTTGCAAGAAAATGAAGATTGTTGTTTTCATACCTCATGAGAGGGATCTCTTCAATTAGAAAATCCCACAAGATTTGGAAAGGAATAATCTTAAGGTATGTATAAAGATTTGAAATTAGCCTTCCTCATATTAAAAAGGTACGATCATCTTGAAATTTGTTTTTATATTACTAACTCTCTCATGTATAGGCTATTGAATCATTAAGATTCTTGTTAGGGTGATTAATCTCTAATATTGAATCTACACTTATCATGTTATCTTTTTCCATTTATTCATTCTTGGTAAAACCATTACCGTTAGGGTTCACTGTAAAACCATACCCCTTTTTATGCTTAGGGTATATTGACAATATTGAGGAAACCCTAGCCTACTTAGGGTTTATTGATAAATTCTAGAACATATAATGATATTATACCCTCTTGATGATTAGGAATGTTATAAAAAAACCCTAACCTTTTAGGATTTATCTATGATATCTAGGTTATATGATGAAACCCTAAATTTTAGGATTTGATGAATTAAGGTTTATGACAAAACCCTTGTGATAGTCAATGTAAAATAATAGAAATTAAATCTTAGTTGTATGAGGTTCATGCATAATTGAAACCATGGTCTGATTAAAATTGTTGTATATCTAATTTTGAAGTTTGATGTTTGTATCTAGGGTTTATGATCAAAATCCTAGTAATAAATTGATAGAAGGAAATAATAATGAAACCCTAGATATGAAATGCTAACTTTATTGTTGATATACATGATTTAGTTTTATTGATGAAATCTAGGGTTTGTAACAAAACCCTAGTAAAGTTTGACATGAAATTCTAGGGCATAATATTGAAACCCCAGGTGTAAAAATATTGTGGTTGGATTGATAACTTGATTTAGTTGTTGATATCTAAGTCTTTAAGTCTCGATGAGGGAATCTAGAGTTTTCAACAAAACCCTAGAAAGTTTTTAAAGTGAAAAATATAAAAAATGTAACCCCTTGTTGACTATGAACCCAACTAGGTTTAGGCATTTGATGTCTAAATATTGATTATTTTGATGCTTCCATTATAATGATGTGATTTTGATGTAGTTGACTTCATGCTTCTGTATATGTGTACTTGGTTGTACTTGTTGTTCAAGATTTACAGGTACATAACCTTCAAGATGTTGAATATGAGTTGATAATAATGATGATGATGGATAAAGGAACCTATAAGAATGATGAATCAATGACTTTGTTTCCATAAGAAAGAATGATGTTCCTAAAGAAATGAACCTTTGAAAGGTTGAAGCTTCTCTAATTTTATGATAAAGTTGTTGATATCCCTAAGTTAAGAGGCAACTTGGATGAAAGAAAGTGTATATCTCCCTAGTGAAGAGGGAGGGAATAATGTGGCAACTATAATAAAGACCTTAAAGAACAAATAAAGATCATGGTTAAATCATTACGTATAGATATTCATGAATGGAGAAGTTAATAAGACTTGGATATTCTAGAAGAAGTGTTAAGGCTACTATTGGTGTTGCTGTAGAAGTTAAAGAAGAAATATTCCAACAAATATGTGTCTGGAAAAAATGATTATGACCTAAGAAACATCAGTATATTTGAGAACCCTGTAAGTTTGAGCTAGCTTATATATATATATCTATATATATATATATATATATATATATATAGATATAGATATAGATATAGTTTATTACTAATTGGGGTTGTGATTGTGCAAGATATCTCCATAAGAAGGTTGAATGTTTTGAAGCATGCTTAGACTTGTGGATATATTTGATTTAGTTTATAAGGAGAGATAAAGCATCTTGGGGCGACAAGATGCTTGGGAGGACTTCTGGCCGGCCTGTGATGATGTCTAGATCTCGAAGTAGGGAGCTTATCATTGGTCTTTTGGAGCTCCGACCTTAGATATGATACCTAGATCCCTGAGTTGGTGTTAGAGCTAAACCCAGATGTTACCTATAGTGGCTAAAGCTTGGAACACACCTTAGTCCCACCCGATTAGATACCTTCATCAAGTATTTAATTTGTAGCACTGTGTACTATGACTCTTCATAGAACATATCATTTTGAGATATTCCATGTACCTTTGTATATATGTAATTATGAATACCCTCCCTAGTTTAAAGGGAGTGTTGAAGAATGTAACTAGTGTAAGTTTTCATAATTGTATTTTTCAAAAGAAAGAAAAAAAGTTTTTTACTTTTAAAAGAAATTAACTTATTAAAGCATGAATTTCATGCTTGGGTCAATGTTAAATAGGTCAAGCCTCTATTGTAGGATTCTAGGATTATGTCTTGAGTCCTTGTCATCATTATTATATTCTATACCCTTCTTAGGATCTTTGTGCCAAGAAAGAAAAAATAATTTTATGCATATTATCCTCATCCACCAAGTTGGCTTCCTAATCCTTCAAGTCGGCCTCAGAATCAGTTGAAAATGTGTCCTAGATATGGAGATTCAAGATACTATATATAAGAGTGTATTGGAATTATTGAAGAATGAACACAAGACATTCAATATGAAGCTAAGAAATGGACAAGAAGTGAGAGATACTAGAAGGATAATTCTATCTTATGATAAGAAGAAATGAAGCCTAAGAGAAAGTCTGAAGTGATTGATCCTCTACCACATATGTGAATTCTCTAAAATATTACAGGGCCAAAAAGGTGTAGGAAGACTGAAAATTGTGCGAAGATTAAGAGAGGGATCGAAACCCTAGTTTACGTGATATTTTCCTTGACATGATACCTCATAGTTTGACTTGGGAAGCTGACTTTGTGGAGTGAAGGAAGTCATTTTTTTTGGTCTTAGGTCCTGGCTGTCTCAATTTGATTTGAATCTACTAATTGAATATTTTGATTGGGTGTTCCCCTTCGTAGGGGTTTTGACCTAGTTGAGTACCTATATCTTGTGTTGTCTTGTTATCTTTGAAGTTTTGGAAATTGTCTTGATGGTGAAAAATGTAATAAAAAAGAAGAAGAAGTAAGAACTAATCACAATAAATTGTCAATTAAAGGAGAAATCGAATTAATAAGAAGCCTTAGTATGTTTGACTAGATTTCTCAATGAAACCTCTATTATTTTGCAAGCTACAACTTGATGGAAGCTCCCACTCCCACTTACGTCGATTTTCAATAGGCTTTTGCCTACAAGAGGATCCTGCCTCAATTTTCTTCTACAAGCTACAACTTTTTGGGAAGCTCCTATTTCCACTTACAAGCTCCAACCTATTATTTTTCATACTACTACCTAAAAGAAGACAATAATCCCTTGATACATAAAAGATTTAGTGTGTTAGTTTAGCTAGTCTTTGTCTCTGTTTTGGACTATGTTTTTGTCCTATTTACAACTACTTATCACTTGCTCCTTATCCTTATTTCTACATCACATCTGCTCCTCTTTCTTTTGATGCGAAGTAACTCACAAACTATGTCTCAGAAAAATTCAGTCTTCTCTCTAACAAAACCAACCATCTTTCCATCCAAAATCACATCTTTTTATGTACATAGCTTGTTGACTATTAGTATTCCATGTAGGAATATGAAATAAAATGTTGACTCTTTGTGTTCCATCTATTCATTTCACATTTTTTAGATTTTAATATTGAAACAAAATTAATAATTCTCAAATAATATTAAAATATTAACATTAGCCACTTTAATGATTGTATGAGCTAGGGACAAAACAATGCCAAGCTTTTACATCACAACATATTTATGCACTTGCATCATAACATTTTCATGCACCTCAATACTTGACCACATATTCCAGCAACACATTTTGTCAACATCATCAACTCTACAATAGTGTACAAATAACCTATGATCATTAAGAAATGCACCTCAACATACTTTTTTCATATCCGATATTGTCATTGCATCAACAATCCTAACATCATAACATATGCAAGCATTTATATCAGAACCTCTGATAAAAATAATGGCCATAACTATGATAATACCTGAAGCATAAGACCATATTCACTTGTTGATTTCATGCATCATTTCATCTCTTAAACCAACACAAGAAACCTTGCACACCCTTTTCCATCAATGACAAATTTACCAATAGATTGAGCAATAATTCTATTTTGATTATTGAGTAGTGTTGACATTAAATTTGAATTGTTAATGATAAATATTCTTATAAAATATTAATGATATGTATAGTAGATGTAAGCACTAATTATGTGCTAGAGAAATGACTCACATATGTGTAATGGGACTATACAACGAGACTTGGGATTTTCTTGGAGGACGAACAATATCTTTGATTCCAGCCATTCGAACTTGAGTTGTGGCTTAGGTTATAAAGTGAAAGTAAATTTCACCCTGTAGTTGCATGATGTCATGTGGGTTGAACCACATACTCGGTCACTCATTGGGTATAATTTAGGGGCATGGATTAAGGTAGACACCTTGATCCTCAGTCACCATTAGTCTCTTAACAAGGGTGACCCTAGAATTAACAGTTGTTTCTATCATCACACTGATGTTCCCATCAACTATTCACAGGTAATTGAAGGGTAAGTTTTGTCGCACCCTTAGAATCACCTGAGCTAATTTTTAAAAGCCACAAGTGACATTGAACCTTTATAATATTATGCAACCACCTCACAACAAGATAAATCAACGACTTAAAAATTATCCTCTTTGATGGGGAAACCTCCTTTACATTACATAAATGAAAATTTCTTAGATGATTCAAATGACAAAACCTCCTTTCTATATATAGGAGTCTAAGGGATCACAATATAATCTGAGCCTACATAATAATAATAATGTAAGGGCACAACAATAACAATAGTGAGATTCTATGGGGCACAATAATAACAATATGGGGACTACATGGGCAAAACAATAACAATAAGGGGGCTACACTAACAATAACAATAAGGGGATACACTAGTATTATAGGGACCTAACATTCCCCTCTCCTTAAAAAAAATGTTTTCCATAATTCTTGAGTAGTTATAGATGCTTCTGTATAAAATTCTCATCCTACCATGTGGAATCTTCAGCAAGTAAGTTCTTCCACTTGATGAGATACTCTAAAATTGATCGATTTCATAGCTATTGAGATCTTATTTCCATGACTACTTCAGGTTTGAATATGATTTTTCCTTCCTTGTCAAGTTTTGGCAATATTATTTGAACTGGGAGCTTGTCACCTATAACCTTCATTAAGCATGAAAGATGGAAAACTAGGTGCACTGAGGAACATGCAGGAAGCTCCAATTTGTATGCCATAGTACCAATATTTTGCAACACCGTGTAAGGACAATAGTTTGGTGATAATTTATTATCCTTAGTTTTCTTGAGGGAGATTTTTTTGTATGGTTGTAGCTGTAAAAATACCCAGTGGCCTACATCAAAACTTCTTTCGCTACGATGCTGATCTGCTTGTTGTTTCATTTGATTTTGTGCCAAAGTGATGTTATCCTTTAAGAGTTGGATAACTTGTTGTTGATGCTCGATGTAATCTTCCACTGCTTGAACCTTAGAATTTTCTCTTAAAGATGATGTGATGGACGGTGGATGGTATCCATAAAGTTCCATAAATGGGGTCATTTTTGTTGCAGTATGGAAGGAAGTGTTATACCACCATTCAACCAGAGGTAACCACTTGATCCATTGTGTTTTCTTATCAGATACAAAGAAACAAATATATCATTCCAAAAAAAAATTCACTATCTCATTTTTCCCATCAGATTAAGGATGATAAGTTGAGCCATGAACTAATTGAGTATCCAGGCAAGAAAATAAATTCGTCCAAAAATTTCCAATGAAAATGGGATCTCTGTCACTTACAATAATATTTGGGTTTCCATGTAACTTTTGAATCGTTTCCATAAATGCAATAGCAATTGTATTGGCTTTAAACAGATAAGATAATGCACAAAAATGTGCATTCTTGGTAAGTTTATCAACTACCACCATCATGACACTCTTTCCTTCAGAATTGGGTAAACCTGTGATAAAATCCATTGAAACCTCCTCCCAACATTGACTTGGAATGGCTAAAGGTTATAACAAACTTGGGGTCTTAATTGTCTCAACCTTATTTTGTTGGAAAACTAAACATTTCACCACAAAATTTTGAATGTTAGATTTAAGGTCATCCCAAAAAAAAATCCTTCTTGACCCTGTGGTAAGTTTCTTAAAATCCTAAGTGCCCTCCTACGAGAGAGGTGTGCAATTCCAAAAGAATATTTTGTTTAAGTTGGGAATTCTTATAAAGATATAAGCAATATTTGTACCATAATGAATCATTTTTCCAGCTAAATGTATCAGATGTATTGGGATCTTTCTGCAACTTTTGAATGAGTGTCCACACTTCTTCTTCATTCTTCCATTCATCCCTTTCTTTAGTTATCCAATCTAGTTGGATAATATAAATGGCACAAAGCAATGCTTCCACATCCTCATCCTTTCTTGAGAGTGCATCTGCAACAACATTTTTCTTCCCTTTTTTGTAGATGATTTCAAAGTCATAACCCAACATTTTTGTGACCCATTTTTGCTACTCTTCTAAAGATAATATTTGTTCCAAAAAGTATTTAAGACTATCATGATCTATTTTTACCTTGAAGTGTCTTTCCATTAGGTAAGTTCACCATTGCTTTAGTTCATGTAATATTGCCAACATTTCCTTCTCATAAATAGGTTTTTGTAAATACTTTCCTTTGATTGGACGAATTTCAAAAGAAATGGGTCTTCCTTATTACATTAAAACAATACCAATTCCATTTATTAAGGCATCACATTCCACAATAAATGTTTTTGTAAAGTCTGCCATAGCTAAAATCGGTGCTTAGCACATTTCCTCTTTAAGATGTTCAAAGGCCTTAGTTGCTTCTGGAGTCCAAGAAAATGCATATTTCTTCAGTAAGGTTGTTAGAGGTGTTTCTATTCTCCCATAATTATTAACAAACTTGTGATAATACCCTGTCAACCTGAGAAATCCTTGCAAATGATTTATGGTTGTGGGGGATTTTCATTCCTTAATGGATTTAATTTTGTTAGGGTCTACCTTAACACTCTCATGAGATACAATATGACCCGGATATTCCACCTCTTGTACTCCAAAGAAACATTTGGAGGTTTTTACATATAATTATTTCTCCTCCAATAGTTTGAGAACCCTGTCAACATGTTGAACATGATCCTTCCAACACTTGTTGTAGATTAGTATATCATCAAAAAGTACTAACACAAATTTTCTAAGGGTTTGAAAATGGAATTCATCAAACCTTGAAATGTAGAAGGTGCATTGGTAAGGACAAAAGACATGACCAAATATTCATAATGGCCCTCATGAGTTCTAAATGTTGTTTTTAGAATTCCTTCAGTCTTCATTCTAATTTGAAGATATCCTGAACGAAGATCCGAATTGGTGAAGTAAATTTCTCCATGTAATTCATCCAATAATTCTTCAATGACAGGAATTATAAATTTATCTTTAATAGTGAGCTTGTTGATCTCCCTATAATTTGGTTGCATGTGCCATGATCCATCCTTCTTGCACACTAATACTACTGGAGTCAAAAAAGAACTTTGACCAGGTTGAATTATATCGGCCTCTAGCATTTTTGCAACCATACATTCAATTTCACTCTTTTGGGCACAGGGATATCTGTAAGGCATGATGTTTGGAGGAACACTTCCTGGAATCAAATGAATAGCATGATCATGATCATGAATAGGTGGGAGGCCTTTTGGAGTCTCAAATACCTTGGAATGATTGTCCAATACTTTTTGGATATCTAAAGAAATATATTGTTTTGATGTTTCAACCTCTAGTGATCATACTTGTGCAATTACGCCCTATTTTTCTTTCTTTAGAAGCTTTGTCGTGCCATTAGAGTTAATTACCTTTCCTGGTTCCCCTGTGATACCCCTTAATTCAACTCCCTTTCCTTCCCAAAAACAATTCATGAACAATTCTTGAAAATTAACTGCTATTGTACCGAAAAATTTCTATTACAACATCAACACCACCCATTGGAATGGAGAGCATTATACTATTCAATACATATTCCCCCATGATTAGCTTGATATTATAGCACTTTCCAGATAAATTTATAGTTCCTCCATTTGAAATGATCGCTTAACACTCCGTTGTTGGGTATAGGAATGAATTCAATTCCTTGGCTATCTTACAATGAATAAAATTATGGGTACTACCTGAATCAATCAACATTGTTACCTTTTTCTTCTTGATATGTCCTTCTATCTTGAGAGTTTGAGGAGTGGTAATTCCTGCCAATGCATTACAAGATATGGTTGGATTCATTTACTCTTTATCTAGGGTTGGTTCTTGGTGTATATCCTCTTACTTTGAAGTTTCTCTTTCCTTTTATTCATCCTCTTCAATATCTATGTAAAATAATTTCTTCTCAGCACACTTATGACCCTTAGTGTATTTTTTATCACAATTGTAGCAAATCCCTTTTGCTCTTTTTTCTTCCAAATTTTGTGGTGTCAACCTTGTAGGTTGTGGAAGGCTAGGAGCATCAACACTTCCATATTTATAGTTGTGAGTGGCAGGCTTCCTTGTTTCCATAAGTTTTCTTTCAATTTTTCTTGCCATCCTGAATGCCTTCTCCAATGAAGCAAGTTCCCAAAAGCGAACCTCATGGTGGATGCTATCCTTTAAATTCCATATGAAGACATTAATCCTATTCTCTTGTTGAATATTATTTACCCTTATATTCAATTTTTGGAAGTCCTCAATGTGCTTTTCCATTGAACCCTTTTATTTGAGAATTATCACTTGGCTAAAGAAGGTGTTTCTCTTTGTATCCTCATAATGTTCTATCATTTCCTCCAGAAAAATTGACCAAGTGAAAAGTGGTTTAAGAGAATAAATCCATTGATACCATACAAACTGATTGGGTTCTAAATATAAAGTTACAATGCATACCTTTTGTGTGTGTTGCACATTATGGAGATCAAAATATTACTCCATCTGTAGTATTTATGTTACTGGATCCTTTCCATCGAACTTCCTCATATCGATCTTGGAAATATGGTGGGTCTTCAATATCAATTTAGAGTCTATGAAATCATGATTAACATTTCTTTTGTTCTCGTCATGAGTTTCACTCTAATACCTTTTCGCCACTAGGAAGCATTTATTGTAGCAACTTTGTCAAACCTTCCATGTCTGCTTTTAAGCCATTCTTCAAAACTTCCATGTTGCCTTTCATTTTTACTTCTATACCATCCATATTAGCTTTCATTCCCTCCTTCAAACATTTCATATCTAATTTTAAACTATTCTTCAAACCATCCATCTTAGCTTCCATTTCATTTTTGGTTACTCTTTATGAGAGCGAAATTTGTTGCACGTGGTCTCGTAATTTTGATATATCATTTTGCATTTCTTCCTCTTCTTCATGCATCATAGTAGAGTTTTCTAGTTTCTTACTAGATGTTTCCATTTTCTTACTTCGAGTAATTTTGGAATAAAATAATTATATTTATGCTTCACTATGGCCCTTGAATCACTTCAAACTTATTTTTCAAACAAGACTTATGCAAAATTTTAAAACAAAGGAGCTCAATATTGAATCTGTTGTATCTCTGTAATTTCATATCTCCAATATCTAAACTTTATTCTTCTGGTATCCCTCTAAGTATTCTTTCTAGCCCCACAAGTCTGATTGTGATTGGATTCTTCAAGAAATAGTGATGCCAAATCTCCCACGATGACCTAATTATGGACTAGTTCAGTAAAGCGAAGTTGTACAGGATGCCACGTGTCAATATTTCAACCTTTGACCGTGAAATTATTACACAAAAAACTACATTCTATGAAATTTCATCCACTTTATACATAATTCAAATCTGATGCTTGAAACGAAAGTTATGATAGTTTTCCCTAGGTCACTTGTTTGAGACAGAATTATGGGGCATGCAAAAACCCGAACTTCCTCAAGTCATATCTCCAAAAATATAGTGAACCAAACTCTAAAATTTGTACACAAAGTTAACTAGGATTTTAGCTCCATGTGGTAAACATATCATCTTCTGAAGCATCGTAGAAAATACGTTATAGCAAAAATGAAAAGATGACCTATTTGAAGAAGCGAAACCCTAGAATCCAAAGCTCTGATACCAAATGTTATGAAACCAAATCACAAAAATATCTATCAACGACTTAAAAATTATCATCTTTGAGGGGGAAACCTTCTTTACATTACATAAATGAACAATTCTTGGATGATTCAAATGAAAAATCCTCCTTTCTATATATAGGAGTCTAAGGGGTAACAATATAATCTGAGCCTACATAACAATAATAATGCAAGGGCACAACAATAACAATAATGGGCTTCTATGGGGCACGATAATAATAATATGGGGACTACATGGGCACAACGATAATAATAAGGGGGCTACACTAACAATAAAAATAAGGGGATACACTATTTTTATATGGACCTAACATTGACAGTGTTGGATACCGCTAACATGCAGGGATCTCCACAATATAAGGTCCCAATTAGACCTCACATTGTTTGTTGTAGGAGTCCCATTCAGAATGTGGCTCGACTGTCATTTACTTAAATATATGCCTTGGATTTAGTTGTTAGCATGAGATACAAGCACAAATGTCCTTTTGAAATAACAAGTGAGTGTGCCTTGTGAATGTTCAAGTGTAGATGTATCAAGGTTCTCTTACTGAAAATGGGAGAAATAAAGTGAGCCCCTAAGAGATAATTAATAGTACTACCCTAATGGAGACACACAAGAATAAGAAATATTTGTCTAACATCGAGCGAAATAGTTAACATGGATGTGACAAGCATTATAAACATTACAACACATTTCCAATAAGTTGAGCACTGAAGTCACTGAAATAGTTCCATTACTCTAGTACAAGTGAAAGCAAACATGAACCATAAAAATTCAAAGAATAGTCTTAGAAACATCCATAATCCATGTGTGAAAATGAGCTAGCCTGGAAGGCTTAGATATTAAGAAAAATTTCCAAGATAAATAGATATAATGAACATTATTGGCTCCAATAGTGGAGCGTTAGAGCCACTACTTGCTCCCCAAAAGTACCAACTTTGTTTCTCTAATTCCTTGTGGGAGAATCCAAGGTTAAAAGTCCTTTACATGAGAAATGAGGATCATTTTATAGCTTGAGGCATGACCTTTCACATCCCCGTGACTCTTGACTTTACAGCTCCTAATGACCTTTGGACTTCTACTACCCTTGGACTTCCAAATGAATTTTGGAATTACATATGACTTTTAGTATTACATGTATTTTAGACTTCCATGGATCTTTTTTCCATAATAACTCTTGGACTTCCACTTATTTTTATTTACAATGATTACAACATTACATCATAACTTCCACATCATCATGTGATGTAAATGTGACATGTCACTATCTTTGATGACTGGAACTAATAATGATTGATGACATGGATTTCCTTTAGTGGTGACATGGCTACCACTTGTGTCTTTGTTCTTCATACAACTTTGGTCGTTGATGTCTTCACCCTCTAAAGGGTCTTTGATATAATGGAGTCATCAGGGTGCTTTGATCATCAAGATTTCAATGTGTTCTTTCTTCTTTAATGCTTCCTTTATTTGTTCTATTTTCTTGATCTTCCTCATGTGCACTTGCTATGCTATTCTTGGAACACTTGTATCTGCAATCACTCATGACAAGTAACCATCAGCCTAAAAATATCCTATTCTGCCATGATTCATGCAAATTCTTTGTTTCTACATTTTTTATGCACTTTGAAGGGAAAAGGATAGCTTCTGGGCACATGGGTGCACTTCGAAAGGTTGAAGGGTTGAGAGGTGAAGGCTTCAGGGCTTTGGAATGCACTAATGTGCTCAAGAGAGAGGCAATAAAGGCAAGGTGGATGGCGCAAGTCCGAAGGATGAATGGGAAGGCATTGGGCTTCCCAAGTGTGTTGTGTGCTCAAGGGAGAGGATGAGGGTACATGGCATACTTCTGAAGGCTAAAGGATGAAGGCACGCCTTCAAGGTATGATCATGCACTCAAGAGGCCCAGGAGGGCACATGGCACAAGTCTAAGGGAGCTTTTTGCATTTGGAGTGCGCTCATGCACTCAAAGGGTCAAGAGGGTGCATGGAGCATTGAAGAAGGATAAAGGGTGGAGCTTAAGGCCTTCAGGGTGTGCTCATGTTCTCAAGTAGGGGTCACTTTTTGAGTCGAAGGAGTGTGCTCAAAGGAATACTTTGCTTCTTGAAGGGCGTAGTTTGGAACAAGGAAGTGGAAAGAGATTAAGGAGTGCACTTTGTGCTCTTAGAGGGCACATGGTGCACTTATGAGAAATTAAGGGTTCGTGATCAAGGCTTCAGAGTGTGATCATGCACTCTTGGCCTCAATGGGCTGGCTTTGAAACCAAAAATGTGTCTAAGTCAAGAGGGTAGGAAAAGGGCGAACATGATGAGTCTAGACATAAAACCATGTGCACGACTTACCAACTCATTGAGAAAACTTAGACAATCTTGAGCAAGGATAAATATACATCAAAAAACCATTTTGCATGCATTCCCGAAGTACAACAGGTTATTCAAGTGTGTTCCACTATGACCTAAAAGTGTCGTTTCATAACAATAAAGATGTTATAACCATGAAATGCACTTAAGATGTTCTAATTAGTGTGACAACACTTGAAAAAATTAAAGAACACTTGAAACACATAGAATAACATAAGACAACTCTTGATTATCAAGGTGACACTAGATATGACTGTGATAGTAGGCTCTAAAATTCAAATGTGGTGAAATTTTGGAGGGTGCTATAGCAGTGACAACAATTGGCAACACACTGGGCAAGCTTTGCCTTCTTTGTCAAGGAATAGCTTTCAGTTAAAGAGTCAGACCTTCAGGAAGTATTGATTGCCTTAATTTCCCCCTTTCAACCTGGTTATATACATAACATCTAAATTTCTTCTACTTGGTTGAACACACAAAAGATACATCATATCACAATTGTTTCAATCTAGGAAAGGGTAATGTGCACGACGAGTTTATGATATTCAGAGTATGAGTTTTCATCTTTGGGGTTTCTCCACTACCATCCGGCCTAAAAAATACCCCGTCGGAGTCACTTCAAGAGAAAAAACATTGCTTCGTTGCTAGTGAGTTTGGAAAATACCTCAGTGAATTCACTTGCTTCACCTCCCTATGTAGGAAGCCTTTCTCTTCTTTCACCCTTTATTCATTTATTTAGTAGGAATGTGCAACGACACTTATTATTTTCAACTCGAAGGATAGGTATCCCAACTTATTAAGAGCATAAGTGGTTTCCCCTTCAAAGAAGTATTTTAGTACCTCTAATAATTGTCTGCTCTCTTTAGATTTTCCCCTTATCCTTTCTCTACTAGATTGGAAAAGCATTAACACACAAGTAGATGTAGACCAAGTTGAGTAGTTCAGATACTAGCATAGGTGTAGATCTAATAGGTTCCCTCAAGGATCTCCTTATGGACTAATCATATTTTCCATATGGACTTAGCTTAACCTATGGAATTTTCCCAAACAAAGAAGGAGAACAACAGAAAGCCAAGCATTGTGGTTGTCACACTTCTCTTTTATTACACCACAAAGTTATTTTGACCCATGCACTTTTACATGGGGTCTTATTCTATGTACAATGACCAAAAAACATCACACAAAAGGATAGGAATAACATATTACACGTACAAATGTCACATATAGAAAGGAAAAGAAACAAAACAAATTGTACAGGAAGAGTAGCATGTAGCTTGTATTGCAAATAATGTTTCAAATCTCCACCATTTACAGGGAGGGGGTCAATCCTCCCATCTAAATATTTCAAATTTAATGTGTTATGACCAAGCTTTTCATCAATGGTGAATGGTCCAATCCACAAATATTGGAACTTCGTGTGTTTTCCCTTTTCTTTGTGGGGTTTATCCCACTTTAGTACTAGGTCTTCCACATCAAAACTCCTTTCCCCTGCGGACTTTTTATCAAACCAACACTTTACACGACTTTAGTGGAAAGAAAATATCTCCTTGGCTTTGAGCCTTTCTTCCTCGAGTTTAAGTATAGTGTCTATCATGCTCTGAACTGGAAGGAAATATCTACCTTATGACTCTTAGGAGTGTTGCAAGGTTGGAAGATATAGGTTCAGTTGCAAGATAGCTTCTTTACCATAAACTTGAAAGTATGACGAGGTTTTCAAGGAAGGCTTATGAGTTACACAATCAACCCATAATGCAGTAGTCAAATCATTATGTTGGTTCCTTTCCTCAAAGAAGATTGTTTTCTTGATTATGCAAATAAGATTTTTATTTGTCAATTCAACTAAACCATTTCCTTGTGGGTAATAATTAGATGCATGTTTTAATACAATCCCATTTTTTAATGTAAATTCATAAAGTTTCAATGATGAAAATTAAGTTGCATTATCAAATACAAGTGAGGTAGGAATACCAAACCTGGTTTTAATATTCTATCGCAAAAAGTGGATGACTTCCTGGTCATTTACTTGCCTCAAGGGAACTCGTTCTAACCACCAAGTGAAGTAATCTATCAATGTTAGAATATATTGGTGTTCCTTTTATGAATGGGGAAAAATCTCTCTAATGACATCTAAGCCCCATGGTTGGTATGGTTCCTCAACTACTACTGCCAGCAGTGGGGCAATTGACCTCTGATCACAATCGGCACACTTCTAACAAGTTGGGAACTTGGGACATAAGTGTGATTTCCTTTGAATAGAGTGGGCCAATAATAACCATCCCTTGTAACTTTATGTGTTGTAGAGTTTCTCGCATAGTGGAAAACTATCAGTCCATCGTGCAAGTCTCTAATTACCTTCTTTGTATCTTGTGACTGAAGGCATCTTAGCATGACACCATTGTGGTGCATTATGAAAAGAAATCCATGAACTGGTTGGTAATATAGAAATTTCAAATGGATTTCCCTCTTTTTTGTATTCGATAGGTGTGTAGACAAGGTGCCATGCTCTAGAAATTGTCATATGTCAGCATACTATGGTGTTGTATACATGGACGGAAGAACATGTTCAATATTATATATTTCTATCTCTTGCTCCCAACTTTTAAGATCTTTCTTGGGAGCATCTCTTACTTCAAAGTCTATCTTACAAAGGCCATGACACTTTATGGTATGAACTGGTTTGAATTCCAGATCATATTCTTGTAAGCAGGTCATCCAGTTAGCCCTCTTCTCACCCAGCTCATGTTGCATGAATATTGTTCTTACTGTTGGATGAGGTACAAATATGATTGTGTGATATTTTAAAAGATAGGGCCTGAAATACTTAACTACCTTTTATACTGCATATGCTTGTTTTTAAATGGCATGTAATTTAATTCCAACCCTTGTAGACTAGCACTCATAAAATAAAAAGGTCACTCATTTCCTTCAATATCATTTTGAGTCAACACAACTACAATCGAAAAATATGAAGCAAAAGTATAGAGCAAGAAATATTTGCCATAGTTTAAACTGAATAATGCGGGTGCATCAAAAATTGCCTCATTTATTTGAAAGAAAGCATTTATTTCCTATTTATCCCATTTGTATGTTGCATCCTTCTTAATCATCTCTTGTATAGGCTTAAGTATCTTAGCATAATCATAGATGAATTTTCTCAAGAAACTGGTATTTCCTAAGAAAGGTTGCATAACCTTCTTATTCACTAGAAACACAATATGTGTAATGGCTTTAACCCTCTCAAGTGTTGAGAAATATAGGGAATTAGACTTAGGTGATTTCTCTTGATTAGTAATGGCTTGTGAGTATCTTATATTTTATTACATTAGGATCTTCTCTTTGCTTATGTTATTAGTGTTCTTCTTCATCAAATAGCTACCAATGCATAAACATAAATAGACAAGAGACACAGAATGTAGGCTATGATCCAGGGCCAAAACCTCTCACTCTTTGAGAGGAAAACCCGCACAAATTCTTCTTATAGAGATTCCAATTGACGAATACCAAGACCAAGACCCTTGACCTAGTAGCCTCTCCAAGATCAAGACACAAGTCCTCTTAATAGTCACTCTTATTTTATTTCAACCTTCTTATCATCACCGAGATCTTCATCACTGCCTTGATACTGAGATCTTCATTACTATATTGACTTCACTGATTCCTTCATTGAGCCATTTTCTCTGAGGTGGAAACTCAACACAGTAGTATCATCAATAAATGGTGTTTGAAATGAACTGTTGTATCATCAATATTGTCTTTTTTCACTTGATATTCCACCAAGACAGAGAGACTCTTCGCAAGGCTTATCTCTATTAGCTTGTACCCTTGACTGAGCCTTTTTAGTGAGACAGTCTTCTGCATTCCATACGAACTGTTGATCAAGGAGATCTGAACTAGTCACTGTGCTCATCCACCTGAAATTTAGAAGGATCTGAATTCCCTTAACTATGATTTTTTCAAAATTGTTGACTTTACCTTCTTGTCGTATCTATCCACCCAAAACAGATATCCAAACGTACTTGATGACTTTAATAGAGGTTTGAACTTATCACTGTTACATTCATCCGAAAATCTCAGAAGTATGTGTGAGTTCTAGACTGTCCTAATGCAAGGACTCTTCATGCTTTTTTATATTTTTTGGTGCATATAAATAATTTGACATATCATTTCGAATAGGTGTGTTTTCATAGGGTGACCTAACATGATTTCCTTTATTCATCTTGAGGTCGACATACGAAGAGGAGGACTGTGCTTGTCTTTTGGAGGGCATCTAGGGACCTTTATAGACTTATACATTTGACGCATGCCCAAGAAGGGCTCTTTATACATGACATTGACTCTTTGACTCAAATTATAAATCCTAAGGATCTCAATGGGAGCCACTAACAAATAAAATCTCTTTCTCATGAAAACCTTAAAGCAAGCCTTACAGTAATAATTTTATTTTCTTCTTTACATCATTTACAAAAGTCACAATTACATGTCATTATGAAGACCAAACCTAGTTACATTTTACAACAATCCATCTTAACTAGGGAGGTATTCATAATGGTACTTGGTCATTCTCAATCTGAAGAATTTTTCATAAGAAGAATTAGATTGGTAACCCATCTGTCTAGCATCATATTTAACCAGCATTGTCACATAGAAAGGCCTTGACTAATAGAACTATCAACATGATCAAAGCATAATGTTGGCAAGACCAATGATTTATAGACACCATAATAATTGTCTCTCAAGGTACATACTCCACCCGAGTGTTCGCATAGTATGACCTACTTTTGGACTATTCTTATCTTGGCTAGCCAATCCTCAAAGAATATCGGTCCACTACGACTACTCTTATGTTGGATGCCCTATCTCATCCTCAAAGAGAATCAGATGTTAGATGTTTACCCAATCCTCCATTTTGTCTTCTCAGGTGAAGACCAAAATGATGTGTCTATCTCTCCCTCTCAATTAGGGATAACATATCAATGCCTAAACTTCCTCTTGGCTTAGGAATTTCCAAGTTTCTTCCAATTAAGGAACTTGTTTTCAGACTCCCTCTTAATTAAGGACATTAGGGGAATTTTGAGGTCTAAAATGGGCCTCCTAAGAAAAAATTACAACCAAAATAAACTTTGTAAGAACCAATAGGCTTTAAGATGATGATGTCCACCATGGGGGACAATTCACCATTTTTGGAGTAAAAAAGTAAAAAAATAATAAAATAATAAAACTACTTTTTCAACTCGTACTTTTAATTATATCCATAAGGTTTTACTCAAATTTCGAGTGGGAGTACTCCTTGGATGAAAAATTTGAATTCTCGTCTAAGGAGTACCCATGTTGCATACTTTTGATAGATCTTGCTATGCAAAAAATGAGAAATACATGAAAAAACGTGATTGCAATCACGTTTTGCATGTATTTCTCATTTTTTGTGTAATAGGGTCCATCAAAAGTATGCAACATGGGTACTCCTTGGATGAGGAATTAAATTATTCATCCAAAGAGTATTTCCTCTCAAAACTTGAGTAAACCCATAGGGAGATAAGTTGAAAATACGAGTTGAAAAAATAGTTTTTTCTTTTTTCCCTCTAAAAGTTAATGTCATAATCTAATATTATTTTATTATTTCCACTATTATTTTATAATTTCCTTATGAGGCCCATTTTAGACCTCAAAATTCCCCTAATGCCTACAACAACTCCTTAACCAGCTACTTGAAGAGCTCCTTCCTTCGATGTCATGATTTCTTTGTCAAGGAGTATTCATATTTTGTGGCTTCTTCATAGGGCACAAACCATCCATCAATTTCTTCCATGAATCATTCATGTCATTATTCCTTTCATCATAAAGTGATTAATTAGTCTTCATCTAGCCTTGCTTCATGTCATGTTTCTTCCCTTGGCATACCTGCATAAACCCATCCAAATATTCGTTCAAAATAAGAAATGAACACTTAAATAAAAATTACCATTGTGGTGTTCTTTCATCATGACATCTTCCGCATCCTACATACATGTGGACATATCTACCAAATATATACAGTGTCAAGGGTCTCTATCTTTTTCAAACTTCCATCAGAGTCTTCATATCTTTCCGGGAGATTTCCTAGTCAAACCTTCTTGGTCTTTCGGATGTTGATTTCCTTTACCATGGTTTCATATCTCATGATATCTTCCTTCCTTTCTTCACACATTTCATTTCATTCCTAGGGGCTTCCAATCAGAGTTCCTCAATTGTAGTCAACCACCTCATACTCCATATGAGGACATATTATGTTGATTTCATCTAGTGTGACCATGCCTTTCGGCATCTTTTTCATAGGAGGATATTCCTTTCCTTTGATCGCGCTTCTCAAAATAGAGCAGTGATCCAAGTCACCTGCAACAATACAACATGACTTTATAAAAGCAAATACAAGCATACATACCTCATTTACCTTTAGGCCATCTAGGCTTCTTTCAATAACTTGCTTGATTGAAAGAGCTTCAATCCCTTCATTTGCTTCATATGTCATCATATCATCATCTCATGAATTCCACATGTTGGATTTCTTGATGAAACACTTGCCTCCACTTTAGATTAGTGAATCCTCTAATGAGGATTCCATCGGAGAATCTTAAGGATCTTGCATATCTCTATCCAACAGATGTTTCCCTTTGACTTGATATATGGTGACACTTATCCTGGATGACTTCTTCCCTTTCTTAATGAGGTTCTCAAGAGATATATCCTTCATAGTTGACTATTAGACATCCTTCATGTTTCCTATAGTGATGTCATGAGCTCTTATTTCTAATTATTTTCTTCTTTATTGGACTTCCTTCTTTCAACTTTCTCCACTTCTTCGGTGAAAGGAACTTATTCTCTATCATTATTTTTATTTCCCTTCTTGAATTTAGGACAATATTTCATGTAATGTTCATATCATTGAATCTTAGCTATGTTCTTATTTCCTTTCGACAAAATGTCTGAATCGTTTCATTTGATCCTTCAACACTTTTTCCCTCAACTTGTCTTCTTCTATATTGCATAAAAAGCACAAGTTGTTGGATGGGATAGCCTTCTTATCCTCATAGAAATTTGTTATCTTGTTCATCAGTTAGTGCATTTAGAACAATGATGATTATCTCCTTATCATCTTTCCCAGATCTTGCAGTTGAGATCTTATGAATATATCCCTTCATCCTTTAATACAATCAATTTTGTGTATATCAGATCTAAGTGATATGACCTTTCTTTATCACATCTTGATAGAATAGTTTATCATATATCTCTTAGATGTCTCCAATCCTACTATATATGGATGAGGGATCTTTGACTAACTCGTAAGAATCCCTTGATCCTTGTGATCCCTTTCCATGTATTCAGAAGAGACCTTTTCATTGATATGTTCAATGACTTCACTTTCTTCAAGGACTATGTCTATCCTCTTTTTTCATGCAAGGAATTTCGATGACCCAACCAACTTATAGATCTCCTTGCAAAATAAAGTCATTTTACCAAATTTGATTATAGAATGAAAGATACTTACTTAACAAGAGAATATGAAATCTTCAACTTGATCACTTTGATGATGGTTGAAGAAGATGTATTAATTATCCTTTTGGATTATCTTTTTCCAAATAAAACACACTTCTTCAATAAAGGAGATTGCTCCTTTTATGATGTAAATGCCTTTAGATCTAGCTTCCTTTATTGATTGTGATTGATGAGAATGTTTTGATACTTACTTAGATGATCTTCTTCAAGGATAAGGAGGGGATCCTTGCTTCAATGGGAGGGAACTTGACTTATAGCTTTTGAAGATGATGACAATGCCTTCTATCCTTCTTAGTCTTAAAGATACTTCATCTTCTTGGGGGTGAATGAGTGCAGATCAGAAATGCTTCTAGGGTTTCCAAGATGATGTGATCTTAGTCCTATGCATGCTTCTCTTGGATGTCTATACTTGGTCTTCCTTGATTTTTATGCCTCTTCATCTTGATGAGGGTCTTTGTGGTCTTTTATAGGATCCAATATTCTTGTTGGTGTACACTTCTAGCTGCTTTGATTTGTATATCTATTTTACTTTAGTAGAAATAAGTTTTTGGCCTTCATTATTTGATGATCCCGAGGCTTCTTCTAAAGTAGACCTACTTCTTTGATCTAGGGTTTGATTCTTCAATGTAGATCCTTCACTTTTCTTTGATGCCTTCCTTGAAACTTGATCCTTGAGTGTCTCTTAGATTAGATGCCCTTCCTTAACTATCATCTTAGCTCTGATCCCTTGTTGAGAAATCTAAGGCATTAGACTTAGGTGATCTCTTGATTAGTAACTTCTTGTCAGTGTCTTTTATTTTATTTTATTACATTAGAATCTTCTCTTTGCTTAATTTATTAGTGTTCTTCTTCATCAAATATCTACCAATGCATAAACATAAATAGACAAGAGACACAGAATGTAGGCTATGAGCCAGGGCCAAAACCTCTCACTCTTTGAGAGGAAAACCCACACAAATTCTTCTTATAGAGTTTCCAATTGACGAATATCAAGACCAAGACCCTTGACCTAGTAACCTCTCCAAGATCAAGACACAAGTCCTATTGACAGTCACTCTTTTTTCATTTCAACCTTCTTATCATCACCAAGATCTTCATCACCGCCTTGATACTGAGATCTTCATTACTATCTTGACTTCACTGATTCCTTCACCGAGCCCTTTTCTCTGAGATGGAAACTCAACACAGTAGTATCATCAACAAATTATGTTTGCAACGAATTTTTGTATCATCAATACTGTATTTCTACACTTGATATGCCACCGAGATAGAGAGACTCTTCACCCAACTTATCTTTGTCACCTTGTACCCTTGATCAAGCCTTTTTATTGGCATTATGACACAGGTGTTGTCCTTGATGGCAACTCACTCAGTTGACAGATCACAGTTCAGCAAGTTAATAGCACAGAGTTCAGATCAAACTTCACAGAATGAAGAAAGAGAGGTATACGTAGGTTCACCATTGGCCAAACCACGTATACACGTGAATTCTATGTATACAAGTAGCGTATACGTACACACGCACTTTCACAGAATGCAAGGAACGTATATCTTGGAAAACTAAGTTTTGGCCCAAGGTATTTGGTCCATGGTATTTTGATCCATGGTATTGGTCCAAGGTATCTGGTCCAAGGTATTGAACCCAAGTATTAGGTCCAAGCTATTGGTCCTAAGTGGTTTTGGTCCATGGTATTGAGTAAGGTCTAAGACTATAAAAGGAAGGGAAGATCATTAGGCCAAGGCACTTAAGTATTGAATATCTGATGAAGAGAAATATCGAGTATACAGGTTATTGGGTTATGGTGCATAGCTGGATCTGAACTGAGGATGAACCTTAGCGCTTGATGAAAGATAATATCTAATGATGGTCAAGATCTTAAGGCTTGAAGTTCACTTTAGAAAAGGTGTGTATACACACTGGTTCTGCATATCAAAACAGCGTATACATCTTAAATTTGATTTGCATATCTGTACACAGGTTCGCCTTGAGAAAAGAGTGTATGCACGTAGGTTCGACACATGGAAGTAACGTATACCTTATAAAATATGTTTTAGCTGCTTCTGTTTGATGTTGCTATGTTCTGGGTTCTGGCTTGGGTTCTGGTTACTGTATTCTGGTTACAACATTCTGAAAGATCAAATTGAAGGGTTGCCAAAGTGATTGATTGATTCAGTTGTGGTTGGTGCAAAGGAGATTGGTTGATACAGATATATTTGATGATTGAATGATGTTATTGATGGATCCAGTCTGAAAATTTATGAAACGTGGTCCCTGGAAGAAAAGAGAAGGTTGTAGCCTTCTGTAGGCCGGCACCTACGTACTAGTAAACATATCAGCTAGTACAAGAGCTAGGGGGTTGTAGCTCCCTTCCAAGAGAAGTTGGAGAACGAGAGAAGGTTGTATCCTTTTGCAGGTAGAAGCCTGTGTACTGGTATAAGACTGCACTAGTACAAAAATTGTAAAAATAAGTTTCTTATTATTAAAAAGAAGATAGAGATGATTGCAGCAGGTGGTGTTCACCCACATTGGGTTTCCACCTTATATCTTGTGTTCATGTGTGTGATTGTTTGTTCTATTTTTCCTACTCCTAGTTACCGTTTATATGGTTTTAATGCACTGCTTAAAGATCAACATATGATGAATTAACTTAATCATAAGTTTGCTGGATATATGCTAGTTGTCTTAAACACAGTTGCATATACACGCTAGTTCCATTAACTGAAGTAGCATATATGAATCTGATTATGGAAATGAAAAATTACTGACTTGCTAATACTGATTTAGCCCCCCTCTCAGTATTATTTCCAACAATTGGTATCAGAGAAGGTCCTTCAGAAGAAGCTTGATCACTTGAAGGAAGATCCATCATCATGAGTAATCAAGAAAGAGAGGGATCCATCAGACCGCCAATCTTTGATGGAAGCAACTTCGTTTATTGGAAGGTAAGAACCACAACCTATCTTCAATCTCTTGGAACAGATGTCTGGGAAATCGTGGAAGAAGGATATACATTTCCATCAACAATTCCTATAGATGCGGCAGGTAAAATGCAATATGAAACCAATGCCAAGGCTGTCAATACATTATTGGGAAGTCTATCACAATCAAAGTTTTTCAAATTTATGCAGCTCAAATCTGCCAAAGAAATATTGGACAAAATCGTTCTAAGCTATGAAGGAGACTCTCAGGTAAAACGTGAAAAACTGCAAACTCTCAAAATTCAATATGAAACTCTCAATATGCACAATGATGAAAGTATAGCTAGTTACTTCTTACGTATAGATGAGATTGTTAATTGCATGAAGAATTTGGGTGAAGAGATAAAATAAGTTACTTTAGTTGAAAAGGTTTTAAGATCCTTGTCTGCTAAGTTTGAATCAAAAGTATCTGCCATAGAAGAAAAGCAGGATCTTCAGACTATTACTATGACACAACTGCACATAATCTTAACTGCTTTCGCGATGAGAAAAGGAGGTCCATTAGATATGAGAGAAACCGCATTTAAAGCTTCATGAAAAGAAGAACTCAATGAATCAGGACATATTTCAGAAAGAGAAGAAGCAAACTTTGTCAAAAACCTTCAACGGGGTTCCGGAAGATTCAGAGGTAACCTACCTTTAAAAAAAAATTCTTGTGGAAGAGTCGGTCATTATGCTGCCAAATGTCCTCATAAAGATAAGTTTGATAAAGGTAAGGAATTTGCAAAATGGAATAGAAAACAAAGTGTAAGTAATAAGAGCTACTATACGCATGAAGATAGCAATGGTTTATCAATTAGTGATGAAGCTGAAAATAGTAATGACTATAGACTTCTGATGGCTTTTGAAGATGATGATTTCTTGGATGCTTTAGATGAAGATGACCTTTATGAAGAAATATCTAAACTCAAAATCTGTTTAGAAGAAAAGAATATGATTATAGATACTTTGACATTCCAACTTGCTGAAAGAGAAAAACACAATGAAAAACTAGAATGTGAAATTGTGGGTCTAAGAAAGGATAGTGAGAAAACAAAAGCTCTCAATCTTAGATTTGCTAAAGGATCAGAAACCTTAAACGAAATTATCAAAGTACGGCATTCTCCTCTGATAAAGGCAGGTCTTGGATATACTGAAGAAGCATCTCCAGCACAAAAGCCATCAACCTCCACTAAAAGCTATCTTGATGCAACAAAGAATAATGAACAGTTTGACAATCGTCAGCAAAGGCATAAAGAAAATCACCAAGTAAATCAGGCTCAATTTACTTAAGGGATGAACAAAAGCTACAACCAACCTCAGGTAAATCATACTCAATCTGCTTCAAGAATGAATATCAATAGAAACTATAATCACCAAGTCAATAGATTCGATAATTTCAAGAACTTCTTTAATGGCCAATGTTTTTCATGTCATAACTTTGGACACAAAGCTGCTCAATGTTTTTCTTACAAGACCATCATGACTAGAGAAGCATGAAATCAAAGGAATGTGACAGGGATCATGAAAAGGTCCTACAATAACTTTTCTCTTCTTGAAAATGAAATAGAATGCTCTATCTGCAACAACTTCGGTCATGAAGAATCTGAATGCAGGAGTAAATTTCAGCAAACATCTCAGAACGAGCAAACTCCACTAATACCCAAAATATGGATAAAGAAAGAACCTCAAACAGAAAGATGTGGCATAACCTTGTATGTAGAAGGACAAGAAAATCAGTGGTACATCGACAGTGGATGCTCAAAACACATGACAAGTGACAAAGAAAAACTTCACTCATATAATGCCTTAGAAAAGGAAAAGAAAGTCTCATTTGGAAATGAGACTCCTACTGTCATAAAAGGTAAAGGCTCTAGTCTCTTAAAAGAAAACGTTAAAGCTGGGAATGTTATGTATGTTAATGGTCTAAAGCATAACCTGTTGAGTGTCAGTCAAATGTGTGATCAAGGAAATGTAGGAGTATTTCAATCAAATGGATGTGTTGTTCATGAGCTTGATACAGGAGAAATTGTGATCAAAGGTATAAGAACTCCAAACAACTTATACATACTCAAGGGAGGACAACAACAGTGCTATCTAAGCAAAATTGATGAACACTGGCTATGGCACATAATATTGGGGCATCTAAGCTTTTCTCAAATAAGAAAAGCATGCAGATTCCAGGCTGTTCGTGATCTTCCTAATATCAACATTCCAAAAAATGCAATATGCAAATCATGTCAATTTGGTAAGCAAACCAGATCGCACTTCCCTAAAAAGGAAGGATCAGCTAGTAAGCCTCTTGAACTTGTTCATACTGATTTATGTGGACCATCAAGGAAAAAGTCACCTCATGGAGAAGAATACTTTATATTGTTCATTGATGATTTTTCCAGAATGTGTTGGATAGGACTTCTAAAGCATAAAGATGAAGCATTTGAAAAGTTCAAAGCCTTCAAAGCTTTGGTTGAAAATGAATCAGATCGCAAAATCAAATGCCTCAGATCTGATCGAGGAGGGGAATTTACCTCGAACGAATTCTTATAATTTTGTGAAGAACATGGAATAAAAATGCAATTTTCCACCGCAAGGACTCCTCAACAAAATGGAGTGGTAAAAAGGATGAATGAAAATGTTCAACAAATGGCTCGTGCTATGCTAGATGATTCTGGAACTCGTGCAACATTTTGGGGTGAAGCTGCATTCGCTGCCATCACTATTCTTGTTGAGTCTTGAAAATGTCATTCATTTGCATTATACTTTCACTATTATGTCCATTATATCACCTCCATTTCACCTCCATTTCCCTACTATGTCACCACATTCATCCCACTTTCATTATCATTGGGCCACCTTTATGTTTTTCCAATATTTATTATTTCTAAGCCTTTTAAGTGAATTTGTGGTTAAACATTAGAAAATAATGTGCATATGCTTATACCTAACAAATGGGTTGAGGTTGTTGACATGTGTAGGTTGAAAGGAGACTTCTAGAAGACCCTTATGTGGCACTCTAAGGCCAAATTCGAATTTGGTTGGAAAGAATCATGGGATCATGAGGATATGTGTCACATCTCCTAATTGTATTGTAACTCTAAGAAGACATGTGTCTTATCAGTTCCTATTTTGATTAGGACTCTAGAGGTAGAGGGAGAGATTCATGGATTCTCATTAATGAGATGGCTCTCATCTTTTTGTATAAATAGGAGATCTCTCTCCTTCATTTGTTAGTCTTCCCTTTTAGTCTTTTTCTTAGTCCTTTTAGCTTGTTAGTCCCATGGCTTTTGAAAGCTTTGGAGAGCTTTGTTGTAATTTGCACTTTTGAAGAAATTGAATAAAGCTTTGATGTTCTCAACATGGAAGGAGATGTGAAGTAGATGTCATGGAGCATATTAGGATGTAAGTAGAGTAGATTTCATTTTGTAAATATTGCTTTGTAGAATGTAAGGTAGATTAGATTTTTCATTCATGCAATTTTAATTCATGCAAGTGTGTTTAATTTTGCTTTGATTTCATGACTAATGGCATATGTGATCATCTTGTCTATGTTGCTGACCTTTATTTTTCTAGTTTGATTTTCATTAGTATCATTTCTTTAACTTGCACTTTACTTTCTGCTCTTAGATATCAAGTTGTTCATCTATTGATGGTTCTTTTTCCATAATCAAATAACTTTATTGGAGCCAAAATATCACTTAGTACAGCTTGGTTTAGTTTGCTTTAAGACTCACATTGCTGACTTGTTCATAACTGTTATCACATGATAAATCTAGCTGAAAGGCGAAAAGGTTAAGAAAAGGTTAAAGCAGTGTGATTTGTCTCCTTTATGTAGTGTCACTTAGATTTCACATTTCATTTTCATTTTGAATCAGCAGTATAGATACTAGGCCGATGTCATTAGTTCTTTATTTGATGTCTTTATTTTCTTTTAAGCATTTGATTTCATAGGTGGTAGGGGGCCCCTGCCTTGTATAGTTGTCACTTTAATTTCTTGTATTTCTTTTTCTGATTTTCATGTATATTAATGTACAGTTTGAATTACTGCATTTTATTTTCTTTTTAACATGTATATTATTGTACATAAATTGCTTTCAAGTTGATTGTAGATTAGTGATGCACATAGCCTTTTAATGAACTAATGACGTGATAGAATCATCTTGTCCTTTTGCTGAAATAGCAAGGATACTGGGTCTCATAGTCATTCTCTCATTATTTGATTATTGCATTTTATTTTGATTGAACTAGTTGTATGTTTACACTTTTGTTTAAATACTAACTCCATCAATAACATGTTTTAAGTTCTTTTGAAGTGCTAAGTTTTGGAAGTTACCATTAAGGACATAGGCCTTGTCTTGAAATCTTTACCCATGCTTGTCCTTTAAAAGTATTCTTAAGACCTTAGAAAACCAACAAGAACAAAACCCCAAAAACAAAATAAACTATAAAACAACGAAGTAAGAGAAAGGTTAACTAAGCACATATAGTGCACCACACTTCATCAGTTTACGATACCCGGATTGATAATTTATGTAGAGAAATTTAAGACATTAAATTGACTAGACATTTTGGCGCCGTTGCCGGGGAAGTGTAATTAGGAGACCTTATTTCTTACATCTGAAAATAAAAATAAAAAGTTAATAATTCTTGAGTATGCTCTCCTCTTGCACTTTGTGTGATCTAGAGGATCAGAAAAAGGATTGTTAAGTAAAAAAGAAAAATAATAATTCTTGAGTATGCTCTCCTCCTGCACTTTGTGTGATCTGGAGGATCAAAAAAAGAATTGTTAAGAAAAAAATAAGAGACAAAATAAACTTCATCATTTCAATTGATTCAATAAAAAAAAAAAAAAATGAAAAAAGAATAAAAAAATGAAACTCAACTGCTTTGATAGGTTCAAATTGTCCAAAATTGTCTGGTTATGGTTTGTAGTGGTCTTCAAAACACTGTATCCTGTTTTAATAAGGTTTTGCAACTTAGCTGCGGAAACTGCCCTGATTCCGCAGCTAGCTGAGAATTCCGCAGCTGTTTCAAGGTTTAGCAGGTTACAGGCATCCAATGAAAAAACCAACCACATGGGCATCTCCAGAATTGTCCCGACATGGATCCTATCCTAGTCACCCAGCTCAGATCGATGAAAAACCAGCCTAGGACCGCAGTCAAAGTCTTGTTTTTAGCATATTTTTCTTGAAGTATTTGCTGCCTGAAATTGAAACTCATTAATCCTTTTTATAAAATTTTACAATTTCAGAGAAGAAAAAAAAAGAGAAAAGCAATCTATGGCTATCTCCATTCCTAGTTTTCATTGTGGCTTCAATAAAAAAATCTGCCTCCTTGATCAAGCTTTGGCCTGAAATAAACATGCAACATAAAAAATGCACTATATATATGAGAAAAAAAGAGGACTGAATTGTGCATTTTTGGAGGTTGGTTCCTGTAGGAGGCATTCATCATTTAGTGGCATATTTTTGAGTTGATTTCACCCTTGGATAGCTACATTATCAGTCAGAAACAGAGAGTTGCTTACATCCCTGCGCTTGTCCTTCAGCCATGGCCAGTTTTCTAGCTCGGAGTAGCTTTGATGTTCCTGAAACCACAACCATCTGAACCTCTGCATTGACATTGTGTCTCCGCTTCCTTCAATTATCGGTTGCAGTTGTGTTGGCTACAGAGCAGATTTACGTGAAATCCACCTAGCCACCCAATTCAAATGATTTTTAATCTTCTGAGTGTTTTCTGCTGCGAGCAATTCAATTTGATATACCCGATCACTATGTTGAATACTGCAACCAATTTGGTGGAGTCAGAGGCTTATGAAGACCGATCAGATTCACTTTTAAGAAAGTATGCAATGGAACAGCCAATTTTGTGGTTCACATCTGTGATTGCTGGCATCGCTTTGTGTAAGATTTTTTACGATACAACCAAGGTGATCACTCCGCTATACTTCAAAGGCTACTGCAAGCTTGCAAAATTCGAGCAAATTGAATGGAACAACAGGAGTTTCTCTACTGCACATGCAATTCTTGTTTCAGTTGTCATGAAAATAGAATTTCAATAATGGAACAAGCTTATCAAAATTCATATGCTGTGAGTACGTCTCAAAACAATTTTTTTTCGGAAATCAATTTCACAGTCGAAAAGCAGCAACTCAGAAAAAAAACGTAAACACAAAAAAAATGTCAAACTTAAAACGTTCGATTTGCCCAAATGGAGATGAATTTAAAAAAACTAAAACATGGGTTTTTTTTCCAGGTGGGTTAATTAGATAACCCAGGAACCGTTTGAGGAAATTCGTGGCGGTCTGGGAGAAATCTTCGGTTCTTTGGAGCCTCTTTCTTGTTGCCGCGTAAAAAAAAACTGGAGTTGAATTGATTAACAGATAATTTGAATGTGTTCCGCATGCCTGAGGAGGAGAAATCCAAATAGGAATCTCATGTGCTGTTATTCAAGCTTGATTGCATGTGTTTAATAACTAACAGTCCCATGCAACGTGTGACTGTGTTTCAGTTTCAGCCATCAATAAAGACGTGTTTTAAACTCATACGGCTCTTCATAGCCGCATAACTCCCGCTGCAAACTCCACGCTTCAAACCTTGATTACAGTCCGTTTACCAATAGTTTTTCAGAGGACTTCTTTTCATTCGTTTGAATGCGTGGGAGTGGAAGATTGCGTGTGCTTCACATCCTACCAATGTATGGATTTTGCCATTTACAATTTAAAGGAGGATACATGGAGTTGGCTTCCCACTATAGATGCAGGGGACGGATGTCCGCGTCTCATGACGTTTAAACCCAGGCCCGATATGAAGGGGGTTTTTTTTGGGAAAGTTTTTTACCGGGGCCTGTTTGGGAAGGCTATTTTGCATTTATCGGTGAAGGCAGCCAATTCCAAGATTGAAGACTCAACAAAACATGGCAGTTTTCCAAACAAAGCTTGGCAGAGCTGAACCGTGAATTGCACTAGTTAAGTTAGTTGTCTTGAAGGGGCACATTTTTTTTTCTCTTCCACGCACACAGCCACTCCATTTCACAGTACTTTATACACTCTGCACTTTCCGCAGCCAATACAGCGTTTCCGCAGCCAATACAGCGTTTCCGCAGCCAATCCCAGATTCTGCAACTGTTTTGTTAAACTCTAGGTTGCAGGTGTCATCAAGCAAAACAAGTCACATGGGTAGCTAGGGAAATGTCAGTACATGGATGGTGTCCTATTCATTCGATCAAATTTGATGAAAAAGACCCCGGTCAAAGGGAAGTCAAAATGTGTGTTATCCCAAAGTCGCCACACTGAGTCGCCACACTAAGTCGCTGCATGTCAAGAAAAAAATAATAATTTTGAATCAATGAAATGAACAAGTTATTTTCTCACTTTTCTGAAGATATTGATTAATTTTGGACTGATAATGAAAGATGAATGGCTAACTTTTTATTCAAGATTTTTAGCTACAGAGCTGTTCCCCAATTCCGCAGCCAGAAAAACCTCATTGTTCAAATCAGCCTATCTTTCTCATACAAAATCAGATTTTGATGATTTAAATACCATTAGAAAGATCTCAGCAAGATCTATACAATGAGAAATATATCATTAGAGTTTGAAATGGAAAATAATGAAATAAATTGCTGAAAAGAAGCAACATCAACTTGAGGCACTAATTCCAAAGCAGGTATAAATTCTTTTGATTTTTCCTTTGAGAACTTGTTTCATTAATACAAATTCTTAGTTTTGTGTGTAAATATCATAACTAGAGAGATTGATCACCTCTCTCCTTTGATAATCTTACATTCTATTGCAGAAGAAGTATTAGTTTTTTGCAGGTTCCAGGAGGAAGGACAAATGACTACAAGAGAATGGTGTCTCTCTAAGAAACCAATTTGTTTCATAAGAGGATGATCAGCAACAAAGAGGAAATATGTTGATGCAAAATCAGATCCAAACACTTGAAAAACTTTCAGATATTATTGTCTCCATCACATCCATCCATCACAGCCATACTTCACAACAAACCATTCACCTCATTTTCCTCCATATTTTCCATTTTCATTCACATACACTTTCCATCTCTTTTTGTCCATTCATAACCCACAAATAAAAGCAAGAGGCTCATTCACATGCTTATTGCCATTTTCCATTTCCATTTTCCATTCCTTGTCATTTTCATTCTGCAAATAAGCCCTGCTTCAATGCAAATTATTGAGTCCATAGTCCTTTGAGTCTAATTTCTTTGTAAAAAAAGCACCTTGAGGCTTGCATGCCTTAATGGCAAGTCCTCATGCTAACAAACAATGGGAATACATTAATGTCCCTTGTTCGTTAGATCTTCTAGGTGACTCGACATCAGCAAATTCATTCGTACCTAGCAAGATGTGTTTGGGCATCTTGACTCTCATTGTCATCAATGGTGAGAGTTCTCGTGTTGACTAGTGGCATCCATTAATGGCCACTAAGCCAACAATTTCCTACTATGTTCGACATCAGAACATCTTTTCACATAGTAGGAATTGTGCCAATGAGTTTTGAAGACATGAAGACTATTATTTTCAGCATTTTGGAGCAGATTCAGCAAGTTTTAGTAGAAGCAATAAAAAGTCATCTTATCTCTCTATCCATGACTCCTCTTGATCAGCCACTTGAAGAAGAAAATGATCAGAAGTTTTCAGCCACCACACATACAACTCATCCATTCCAAAGGGTAAGTGAAGGTACATCATTTTCTAACTTTTGACCATAGAATTCCATAAAAAGCTAGAATGATAATTGTTGGAAAAACATTTCTCTTCCTCATTTCATAAAATTGCCAATACCATCAGTTGGGGGGGGATACATTCATATTCATATCTTGCCATGTCCATATCATATTCAAGAGCTCACATACTTCCAACATATATTAATTATTACATTGCTATTATGAGCATACAATGGCTTTTGAAAAAGTGCTTAAAGGATAAATTGGATACAAACAAAATCATGGTTGTCACACAAGAACCAACCATCATGCAATCCAATAAAGATATATTTTGCAACAATAATCAAAATATCATTATGCAAAGTTCAAAGATCAAAATAGAAGGCAACAAAAAAAAATGGTTGTAACACAAGAACCAACCATGTTGCAATTCAAGTGAAACACTTTGCAGAAATATGAAGTTATCAAATGATATCATGCAAAGTTAAGCCAAAGCTCAAGGATCAAAAGAGTTAATGTAATTTGCATGAGGACATGCAATAGCTTCAGTTGGGGGGTATGTTGAGTCTTGAAAATGTCATTCATTTGCATTATACTTTCACTATTATGTCCATTATATCACCTCCATTTCACCTCCATTTCACTACTATGTCACCACATTCATCCCACTTTCATTATCATTGGGCCACCTTTATGTTTTTCCAATATTTATTATTTCTAAGCCTTTTAAGTGAATTTGTGGTTAAACATTAGAAAATAATGTGCATATGCTTATACCTAACAAATGGGTTGAGGTTGTTGACATGTGTAGGTTGAAAGGAGACTTCTAGAAGACCCTTATGTGGCACTCTAAGGCCAAATTCGAATTTGGTTGGAAAGAATCATGGGATCATGAGGATATGTGTCACATCTCCTAATTGTATTGTAACTCTAAGAAGACATGTGTCTTATCAGTTCCTATTTTGATTAGGACTCTAGAGGTAGAGGGAGAGATTCACGGATTCTCATTAATGAGATGGCTCTCATCTTTTTGTATAAATAGGAGATCTCTCTCCTTCATTTGTTAGTCTTCCATTTTAGTCTTTTTCTTAGTCCTTTTAGCTTGTTAGTCCCATGGCTTTTGAAAGCTTTGGAGAGCTTTGTTGTACTTTGCACTTTTGAAGAAATTGAATAAAGCTTTGATGTTCTCAACATGGAAGGAGATGTGAAGTAGATGTCATGGAGCATATTAGGATGTAAGTAGAGTAGATTTCATTTTGTAAATATTGCTTTGTAGAATGTAAGGTAGATTAGATTTTTCATTCATGCAATTTTAATTCATGCAAGTGTGTTTAATTTTGCTTTGATTTCATGACTAATGGCATATGTGATCATCTTGTCTATGTTGCTGACCTTTATTTTTCTAGTTTGATTTTCATTAGTATCATTTCTTTAACTTGCACTTTACTTTCTGCTCTTAGATATCAAGTTGTTCATCTATTGATGGTTCTTTTTCCATAATCAAATAACTTTATTGGAGCCAAAATATCACTTAGTACAGCTTGGTTTAGTTTGCTTTAAGACTCACATTGCTGACTTGTTCATAACTGTTATCACATGATAAATCTAGCTGAAAGGCAAAAAGGTTAAGAAAAGGTTAAAGCAGTGTGATTTGTCTCCTTTATGTACTGTCACTTAGATTTCACATTTCATTTTCATTTTAAATCAGCAGCATAGATACTGGGCCGATGTCATTAGTTATTTATTTGATGTATTTATTTTCTTTTAAGCATTTGATTTCATAGGTGGTAGGGGGCCCCTGCCTTGTATAGTTGTCACTTTAATTTCTTGTATTTCTTTTTCTGATTTTCATGTATATTAATGTACAGTTTGAATTACTGCATTTTATTTTCTTTTTAACATGTATATTATTGTACATAAATTGCTTTCAAGTTGATTGTAGATTAGTGATGCACATAGCCTTTTAATGAACTAATGACGTGATAGAATCATCTTGTCCTTTTGCTGAAGCAGCAAGGATACTGGGTCTCATAGTCATTCTCTCATTATTTGATTATTGCATTTTATTTTGATTGAACTAGTTGTATGTTTACACTTTTGTTTAAATACTAACTCCATCAATAACATGTTTTAAGTTCTTTTGAAGTGCTAAGTTTTGGAAGTTACCATTAAGGACATAGGCCTTGTCTTGAAATCTTTACCCATGCTTGTCCTTTAAAAGTATTCTTAAGACCTTAGAAAACCAACAAGAACAAAACCCCAAAAACAAAATAAACTATAAAACAACGAAGTAAGAGAAAGGTTAACTAAGCACATATAGTGCACCACACTTCATCAGTTTACGATACCCGGATTGATAATTTATGTAGAGCAATTTAAGACATTAAATTTACTAGACAATTCTCAACCAAGCAAATGTTCAGGTAAACAACACTCAAACTCCACATGAACTTTGGTATGGTAAGACTCCTACTATAAAATACTTCAAAGTTTTTGGAAGCAAATATTACATCAAAAGGACTGATGAAAAACTTGGTAAGTTTGAACCCAGAGCAGATGAAGGTATTCTCCTTGGTTACTCTTCCCAAAGTAAATGATATAAATGTTATAATAAAATACTTGTGAAAATTATTGAAAGTATTGATGTTGTGGTTGATGAAGCATGCAAAAATCCAAAACAAATAAAAATCGAAGATTATGAAGAAGATGAGGATTATCCTCCCACATCAAATCACACTAATTCTGAAGAATAAACCAATGAAGCACCAGCAGAAGAGATAATGGTAGAAGAAAAGACTCTGTCCAGGTATGTTCAGAAAAAATCATCCAGAGACTCAAATTTTGGGACAAAAAGAGGCAGGTGTGTAGACAAGAAGAACTATTACAGAAGCTTCAAGCTATCTAGCATTGCTATCCTCCATCAAACCTCAAAATGTAAATGAAGCATGAAAAGATGAATGTTGGGTCAAGGCCAAGAATGAAGAACTTGAGCAAATTGAAAAGAATAATACTTGGGAATTAGTTCTTAGACCTCATGATAAGAATATCATAGGAACTAAATGGTATTCAAAAACAAGCTGAATGAAATTGGAGAAGTTATTAGAAACAAGGCCAGACTTGTTTGTAAAGGATATTCTCAACAAGAAGGTATATATTTTGAAGAAACTTTTGCACCTATTTCTAGACTTGAAGCCATAAGAATGTTACTTGCTCTTTCTAGTTTTCAAAAATTCAAAGTATACCAAATGGATGTAAAATCTGCCTTTCTTAATGGAGACTTAGAAGAGGAACTCTATATTGAACAACCAGACAGATTCATTCTTGGAAATGATGCAAAACTTGTATGCAGACTCAGAAGGGCTCTCTATGGTCTAAAACAAGCTCCAAGGACCTGCTATTACTGTCTTGACAAATATCTCCATCAACAAGGTTTTTCAAAGGGATCAGCTGATAGCAATCTATATACAAAGATTGACAATAATAAATTGCTAATACTTGTTGTGTATGTTGATGATATCATTTTTGGTAGCAATGAAGAAGCCATGAGTCGGAATTTTGCTTCGGTAATGTAGCAAGAATTTGAAATGTCCCTGCTTGGTGAGCTTACATATTTTCTTGGTCTACAAGTTCAACAAAATAAAGATGGTATTTTTCTGTCACAAACCAAATATCTCAAACAGATCTTGACAAAATACGGCATGGAAGATTCTAAACGAGTATGTACCCCAATGGTAAGAGGATGCAACCTCAGCTCAAATGATGAATCAGCAGCAGTCCATCAACTAACTTACAAATCCATGATTAGCAGTCTGCTTTATCTAACAAGTACCCGACGATACATCATGCATGTAGTAGGAATAGTTGGAAGATTCCAAGCAAATCCAAAGGAATCACACCTTCAGACAGTCAAAAGGATTTTCAAATATCTTCAAGGAACACAGAATTTTGGCTTATGGTATCCTAGAGATGCAGATCTTACACATCATGCATATACAGATACAGATTGGGTAGGAAGCGTTGATGACAGAAAAAGCACTAGTGGTGGCGCATTCTATATGGATTCCAGATTAGTGTCTTGGTTCAGTAAGAAACAAAGTTCAATTGCATTATCTACAGCTGAAGCAGAATATGTGGTTATGCATCTTGCTGCACACAACTCCTTTGGATGATGCAAACATTGCAAGACATTCAGATCACATGTACTCCACCCATCTCCATTCTATGTGATAATACAAGTGCCATCAATATTTCAAAGAATCCATTCATGCATTCCAAGACCAGGCACATACCCATGAAATATCATTTTCTACGTGAACAAGTGCTTGAACAAAAGGTCAAATTGGAGTATGTTCCCTCCAAAGAATAGGTTGCTGATATATTCACCAAACCACTGCCCAGAGAGACATTTGAATATCTCAGACAAAAGCTGGGAGTAGTTGATGCATCATCCTATTGTTAAAACCTATCTGCTTCAGAGAAAGGTGGTTATACGCAAGTTTCATGAAGCGTAGTCATGTACATACGCTGGTTTATATGGATACAGTCGCATATATGTTGGTTTGAGGAAAACCAGTGGGCCAGACTTGGGAAAAAAGGGGTCTGATATAGTTTAGTGAATTATCTGCTCTACTTGATGATGGTTATAGTCTGTGGATGACATGTGGAAATATGATGATGCCTTGATAACCCTTCTATTATATGAAATGATCAGATCTAACAGTGATCATCTGGCACAGGTTCAGGGGGAGCATATGCTTCTAATAATGCATTGTTGGCATTATCTTAGAAGATCTTGGTACAGATTCACACAGTTGTTTTTATTCGGGTGGAACCAGTTCAGGGGGAGAACATGGTTGCTGGTCTGGATGCTGATTGACAGATGTTACTGATAACTATCATGGTCTTGTTTAAAATATTTGGTCTCTGTCATATATGCCATGTATATCTTTTAATGAAAAGGTCATGAAACGACCTTATTTGTTACCCCATTATGCATGGGATGGATGATGTAATATGTATAAACAATTGGTATATCCCCACTTCATTGGGTGGATGAGTAAAACTTGGTATATCCCCACTTGGTTGGGAGATGGATGTATGTATGAGTCATTGGTGATAGGAAGGTCATTTATGATGTATGTATAGAGTCATGTTCTTCTTTTAGAACACCTTTTTCCAGACCTTGCTTATATTCAGGGGGAGCATGGACTCGATCATGGAGATCAATCAGCACACTTCAGCATATCAGAGAATTCAGCATGTACTCAGGGGGAGAATAACCCGTTGCCCTTGATGACAAAGGGGGAGAGTGACTTGGGGTTGCCATCAAGTCCAAAGGGGGAGATTGTTGGCATTATGACACAGGTGTTGTCCTTGATGGCAACTCACTCAGATGACAGATCATAGTTCAGTAGGTTAACAACATAGAGTTTAGATCAAACTTCACAGGATGAAGAAAGATAGGTATACACAGGTTCACCATTGGCCAAGCCACATATACACACGGGTTCTATGTATACAAGTAGCGTATACATACACACTCACTTTCATAGAATGCAAGGGGCGTATATCTTGGAAAACTAAGTTTTGGTCCAAGGTATTTGGTCCATGGTATTTTGATCCATGGTATTGGTCCAAGGTATTTGGTCCGATGTATTGACCACAGGTATTGGGTCCAAGGTATTGGTCCTAAGTGGTTTTGATCCATGGTATTGAGTAAGGTCTAAGACTATAAAAGGCAGGGAAGATCATTAGGCTAAGGCACTTAAGTATTGAATATCTGATGAAGAGCAAGATCTGGTATACAGGTTATTGGGTTATGGCGCATAGCTGGATCTGAACCGAGGATGAACCTTAGCACTTGATGAAAGATAAGATCTAATGATGGGTCAAGATCTTAAGGCTTGAAGTTCACGTTACAAAAGGGGCGTATACACGCCAGTTCTGCATATCAAAATAGTGTATACATTTTAAATTTGATTTGTAGATCTGTACGCAGGTTCGCCTTGAGAAAAGAACGTATGCATGCAGGTTCGACACATGGAAGTAGCGTATACCTTATAAAATATGTTTTAGCTTCTTCTGTTTGCTATTGCAGTGTTCTGGATTCTGGCTTGGGTTCTGGTTATTGTATTCTAGTTACAGCATTTTGAAAGATCAGATTAAAGGGTTGTCAAAGTGATTGATTAATTCAGTTGTGGTTGGTGCAAAGGAGATTGGTTGATACAAATATATTTGATGATTGAATGATGTTATTGATGGATCCAGTCTGAAAATTTATGAAACGTGGTCCGTGGAAGAAAAGAGAAGGTTGTAACCTTATGTAGGCCGACACCTACGTACTAGTAAACATATCAGCTAGTACAAGAGCTAGGGGGTTGTAGCTCCCTTCCAGGAGAAGATGGAGAATGAGAGAAGGTTGTAGCCTTCTGTAGGTAGAAGCCTGCATACTGGTATAAGACTACACCAGTACAAAAATTGTAAAAAGAAGTTTCTTATTATTAAAAAGAAGATAGAGACAATTGCAGCAGGTGGTTTTCACCCACATTGGGTTTCCACCTTATATCTTGTGTTCATGTGTGTGATTGTTTGTTCTATTTTTACTGCTCCTCGTTACTGTTTATATGATTTTGATGCACTGCTTAAAGATCAACATATGATGAATTAACTGAACCATAAGTTTGTTAGATATACGCTAGTTTCCTTAAACACAGTTGCGTATACACGCTAGTTCCATTAACTGAAGTAGCATATATGAATCTGATTATGGAAATGAAAAATTACTGACTTGCTAATACTGATTCACCCCCCCTCTTAGTATTATTTCCAACACTTTTTAGTGAGACAGTCTTCTGCATTCCATATGAATTGTTGATCAAGGAGATCTAAACTAGTCATTGTTCTCATCCACTCAAAATTCAAAAGGATCTGAATTCCCTTAAATGTGATTTTGTCCAAATTGTTCACTGTACCTTCTTTTTGTATCTATCCACCCAAAACAAAGATCCGAACTTACTTGATGAATTTAATAGAGGTATGAACTTATCACTGTTACATTCATCTGAAAATATCATAAGTATGTGCGAGTTATGGTTGTCTTAATGTGAGGACCCTTCACGCATATTTATAGTTGTTGGTTCATAAAAATAAGCTGACATGTCATTTTGAATAGGTGTTTCTTCATAGGGTGAGCCAACATGATTTCCTTGATTCATCTTGAGGCTAGCATAGGAAGAGGAGGACTATTCTTATCTTTTGGAGGGCTTCTAGAAACCTTTGTAGACGTATACATTTGACAGATGCCCAAGAAGGGCTCTTCATACATGCATTGACGCTTTGACTCAAATGATAAATTCTAAGGCTCTCAATGGGAGCCACTAACAAATAAATCTCTTGCTCATGAAACCCATGAAACAAGCCTTACAATAATAAATTTATTTTCTTCTTTACATCATTTATAAAAGTCACAATTACATGCCATTATGAAGACTGGACCTAGTTACATTTTACAACATCGGGATCAATTTTAATTCCGCTCTTTGCAATGATATTCCATAAGAGAGTCCCTTTGGGTATACCAAAGACACTTTTCTTGGGATTAAGAGGAATCCCATACTTTCGGCATTGCTCAAATATTTGTTTCAGATGATGTACGTGATCTTATATTTTTTTGTAAAACATAGTAGCATCATCCAAATAACAACTATGCTCTAACCAATAAGTCCATGGAAAGTGATGTCCATTGCTCTTTGAAAAGTAGCATCGGCGTTGATAAGCCCAATTGGCATTCTTTTGAAAGAAAATGTTCCTCATTTGGTCCTAAAGGTAGTCTTGAATTGATTTGGTTCTACTACTAGCACTTGATTATAACCAGAGAAACCATCTAGTAGCGAGAACATCTCAGACCCATAGAATGTCTAGAGGATATGTTCCATGGATGGCATTGGGTAATTGTCTTTATTAGATGCAAGATTGAGATCGCAGAAATATACAAATACCCTTATTTCACCGAACTTCTTCCTAACAGAGACCAAGTTCGAAACCGAAGTGGAGTGTCTGACTTTAAAGATGATCTACGTTGGGAAAAATAATGAGAGGGGGGGGGGGGGTGAATCAATATTTACAAATCATCAATAACTTTTTCATTTCTTATTCAGATTTATATATGCGACTTTACTTAATTGAACATGCGTGTCCACGTGACTGTTCTTAAGACAACTTGTGTATATCCAATGAACTTATAATTCAATTAATCCATCATATGTTTGTCTTTAGCCAGTGCATTAGTACTTTATTAACCATTAGATACATAGTAACCAGGTGCAGAAATAACAGAATAAACCATCACACATAAGAAACACACGTGAACAGCAAGATTTAAGGTGGAAACCCAATGCGACAAAAAAACCACATGTTGCTGTCATCCTAGTCTTCTTTTAATATAAAGAAAAACTGTTTACAATCTTGTATTGGTGCAGACTCATACCAATGCGTAGGCACCCACCTATAGAAAGCTACAACCTTCTCTCATTCTCCATCTGCAACTGGAAGGGAGCTACAACCCCCTAGCTCTTGTACTGGCTAATATGTTTACTATTACGTAGGCACTGACCTACAGAAGGTTACAAACCTTCACTCGCTCTCTAGCTGCTATTGGAAGGGAACTCCAACCCCCTAGCTCTTGTACTGGTGGATATTTTTACCAGTACATATGCACCGACCTAAAGAAGGCTGCTACCTTCACTCTTCCTCTAGGGACAATGTTTCATAAATTTTCAGACTGGATACTCCTCTTACACAACAATACACTATGTAGGCCATGTTTCATCAAATTTTCATATTGGACCCATCAGTAACATTGAAGCTCAAAATTAATCACCACTGCAATACAACGAATCACTGAAACCCATCAACACTTAAGAAAATCACAATCAATCAATATGAACAATCAGATTAATGTCATTAGAACACAGAGCTAAACCCAGAACTCTGCATCAACAACTAGAACCAACTGCAACTTCAAAAATCATATGTCAGAATGTATACACTACTTAGAAGTGTTGAACCAGTGTGTAGACGTGCCTTCACCAAGGTGAACCAGTGTATAGATCTACAGATAATAACTTATAACTTCGCAGCTATTCCAGACTTCAAATATACCCAGATCATAGCATATAAAGGACAAAACATGTGTTAGTAATTAAATCTAGACTATCCATTATCAGACCAAATAATGATAATTCATTTCAGGTCTTATGATCCCAATCCATCATTAGATCTCATCCATCATCAAACACTCGGTTGCATACTTAGTTCATATCAAGCAGAGCATCTAAAACCCATAACATGCATGTTTTCTTTTGATCTAACTCTTCATAAGATATTCATTACGTACACACTTATCCCTTTGATCTTCTCCTTCTTATATACTTAGAGCCTTTTCATTACCTCGGACCAAAACCATAGTTATGTTGTTGGTATTCTTTGATGGTATCAATATTCTTTGCCACGCTCATTACCATGGGTCAATACCATGGTAGGAACCCATGGTATTCATTAACCTTAATTTTCCATCCCATACATGATTTTCCTTCTATGAAAGTGTGTGCATACGTATACGCTCCTTTTGTTCTGTGAACCCACTTGTATATGCTACTTGGACAAAGTGAAATAGCGTATACAACTTAAACCATTCTCTTTCTTCAATTAATGGAGTCTGGTTTGTAATCCTTTGTTGTTACCTCTGAATTGACCTGTTGCACTAGGAGTTGCCATCATACATCACTAAATGATTTTTGGGTACCATATATGTGAGTTTCCATCAAGGACAACACCAGTACCATAATGCCAACAATCTCCCCCTTTGGACTTGATGGCAACCATATTGGTGTTTATTACCTCAAGTTGTAGAACCTATTAGATATATCAAACAACACCAAGATACTCTCCCCCTTTAACATCAAGGGAAAAGGGCAGACCAAGATATTGTCCCCCTTAGAGATGCACTATGTTGTCCATGCTCCCTCGGAGCACATGCAGAGTCTGAAGAAATATTTTTCAAAAGAACAACATGACTTTATAACTCAACTATGTGAGTATGACCTTCCTATCACCAACGGCTCATACGTACATCAATCACCCAACCAAGTGGGGATATACCAAATGTTCATACATGACTGAAAAATTGCACTTATTACATCATCCTTCCCATGCATAGTGGGGTTACAAGTTACATCATAGGTATTTACATGACCTTTACATCAAATGACATCAAATACCAAGGAGTTAGACAATACCATGATAGTTATCAGCAACTATCATACATCATATATGATCTACACCATAAGCATCTGTCAGCAACATCAAGAATAAAAACCTGTATATGTCCATCATCAAAAGAGTCATCTGAATCAAAACAACTATGTGGCTCAAGCAATATAAGTATCATCTGAGATTTCATCATAGGCCACCTATGTCTGCAGCATAGTATGATGCATCATTTCTTAAGCATCATTGTGTACCAAAGTATTCTAAAGAAAAACATAATGACAACAATGAATTATTAGAAGCATAGCATATTCTCCCCCTAAACCTGTGCCAATTTCTCACTGTCAGATCTAATCATTGCATATGTCAGTAATAATTATCAAGGCATCATCATCAACCAATTATTCATCAAGTCATCAACCACTTATGAGGGCCAAAATCACTTCTACATATCATCAACAAACTATAATCATCATCAATTAGAACAAAAAAGATAATTGATAAGTGACTGAAAAATATCAGACCCTTTTTCTTGAGTCTGTCCCACTGCTTCTTCATCAAACCAACATATACACAACTATGCAGCTTCTAACTCGCGTATATATGCGACTTGTCTTCATGATAACTACATATGAGAATTAGAACACTGAAATTTCGTACTTTTAGTTCCTCTTGAGTCTGTTATGTCTGTATACTGAGCTATGCCACATTTTTCTGACTGTAATTCCTTCTTCTTCCATACCTTGGAGTGTGATGATGTTTTCTCCTTTTGTTATGTTAGCCGAAATTTGCTCCTGCATTCTTTTGCTATATGCCCAATCTTGTTACAAGCATAACATCTTATATGTTTCATATTCCTTCTATAACAATCAATGGCTCTGTGACCAAACATATTGCAAGAAAAATAGTATCCCTTAAAGTACCTGGAAGCTAATGATATTTATTTGAGATGATTATTAGCTTGAAAATTCCACTTATGCATCTGGCTGCACCATGTCCAAAATTATGACATCTAAAACATTCAACATTATTCATCTGAGGAAAGAATCGATTAACACTTCCATAGTTAGGATTAAATTATTTTCTTTGAAAACTTTCTTTCCTTGGTTGTTGATGGGGTTAACCTCTTGTCTCCTTATTGGGCATTTCAGATTTTGCATTAGAGTTCCTTGCGTCAGTTTGTGAGCTAGATTCACCTTCAACAGTTTCATGAAAACCAAGACCAGATTTGATGGTAGGAGACCTTTGACTACTAATAATATTATCCAAAATCTTAGTACTATCTTGAAATCATATCAGTTTATCCTTTTCTTCTAATTTATCTTTTAAGATATTTACCTCAAACTGATATTGCTCTTCCTTTTCCAGATATTACTTCTTCATGATTTCTCCAAATTTTCTTCCTTCTTCCACTTGTTGTCTTAATTTGAGAATATCATTTTCTTTTTCTTCAAATGCTTGAAGTAGTTCTTCATTCTGCTTATTTGCATTTTCAAGATCTTCCTTTAGAGAGACAACCTCAGCTTCAAGACCTTCACAGTAACTAGTTCTTTCTTTAAGTTCCTTGGTTGTTGTATCCTTTTCATTCTCTTCATTTCTCAATGATGCCACTTCATCTTGTAGCTTTTAACATTGATCTTCCTTTTCCTTGTATTGATTCCTTCCTCCAACTGAGATTTTAACCTAGTAACGTCTTCCTTGTAGGAACATTCCCTTTTGATCAAACAGATCTTGTTGATCTCTAACTTTATCTGTGAGACTTTTAACATTTTCCTTCATTAGATTTCTCACACATTCACTGCCTTCAATATAGCAAAGAAAGGGATCACCAGAGGACAAAGAATCAGAACCTGATAATTATTTTTCTTATTCATCTTCTTTCTCAGGTGATTCTAAATCTGAATATTTGCTTCCACCTGATAGCCAATTGTCTCTAACACTGTCACTGTTGCTTTGAGTTGTCTTATTCTTTTGGGTTGCTTTCTTCTTTTGCTTCTTTCCCATTGTCTCTACGGATCTCCTCCAAGCAATCAAGCTTTTGCCAAAGGACCTGCTCTAATACCAATTGTTGGGAAAAATACTGAGAGGGGGAAAGGTTGAATCAGTATTTACAAATCATCAATAGCTTTTTCATTTCTTATTTAGATTTCTATATGCAACTTTACTTAATCGAACCTACGTGTGCACGTGACTGTTATTAAGACAACTTACGTATATCCAATGAACTTATAATTCAGTTAATCCATCATACGTTTTTCTTCAGCCAGTGCATTAGTACTTTATTAACCATTAGATAAATAGTAGCCAGGTGTAGCAATAATAGAATAAACCATCACACATAAGCAACACACATGAACACCAAGATTTAAGGTGGAAACCTAATGTGGGAGAAAAACCACCTACTGTTGTCATCTCGGTCTTCTTTTAATATAAAGAAAAATTATTTACAATATTGTACTAGCACAAACTCATACCAGTATGCAGGCACCAACTTGCAAAAGGCTGCAACCTTCTCTCATTCTCCAACTGCTACTGGAAGGGAGCTACAACCCCCTAGCTCTTATACTAGCTGATATGTTTACCAGTACATAGGCGCCGACCTACAGAAGGCTACCACCTTCACTCATTCTCCAACTTCTACTGGAAGGGAGCTCCAACCCCCTAGCTCTTGTATTGGTGGATATGTTTACCAGTACGTAGGCACCAGCCTACATAAGGCTACTACCTTCACTCTTCCTCTAGGGACCATGTTTCATAAGTTTTTAGACTGGATACTCCTAGTACACAAAAATACACTATGTAGGCCATGTTTCATCAAATTTTCATACTTGACCCATCAGTAACATTGAAGTCAAAAATTAATCACCACTACAATACAACGAATCACTGAAACCCATCAACACTGAAGCAAATCACAATCAATCAATCTGAACAATAAGATTACTATCATCAGAACATAGAGATGAACCCAGAACTCTGCATCAACAACTAGAACCAACTGCAACTTCAAAAATCATATGTCAGAATGTATACACTACTTAGAAGTGTCGAACCAGTGTGTATATGTGCCATCACCAAGGTGAACCAACATATAGATCTGCAGATAATAACTTATAACTTCACAGCTATTCCAGACTTCAGATATACCCATATCATAACATATAAAGGATAAAACATGTGTTAACAATCAGATCTAGACTATCCATTATCATACCACATAATGATAATTCATTTCAGGTCTTATGATCCTAATCCATCATTAGATCTCATCCATCATCAAACACTCAGGTCCATACTTAGTTCAGATCAAGCACAACATCTAAAACCCATAACATGCATATTTTCTTTTTATCTAACTCTTCATAATATATTCATTACTTGCACACTTAGCCCTTTGATCTTCTCCTTCTTATATACTGAAATCCTTTTCAATACCTTGGACCAAAACCATAGTTATGTTGTTGGTATTCTTTGATGTTATCAATATTCTTTTTCGCGCTCATTACCATGGGTCAATACCATGGTAGGAAAACCTGGTATTCATTAACCTTAATTTTCCATCCCGTACGCACTTTTCCTTCTGTGAAATTGTGTGCATATGTATACTCTCCTTTTGTTTTGTGAACCTACTTGTATACGCTACTTGGACAAGGTGAAACAATGTATACAGCTTAAACCATTCTCTTTCTTCAATTTTTGTAGTCTGATCTGTAATCCTTTGGTGTTACCTCTTAATTGACCTGTTGCACTGGGAACTGCCATCATACATCACTGAATCGTTTCTAGGTATCATATATGTGAGTTTCCATCTAGGACAATACATGTACCATAAAGCCAACAATCTGAGAATCTAGAAACTTTCTCAATTCCTTTTGGATGAGGTGTTCCAATGTTGGATGAAATTTCCATAGTTTCTGCTGAAAAGGTTTTACCCCCTGTTTTATTGGAATAATGTGCTAGATAATATGAGTTTCATATGTCTTTAAATCATTATATGTCCATACAAATACATCACAGAGTTTTTTGAATAAGTGGATAAATGTTTATCGTTCCTGTGGAGAACAACATGTACCGTGGTTTACATACTTCGATCTTCTTAAGTTCCTAGGTTGACTTGTTCAAATGATAACTTTGAACTCTTAGTCTTTGTGTTGGTTGGTCCTCTAAATCAGTTCTACATGTCATATAAATACTCTAGGGACACCACACCTTTGGGCATAGTGTTTCCTTTTGTTGCACTAGATGCTTCCTACAAAGCCCGATCATGCTCATCCTCTTTTATGGCAGCATCTTTGAATACGTCATCATTAGCCATAAAGTGTGGTATTTTTTGGTCGTCATTGAAAACATGTAAATTAGTGACGTTGTCTAGACAGATGATTTATTTATAATTTCAATAGAAAAATTAGTTTTCAATGGCGACATCCTAGCAGCTACATTTTCTAATGCATTTGCTGCAGCATTTCTAAGTATAGGAACATAGATAATATTAAAATATTTAAAATGATTAGTCAAATTCCATACCTCTTGCTGGTATTTTTTAAGATTCGATGAAACAAAATGGATAGTGTCCCATACCTAATGAGTAACCACCTTTGATTCGCCAATTATCTTGAGAATTTCTACCTTCATATCAATGGATTTCTTCAGTCCAAGTACGAGTGCTGCATATTCTCCAGTACTATTGGTACACTCAAAATCCATATGGCATGAAAGGATATGCTTCTTCTTGCATGGTTATGTAAGTATGCAACTAGTTCAAGAGTCATCCTACATCTTTGGACCATCAAAATATAGAGTCCAAACATTATTAGCTACTAGGTTGCTTCTTATACTACTATTAATACTACTATCTACATATATGTTACAAGATTCATTTACACCAGATGGAGAACAAGGAAGGAGCTCCAACTGTGTATTTTGTGGAATGGGTGGCGGTTGTGCTTGATAACACCCAGGGTCAGTTTCAAGGAAACAATTTCCAAAAATTAAATTGACAAAAGCAATAGGCTCATTTTGGCCCTCAAGTGGTGTCATGGTGTGTTTCATATATGACTCACTTTCCACCCAAATATGGTTATTCCTACCCTTGTATGGAAGCGATAAATGTGACTAGTCTGTTGCAAAACCCTTGTAATTTTCTAGACTATTATCTGCTAAGTAGTATGCCATAGGCTTCAGTGATGTCCATAATTGCAATATTTATACATTGATGAACTCGATCATGTTGTGATAATATAATAAGCACATTCTTGAGTTCGCCAATAGCTTGGATGAGAGATATGTCCAGCTGAATAATTTTTGCATCGATTTTGTTGCATTTAGTGTTTATTTTATTTGCAACAAATAATGGAATTACGTTCATAGATGCATCAGAATCTACTAAACAATTATGGACATTGTAATTGAAAATTTTGAAAGTTAACAAAAATGGAAGGTAGAGAGTGTTAGCTTCTAATGTTATAACATCAACTACAGAAAAGGGGAGCAGATGACTTACTATACACCTTTTGGGAGGGAGAATCTTTATCATCTATTGAAGATTCTGAAAAGGCTTGGACAATTAGTTCACACTATCCTCCAATCTTTGCAAGCTCATAGATGGAAATATTAGCTCAAGTTTTCTTCCAATCTTAAATTATGTTGTAATCAATTGTTTCACCTCTACCAGGCAGTGTTGAAGTGTCTAGAGGAGTGGCTCTATTTGACACTTTAGAAGTGATGGACTTACTCTTATTGTTGGAGGAAGTATTCTAGGAACTAGTTGCATTTATAGACTTACTCTATGCATTCTAAGCAGGATTAACCAGTGGTGAGATCCTTCTTAATAATTGTTCCTTCATTGTTTGTCTCATCACCTCCTAATAAAAAATGAGCCCTTTACTCCTTAAGCTATATCGACCATTTTGATTTGGAGGAGAGGCTTCACTTCATGGTGGTTATTCAACATTCTTCTTGTCAACGTTGTAGATACAATCAAATGCATTTACTGTATGTATAATACCCTTGCTTTCTTTAGCCATTGTAGCTTCCTCTATTTCTTTCGTCTGTTCCATCTTCTCATATGCTAATAAGGAATTCACAATGTGTGCGACCACAACTTTCATGTTGTGGTTCTGCTAGGGGCATGTCTTTTCTGAATGATATTCTTGATGGAAAGAACAATAGTTTTCCATACCCATACTTTCTATATTCAGCACAACATCTAAACTATGAATAGACTTGGTGGGTTGATTATTTTTGTTACTATTATTATTATTCCTTCAAAAATGGAAGGACTTGGGAGGCTTGTTTCTAGTAGAAGTCTCACTTGACCTTTACTTTAGTTCTAAAATTTCATTGGTAAGTGCTTTCACCATCCTAGTCAAGCTTCGAATATATGATGAGTCCTTTTCTTTAGCCTTACTTGAAGAAGGTTGAGACTTCCTACTAGTTTCCTTAGAGTCTTTTGATTTTTCATCATCATTGATAACTCTAATAGTCCACAAGTTTCGTGCCAATGTTAGCTTTACTTCTCTTTTAACTAATTGGGAGATGTTACAAGGAAAGGAAACTGTGTAATAATCAATAGTAATTGAATTGTGTTGTTTCGTGCCTGGGGGAAACTTTTTCAATACATAAGTGAACTTTTGATTGAAGTCTTTCACTTTCTCTTTTTCCCCCATCTTATTGTTTCCGATCTCTTTTAGTAACATGGCGGGAGCCTTTCCATCAGCAAATTTCTAGAGGAATAACTTCTTAAGCTATCTTGAACTGTGGACTGAATTGACAAGTAGACTATGGCACCACGTTGTTGCTCTACCTTCTAATGTATAAGGGAAAAGTATGCAAGAAACATCATCATACCTTACTTCCAACATCCGTAGATGCATGTAGAAATCATTAATGTGATATTCTGCCTTTGTCTTCTTATCTAGATCGAACTTTGATAAAATTTCTTCCGAATGTCTAAGAATATTATGAATATTATCCAGAAGAGAAAGAGGCCCTTGGGCCATCCAATCCGAGTTTTGGTCACCCATGTCTTTGTCTCTCCGTTCCTCCTCCTTTTCAAAATATGAGGATTCTTCTCCTTCACTATCTAACCCATCAAAAATGTCATCATAAAACTATGTTGTCCGCGTACCTTTCTTTAATGGGTGGAAGTTGATCTTATTACATTTTATCTTCTGAGGATTCTACTAACTCTTCAAGATTGGCAAAGACCAAATATTCCACTATTGAAACAAATATATTAGAATGGTTCATTTCTTTCTTCTTTGGAAAATGTGGGAGACTTTGTGCACGCGGAATTAAACCGATAGTCTTTCTGAAGCGACGGGGTATAGGTCAAAGTGCATGGATGTGTTTGTAGGTAACCTCATATTTCAACTCCGGGCTAGGATGAGAATACCCTCCTACTTTTGGAATGGGAGTTGTAATGGTGCTTAGAATATTTCTAACTTGTCCAAAAGATGAATGGTTAGGGTGTGTGGAGTTATCAACCATAAAAATTTGTCTACCCTCCTTCTAGCACCATAATGTTGACAGTGTTGGATACCGCCAACATACAGGGGATATTCCTGATATAAGGTCCCAATTAGAACTCACACCATTTGGTGTAGGATTCCCATCTGGAATATGGCCTAGTTGTCATTTACTTAAATATATACCTTGACTTTAAATATTACAATGAGAGAGAAGTGCAAATGTCCTTTCGAATGAGCAAGCAATTGCACCTTGAGGATGTTCAATTGCAGATGTATCAAGGATCTCTTTCTGAAAAGAGATGAAATAAAGTGAGCATATAAGAGATAAGTAATAGTACTATCATAATGGATATGCACATGAATGATAAATATTCTTTTAACATCGAGGGATATAATTCACATGGATGTGACAATCATTATAAACATTACAACACATTTCCAATAAGTTGACTACTGAATTCACCTAAATAGTTCAATTACTCCAATAGAGGTGAAAGAAAACATGAACCATAAACATTCAAATAATAGTCTTAGAAACATACACAATCCACATGTGAAAATGAGTTGGCATAGAAGGCTTCTATATTAAGAAAAAGTTCCAAGATGCATAAATACAATGAACATCACTGGCTCTAATAGTGGAGTGTTAGAGCCACTACTTGCTCCCCGAAAGTACTAACTTTGTATCTATAATGCCTTGTGGGAGAATCGAAGGTTAAAATTCCTTTACATGAGAAATGAGGATCATTTTATAACTTGATGCATGACCTTTCACATCCCAATGAATCTTGACATTTCCAACTCCTAATGACCTTTGGAATTTTACTACCCTTGGACTTCCAAATGAATTTTGGAATTACTTATGACTTTTTGTATTACATTACTTTTTTACTTCCATGGCTCTTTTGTCCATAAACGACTCCTGGACTTCAACTTAATTTTCTTTACAATGATTACAACATTACATCATAGCTTCCAGATCATCATGTGATGTAAATGTGACATGTCACTATATTTGATGACTAGAACTAATAGTGATTGATGACATGGATTTCCTTTAGTGTTGACATGGTTTCCACTCGTGTCTTCATTCTTCATAAAAGTTCAATCATTGATGTCTTCACCCTCCAAAGGGTCTTTGATCTAATGGAGTCTTTAAGGTGCTTTGATCATCAAGATTTCAATGTGTTCTTTGTTCTTCAATGCTTCCTTTGTTTTTTATCTTTACTCGATCTTCATCGTGTGCACTTGCCATGTTATTCTTGAAACACTTGTATCTACAATCACTCATGACAAGAAACCATCAGCCTGAAAATATCCTATTCTACCATGTTTCGTGCAGATTCTTTGTTCATGCCTTTTCATCGTGCTTAAAATGGAAAAGGAGAGATTTTGGGAGCATGGGCAGACTTCGAAAGGCAAAAGGGTTGATAGGTGGAGGCTTTAAGGATGCATCATGTGCTCATGAACTCAAGAGAGAGAGACAGTCAAGGTAGGGTGCATTGCACAAGTCTGAAGGACGAAGGGGAAGGATTTGGGCTTCCAAAGTGCATTGTGTGCTCAAGGGAGAGGAGGAAGGCACATGGTACACTCCTGAAGGCTAAGGGATGAAGGCTTCAAGCCTTCGGGGTGTGATCATGTGTTCAAGATGCCCAGGAGGGTGCGTGGCACAAGTTTGAAGGTTAAAGGGAGAAGCTTCATGCCTTTGGAGTGCATTCATCTACTCAAAGGATCAAGAGGGCACATGGTGCATTGGGGAAGGCTAAAGGGTGGATCTTAAGGCCTTTAGGGTTTTCTCATGCACTTAATGGGGGCACACTTCTTCTAGTCAAAGGAGTGCGCTCAAAGGAAAAATTTGCTTCTTGAAGGGCACAGTTCAGAACAAGGAAGGGGAAAGGGATTGAGGAGTGTGCTTTGTGCTCTTGGAGGGTGCATGGTGCACTTCCAAACAATGAAGCATTCTTGATAAAGTATTCATAGTGCACTCATGTGCTCTTCGCCTCAATGGGTTTGCTTTGAAACAAAAAATAATTCTAAGTCAGGACGGTAGGAAAAGGGAGAACATGATGAGTTTAGACATAAAACCATGTGTGAAACATACCAACTCATCGAGAAAACTTAGACAAACTTGATGAAGGATAAACATACATCAAAATGCCACTTTTCATGCATTCCCCAAGTACAACAGGTCAAGTGTGTGCGACTATGACCCAAAAGTTTCGTTTCACAACAACAAAGATGTTACAACCATGAAATGCACTTAAGATGTTCTAATCAGTGTGATGACACTTGAGAATATTCAATAACACTTGAAACAAATAGAATAACATAAGACAACACTTTATGATCAAGGAAACACTAGATATGATGGTGATAGTAGGCCCCCAAATTTGAATATGTGAAATTTTGGAGGGCGTTGTAGTAGCAACAACAGAACCCTTGGTACTAGGAAAATGAAAAGTTAATTTCAAATTAATTTAAATGATCTAGAAATTTAAATCTACGTGTAAATTTGGGAGTGGACCTTATTCAATATTCTTCTTATCTTAATAAAATTTAGAGGACTATGAAAAGGGGATAATTTTACTAAGTAATATTAAAGATAAATAAATTGAATAATTTATAATAAAAAAACCAAAATATTTGAGTAAACATATAAACCATATCAAAGACATACCTCTAAGTATAAAGTGTTAGAAACTTGACTACACTAAGAGGGGGGTGAATCAGTATATACATTCATGGACATCAAATTTCTGTTAATACCTTTCTTTCTAATACTTTCTGAACTATTAAATGACCAACATTACATCATATGAATAGAATATTTAACATGCAAGAATAATTTAACATACAAACCACAACATAAGAATCAACACATGTGGACACTTGATATAAGTGGAAACTCATAAAGGGAAAAGTCATGATTTTTTTTTGTGATGCAAAGGTAAGATCCTACTTCCTCTCCGTTATTTTGCAACCTACAACTTATTGGGAAGCTCCTACTCCCTCTTTTACAATAGATTTATGCAGGATTCAATCTACAAGAGACTTCTATCTCGATTTATTTTTGCAAGCTACTACTTGCTAGGAAGCTCCTACTCCCTTTTCAATGGGCTCCATCCCGCTCTTTTTCAAGCAAGTACATGAAAGGAGACTACAATCCCCTAATACATAAAGGATTCAATGCACTAATTTACCTGGTATTTAATTATGAATACCTCCATCAATTTGTCTCGTCCTTATCTTCCTTAAATTAACTTCACGTCTTCTCTTCTTCCTCTTTATTTTTGTGCCAGGTAACTCATGAACTAAGTTTCAAAACAACCCTTCAACTCACACTCTTAACAAACTAACTCTACCTTCCAAAAGAAAATATTTTATAAACATAACTTGATGACCGTTAGTATTCCATACAGGAATATAAAGTGAAAATTTTACCTCTTTTCATTCCACATATTCATTTATGAATTCTTTCAACTTTTGAATAATAAAACAAAATGATCCTCCAAATAATATTAAAATATTTACATCTTGGGGGGCACTTCAATTGGTAATCCGAGATATGTCAAATTGTTGAAGCTCAAGAGACCCAGGTTCAAATCCCCCTATTGTGACATGGGATACAAGGAGGAGGACATATCGTATCCCCTTGGAGGTTTACTGGTAATTACATGTCAGGCGGGTTGCTAGGTTCCTCTAGGTTATAAAAAAAAAAAAATTAAAATATTTACATCAACCAAATATAATGATTGCCTAAACCATGGATAAACCAATGTCAAGCAAATTTCCAATTAATGTAACTACATTTGGAGAACATTAAAACATATTAATTAACTTTCATCATCTTCATGCACCTCTACGCTTGACCATATATTCCAGCAACACATTCTCTCACTAGCATCACATACTCAACAACATCAATATATTACTTAGCAATACATATTCAAGAACATTAATGAAAAAAGTTATTCATTTAATTTCTCAAACTAAACTCAGCATGCTATCAATGAACATTTGAATAGGAAGTGAATTGATCGAACAAGAATTATATTGTGTGATCAAGAAACGTTTAGCTAACATAGGAAAATTGCAATCAGTTACATCAAAACTTCTTCAAGCACTTCTCAACACTGACCTCTGCAACATAACCAACTCAACAACATATCCCTTAACATCACAACTTATTCAAAAAATACATCACAACATCTGAGAAAGAATTCACATCACAACATACCTCTGATAAGCAACACCAATCAAGAAGAATGCAACATATTAGTAGCAATACAAACTTAACATAAAACATATTCAACTATGGCTTGGATCATTATACCTTCAACAAGCATACCTTCAACACCCTTTACCATCAATGACAACTTCACTAATAATCTCCCACTTTGGAATTGATGGCAACACATTAGTCCTCCCCCATTTGTCTTGAGAAACATTTCTCCTTATTACTCCTCACCTTTTATTTCATCCCCCTTTGACATCAATTGCAATGAATTATGATAAAACTGTGATTTATCATCAATATGGTACACTTTGAAAGAGTGCTCAGCATTTGTACGATAAAGAAAACTTTCTTCTGCACGCAATGATACTTTTTATTTTCTTTGATATCACTGTGAGGGGCATAAACTATGAGGCATAACCATTGTTGTCCTTAAAAAAAACATCATTGTCCTCCTTCTCATAAATAGTATCATAATGAAGTGGTATTTGGCATTCTTGGTTTAGTATTTGACATTTTCCATTGCAACAGTGGTGTCTTATGAGTAATCCTTTGAACATTTGATCAATGACATATAGAGCCTAACTTGGCCGTAGGTGGCATCTTCTAAAATGTTGCAATTTTCAACTCATCCATTGAAGAATCTGACTTAGTGGTAAATTTCATATCAACCAACTGTTTGGCCTATGGTGTAGTAAAATGACTATCCACATGTGTAGTAAAGGGGGCCACTATAGGATTATATATAACAAGACTATATATTATGGTGGCTTTAGTAACACATGGCTTTCTTATTTCCCTACTTGTAACTACAACGTTTAATTCCAAACCGCACCCTTCAGCTTTCGATACGAAGTTGGGGTGAAGCATTGCATTCTTCAGTTCCAGATGCCGAGTTTTTGTTCTTAGAATGAATAATATCACTCACATGGAAAATTTCTTAAACTTGAAAATTAGAGGAATGCATTTTGGGTTCTTTATTCATGCCCTTATCTTTGTTTGTTATATATGTGCCTGCTCCATCTATTTTTAGCTCCATATGCAATAATGGTGAAGGAGTTGAGGAATGGAACAATTCAAGTGGCTCTACATTATTTTTGCTATCAAATGGAGAATTTTTTCAAGGAGGAATTCAATACCTCTGAATTTCAGTTGCGATCAAATTCACTAGCTTGTAAAATTGACTCTTTATGAGACAAAAAAAAAAATAAAAAAATTCTTTAGGAAATTATCTAAATTCTATTATCTGGTTATTAGTTACGCCCACCCTAAATAATAAACCTTGATACTTAAAAACTTTTAGTATACCTCAGCGCCTTGACTTCTTTACTTGTCATTGAAAAATCATGAGTGTCACCTTCATAATTCATAGAAATTTGACAATTATTATCCACAATAGGTACAACTTGCAACCCTGAAAGATCTGCTATATTTTTTACATCTTGATAGCCATCATGATTATGGTGTTGTTTACAACACTCAACAAACTCAAACAAATGTAGATTGGTCACTTTGTTGAGATTTCCCTAGCATTATAGAAGTGAGTCAACTTTGGGAATCTTGTATGTCTTCCAAATGCACTATCTCTTTGTGTCCATTTTCCATGGCTTTCTATTGCAACTGCTCCAATGGTTTGTATTCTTGAAGAGAATGGCATCATAATCCTTCCATGCGCAAAATTTGACTAGGCTTCTCAGTATATCCTCTTCACAAAATTTCACTTTGAAAATTTTACACATTATATTTCAAGAGTTGTGACTCTCCATAGACATTGTCAAGACCACAAAAATTTCCGACCATGGGATTTTCTTAGTACATTCATAGTTTGATCCTCTATAAAAGCAAGGGATTTAGAATGGGTCTTATCATGCTCAGTAGGTTGACTATAATTTTTCTGTCATTCCCAAAGGTTCGCAGATTACCAAGGTATGTAGTGGTTTTCATTTTCAGATGGAACACATACACATACAATTTTTAATACAAACTTCACAAGTCCATAAAATTTCTCAATTCCACAGTAACGCGGGCTACTACATAAGGCATCTCACTCTTATTGAATATCACTAGTGAATGGTACTTACACTCCATGTTGGCATACTTCACTTTTGGTACATCAATTGTAATATTACTCGGGTTAAATGTTCCACCCTCATAGTGAGAAAAGTTTAGGTTTGCATGCTCATCCTTTAGTAACACATGACATGTAACATTTTACCATAATGTTTCTCTACCCACAGAATTGTGTCTTATGCCAATCGTAAACTATATAACTTCTCAAATTCCAGACTTTCCTAACTTATAACACACATATAACACCTCATACTACACTAACTCTCAACCACAATCACTTGTTCATGCCACATTTCTACTAGCACTAGTGTCATATCGTTAACTTTGTCACTGCCACAGTAACTGATGGGCCTCTACATTAGACATAAATTAAGGCCCATGCCTCTAAATTAAACATAAATTAAGGCATATGACCATCCTTTAGCACATTAAACCTCTCTTTTTGCATTAGATAATTTATTTTTTAACTTTAATATATTCATTATGAAGGTTTATGAATAATTGCATATTTGTGCCTAATATTATTTATTTTTTTGGAATATTATGAGAATATTGGGCAGATTATGAAGATTTAGAGGAGGAGATAATTTAGGGACTTTTTCCCTACTATAGGAGGATCACTATTAAATAATAAATCAACAATATATTATGGAATTATGGCACAGATTGTGGAACTCCAATGGTTGAGAAAATCTAGAAATGTGTTCCCTCCCATTTAAGGCAGATTCCTAGTATTGGGAACCAGATTCACTAATCAAGGGATTTTGGTGGGGAAAACTTCCTACATTCATGGGGAATTATTCCTAGTCATTTTTTATAAGTACCAAGTCGAATTTGCCTCTAGGGATAGATTTTCATTAGTGTTCTTGTGGAGAGAACTCGTATTTCTACAGCTCCATTGTATTTTCTTGTATGGATGTAATTGTATTAATGAAAATAATGAAGATTGGTGTCATGTTCAGCTTCTAAATCTTCTTCTCCTCCATATGTATCTGAGTTTCCTTGGGCTTGGCCATCCCAGGAGCCTCAAAGCCCTTTTGTGTCATTTTATTTTCTTCTTTTCACTTATTCACATGCATCTCTTGTTTTTATTTCTGTCTATTATGCATTTAGTATTAATGATTTCTTGTTGTAGGATTGGATTAAATGGTTGATGTAAGTTATTTTGCAGGATCACAATCATAATTTCATCCTTAGAAAATATTTTTAAGGTCATAGTAATGATTAAGCTACTTGGATTAGTCCTCTTATTCCCAAATCTAGATTTATGGGACTCCTTTGTAGCAAAGAACAATAAATTTCTGTTATTTTTTAGAGCATGATAACGAGCTTCAATCGAGTTGGTTCCACTTGCATTAGATCACAAAAATATTCTAGTTCATAACAAAAACTACCCCATCGAATTTTCACTTGATTAGGTTAGGCATTTGATGGATTTACTAGCTCACTAGTTCTCGAATTTCTAGATTTTAGACTAGTAATTTTCTGCTATTTTTTAGCATGGGTTAACCTATGTCTTTTTGAGTGATTCCACTTGAAATGGAGACCTGAGACATCCTAGTCAATAAAAAAATTTGTTCCATCGAATTTGGATTTGATTTTCTTGGTCATTCGATGGATTATAATTTCATATAGTAAATATGTAACAACCTATAATAAAACAGGGGATCCTGTAGGAGAACTAGTACATCCTGTAGGAAATCCTGTAGTGGCCTATTTTGAGCCCAAATTAAGAAAAAACATCATTGAAGCTGGGATTATACCCCTAATTGACCTCCAAGCCATCAAAATCATTGTTCCCCTCTTCCTCCACACCTGTCAATCCTGCCAAAGATCAAGGAAAGATTAGCATTTGCATTTATAAAGAAAAAAGATTAAAAAAATGAGCTCTTTTATATTTACACATGCACACAGCAATTAGTAATCTCTAGATCATCTTTCATGCTTAGATTAGCTAAAACATCACATGTGACAAATAGGGTTAAAATAGGGTTCTCTTGCAAGCAAAGTGTGTTAATAAGTAGATAGAGGATTTCATGTTACTTTACAAGCATTTTTATATTCAGTCTTTCATTCTTGTAAATAGGTAGCATTTATTTTCTCTCATGACAACAAAGGAAGGACACATTGTATGCTACACATATAGTGTCGAAGCCTCTAAAGCTTTTATGAACCCCGGGTTGATAATTAAATCTGGTAGCCTTGGGAGTTGCAGCATTCTTGTTGCAATAAAGAGGCTCATCACTTTTTGGCGCCACTGTCAGGGAGGTGTCAAAGTATGCATTGTTTTCTTCCCTAGTTGATTCATTTATTTTTACTTTTTGAAAAAAAAAATTACATTAGGCATATTTCATTTCAAAAATAGAGAAGTGCATTGCATCAGTGTTTCCATTCAATCATAAAAACAAAAAATATCCAACACCAACCCACCCCCCATTTGATCACGTGGTGCAATAAGAGCCACATCACCATTCACTTTTGTAGGTAGAAGAAGAAGATGGCAAAGAATGTAGAAGAAATGGATGGAGATGATGACAATGAGGAAAATCCTCTTGGATTTCCCATTCAATATACGGATAGTAGTGTGCACATGAAGAACATCCCTCCATATTTTCTTCCAAAATTTCATGATCTAAGGTCAGAGGATCCAGAAAACCTTTCTCTTTGAATTTGAAATCGTTTGTAGATCTTATGGTTACTTATTAAAAACTCAAAAACTAATATTGCTTTCAGAAACATTAAAGGATAGAGCTCTTAAATGGTTCATGAGTTTAGGGACTAATTCAATAAGATCATGGAATGACATGCAAAATATATTTCTAGAAAAATATAAAGATCATGATCTTAAAGAAGAAATATTTATAATGAATCAAAGAGAAGATGAGATCCTTGAGGATCTAATAGAGAGGTTCATGTATAATGTTAAGAGGGAAAAACTACATCATTTAGGATCCAACACACTAAAAATCCTCTTACTTAGAACAATTAGGGATGAGTGGATTGATCTCCTTGATCTCGTGAGTAAAGGTGATGTATACCAATTATCATTTGAAGAAATTTATGAAACATGCAAACACATATCAAGAGGAAGGGCAAGAGTAGGTAAATTAGCATCAAGATCAATAAGTCAAGCTAAACTTGGAAATTTGTTTGATGATTTTAAAACAAAAAGTCTTAGAAATCTAACAAAACAATTAGAAATGTTAAGAATGCAAGATGAAGAAAAAGAAGATGTTGATATTTGTGTTTTCCATGTGTTGGCTTTTTGGGGCCTGACCTAGGTTCGGAAGAATTATTAGCCAAACAAATCCCATGCTACTAGCCCTTTCGGTAACAGTCTGCAGAGTGCGAACTGAAGTCTCACCCGAGGTAGTAGGGGAGGGTGCTGGAACTAGGTTTCCACACCATTGGGATGTCTTGATGTGGTCTGGATGGGGTCGCGAACCGATCTGCATTCTCGCGCCACTCTGTACTGCTCTCAGGCTTCAGCGTAGATCCGCGCTTGTGTGCTTTTTTATTAACGAGTTTATTATAGATCTGATCTACCTCTTAAGCTCTTTAAGCAAACATTTAATAGTAACAACTAGTGTGCGTAATAAATTTGCATAAATTCAGAACATAAGCAACAGATAGATTCGTGATAAAGCACACAATGATTCAGAAATTCTTATCTTTATTTATCTCCTTTCCAGTACAACTAGATTTTCTCTTTGTGCACTCAGCTGCAAGGGTCTGCGCACTCAGTTGTAGACTCTACCAGGCCTCTACGCACATAGCTATAGAACCTCTATCTATCTACCAACACCCTTGACTCTGACTTACAGAAGCAGAGAGAATATTGCCTTCATAAAACCATAACATTCAAATCCAAACAAAAATTAATCTCTAACCATAGAGCCTTGCTCTATTTATACATTTCCATGGTCCGCGTACCATGGGCAGGCCAACTCACTTTCTATTTTCTTACATTATTTTCCAGCGGACAACCCTTTGACTTGACTCATTACAATTCACGCTCTGTGCACCTCGCGGAGCCTTTACCATACTATTACCCAAAATTATGGACTTTAAGCCCCAAAACCGTTACGCGGGGCCTCCACTACCCAACAAGCCCCCAACACAATCATCGTTACTCGTCCCGAGTTATTCGGCTAGTACGGAAATCTTCGTGCGAAGGTCCATCAGAAACTTCTATGCTTCACTTACGCTCACAACAAATTCTTCTGCCATCTGTTGTACCCATTGTACGCGAGCCACCGATGCATCCATATCCGTTTCAGGTGCTTGTCCGGGTTCATATACTGCCTGCATGTGTGCTAACTTCCCCTCAATGTTGGTGGAGACCGTGAATGCCTCATCAAGCCAAGGTTGTATGCATTGTTTAAGCACAGCTTCCTTCTGTCGCGCGGCGTCAACTTGTGCCTTGAGAACCTGGGCCTCCCTCATTTTGGCCAACCGCTGCGTGATGGTGACCGTTTGTGCAGTCCCTCGGACTTGGTCATAAGCCTGCTACAACTCCCGCGCTTTTGTCTCTACCTACTGTAGCGTTGGGTCTTCCTGAAGGGATGTGAGCATAAGGAGGGACTGATCCAACAATCCCAAGCAATCTTGGACAGTGGGCCCTATTACTTCCAATCCTGCTTGAATTTCACCGCGACATTGTTCCTGAACTTCCAGAAGTGTAGGCGGTTGTGCCTTCATCCTTAGTTCTGCAATTTGTAAGTTTAATTCCCACTGAGCTTTTGCGGCTTCCTCTTGGGCCGTATGAAATCTTGCGGCCATGTGATGGATCTTGTCGGCTATTAGAAGTTCCGCTAGCACAGCCAACTCTGGTACCATGCTACAAACCTCCGCCACAGCCTGTTCTAGTTCCTTGCTATGTGTGACCAAGTCATCACGCTGTAGACTGACCTGCTCCAGACTCGTCCTATGCTCCATTAAGATTTGAAGGGTGTGACCTTCCCTGGCACGGAGCTCAGTGGTTACCCCATCCTGCAGTTGGTAGAGGGTTTCTCGAGGAAGGGCGACCAAATTCAGCCCCCAACCCCTCATATCCCCTTCAACTTCTGCTAGATGGCACCGACTAGTAATACTAACGTGTTCATAGTGGAGGCACGCACCATATGCTCTACTGTAGTTATACCTTCCACGAGGGTTGGAAACATTCCTCCTGGGGTTCGCACCTATAACACCTGCAAATGTGCCCTAAGCTCCCCCAACATAGTTGTCTGCTTTGTCATCAGCTCCTACAGAGTGACATCACACGCCAGTTCGTTGATGTCCAGAAAGTATTTCTCCAAGGTCTTTTCTATCTTTGACTTTTTGCGTGTATGTGGTGACTCCTTAATGCACGACCTCTTGGCTTGGGTCGATTTTGTGGGAAGTTCCATGCGTTCCTATGTCGCTGTTTCCCTCTGCATGTCCTGTTCTGAGGAAAATTCTTGATCTCCCTGATCTCCTCGGCGCTTACTTCCTCGGTCGCCCCCTGCTATGAAGCTGCCTTTTGTCCCTGACGTGTCCTTTCCACCAATTTAGTAAGTTGCAGCTAGATTTCCTTCTTTCACTGTTGTGCTGCCATTCTTTCTAATACGGCCACATCCGAGGTGCGCCACTCTAGACGCCATGCTGCTAGTACCTCGTAAATTGCATCGTCCGTTGCGATGAATAGAATCTTTACCCATGTTCGTTGTGGATCCTTCCGTGCCCGAATATATAGGTTCTGCATGTCTGCTTTGAACTCGGCCATGCTTTGCAAATTGTTATATATTGTCGAGGATAACTGCAGTCTGTGAGTGATCCAGGTTCGGATACTTGCCTCCATGAATATCCAAAATACCTTGATCTCACAAACCCTCGTGGTATCCTTGGTAGCCCGGAGCGAGTTATACCGCACTGCTTCAGGTAGGTTCTTCTCAATGCTGGGAAACTGGCTACCATGAGGCATTTCTCCTGCAACCAGAAGGATTGATAGTAGCAACCATGCATAATGGAAAGTCTTACCTTTCTCTTGTGCTTCCTTACAATTTGTCACAAATTCGTCGCATATAAACTGCACCCAGTTGAACTAAACCCCTTCTGCACACCGCTCCACAAGCGCAATGACTGGAGCTGGCACCCCATCTGCGCGACATTTCCTCATGAGTTTACTTGCCAGTAGCTAGGTAGTGACTCACACCCCTTAGTCTTTGATGCTTGCTATGACATACCGGCGCTTTCACTTTTCCAGCTTGTATTTAGCCTTCATTGCTTCTGCGAGACCCACATCGCTACTTGTTCTGACTATGTCTGTGGGGTCGTTCCCTTTAATAGGCAGGTGGGTAATCCAGTGTACTAAATCGTCGTGATGGGAATCAGCTCCTCCAACCAGAGATACCCATCATGTACCAGACATAGCAACTATCGGATAACAAAAATGGTGATGGCCGCACGGTGATAGTGGGGTATCCACCTCAGATTGAGTAATCCCACCTTCTCCACACCCCATAACCACTTCCACGGTAGTAATTTGTCTTCGGCCAATTGGGGGAACTTCTCGCTGTCCACGAGATTTCAATCTTCAAACTTGATACTCGGTACTTGGCCTAGTGGCAGACCATCAAACCTTATCTCATCCAGAAGAAGTGAGGTCTGAAGCGTACTCTTTGTAGCATCCAAGTCCTTCGGTATCTTGGTAATCCCATTCCATGGAGAGATATATGGTGGTAGTGAAGGTATTTGGAAAGAATCCTATTCTTCCTCATCCTATGCTTCAATCTGAGCAATCAGGGCTTGCAAATCTTCCTCGTCCTCCTCTATTTCAGTGGTGATTGCTTTGCCCTTTTTGGCCACTGATAATTTACTGAATCTTGGTGATAACCGGATTGGCCCCATAGTCTACTTGTCTTTCCATGGTCACAGTGTGCATGGGGACTTTGGAACTTCCGGGGTAGTGGCCGCTTCTTCTAGTTCTTCCTGGGTTGGATACGGTTCCTCCACAAACCGTGCTTGGGTTCTAGCCATGGTACTCATGGGAGGCCTAGTAGCTAGAAGTTTGTTGTTTTGTACTGGCTCAAATCTCAAATATCCCAGTGTTGTCCAAGGGGTTTTAGATGAACACGTAAATTTGAATGGAACCCTTCCCTCCCTTTTCAATTTATTCATATCTTCTGGGTGGCAGATCTTTCTATATCTAGCTTGGGGCTCCTATCTTAATGACCCGCTGCTGGCTCCTCTCTGCCGTAACTCGAACTTCTTGTCATGAATAGTGACATCAACAGTCACCTCCCAGCCTTTCCACGCGGCAACGCAGCCCCTTCGGCGCGACCGCAATCTTGCTGACCGACTGGCCCTGCATGGAACCCTCTTCCCACGCAGGCCTCCTGCAGACTTGTTTATAGTCCCGCACCTCCTTTCAACTGCTTGGGGTGTTGAGACTGTGCTTTCCACAACTAGTCAGGTGGTCGCACCCCAGGTGTGAGATTTCCGCTTCCCTGCTAGCCCGGGCTGCGGGCACCTTTCGAGTGCCTTCGTATCCGTTATCCCATCGGGCGTTGTTGTATATGGTACACTTCTCCATTGGTTCAGTCGCAGCCATGATAATAGAGTCGCAGTACGTTCTAGTACCAAGCTAGACCCGGCCAGGCCTGGTTCCCTTATTTGCAAATTCGCACTGCCCACTTGTACGACACTGGCTTTTATTTTGCTGATATATTCATCCAACATCGTGCTTTTCCTCCTCAATCATGCCCATTCTTCCTCGATTTCACGAAGCCTGCTGCTGTCGCGCTGAATGGCTTCCTGCAACCGCCGAATTTCTTTGCCCAGGACCTCGTGAACTATGGATTTTGCAGTCTGAGTAGTTACTTCCATCACCTTCATCCCCCTCCTTTTGCTGATGAGTTTATAGGCCCATCGAACCCCTGGTATCTGGAGATTCTTATTGGGTCATCTTATCAGGCGGGCGTTGTGCCTACTCCCCTCGGTTTTCGTACTAGCTTTGTCATGAAAAGCTCGCAGAATGCATTGCTATGGTGAATTCTAATTTTTTATTACTAGTTGGTTAGGCCTGTGTACCACATACACCTACATCCTACGCCGCCGACAGACACTCCCCCTGCTTTTTCCTTCAACGTGTACGCGCACCTGCCTTTTACGTCTGCACCCCTTTCTCCTAGTCTGTTGGCATGTCCTCCACCCTTGTGCAGTTGTTTCGTACAGTGCCCCTGTTTACGTACCCTACTGCTTTTGCTCCAGAATTTCCTCTTCGCATCGGTTTACCAGTTCCTCCATGTTCATTTCACCCGCATCTGTTGGAAACTCCCTTGCTTCTATCGTTATGCGGCGTAGTGATCTAACCATCATATTACAACTTAGCATTGTGACCTCATGTAATCGGTTCTGCCATCGCTCGATCTCTTCATCTGAGTCTGATGTGCAGGAACTGTCATGTTCCCATGAGATTCTCCAGTCTGCTATCGGATTCACTCGATCCTGATCCTGCGCTATGATATGGTAGATGCAGTCCAATTCATCGTCACTATCCTCATCGCGCACAGGCTCAATGTAGCGTGCCCCTTTAGCTGGGTCCAATGGGACCACTACGCGGAGAGACTTTTTCTCAAATATCATTTTTCGTCTCTTTAGGTTGATGACTCCATTCATGTCCGTGGCCCAATCTATCCCTAATAATGCGGGGTAAGGATTGTTTTCATCTAGAATTTCTATTACCTCAAAGTCTATTTGTGTGCTTGTGCCTTCAATGTCCACTATGACTCCTTGCAACCTCCCCATGGGTACTATTTTTTGTTGGTTCGCCATCCATAATTGAATAGGAGACCATTGTAGTGCGAGCCTGCCCATACGTTCCCAGGTCTGTTTAGGTAGCACATTTGCATCCGATCCCAAGTCCAAAATGACCTGATCCATCTCATAGTCACCAATTTGTGTAGTCAATCGCATTTCACGCCCGGTGCGCAAAGCATGCTTGCCTAGTTTCCAGACCATGCACGGTTCACCCGACCCTATGCACCTGGTTATCAGCTCTTGCAACCCCTTAGCTGATTTATTGTCACGTAGTAGCTTCATGCATGTCTCTAAAAAGGTAGTTAGCAAATAAGGATCCATTTCTGGTTCAGTTTGATCCTTGCTACCTGAAGTAGAGGCCTCCGCGAAGCTCTTTTTAGCTTCCATAAATGTCTCCTTTACCCATTCCAAATCAAACTTAGGTTGCTTTGTAGGGGCCTTGTGAACCCAGGTATCCTCCTCAGGTTTTTCCCCTTATCCTCTCCAATGGTCGCACTACTTCTGAGCACCATGTTCATGTTAGGATCCTCTTCGCGTGGTTCTACCTTCATCATTTGGACGTTCTGAGTGGGATTAGCCTGAAGCACCCCTTTTTCACGCATCTATGCAATTAGTGTGGGGCAATCTACTGCTTCATGGTCAAATTGGTAATAGTATGGGCAACATGTTCTGGTCGGGTTCATGCAATCACGCGTGTAGTGCCCAGGTCCTCCACAATTGTAGCAAATTAATTGTCCACACCCTCATCTAGGTCCCATTCCTCCTCGTCCCCGTCCGCGTCCCTAGAATCCACCGCGCGCTATTGCTGCAGCTGGATCTTGACCTTGCGCCTCAATCTGCATCCTATAAGTAGATGTCTGATCCATCAACAACTCATAACTTTGACAATTTCATTCGTCATGGCCCATCGATCTACAAAAATTGCAAAATAGCTGTTGGGGGGTTGTATAAGTTTCTACAATAGATGACAATTGTCTGTGGTGTGCTTTCCTCCCACCTGACAGATTGCGCACCAGAGTGCAAGTGTCGCGCTTGTTCCCATTTGTGCCTCTAGTCGCAATGGCATTGGTCCCCCCCGCCAAATAGTTCGCAAATATCAGGAAATGATCCTTATCATGGCCCTATCCTTTACATTTCATGCACCACACCTCGTTGCGCGCCTCTAACTGGGGTGCCTTATCTTGTTTCAAACTTTGCATCTCTAAGCATAGGTTTTGTAGTTTCATGTGGATTTGTTGAACTCCCAACCCCGGATCCTGTATTGGAGTTTCATGCAACCTCATCGCTATCTCTAATGCTTCCACTTGGGTTGAGATCTTTTGTTATGACAGCGTCGTCCTCAGATGTGGTGTCAAAGATGCCACAAACCATGCGCAGTGTTGCACATCTGACAATGTCATGTTAGCCTCCTAGATCGTACTCTTCAATCTCTAATCTAGGTCCCATGGGGTTTCACCTGGCAGCATCACGATTTCTTTGAACCCAATGATCGACTGCGTCTCCGATTTTAGCAAGCTAAATTCATTGTTCAATGCATCCTGGATCGCCGCTATTCTTGCATTTGGGTGATCGCTAGAGTACTTTATATACCACTTCAATATGCGATCCTGCAACGCGCTCACCATAGCAGCCTTTCTGATGTTATGATCTGTAACGCCTTGGGCTTCCCATACTACCTTTACCACGAACCAGAACTGATTTGGTTCCTCATTCCCTATGCCTCTAAATACAGGCAACTTGATCGCACTCGCCATTCCAACCTTCGATGGTGGTGGAGGTGGGGTGGGTGAAGATGGGGTTGATGTAGGTGAAGTTGGTGGGGGCATGGATGGAGGTGGTAATAGTGGAATGTGTTGCTTGATCAACCGGACCGCACTTCTCAGAGAGAACCCAGCGAGTTCCTCTTCACTTTCTCACGACAGTGAAATCAGGGGACTGTTCTCCAATCCTTCGGACCCTCGGTAGCCTCTTCCGCTCCGCATTACGCCAGACATCAATGGATGCACATAATCTGTTTTTCACATAACAGCATTTTAATCCACTAGATCCGCCCTACGCACTCAGCTGTAAGGGTCCACACACACAATTGCGGACTCTACCAGGCATCTACTCACACAACTGCAGAACCTCTATCTATCTACCAACACCCTTGACTCGGACTTACAGACGCAGAGAGAATATTACCTTCATAAACCCATAACATTCAGATCCAAAACAAAAGCTGATCTCTAAACATAGAGCCTTGCTCTATTTATACATTTCCATGGTCCATGAACCATGGGCAGGCTGACTCACTTTCTATTTTCTTACATTATTTTTGGGCGGACAACCCTTTGACTTGACTCATTACAATACGCGCTCCACGCACCTTGCAGAGCCTTTACCATACCATTACCCAAAATTATGGACTTTAAGCCCCAAAACCATTACGCGAGGCCTTCGCTACCCAACACCATGTAGAATCACATGATGTTAAATGTTTCTCCCGATTACCAAGGTTGAAGGAAGTTCGCCAAGAGGACAATGGAGCAAGTCAATTGCCAATGCAGCTATGTTATGTAGCTCCAAGAGGACCATGGTAACCTATTCAACCTGATATGATACAAGAGGCTAATTCACAATTTCAAGCTTATGTACATCCATCTCAAAGTAATTGGAGAACACCCTTTCCTTTGCAGCATTGGCCATCTCAACCCCAAAACCAATCTTGGCAACAAGGTTGGCAAGGAACTTATGGGAGTCATCGACGATATCCTCAATATCCTCCATACCCAACTCCATGTTATCCCTACCATTCACCTCCACCACAACCACATCCATCTCAAATATCCACTCCCACTCAACTTCCTGTACCACCATTTCCAAACCCACACATTGAAGTAGCTCAGCCCACTTATAATGCTGAGGTACAACACTTCCAAACATCCCCTCTTGAGATGAATGGTATTCACCATAGCTCAGGAAGAGTATTGCAAAAAAGAGATTATCTTGATATCATTGAAGGACCACATCCAAAGGAATAAGATTCGAATGAGAAGACCACAGAATCATGGGTTGCACTTGATGAAGAGCAGACATCAAAATCAGAGATTAAGAAAACTCCCTCATGGTTACCATCAAATACTCCATGTATTCAATTGATCAATCAGCAAAAAGAGGAAGACTTGAAGGTCATAGTAGAAGAAGACATCTAAGATTATCTAAATCAGCAAGTCGACCAGAGGCATCACAACTATATTGAAATATGGTTCCAGACAGTCACTAAGTTGTAGAAATATTCTCTTCTTCAATTGTTCTTGATATCATCAATGTTAAATCATTTGATCACTCAAATTCAGGTACATGTCAAAGCATATATTACAAGCCTACACATCAAATTTTCTGTCATCTTGATGTGCATATGGCTTCATTGGAAGTATTCTTATACTTGAAAGTGATTTTTTTTCAAGTAGGGTAGGGTAAAAAAAAATATGAAAAATAACGAGAAAAAAAATCTCGGGTGAAAACTTCCTTTGAGGCGCCTCAGATTGGCTCATTGATTGAACACCTCCATGAGGTGGTCAATGGGTTGGGAAGAAAAAAAGGATCCCATGTGAAAACCTCCTTTGAGGCGCCTAGGCAGACCTAATAGTTGAAAACCTCCTTGAGGAGACTAGTAGGCCTAGAAGAAACAAAGAAAAGAAAAAAATAATAGATCTTTACCCCATGTGTCTCTCTGATGAATGCATGTACTCTCCAAAATCTACAAGCAACAAAAACAAGTTGGCACCAACAAAAGAAAAATAGGTCAAACCTAGTCAAAAGAAGTCAAATTTTGACTTTCTCCTCCTTCTCTCAAATGCTCCAACAAGGCCAAGGCCAAGGCCATGTCAATCCATCACCCTCATCTATTTCCATCATCCACCCATCATTCTCAAGATTTTCCCATTCATTTTGCTTGTTGTCCTAAAAAACTACAGGAAGGCTCTATTTTACTACAAGAAACAAAAATACATAGAGCAGAAATTTATTTTTGTCATAACTTGAAAACCATGCATCCATTCTAAAAACTATTTCAAGGGGAGATGAATATGAATTATGGTAACATTCCCAAGCAATTTCAGCAAATTCGAGAACACGGTTTCCAATAAATTGACCTCCATCACCTTCTTCCATTTTAAATTTTTCTCGAGATCTGTGCATCCATTGACCAATGTTTTTTATGGGGAGGTGCATAATGATGATGTAAACATGCTCAGAAAGTTTTAGGTCAATCTATTCTACCGTTTGGGAGATATGGACAAAACAAGTCTGCTACAAGAGGTTGTCCTGAATTACTATAGGAGTTTCCTGTAGTACTACAGGAAGTTCTGAAAATCTACAGGAAAGGCAGTCCGATGGAAAAATTATGATGCAAGCCTGTTTTGGGATAGGAAAAAGGACATTGACTTCACCACATCTCATCCAACACCCATCATGATGGCCACACCTTCCACTCATTCCAATACATATTTATCCTGCAACAAAGAAAGGACACAAACATTATAGAAAAAAGGGCAACTACAGCAACCTATTTGGAAGTAGCAGAGGGCTCCAGGCCTAACCTTTAGCACCATTATTGAAAGAGGAGAAGCATAACTATAAGAACAATGAAACTCCTTCAGAGCTCAGCAGCAACAGAGTGTAGGCTTTAACCCCGTACAGAAATTACCTGCATACAAATTCTAAAACACAAAAAATAAACAATGCGAGAGCATAACACATATACACAAAGATTTTCCCCTGGTCCCAAAACTAGGACTACCAACTTTATTTTTCATTATGTTCCTTTCAATGTTACAATACCTTTTTATACATTCCAAAGCATCCAATACCATGGACTGAAAACCATCGCGTCCAAAACCATGGACTGAAAACCATCGCATCCAAAACCATGTGTGAAAATCATGCACAAAACCATAGGTAGATCCGCCCAACCTAATATAGGGTCCAAAAAAAATTTCCCAGGGAGCTGCCCCAAACCCGATAGATGGTGGCTACTCGCCCCCCCCAGACCCCCGTGTGACCCCCCCGCTACGCAATCGGCACAACAAAGGGGGGGCTCCTCCCCCCTGGTTCACTACGTGGAAAGAATAACACAACCCAACATTCTCCCACTTGTTGTTTTATTTCCACAGGGGACCACAAGAGAGCTTAGTCATGTATCCAACCCTATAATGCCCATTGTTTCTCTACACCAAGATAACTTCTCAAAGCTCACAGATTTTTTCAATACATCTGCAGTATTCTTCAAAGTGACCACCTTTACCAACAACACATTTTTGTCTTGTATCATATCCCTTACAAAGTGATACTGAACATCAATGTGCTTTGTCTTTGAATTGGTAAGCAAGGTTCTTTGCCAAGAAAATTGCACTTTGTCTGTCACAGTCTGTCCTTATAGCTCCCTATACTAATCCCATACTTGAACACAATCTCTACAACCAAACTGCTTCCTTTCTTGCATGAGTGGTTGCCATGTATTCTGCCTTTGTAGTTGATAGTGCCACTACAGATTGTTTCTTACTCATCCAACTCACTACACCTCCAAATAGGTTAAATACATACCCACTTGTAGATCTTCTCTAATCCAGATCTCCAGCCCATTCTGCATCAACAAAGCCACGGATATCCAAAACTTTGTCCAATCCTGGTCTTCCTTGGTAGCACAAACCATAATCACTAGTGCCATGCAAATACCTGAAAACCTGCTTCACTGTTGTCCAATGCTCCTTCCCTGGTTTTGACATAAACCTGCTCAATACTCCCACTGCATGTGCAATGTCTGGTCTAGTACAGACCATCGCATACATCAGACTACTGACTGCACTTGCATATGGAACACAGGACATATCCTCTTCCTCTTCTTATGTCTTGGGACACTGTTCAGCAGATAACTTTACACCTATAGGAATAGGAACCTTCACTGGTTTACTATTCTGCATATTAAACCTCTACAATATTGTCTTGACATACTTCCCCTGGTTTAACCAGAGCTTCTTCTTTGCCCGATCTCTTTTAATTTCCATGCCCAAAATTTCCTTCACAGTGCTGGGATCATCGTTAGTGATAGATAAAGCAAAAATTGAACAGAAAGTAGATGGACTATACCTTTTTGGCTGCCTTCTTTCTCAAACTGATCTTCTCACACCCGAACTTTGTGGCTCTTCATCTTCTGATTCCTCCTTTGTTGTAATGTCTGATTCTTCCTCCTTAAGCTCAAACTCTATCTTCTCAGGTTCCTTTGGTTGGACTTCATGTTTAATAACATCTTTTACCTCTCTAAACACCACATCTCAGCTGTACACAACCTTCCTTGTTACTGGGTTCCAAAGCTTATAACCCTTTAAACCATCCTTATACCCAATAAAGATGAACTTTTCAGATTTACTATCTAACTTGGTTCATTTCTCCTTTGGAGCATGTACATATGCATCACATCCAAATACCCTCAGATGTGAAAGAGAGGGTTTCTTACCAGTCCATACCTCTTGTGGAGTCTTATCCTCCAACGCTGATGAAGGTGATCTATTGACCAAGTAACATGTTGTCTCCACCGCCTCTGCCTAGAATTCATGTCCTAACCTAGCACCATTGAGCATGCTTCTTGCCCTTTCCATCAATGTCTTGTTCATTCTTTCTGCAACTCCATTTTGCTGAGGTGTATATGGAGTATTCTTCTGTCGTGATATAGAAAACTTCTTACAGAATTCTTCAAATTCCTTACTCCAAAACTCTCCACCGTTATTTGTCTTCAGCACCTTTATCTTCTTCTCTGTCTAGTTTTCCTCCAGAGCCTTAAATTCTTTAAACTTGTCAAAGACTTCAGATTTTTTCTTAAGGAAATATATCTATGTATTCCTTGAGAAGTCATCTATAAATGATACATAGTACACAGACTTACCCAGTGATGGAACCATCACAAGTCTAAACACATCACTGTGCACAAGCTCTAATATATGTTTCGCCCTCTTACCACCGAAGGGGAAACTCACCCGATTCTGCTTCCCATATACACAATTTTCACAGAAATCAAAATCTAGAGAGCTATTACTCATACCTTCTACCATACCTTTACCGTGAAGTATTTGAAGGCCCTTCTCTCCAATATGTCCAAGGCTTTGATGCCACAACATGGTCTTCTCTCCAGAGACCACTAGATTTTTTGCTCCACTTTCAGGAACCACAGAACTGTTGCACCCATCAACAACAGTGCTACCTTGCATCTTGTACAAGTTCCAATCTGAACTCCCTGCATCAATACCAGTGCTTCCCGAACCATCTTGCAGGTATCCATCTTGCAGGTATCCTTCTCAAACATTGTTTTTACACCTGCATCATCCAGCTTGCTTACAGAAATCAGATTTCTGGCCAATGTAGGAATATGTAGAACACCTGGAAGTGTTCTAACCCTTCCACCTTGCAACTTCAACTTTACTTTTCCATGACCAACGATTCTTGCCTTCCTATCATCCCCTAAGAAGACATCACCACCATCGTATTTCTCATACTCACAGAACCACTCTCTATGGGGAGTGAAGTGAAAGGATGCACCTGAGTCAATCAACCATGTCTCATGATCTACATGTGTACTTGAAGAAGCCATGTACACATCTCCACCTTCATCTGAGGTGGTTTTCACCTCTGCAAAAGGAGCATCATCAGATCCCTTTCCTTTGTTAGGAGCTTTAGATTACAGTCCCTTTTGTAGTGACCTTCCTTTCCGCATTTCCAGCACACCAACTTTACAAGTTTATCTCGAGATTTAGGTCTCCCTATAGATTTAGATCTCCCACTTGATGACTTATTTTTGTTTTTTTTCTGGGACCATCCTCATACAGACAAGGCATCACCATTCTGGCTCTCCATATTTTTTCGTCTCATCTCCTCCATCAGTAAGAATGAGACTATTTTATCAAACTGCAAGGCAATTGCATTGCTACCTATTGCAATAACTAGACTATCCCACGAATCTGGTAGAGAACACAACAAACTAATGAACTTATCTTCATCTGAAATTTTGATATCAACAGATGATAACTGAATTAGTACAGTATTAAATGCATTCAGATGCTCTATCACTGAGTCTCCATCTTTCATCCTCAGGTTATACAAATTTTTCCGTAGGAACAGTTTATTCACCAAAGACTTAGATTGGTACAAAGTCCCTAACTTGTCACACAAAGCCTTCGTCGTAGCTTCCCCTGATACATTCAACAATACTGAATCTGAGACACAAAATCGTATTGTGCTCTTTGCCTTCCGATCCAACTTCTTCCATTCTTCATCAGACACTCCCGTTGGTTTAGTACCCAGATCTACCGTGATAACACAACCCAACACAGAGGAAGCCATCACCTTCACATCAACAAGAAGACAACCCATCAACAAAATAATATCAAAAAAGAAGAAAAATGTAGTCAAGAAGATGTACCTGAGTCATGAGAAGCACAACAACATCAACTCAGCAGCGGCATGCATCTCTCTCCAACAACCATCGGGTAGGTACAGGTATGCAATATTCTTGACCTCTTCTCTTGAGCATATTATAGTTAGAAACATGTTGTCAATGCATGAGAGATGAGGTTTTAACAGCTAAGGATGGGTCAGCAGTCTCAGCCGCCTTCAACTAGTTAATTGCAGCTCACTCCTTCACTCATGCAATGTTGAAAAGTCAAATTATGAAGGGTGATGATTTCAAGGAATGAGGACAATAGTTAAAAGAAGAATTTTTTGCAAAGGCCAAGTCACCACAGCACTCCAAGCCCTCCGTCCACTTCATATTCATTATCTATCCATCATTCATCCATCCCATTTCATAATTTCAAGAACAAACCCTTTCTCACCCTGAAAATTTCTTGAAAAAACAAACTGAGCATCCTCTCCATTTTCACAAACCTACATCATTTCTAATCACTCTCATACAGTTAGAAGACTCTAAAGGAAGAAGGAATGACTACTATAGGAAGGCAGAATGCTGCTATAACAAGGAAGAATGAAAAAATTGTGTTAAAACCAAAAATGACAGTGCCTAAGAGAGACCTAATCAAAACAGAGAACTCCAAGGCCATTAGGCAACCATCTAGGCCACAAGAGAGAAGAAGGTGTTAGAAAATTATATATTATGAAGCAATGGAACACATAAAATATTGCAGAAATATAAATACAGAAAACGCATAAAACAAGAGAGACACAGATATACGTGGTTCACCCAGTTTGGGCTATGTCCACGGAGAAACAACCAGTCCTTCCTTTTATATTATCCAGCAAACTAAAGAGATACAACCTACAGCAGATCCGTTGTAACACCCTCTTCCCTCTCAATCTCCTCTCTCTTCCTCACTCAGAATATTGTTCTACATAGATGCAATACAATTCCCTCATATATAGTGAGGGGTTGCCTTCTAGGGCAAAAAACCCTAAATTAAACATAACTTCTACCGTCAGATCATCCGCCTAATGAACGGCCCAGATTGACTAGAAATTAATAGACTTTTACAAGGCAATTTTACATCTATTTTTAGCTTCGGGGGCGCTGCCCGCAAACCCCTGCTGAGGGACCGCTGGCCCCCGGACCCCCCAGCCAGTGGGGATTTACCCCCCCACGTGGAGGGGTGTACAGTCTTCCTGGGGTATACATCCGGCTGAAACCTTTGAATAAAGAAGATAATCAGGTTCCACACCCAACAATCTCCCACTTGGAGACTGATTATAGCAACTCCACCACTGCTTCATTTTCTAGACAATGACTCCACTTTGGACCTGGCTATTTCTCATATTCTACATCATACTTGAAGACCAATTGAAACTGAGCAAATTCCTAGTTTCCCCCTGGTTACAACTTTTGTTAGCATATCTGCAGGATTCTGGCTAGTGTGTATCTTTTCCAGCTTCAACTGTCCATCTTCCAATGCTGACCGTATGAAATGGTACTTGACATATATATGTTTAGTCTTGGAATGAAATACAGAGTTCTTTTCAAGATGTATGGCACTCTGGCTATCACTGTATAACCTGCCCAACTCCTACTTCTTACCCAATTCATCCAGAAACCTTTGTAACCAAATCATTACTTTACTAGCCTCTGTAGCAGCAACATACTCTACTTCTGTTGTTGAAAGTGCAACAACACTTTGGATTTTTAAAACCCAACTGACAGTTTTTCCACCTACAGTAAATACATAGCCTATAGTGCTCCTCCTGTTATCTCTGTCACCTGCCATATCTGCATCAACATATCCCTGTAGAGCAATGTTTGAACCACCAAAGCATAATGCTTGATTTGTGGTACCTCTCAAATACCTGAGAATCCACTTCACTGCTATCCAATGTTCTTTTCCTGGATTATTCATGTACCTGCTTACAACTCCCACTGCATGTGCAATATCAGGCCTTGCGTAGACCATTGCATACATTAAGCTTCCAACTGTTGATGCATATGGAACTTTAGACATATGAGCCATTTCTTCCTGAGTCTTGGGACACGCCTACTTACTTAATATGAAATGGCTAGCCAAAGGTATACTAACTGGTTTTGCATTCTGCATATTAAACCTTTTCAAAACCTTTTCTATGTACTCACTTTGAGACAATGTTAATTTGCAATTCTTCCTATCTCTAGTTATTCTCATACCAAGGATTTGTTTTGCAGCACCCAAATCCTTCATTGCAAATGAGTTTGCCAATTTCCTTTTGAGCACATTTATTTCCTGTATGTTAGAACCTGCAACAAGCATGTCATCTACATACAATAACAATATAATATAGTTGCCATCATTTTGCCTTTTGAGATAAACACAATGGTCAGAGTGACATCTAGTATAACCTTGTTAAGACATAAACCTGTCAAATTTTAGATACCACTGCCTTGGAGCCTGTTTTAAGCCATACAAGCTCTTCTTCAACCTGCACACTAGTTTCTCCTTCCCTTTTACCTCATATCCTTGTGGCTACTGCATATATATCTCTTCCTCCAAATCCCCATGGAGAAAGGCTATCTTTACATCTAACTGCTCAAGATGCAAAACTTTAGCTACTACTAGACTTAGAATAGTTCTGATTGAAGTCATTTTCACAACAGGAGAAAATATCTCATCAAAGTCTATACCCTTTTTTTGTGCAAACCCCTTTACCACAAGTCTAGCTTTGTACCTCTATTTTCCTCCATCTTCTTCCTTCAGCCTATAAACCCATTTATTCTGCAATGCTATTTTACCTGCAGGCAACCTGACTAAGTTCCAAGTCTGGTTATGTGTTAAGGAGTCCATCTCTTCTTTCATGGCTTGCTCCCACTTCTTTTTGGTTTCTACCTGCACTGCTTCTTCATAACATTCTGGTTCACCAGAATCAGTCAACAATACATAATATAATGAAGGAGAGTATCGTTTAGGGGGTCTATTTATCTTGGTAGATCTTCTAACACCACTTTCAAGTGTTTGAGGTGCTTGTTTCTGTTGTGGTTGTTGTTCTAGCTGTTGATCATTATGATTTTCAGGCACCATCACTTTTCCTATGATATTGTCAAGCACTATGTATTCTCTGTTTTCCTTTTCCTATTTCTTTTCCTGCAACTGATTCTTATACAAGATCTTTTCATTGAATATTACATCTCTGCTCCTAATGATTTTGTGATTTTCATAATCATATAAGCGGTAACGAAAATCATTAACACCATATCCAATAAAGGTACATTTTTTTGATTTTTCCTCAAGCTTTGTTCTATTTTCTTTGTTAATGTGGACAAAGGCTTCACAACCAAAAGTCTTTAAAAATGAGTAGTTTACCTTTTTACCTGTCCATGCCTCCTCTAGAATACCACCATCCAAGGAACTTGAAGGCGCTTTGTTTATTATATAAACAACAGTATCTACAGCATCTACCAAAAATTGTAAAGGCAATCCTACATGCAATCTCATGCACCTTGCACACTCCATGATTGTCCTGTTCATCCTTTCTGACACACCATTTTCTTATGGTGTTCCTGGAACTATCTTCTCTTTGCGAATTCCATTCTCTGAATAGTACCTATCAAACTCTTTGCTGCAATATTCACCTCCATTATCTGATCTGAGACACTTCAACCTTTTCCCTGTCTCATTTTCAACCAAAGCTTTCCATTTCTTGAAAGTATCAAATACATCCGATTTATTTCCAATACAATAAATCCAGGTTTTTCTGGTTGCATCATCAGTAAAAGTAACATAATAACGAAAGCCACCAAGAGATGATACCTGAGCAGGTCCCCATACATCTGTATGCACAAGCTCTAATTTTTTGATTTTCTTTTCTTTCCCAACTCTAAGGAATCTAACTCTCTTCTGTTTTCCAAAAATGCAATTCTCACAGAAGTCCAAATCAACATTCTTCAAACCCAGCAACAAATTCCTTGAGTGAAGAATCTTCATCCCCTTCTCACTCATGTGTCCGAGCCTATGGTGCCATAATGTTGCATCTGCTCCTTTGGAAGTTAAAGCATTAACAGAGTTAGAAATACCATTGCATAAATACAATGTACCAACCTTTTCTCCTTTCGCTATTACCAGGGATCCTTTAGTGACCTTCCAGGTTTTATCTGTGAAAGTACTTACGCAACCTTCACCTCCCAACTGCCCTATTGAAATCAAATCTTTCTTTAAATTTGGAACATGCCTTACATTCTTCAATGGCCACTGATTTTCATTTTGTTGTTTTATGAAAACTGTACCCATTCCAATGATTTTACGGGGTTTATCATCACCCAATCAAACTTTTCCAAGATATCCTTGAACATAATCATGAAAATGTTTCTTATCAGGTGTGGCATGGAATGAGGCCCCTGAATCTACAACCCAAGCATCAATAATATTTTCTAATGAAATAATCAAAGAATTTTGCAACACATCACCTGTTACATTTGCTTCATGATTGTTTTCTTGTTGCGTGTCTCCTTCTTTTCCCTTCCGAGACTTGCAATCTTTCTTCAGGTGTCATTTCTTCCCACATTTACAGCACACTATCCCCGATCTAGACTTGGATCTGCCTTTTCTTGACTTACTGTGATATCCTAAGCTCTTTCCTCTTTCATTTTTCTTCCCCTAGTCTCTGTAGTCAAAGCATTACCTGATGTCTCACCGGAGCTTTTCCGTCGCATTTCCTCGCTAAGGATTGCATCGACAACATCATCAAACTTAAAGTACTAGATCCAGAGACAGAGTTACTAATGTCCATAACTAAGCCATTCCAACTTTCCGGCAATGAGCACAGAAATAACAGAGCCCTAACTTCATCATCAAAATTTACCCTTACAGAACTTAACTAACTTGTAACTGTATTAAAATCATTTAAATGATCAGCAACAGATCCACCTTCTAACATCTTCATATTAAATAAATGCTTCATAAGAAATACCTTATTTGACGCCAAGGGTTTTTCATATAGTTTGGCTAATGCTGACATTAAACTCTATGTTGTTATTTCCTTTGAAATATTAAACGCTATCGACGCCGCTAGGCACAACCATATTGTTCCAAGTGCCTTTCTATCGAGAATATCCCATTCTATGTCTGTCATACTCGTCGGCTTCTTTGTCTTTCCGCTCAATGGTAGGTACATATCTCTCTGATACAGATAATCTTCCATCTGCATCTTCCATAGTTGGTAGTTTTGGCTGTTAAATTTTTCGACCCTAAACCTACCATCTTCTGCCATTGCTCCCACTCGAACCAAGAACCCTTCTCTCCTGCGAGTTTATCAGCCAAATAGACCTTCGGCTCTGATACCAGTTGTTAGAAAATTATATATTACGGAGCAATGGAACACATAAAATATTGCAGAAATATAAACACAGAAAACGCATAAAACAAGAGAGACACAGATATACGTGGTTCACCCAATTTGGGCTACGTCCACGGAGAAACAACCAGTCCTTCCTTTTATATTATCCAACAAACTGAAGAGATACAACCTACAGCAGATCTGCTGTAACACCCTCTTCGCTCTCAATCTCCTCTCTCTTCCTCACTTAGAATACTGATCTACATAGACGCAATACAATTCCCTCATATATAGTGAGGGGTTGTCTTCTAGGGCAAAAAACCCTAAATTAAACATAACTTCTACCATCAAATCATCTGCCTAATGAACGGCCTAGATTGACTAGAAATTACTAGACTTTTATAAGGCAATTTTACATCTATTTTTAGCTTCGGGGGCGATGCCTCCAGACCCCCCAGCCAGGGAGGATTTACCGCCGCGGGGGGGGACAAGTCCCCCCCACGTGGAAGGGTGTACAGTCTTCCTGGGGTATACATCTGGCCGAAACCTTTGAATACAGAAGATAATTAGGCTCCACACCCAATAGAAGAATGCAAGAAAAGGAAATGACGCATCCACCATCGAAATAGAACTCAAACTGCAGTGATTAAAAGAGACTTTCCAAGAGGTATCTAATCTCTTTCTAGCTTTTGTCCAAGGCCTAAAATATGTTATAGAAATGAGAGAAAGGTGTGGGAGTCAAGTTGAGGGCTTGTCCTAGGCTCAGACTATAATTTGTGCTCAAAAATGGTTTCCCAGTAGTTTTAACAGGGTTTCCTATAGGTTTCCTATAGTTTTGACAGGAATTAGTACAAGATGTCCTAGTTCTCATCTAAAGACATTTTGAAGGTTTCAGAGGTTTCAAAATGGTGGAACAAGGTAGCAGAAGGTTGATAAGGATGTGGAAGACCTTTCCAGACTGAAAAATATTCAAGAACCATCTTGAATAAGGGGAAGAAGGCAAACTAATGGTCTCACGAAACAAGGATTTTTCTTTGCACAAATATGTCTTTGGGCTTGTCCTTGTAGAACTTACAACCAAGATTCTTACTACACAAGAGAGAGGCCACCATGGCCATGAATGAGGCACAACGAGGTCACTAAGTTGCTCAGAGGATAAGCAACACTTTCAGCAGGGGGGTATGATGGGCCTCTACATTAGACATAAATTAAGTCTCATGCCTCTAAATTAAACATAAATTAAGGCCGATGACCATCCTTCATCACATTAAACCTCTCTTATTGCATTAAATAATGGATTATTAACTTTAATATATTCATTAGGAAGGTTTATGAATAATTGCATATTTGTGCCTAATATTATTTATTTTTGTAGAATATTATGAGAATATGGGGCAGATTATGAAGATTTGGAGGAGGAGATAATTTAGGGACTTGCTCCCTGCTATAGGAAGGTCACTATTAAATAATAAATCAATAAGATATTATGGAATTATGGAACATATTATGGAACTCCAATGGTTGAGAAAATCTAGGAATGTATTCCCTGCCATTTAATGCAGATTCCTTGTATTGGGAACCAGATCCACTAATCAATGGATTTTGGTGGGTAAAGATTCCTCCATTCATGGGGAATTATTCCTAATCATTTTGTATAAGTACCAATTTTAATTTTCCTCTAGGGATAGATTTTCATTAGTGTTCTTGTGGAGAGAACTCGTATATCTGCTGCTCCATTGTATTTTCTTGCAGGGATGTAATTGTACTGATGAAAATAATGAAGATTGGTGTCATGTTCAGCTTCTAAATCTTATTCTCCTCCATAGGTATATGAGTTTCCTTGGGCTTGGCCATACAGGAGCCTCAGAGCCCTTTTGTATCATTCTCTTTTCTTCTTTGCACTTCTTATTCACATACATCTCTTATTTTTATTTCTTTCTATTTCTGCATTTAGTATTAATGGTTTCTTGTTGTAGGATTGGTTTAAATGGTTGATGAAAGTTACTTTTTAGGATCAAAAGCATGATTTCATCCTTGGAAAATATTTGGAAGGTCATAGTAATCATTGAGCTACTTGGATTAGTCCTCTTATTCCCAAATTTAGATTTCTGGAATTCCTTTGTGGCAAAGAACAGTAAATTTCTGCTATTTTTTAGAGCATGCTAACGAGCTTCAATCGAGTTGGTTCTACTTGCATTAGATCACAAAAAAATCTAGTTCATAACAAAAATTACCCCATTGAATTATTTTCACTTGATTAGGTTGGTTATTTGATGGATTCACTAGCTCACTAGTTCTCGAATTTCTAGATTTTAGACTAGTAATTTTCTGCTATTTTTTAGCATGGGTTAACAGAGGTCTTTTTGAGTGATTCCACTTGGAATGGAGACCTAAGACATCCTAGTCAATAAAAAAAATTTCCTTCCAATTTGTATTTTATTTGCTTGGTCATTCAATGAATTATAATTTCATATAGTAAATCTGTAACATCCTGTAGTAAAATAGGGGATCCTGTTGGAGAACTAGGGGATCCTGTACGAGAACTAGTACATCCTGTAGCGACATGTTCTGAGCCGAAATTAAGAAAAATCATCATTGAAGTTGGTATTAGGTCCCTACTTGACCTCCGATCCATCAAAATCATTGTACCCCTCTTCCTCCACACCTGTCAACCCTACCAAAGATGAAGGAAAGATTAGCATTTGCATTTATAAAGCAAAAAGATTAAAAAAATGAACTCTTTTATATTTACACATGCACACAGCAGTTAGTAATCTCTAGATCGTATTTCATGCTTAGATTAGTTAAAACATCACATGTGACAAATAGGGTCCTTTTGCAAGCAAAGTGTGTTAATAAGTAGATAAAGGATTTCATGTTACTTTACAAGCATTTTTAAATTCAGTCTTTCATTCATGTAATTAGGCGGCATTTCTTTTCTCTCGTGACAACAAAGGAAGGACACATTGTATGTTGCACATATAGTGCTGATACCTCTTAATTTTGTACGAACCTCGGGTTGATAATTAAATTCGGTAGCCTTGGGAGTTGCAACGTTCTTACTGCAATACTGAGGCTCGTCAGTAATTGTCATAAGGCTAACATTGATACCTGTACCACTACGTCAATCATGTCAATGGATATCAATCCTACTTTAGACTATCTAACAATGTGTAAAAACATTTTAGAATCCTACCAACGCTACCATGACGACAAGTTTGTAACTTTTATGGTCATATGTTTAGTTTTTATTCATTTGTTGAAGGAACCAGCATCCTTTCTCTTTTCTCATTCATTCTTTGCATGGAAGCATCATATCTCATTTTTTCTCTTCATTTTTGTGAAAGGCACCATTTTTAATACTAGTGTTACTCCCCCTACAAGGAGGAACTATGTTGTATTTTGTCTCTTATATTTTTTATTGTTGTTAATATGAGAAATTTGGGCTTGTGCCGACAATTGTTCGATACCACCTCCTCGATTGAAAATTTATTTGCAATTATCTATTGTTAATATCAGCCAATGCTTCCTACCAAAAAGTCATTTGCAATTATTCTACCTTTGTTCCCTTCATTATTTGTTGTGACCATCTACAAGGATCCAATGATCTCATGTACATTATATCCCAACAAATCGCAGTTAGGATGATTAGTTCCCTCGTAACCTTTAGGATAGTTCCCACCATTATTGATTATAGTTGATTTAACATGTTGTATAGCAGTGAGTCATATTATAAATCCAAATTGGTAAGTAAGAGGCATGTAAGCCTTGCAACTATTCTAGTCATTCTCCAATGGGTGAAATCTTCTAAGTTATCAGTGCTTTCTTATTGGTTTCACATCTTAAGTCTTCCTTCTTCCATTTCTAGTTAATAAAACTTGCTCCTGCATATCGATCAATAGTATATTTATTCCCTTTCAAATATTATTTATGGTTCTCTCTATGTTGTCATGCCCTAAAACCTTTGACTTTGTCTCAATTATAACACATCTCCCACACATCACTAATTTCAAGGTGCTCGTTTTGTAGTTTAGTTGGGTGAGATGATGCCTTGGTTTGAATAAATGTTCAACATGTTTGTTATTTCCAGTAGGTATAACTTTACGGACAAGAGTTGAAGAAGCCATCATTTTCTTCTCATAAATATATTCTTGTATTTCCTTGTTCCAAACAAGATCTATAATGTATCACTCAAAGCTTTGTACCTGAATTTGTAATTTTCACCTACCACCATTCCCTCTACTCATTCAATTGATTTCCAACTTAAGCCAAGCCCAAAAAATAGGTAAGTAATCTCCAGATTCATTTCAAGGTCAACAAGAGTAGAACCACCATGTTGTGTTGTTGTCTTTCTCTTATTTTTGCAACTGTAGGAACCCTCTTCTACTACCATCACAATATTCTATGTTTGAAGTGCCAAAAATGTTTGACCATGCTTGCAGATAAAAGGGCATGAAGTAATTTATCCTTTTTAATCAAATAAGTCCTCGAAGCTTATTTTGAGTACTTCCCATATCCATTATTACAGTGACGTGGTATTGAACAGTGTCCATACGTCAATTTTTTGAGTTTTATGCAAGGAAGGAGGAGCCATTGAATAATTTAATGATTGTATCCAATAAAATAAGAAAGAAAAAAAAGAACCCATGAAAGTTCATCCACTGGTGTAGGTCATAAGGTCAATTCTTGAATCATACTCCACCCATTAACTCACATGCATTTCATGTGTTCTTGTATAGATTATGTTATCGAAGAAAATGTATACATCATATGGTGGGAATATGGTCCAACCATTCTTTATAATATAGATCCTTCTATAGGTTTGTGCCCACTCAAACGTTGTATTATTGAGGTCATTCAAAAAAAGATTAACCATGAAATAGCACCCATGATATATCTCTAAAATTGTATCAATGTCTTCTCTCCAGATTTTATAGATGGAAAAGAAATTAGAAACAAATGATGGTCAGTGCCTTTGGGTGTTCATAAACTAGGGACAAAATAGTACACTTCATTGGCATTCCATGGCTTTTTCTACATGGTTGTGTTGAAGCCTCGAAATGTCATTGCCTAAACATTGGGGATAACCACCCGTTCGGGAACTTGAAAACTGTTCCTTTTACGTTTAGAATAGCGGCTCCGATTGGGGATGATGGGACAAATTTCCCGTGAAGAATATATAATGGAATTTGAAATATAACGTGGGTAAAATGGTTGTGATAAATAGAAATACAGAAATACAAACATATATATATTACTAGCTATCTATTTCACGGGATTTAACTTATCTTTATATGTGCGATTGAAATATTCTCTAATATGCTAAACAATATAGATCATCTAGCGATTCAAGAAGTGAAGGAAAGATAATTAATTTGATTAAATAGTTAATCAAATTAATTGTTAATATATATCGCATATAATATTTTGTTATTTTCACAATGCATTCAAAGATAACAAATCCATACTCTTCAATAGTGAATAAGTACTCAAATGCATATAAGATCATACATAGTTATCATAGTGGCTACAACCATCCTACAAAAAATTTCCTTAGCTTCGTCTTGGAGCCTCCCCACCAACCATCCTTAGTAGCATGTCTTGCATTGCCCAGGTACATATGCTTTCAGCTGAGTTTCTTTGGATTATCAGCATGTGTTTACTAACTTGTTTACCTTTCATCTGCAAGCTGACATCCCGTATCTTGGTTTTCAACCGGCTCTTGTTCTCACTTAGATAATTGTGCAGAACTGGAGGGCAACCATCCTTGCTCTCCAGAATTGCACAGAGCATCAAGGAAGCCCGTTCCTCTCCAAAAATGCGTAGAGCAAGAAAACTGCCTTCCACTTGAAAATTGTGCAGAGCATCCCATCACTAGGCTTGCTCTCAGAATTTGCGCAGTTTCGGCTAGTAGCCTTGGCTTCACTCCATAAATTGTGTAGATCTTGAGGGGCAGCCAGAGCCACTCAACCCAGAAACTGTACAGAAGTCATCTAGAGGCTTGATGTTCACTGCATGTGCTCCCAAGTTGATCAGTTCCCTCCAAGACTGAGAAATATTGCTTTGCATGCATGAGCAGATTTTTCTTGAAAAAGAAAAAAGAAAAAACATCTCTAGATTTTAGGGATCTATTTTTAGCAGCTGGGGGTTACATGCAAAAGTTGTTTTAGAAACCTCCCGCCAAGTGTCACTTTTTCCTATATTTGTGGCATGCGCGTCATAAACCTCAATATTGTCAAAACTATTTATTCGATGCATAAAAGCTTATTATTCACTTTGATCTTGGAGCTCTGGCATTCCCATCACATCTAGGAACCTTCAGCACGCTCAACATAGCTTTTTTCGTATAAGTCCGCTTTTCATGTCTTTTGTTACTTTTCTGTCGCTTTTTATATTTCTGTTTGTGTGAGTTTTGCTTGCTTGGTTTTGTTGAATGCTTGTTGCCATTTTAATGCATGTTAGCTTATAGAAGCATTGTTTCAAGTCTTCCGTTGCATTTCCTTACTGTCGCATGCATGACACTCTTTCTACACTACGGTCGTCGTTGTGGCGACTGGCTTCACACACTTCATTGTATTCCCTTCTTACTGAAACTTTCACTTACTGATTGCATGCATGTTCATTCACTCGTGTCTGAACCCAGCTTCACACATGCATTCATCCCTTACTATTTTCAGTTGCCCGTCGGCGGGTCTGATATGCCTTGGCCCAGACCCTGCTTTGCCCAACTTGTACTGCACATTTCTGGGATGGAAGGCCTTGCCTTTCTCCCAGAAATCCTACAAATATTTCCTCACACTGACCTCCCAAGGTGTTGTCTACACAATTCTAAGAGAAGGTTCCTCAGTTGGCCCCCGGAATTGTGCAATGCAATTTCCGAGGTTGCATTCATGCTGACTAAAATTGTGCATTGTGCAATTCTAGTCCTCAGCAGTCCAAGTTGGATTGTTCTCTGCACAGTTTCAGCAGTTGCTCAGCTCACCAGTAGTATGGACTATGCTCTACATAGTTCTGGGAGTCAGTCTCCTAGCCTCCTATATAAAATTGCACAAATTTCCTAGTCAGTCACCCAGGTGTGTTGCATGTCAATCCTTGAGTTGCTTTTGGTTTTCAACTAACATTTTTCTTGCCATGAGTGTTGCTCTATCTCTAGGTATCCTAGGTGTTCATCAGTCTCTCAGTAGTAGAGGTACAATGGCTTCCAAGAGAGCAGGTTCAAAGGTCACCATTGAGAGCGCAACTAGAGATATGGTCAAGCAAGTGTCTATGAGCTTGCCCATCTATGAAGATACTAAGTTTTTCATATACCAAGAGATCAATATTAAATGGCAAGACATCAATGATATCTTTTCAGACACCTTTCAGGAGAATCTGGAGGACCATAGAGTCTATGTCAACATACACAAGTCTGGCTTCTACTGGGTTACATGCAGGTATCCCACATTTCCATGTGCGAACATGATCCACTATATTGTCTCACATATTGATCTAGAGACAATGGTGTTGAGAAGTTTCAGTGAAGTATAACTTGCTACCTTCAGGGCAGAGTACTTTCAGGAGATGTATCAATTGTCGCAGTCGGTGAACACAATGGATGCACTCTTCACCAGTCCCAGCAACAATGCCAACTCAAGAGACATCTTGAAGTGTTGGGTGAGGGAGTCGTCTAAGTTCAGGAAACACCCAACCAGGTATAAAAGATGAAGACATTTCAGAAGGCTTATCAGTTCTTGGTCATCTTCGCATGTCAGTTATATGGCCAAGAGAGCACAAAGACCTTCCCGTGGAGTTGGCTGATTTTGTTGGATCACCTGGAAAATAAAGGAATACCTTTCAATTGGTCTAACATGTTGGCTCTTTAGATGAAGGGGAAAGTAACAAGTTCCCGACATCTACCCAAGGGTCAACAAGCGAAGATTTTCATGTCTGCTTACATACTTGATGCAATTTGTGCCATGGATAGTTCCCTGGCTTGGGTTGGGCATGGACACCTTCAGATACCTTTGTGCACATCTATTGCAGGTTGTTCTCTAAGTGCATTTTTCATGGAGTTATACTACAGCTATCAGACCACTTTGTCACCCTATTGTACAAGATGATCTTTGAAAAGGATCCACCTTGCATTTCATAGGTAGCGATGGAGGCATTGGTAAACATAGTAGATTGGTATGCCTCACCCCTTTGCACCTTCGTCTAAGTGTATAGCGCAAAGAAGGCTCTGCAAGTGTTGACAAAGTTTGCAATGCATAAGCGAGTCATGTAAGAGGTTTCATACCACATCTTGACAGGGTTGTCAGCAAGACTACATAGGAAGAAGAAGGCACCTTGGCCCGCTCTTCCTTTGCGAATCGGGTTGTATGAGATCTAGAATCTCAAGCATGTTGAGGCCGACATAGAGGAATTCAAGAGATTCACCTTCAGCACCAAAAGTTTCAATCCATATGACCTACATCGCTTAATGGAGGACCATTGTGTGAGAGTGTATCATCCTTGGATCCACGGGGCATCTCATTGGCCTGTGGAAGACCCATGGAGATAGTTCTATAACTACTCAAGGATCAATGAACCAGTCAGAGTAGTTGTAGAATGGTTAGCAATGCACAAGGAAGTAGCATCTCAAATAGCAGCAACATCAGCAGTAGCAGAGGGCAGCAGACCTGTGCATGACAAAGCCAAGAGGAAAGTTGCTGACAGCGCAGAGGCAGAGAAAAGCTACAAGTTCAAGGCATATCCACTGGTATAAAGAGCAGCTTTGGAGATTGAGGAAAAGAAGTGACAGTGTAACAGAAGGATTGCGCAAAGAAAGAGGGAGAAGCATAAGTTGGAGGAGGCAGAAAAGAAGTTATAGGAGGTGGAGAAACAACTAAGGGAAGAACAAGAGTTGTGTATAAAAGAGAGGGAAACGCAAAAGGAACAGGAACAGCAAGAAGCGTAGTGTGCACACATTGATGAAACTACACCTATATAGGTTATTGACTCATCATAATAGCTGGAAGATAGACAACATGGTGAGCAGTCACAGGAGAAGGACTTCGCTCAAGATATTGAACAAACATTGGAGTAGATGGATATAGATGTGGTCATCTAGAGCAGAATAAGGATATAGATATCATGCCCAAGGGCCCAGAGGTCACTCCACCATCTTAACCAGATCCGGGAATAGATCAAGTCCCAAGTGATCAAGGAGACATTGAAATCCTTTAGGACAATCTGGAGGTAGATGTGCACAACATATCATTTGATGAGTCACAACACAGAGTTGTGCAGTCCCGTAGAGTGCCCACTCCAGATTTCCATGCATCTCCTGCGCACTTTTGAGAATGAGTGATATTGTCCAATGTGCAGAAACATCTAACTCCATTGGTCGATGCTACAAAGGCATATGTTGAAGCCACCAGCTCAAGTGTGAGATTCTTGATAGCTGAGAATGAGCTCATGGCTAAGGAGCTACAAGCAACCAAGTAGGGATAAGAGCAAGCTATAGCATCTACTAGAGCAGAGTTGAAGAAAGCTATACTCGATGGAGTATCGTCTCTTGAGACATTCATGAAGAAGTTTTACTTCAGGTTCATCACTGTGCATTAGTTAGTTGTCCATCTTAATGGTTGGAAGCAGCACTGTGTTAGGAGAGCATGCATCTTGACAGACATACATAGTATTGTCGGTCACATGCAGATATGGACAATGAGGGACAAGGGAGCCCCATTGTACTTGCCAAATATGATGAAGCCAAAGACAGAGGAGTTGAATGTACGCATCTGGAGTCAGGTCCAGAACTATGAGGAACTCCCACAGTTCATCAATAACTTATAGGCTTCACATGCACGAGTGTTTATAACATGGATGTCATTATGTGCACGCATGTGATCCCATCCATTGGCACACTCACCGAGGTGAAAGCAAAGAACCAAGTCCAACTGAAGCTGGACATGTACTTCGAGCAGTTGATGCACATAGCCACCAGCACAGATTTGCAGATGAGTGTAGACACTATGCACCAATATGTCCTTGGTCCGGCTGCACTCAAGAAAATGATCTGCATGCTATATGATGAGTTGGATAGAGATACCAAATCAGTGTACCCAGATGCAACATAAGAAATAGTTCGCTTTCAGAAGGATGTCCCCACGGAGTACGCAAACACCATAATAGGCTACCAATCCTGGCATCAGTTCGCCACCATTGATCACCAAGAGGATGTCAACAAGTTAGTCTTCTCACAGTTATCCGAGTCTCAATGATGTTTTGTATGGCTTACTCAAGCCCATTTTGTCTCACATGGGGACATGTGCAGATTGTATTGTAAACATGTTGTAAAGTGCAAGACCAAGTGTTAATAGTAGAATGTATACAGTCATGTGTAAGTTGACGAGTCATGAGGGTAGTTGAAGAGTCACAAAGGGGAATGTCAAGGGTCCACCCACCCTTTTCTATATATAGAACCTCATAACTCATTGTACAGGCTTTTGGGAGCCAATATTATGATAGGTATAACTTAGAGAATGCTTGGAGTGTATTGTAATGAGCCTTGGCTTCTCCACAATGCAGAGAGAGTACATTTCTTTGGAGGAGCAAGCGGCAGTGACTGTAACGTTCCACTATTGGGGCTAGTGACTTTCATGGTTGTATGTATTATTGGATCTTTCACTCTTTTAATATAAAAGAGTCAGCACATTTCATGCATATATTGTTATTGTAGTTCGGTTATCCTAGTTACTCTAACGATGTATGTAGTTTTAATTTATGCATGTATGTATGGACTTTTCGATATGTGGTTGTATGAATCTTATCGAAGCGTGTTGTTGGTATAACTCATCACTTTGGATTTTCGACTATCCTTCTTTCCATCTCGTGATGTCTTTCAGCTTGAATGTTCCCTTTCAATCTGCGTGTTATCACAAGATTATAAGGGGCACACTTTTTGGGACTTAGGAGCCCTTGATTTATGGACATTTTATGCTTTGGGGTTGTAGTGCCCAAAAATGTCTATAATAGTTACCCCCTAAAGCATGAGGTCGTTAATCTTTTTTGATGTCGGGTGAAATGTTTTATTATGAGGATCCAAAGTTCTTTCAAGCTGGGAGGAGACCTGTAATAAGATACAATACAATACATTATCTTCATAATTTTTTCATGATCTAGCTAAGGCGAGCATTCCCATGCTCAGCTTTACAAATTCATGTACATAGGATAGACAATCGTCTGAGTGTAGACTGATGATTCTGGTAGAGCCATCATCCCTTTGATTGGTGATTATTTGTGCAGCAACGATGTACATTTGATGTCTTTATTTCCCTGAATATATATCACAGCCCGGATGGATGAAACTAGATCCGGGGTCTTCAATATCGTTCGATCTTCACTCGAAGTACAAGTCGATCCATGTGAGAGATGTTCTGGAGTCGAACATGGAAAGACATTGCCTGATTACTAGACAATGATGTAAGCTGTTAACAGGCGCGAGAGGAATCATCGATAATGATAATGACCCTCAAGGTACTGCAGTACAATTCACGTGGTGTGAATAAAGGACTTGGCATCGAACACCACACAAAATCTTTCGGTCGAAGGCCATTGATGTAAACCTGTCGCCGGAAGTGAGAAACTTGCCATTGAGGCATGCAAGCTTCAAAGTACTGAAAGGGGTGTTCCTAGATCGACTTCTTGGATAATGAGCTGATGTCAACAAGAAGCGATCCGTCATAGGAGGGCCTTAATTAATCCCACATCAATGTCACGGAATGGAGCAAATGATTTTAACGGAGGTGAAAACGATCTGGTGATATAAGGTTCAGGGTGGCGGTCATGAAAGAATGGAGTGTAAATGTATTGCAGCGGGTGAGACACAGGTGAATTCTCTGAATGACTTCTCTTGAACATATCGGCGACACTGACATGATGGATTGGTAGCATTAACCCCAAATGTGGATGGTGTGATGGGACCATGGTGATGTGACCACTGAATGAAACAACCCAACCCGACTTGGATGCGGAGTGAAAGTGTCATGTTCAAGAGCGACTTGCTACCAACAAAGTTTCTTCAAGTTTTCTTCCCAATTTTTCCCAAGTCATTGCTAACCAGTACCTCTTTATTTTTGTCAAGCTTGAGGAGGATAACATATGCTTTTTCTATAATTTTCCCTTCGGGCAAACCCTACGCTATGTTTTAACGAGCCTAGCGATAGTGAAACTCGTTCTTGTCTGCTATGGACAAGTTTGTCGCTATTAGGTTTTAACGAGTTTAACGACAAAGATAACTCGGTCCTTTTCAATTTTAGAGATTTTGAAAAGGGACGTAAAGGAAACTCCAAAATTCCTTTTTCGTCATCTAATCCCTTAAGTCTGAAAAACTATAAAACAATATAGAAGGGATGAATTTTTGATACTTTTAACGAGCCGAACAAAACAAGCGCTCAATCTTTTTGTGTAATAATCCCTCGGGTCCAAAAAGATTAAAATCTAAAGGAGGGATAACACTTCCGGTCCCTTTAACGAGCTGGAGAGGCCAATCGCTCGGCAACCTTTTCATATTTTACGAGTCAGTTGAAAAGAGCTTAAAGAAGACTCCTTTTTTGAGGAACGAGTGATAAAAATGGGTAGCAGCTGATTCCAGGTAAGGTTTGGAATTTCCCAATCACGGCAGTGTTACAAGGATGGCTAGTGGGATCACTCTTCGCAGCTATTCCTCAAAAAGGGGTAAATAATCAAATGGAGGTGAATGATCGGCCAATACAGAGTGGAGGTGATGATGAGAACATGACCAAGGCTTTAAAGGCTGAAGTACTACATTCACGATGGTTATTTACCGGGAAATAGTTCATTTTTTAATGAGCTTAAACGCGGGGAGAAACATTTGCTCATAACTTATGTTTATTTTTAACGAGCTTGAACTATGTGCTAAAACTGCTCGATTAATCCAGTCGTATAATAAGAATGTCTCGTATATGAAAACGGCAATTTTTAGAGTTTTTCCCCACATCCTTTCTTTATGCAAGTTAGGAAATGACCAATCCAAAAAACAGATAAATGATCGCTCTTCGCTTGCACGCCAAAACGTTTGCATGCCCCCAGGTATAAAATAAAGCTTCACGGTCACCTTTCATTCTACCGACAAAACATTTGTTTTATCAGGAAAGGTCTACCTCTTTCAGGTTACCAAAGATTGTTCTATTCACACCGCAAAAAAAACATGTCTTCGGCGATGTCTACCGAAATAGACAAAGGTGAGACAATCCACTCACATAACTTTGACGAGGGAATCTTATTCCAGTCTAACCCCCTCTTCCAATCACGGATGGGAGTACAGACCAGTCATATATCTCTCGTGGAAACCTACCCTATACCCGAAGTTTTCCTGCCGAAGCAGACCAGGGTGCATGCCCCCTGGGTTTCAGTCATGTCCCCTGAATCACTCGCGCTCATCAGGTGGACGGACTGGGGATTGATGAGACATTCCTTGTGTGAAAAGACCATTCAGGGATGGTATATAACTATTTGCTATGTGTGATCCAGGAAATGAAAGCTGGTCTACGAGCTTGACCACTCTTCCTTCGTGCGGAAAACACATCACTCTAAAGAGTGATGAGACAATGGCTCCCATGCAATAAATATAGTCTCGTCCAAGGAGTAGATTATAATCCAGGGGTCCTTGGACTACCATTACGTTCATATGAATGGTTTTCCCTCTCAATGTTATGGGCACATTGGGAAGGATCCCTAACGGTCGACTGGTTCCTTTGTCAAAGCCTGTTAGATTTCTCATCTCAGGAAACAACAATGGCGAACCAAGCGCTTTCCAAGCAGTCGAGGAAAGGATACTCACAAAAACACCTTCATCTATGATGGTACCAGCCATAACCATTCTACATATTTGGGCAATGATTTGGAATGGTACACTAGCTGGTAAACGGGGTCTGCCTAGTTGATTCCAGTCAAAGGAAACAACTAGGTTGCTTGGAGGTGGGACCGAATAGACGGCCAGGTACGACTCTGACGAACTTCCTTCCTGTGGTAAAGGAATGGGTAAATTGCCCCCATGTTCATCGGAGTCTGTGCTTACGAAAAGAATTTGGACGGTGTCATCCTTATTCTCTTCTGTGACTGTATCATCTGAAGATGGAACCTTTGAAGGCAAGATCGGATCAACTGCCGCCTCGACCTTTTGACTTTCATCTGGTATGGGTTTAGATGGTTTGTCTTCAATGATAGACGCTTCGGCCGACCACCTAGGTGGGTCAGCCGGATTTCAACTAGTGACGGACTCGACAAGAGTTTCTTATATCCAGGAGGAAGTCGTAATGGTGAAACCGAACGATCATCCAAAACTCTTTTAGCCTCGTCTAAGAAGGGACAACAGTGGATGGCATGATCGCCTTCGCACAGTTTACAAGGAAATCTATATTTTCCTTTTTGTCCTAGGGCTTCACTTTCACTAGTTGACAGTGTGCTTTCAACATGATCATCAGAGGTTGACGACACCGGGTTGTGCAAACGAGGTGACCAGTCCCTTAAGATCCGGGGGATGCAAGGACAATCTCTATGATAGTGGTCTCCTTTGCAAATGACACATGGCGATTTAGGCCTGGTCGGTGCAGTGTGTGGATTTTCGCTAGACGACGCTTGGTTGCCCCCTTTTGCTTTTGGCTCCTTCTTCTTCTTCTCTTTCTTCTTCTTTTCCTTCTTCTTCTTAGATACTTGATTTTTGGCTTTACCAGCCCCATCAAGCGAAGAGGAAGGAGGAGAGGAAGAATTGGAGGAAGTAGAGGGTTGGGGAGTAACTCTGGATTCGTCTAGTTGCTGATTTGATTGTTCAGGAATTGCAGTGTTCTGAACGATAGAGGTTGAGAAGAGCCATACGGGCAAGTCGATTGTCAGTCCTGGAAGCGACAATGTGGCCATATGAGGTGCACCAACATCTCCCCAAGAGGAGAAGGGACTAGGATTTCCTCCAAGGGGAATTCCTTGGTTGGTGGATTTCATTTTCTCAACCTAAGATCAACGTAGGAAAGGGTGATGATTATTCCGTTTAAAATAAATTTTAGACGCTTTCACACAACTTGTTTTTTCAATTTTAAAGAGTCGAGAAAAAACAAAAGATGACTCTAGTCACCTTCGATTTTTAATGAGCCTGAAGTGACAAGTGCTCAGATGGACCTTTTCCGTTAATGAGTCTGAAAAGGAACGAAAGGGACTGCTCTGGAAATCTAGGTAGAGGGATTACCAAACCAATCGTAAAACTGCATATTACTTTTTACGGTACGGCAGTCAATCTTCCCGAATGTTGTGTTCAGTGCATTGCGATCGATAGGGTGGCAGACATGGCTTCCTATGGATAAAGGATTAAGCCTATTGTGGTCTCCCAAAATATACTCGACGATACGTGGGAGCACAAGTCCGTACTGGCACTTATCGTCTCAAAGTGGAGGAATCACCCAACCATTAGTGAGAACAATAGTTACCAGGCTTTACGACGCCGGAATACGTCTCTAGCCTAGACTTCTAGATGTTGTGCGTTAGGTTCCAAAGCGTTGCTAGATTCATTAAATTTATTTTATAGTTGATCTTGCTTAAGAAATTTGCCTTTCAGGTTCACCGCGTGATGTAGATGTACAATTCCTAAAATGCAATCTAAGATGATAAACAATCTTTTATCTTCTTTGTGCAATGAAAATCCTAGCTACTAAGGAAAGAGATACAATATTCTTTCACAAAGAGCAAAGAGCACACACTATATGCATTGTCCTAAATCAAACCAATCAAACAATCTAAATGCAAATGCACATGCATGTATTTGTTTTCGGCTTTCTTAGTATGTGAATGATAAAAAGAAAGCTAATGCACAAATCTGAATTACTTTTCAAGCGAAAATTACTAACAAGTTTCTTTTCAAAATCAAAAATGAAGACAATCACAACACTTTACGATTCGAAAATGAATACTTGCTTTCGGCACTAGATAAACTACAAATTCAGATCAAATACAATAGTAACAGGGTAATCGACTATCAAGAGCAATCAGACTCTCTTCTACGACTGAAAACGACACTTACGACACTTTCAAATCGAGAAACGACAATACAACTACGTTACTTTTTTGCAAAGGAGAACTGAAAATGACTCAACAAATACACAAAAACATTTACAGTTCTTTGCACAATGGAGGCAGAATAACAGCAAGGAAAAGGGTTTCAAACAGAGGTATACTGATTACAAACAGAAAAACTCATGAATAGAACTGAAAAGAATGAATCACAGAAACCAAAATTGAGGAACAATGCCTAGTCTGATCAGCGCACCTGTAACACAGTGAACTTGAAATGCAGCGCACCTACTACACTCGGGAAGTGCGCTGAATTTCAGATTCACAGAACAGAGCCTGCGCTGGGCCAGAGATGAGACTTTGCTTGGGTTCCGAGTCATAGTTTGCAGTTCATTTCAGGGGTTTTGGCCGAGAAAATGGTAATCAATAAATCAACAATCAGGGGTAGATCTAAGGAGGTTACTAGAGCTACCACAAGGGCAATCAGAGAGTTTGTAAATCAGTTGTTTAATTCATAAACAAAACCCAGAGATTGACTGAAGCGGCATTTACCTACTTTGCATTTGCATCGCAAATGCAATTCGAAAGCTACCTGGCTCGACTTCAGGCTCCATCTGTAAGTTTATAAAATAAACAACAAGGAAGATAAACAAACAACCTAGTCGGTCCCCAGCGGAGTCGCCATTTTGTTACAGGGAAAAGTGTCTATGCAGAACTGCTAATCCCACTAAGGTGTCGTAGCTACCTTAGAAACAAACAAAGTAAAGCTACTTTCATTTTTCCTTTATGAAATATAGATGAGAGAAGAATAAAGGAGACCAACCTCTGTCTTGCGCTTGGTTCCTAGTTCGATTCCTCTCTCTTCTGATAGTCCTTTGCTACTTGCTTCCTTGTACGCCTAGCTTCACAGAGTACCTGTAGAATCAAAGTAGCATAACACTATACAAGAACATGGATCTATAATCATAAACAATCTAGGATCAAATGTAAATTGACCATACAAATGCATAAAACATAAATGACACAAGAGTATGGAGGAAAACTTGAATAGCTTTTATTGATAATCAAGAAAGAGCCAAGAGAGTTACAACCAGTTGTTCTGAGTGTATAGCGCAAAGAAGGCTCTGCAAGTGTTGACAAAGTTTGCAATGCATAAGCAAGTCATGTAAGAGGTTTCATACCACATCTTGACAGGGTTGTCAGCAAGACTACATAGGAAGAAGAAGGCACCTTGGCCCGCTCTTCCTTTGCGAATCGGGTTGTATGAGATCCAGAATCTCAAGCATGTTGAGGCCGACATAGAGGAATTCAAGAGATTCACCTTCAGCACCAAAAGTTTCAATCCATATGACCTACATCGCTTAATGGAGGACCATTGTGTGAGAGTGTATCATCCTTGGATCCACGGGGCATCTCATTGGCCTGTGGAAGACCCATGGAGATAGTTCTATAACTACTCAAGGATCAATGAACCAGTCAGAGTAGTTGTAGAATGGTTAGCAATGCACAAGGAAGTAGCATCTCAAATAGCAGCAACATCAGCAGTAGCAGAGGGCAGCAGACCTGCGCATGACAAAGCCAAGAGGAAAGTTGCTGACAGCGCAGAGGCAGAGAAAAGCTACAAGTTCAAGGCATATCCACTGGTATAAAGAGCAGCTTTGGAGATTGAGGAAAAGAAGTGACAGTGTAACAGAAGGATTGCGCAAAGAAAGAGGGAGAAGCATAAGTTGGAGGAGGCAGAAAAGAAGTTATAGGAGGTGGAGAAACAACTAAGGGAAGAACAAGAGTTGTGTATAAAAGAGAGGGAAACGCAAAAGGAACAGGAACAGCAAGAAGCGTAGTGTGCACACATTGATGAAACTACACCTATATAGGTTATTGACTCATCATAATAGCTGGAAGATAGACAACATGGTGAGCAATCACAGGAGAAGGACTTCGCTCAAGATATTGAAAAAACATTGGAGTAGATGGATATAGATGTGGTCATCTAGAGCAGAATAAGGATATAGATATCATGCCCAAGGGCCCAGAGGTCACTCCACCAGCTTAACCAGATCCGGGAATAGATCAAGTCCCAAGTGATCAAGGAGACATTGAAATCCTTTAGGACAATCTGGAGGTAGATGTGCACAACATATCATTTGATGAGTCACAACACAGAGTTGTGCAGTCCCGTAGAGTGCCCACTCCAGATTTCCATGCATCTCCTGTGCACTTTTGAGAATGAGTGATATTGTCCAATGTGCAGAAACATCTAACTCCATTGGTTGATGCTACAAAGGCATATGTTGAAGCCACCAGCTCAAGTGTGAGATTCTTGATAGCTGAGAATGAGCTCATGGCTAAGGAGCTACAAGCAGCCAAGTAGGGATAAGAGCAAGCTATAGCATCTACTAGAGCAGAGTTGAAGAAAGCTATACTCGATGGAGTATCGTCTCTTGAGACATTCATGAAGAAGTTTTACTTCAGGTTCATCACTGTGCATTAGTTAGTTGTCCATCTTAATGGTTGGAAGCAGCACTGTGTTAGGAGAGCATGCATCTTGACAGACATACATAGTATTGTCGATCACATGCAGATATGGACAATGAGGGACAAGGGAGCCCCATTGTACTTGCCAAATATGATGAAGCCAAAGACAGAGGAGTTGAATGTACGCATCTGGAGTCAGGTCCAGAACTATGAGGAACTCCCACAGTTCATCAATAACTTATAGGCTTCACATGCACGAGTGTTTATAACATGGATGTCATTATGTGCACGCATGTGATCCCATCCATTGGCACACTCACCGAGGTGAAAGCAAAGAACCAAGTCCAACTGAAGCTGGACATGTACTTCGAGCAGTTGATGCGCATAGCCACCAGCACAGATTTGCAGATGAGTGTAGACACTATGCACCAATATGTCCTTGGTCCGGCTGCACTCAAGAAAATGATCTGCATGCTATATGATGAGTTGGATAGAGATACCAAATCAGTGTACCCAGATGCAACATAAGAAATAGTTCGCTTTCAGAAGGATGTCCCCACGGAGTACGCAAACACCATAATAGGCTACCAATCCTGGCATCAGTTCGCCACCATTGATCACCAAGAGGATGTCAACAAGTTAGTCTTCTCACAGTTATCCGAGTCTCAATGATGTTTTGTATGGCTTACTCAAGCCCATTTTGTCTCACATGGGGACATGTGCAGATTGTATTGTAAACATGTTCTAAAGTGAAAGACCAAGTGTTAATAGTAGAATGTATACAGTCATGTGTAAGTTGACGAGTCATGAGGGTAGTTGAAGAGTCACAAAGGGGAATGTCAAGGGTCCACCCACCCTTTTCTATATATAGAACCTCATAACTCATTGTACAGGCTTTTGGGAGCCAATATTATGATAGGTATAACTTAGAGAATGCTTGGAGTGTATTGTAATGAGCCTTGGCTTCTCCACAATGCAGAGAGAGTACATTTCTTTGGAGGAGCAAGCAGCAGTGACTGTAACATTCCACTATTGGGGCTAGTGACTTTCATGGTTGTATGTATTATTGGATCTTTCACTCTTTTAATATAAAAGAGTCAGCACATTTCATGCATATATTGTTATTGTAGTTCGGTTATCCTAGTTACTCTAACGATGTATGTAGTTTTAATTTATGCATGTATGTATGGACTTTTCGATATGTGGTTGTATGAATCTTATCGAAGCGTGTTGTTGGTATAACTCATCACTTTGGATTTTCGACTATCCTTCTTTCCATCTCGTGATGTCTTTCAGCTTGAATGTTCCCTTTCAATCTGCGTGTTATCACAAGATTATAAGGGGCACACTTGTCCCTCCTTCCATGTGTTAGAGCCTTTCATGCACCTTCCCTGACTTGCCACAAGGTCACATCCTTGCTTCTAACAAGGAAATATTACTTACCTTTATGCTCAACCACAGTCAAGGCAATCCATATGTTACAGGGAAAAGTGTCTATGCAGAACTGTTAATCCCACTAAGGTGTGGTAGCTACCTTAGAAACAAACAAAGTAAAGCTACTTTCATTTTTCCTTTATGAAATATAGATGAGAGAAGAATAAAGGAGACCAACCTCTGTCTTGCGCTTGGTTCCTAGTTCGATTCCTCTCTCTTCTGATAGTCCTTTGCTACTTTCTTCCTTATACGCCCAGCTTCACAGAGTACCTGTAGAATCAAAGTAGCATAACACTATACAAGAACATGGATCTATAATCATAAACAATCTAGGATCAGATGTAAATTGACCATACAAATGCATAAAACATAAATGACACAAGAGTATGGAGGAAAACTTGAATAGCTTTTATTGATAATCAAGAAAGAGCCAAGAGAGTTACAACCAGTTGTTCTGACCCAACATCATCCTCTCAGCAAGTAAGCCCTTCTTCACCTCATGCAAAGCTTAGATCACCCAACAATATGATGTTGCCTCAAGAAACCAACAACAATTCCTTACAAGATGCAAAATTCCAGCCTCTGGATCTCTCGGATGAGGGATCCATATATAGGTATCTGTAAGGGAGATGAGTCAGCTTGTGATTTGATTAGTGTCTTCCCTCTGATAGTTCTTGCTTCCACTTGGATATTGATGATCTCTTACTCATCCTTGGTCGAATTCAGAGAGGCAAGTGTCACAGGAGAAGTTTCTGAAAGATTCCATGCCCCTCCACCTCGCGGAATGACACTGCCATTTGTCACTTCTCGCCCATCTCACCCCATATAAGGGCTTTTTGAAATGCAATGCACCCACAGAGTGTACTTAGGTGAGATGCAACGCACTTTACCTATGGAGCAGGTGAAATGATCCTGTTTTGACCAGTTCTAAGTGGTTTTTCATGGAGAACTTCTGGGAGAAGCTGTAATCAGTTGACCTTGTTCCTTTAGGGGTTAGAACAACACTTTTTGGGACTTAGGAGCCCTTGATTTATGGACATTTTATGCTTTGGGGTTGTAGTGCCCAAAAATGTCTATAATAGTTACCCCCTAAATCATGAGGTCGTTAATCTTTTTTGATGTCGGGTGAAATGCTTTATTATGAGGATCCAAAGTTCTTTCAAGCTGGGAGGAGACCTGTAATAAGATACAATACAATACATTATCTTCATAATTTTTTCATGATCTAGCTAAGGCGAGCATTCCCATGCTCAGCTTTACAAATTCATTTTCATGTACATAGGACAGACAATCGTCTGAGTGTAGACTGATGATTCTGGTAGAGCCATCATCCCTTTGATTGGTGATTATTTGTGCAGCAACGATGTACATTTGATGTCTTTATTTCCCTGAAATATATCACAGCCCGGATGGATGAAACTAGATCCGGGGTCTTCAATATCGTTCGATCTTCACTCGAAGTACAAGTCGATCCATGTGAGAGATGTTCTGGAGTCGAACATGGAAAGACATTGCCTGATTACTAGACAATGATGTAAGCTGTTAACAGGCGCGAGAGGAATCATCGATAATGATAATGACCCTCAAGGTACTGCAGTACAATTCACGTGGTGTGAATAAAGGACTTGGCGTCGAACACCACACAAAATCTTTCGGTCGAAGGCCATTGATGTAAACCTGTCGCCGGAAGTGAGAAACTTGCCATTGAGGCATGCAAGCTTCAAAGTACTGAAAGGGGTGTTCCTAGATCGACTTCTTGGATAATGAGCTGATGTCAACAAGAAGCGATCCGTCATAGGAGGGCCTTAATTAATCCCACATCAATGTCACGGAACGGAGCAAATGATTTTAACGAAGGTGAAAACGATCTGGTGATATAAGGTTCAGGGTGGCGGTCATGAAAGAATGGAGTGTAAATGTATTGTAGCGGGTGAGACACAGGTGAATTCTCTGAATGACTTCTCTTGAACATATCGGCGACACTGACATGATGGATTGGTAGCATTAACCCCAAATGTGGATGGTGTGATGGGACCATGGTGATGTGACCACTGAATGAAACAACCCAACCCGACTTGGATGCGGAGTGAAAGTGTCATGTTCAAGAGCGACTTGCTACCAACAAAGTTTCTTCAAGTTTTCTTCCCAATTTTTCCCAAGTCATTGCTAACCAGTACCTCTTTATTTTTGTCAAGCTTGAGGAGGATAACATATGCTTTTTCTATAATTTTCCCTTCGGGCAAACCCATCGCTATGTTTTAACGAGCCTAGCGATAGTGAAACTCGTTCTTGTCTGCTATGGACAAGTTTGTCGCTATTAGGTTTTAACGAGTTTAACGACAAAGATAACTCGGTCCTTTTCAATTTTAGAGATTCTGAAAAGGGACGTAAAGGAAACTCCAAAATTCCTTTTTCGTCATCTAATCCCTTAAGTCTGAAAAACTATAAAACAATATAGAAGGGATGAATTTTTGATACTTTTAACGAGCCGAACAAAACAAGCGCTCGATCTTTTTGTGTAATAATCCCTCAGGTCCAAAAAGATTAAAATCTAAAGAGGGATAACACTTCCGGTCCCTTTAACGAGCTGGAGAGGCCAATCGCTCGGCAACCTTTTCATATTTTACGAGTCAGTTGAAAAGAGCTTAAAGAAGACTCCTTTTTTGAGGAACGAGTGATAAAAATGGGTAGCAGCTGATTCCAGGTAAGGTTTGGAATTTTCCAATCACGGCAGTGTTACAAGGATGGCTAGTGGGATCACTCTTCGCAGCTATTCCTCAAAAAGGGGTAAACAATCAAATGGAGGTGAATGATTGGCCAATACAGAGTGGAGGTGATGATGAGAACACGACCAAGGCTTTAAAGGCTGAAGTACTACATTCACGATGGTTATTTACCGGGAAATAGTTCATTTTTTAATGAGCTTAAACGCGGGGAGAAACATTTGCTCATAACTTATGTTTATTTTTAACGAGCTTGAACTATGTGCTAAAACTGCTCGATTAATCCAGTCGTATAATAAGAATGTCTCGTATATGAAAACGGCAATTTTTAGAGTTTTTCCCCACATCCTTTCTTTATGCAAGTTAGGAAACGACCAATCCAAAAAACAGATAAATGATCGCTCTTCGCTTGCACGCCAAAAGGTTTGCATGCCCCTAGGTATAAAATAAAGCTTCACGGTCACCTTTCATTCTACCGACAAAACATTTGTTTTATCAGGAAAGGTCTACCTCTTTCAGGTTATCAAAGATTGTTCTATTCACACCGCAAAAAAAACACGTCTTCGGCGATGTCTACCGAAATAGACAAAGGTGAGACAATCCACTCACATAACTTTGACGAGGGAATCTTATTCCAGTCTAACCCCCTCTTCCAATCACGGATGGGAGTACAGACCAGTCATATATCTCTCGTGGAAACCTACCCTATACCCGAAGTTTTCCTGCCGAAGCAGACCAGGGTGCATGCCCCCTGGGTTTCAGTCATGTCCCCTGAATCACTCGCGCTCATCAGGTGGACGGACTGGGGATTGATGAGACATTCCTTGTGTGAAAAGACCATTCAGGGATGGTATATAACTATTTGCTATGTGTGATCCGAGAAATGAAAGCTGGTCTACGAGCTTGACCACTCTTCCTTCGTGCGGAAAACACATCACTCTAAAGAGTGATGAGACAATGGCTCCCATGCAATAAATATAGTCTCGTCCAAGGAGTAGATTATAATCCAGGGGTCCTTGGACTACCATTACATTCATATGAATGGTTTTCCCTCTCAATGTTATGGGCACATTGGGAAGGATCCCTAACGGTCGACTGGTTCCTTTGTCAAAGCCTGTTAGATTTCTCATCTCAGGAAACAACAATGGCGAACCAAGCGCTTTCCAAGCAGTCGAGGAAAGGATACTCACAAAAACACCTTCATCTATGATGGTACCGGCCATAACCATTCTACATATTTGGGCAATGATTTGGAATGGTACACTAGCCGGTAAACGGGGTCTGCCTAGTTGATTCCAGTCAAAGGAAACAACTAGGTTGCTTGGAGGTGGGACCGAATAGACGGCCAGGTACGACTCTGACGAACTTCCTTCCTGTGGTAAAGGAATGGGTAAATTGCCCCCATGTTCATCGGAGTCTGTGCTTACGAAAAGAATTTGGACGGTGTCATCCTTATTCTCTTCTGTGACTGTATCATCTGAAGATGGAACCTTTGAAGGCAAGATCGGATCAACTGCCACCTCGACCTTTTGACTTTCATCTGGTATGGGTTTAGATGGTTTGTCTTCAATGATAGACGCTTCGGCCGACCACCTAGGTGGGTCAGCCGGATTTTCAACTAGTGACGGACTCGGCAAGAGTTTCTTATATCCAGGAGGAAGTCGTAATGGTGAAACCGAACGATCGTCCAAAACTCTTTTAGCCTCGTCTAAGAAGGGACAACAGTGGATGGCATGATCGCCTTCGCACAGTTTACAAGGAAATCTATATTTTCCTTTTTGTCCTAGGGCTTCACTTTCACTAGTTGACAGTGTGCTTTCAACATGATCATCTGAGGTTGACGACACCGGGTTGTGCAAACGAGGTGACCAGTCCCTTAAGATCCGGGGGATGCAAGGACAATCTCTATGATAGTGGTCTCCTTTGCAAATGACACATGGCGATTTAGGCCTGGTCGGTGCAGTGTGTGGATTTTCGCTAGACGACGCTTGGTTGCCCCCTTTTGCTTTTGGCTCCTTCTTCTTCTTCTCTTTCTTCTTCTTTTCCTTCTTCTTCTTAGATACTTGATTTTTGGCTTTACCAGCCCCATCAAGCGAAGAGGAAGGAGGAGAGGAAGAATTGGAGGAAGTAGAGGGTTGGGGAGTAACTCTGGATTCGTCTAGTTGCTGATTTGATTGTTCAGGAATTGCAGTGTTCTGAACGACAGAGGTTGAGAAGAGCCATACGGGCAAGTCGATTGTCAGTCCTGGAAGCGACAATGTGGCCATATGAGGTGCACCAACATCTCCCCAAGAGGAGAAGGGACTAGGATTTCCTCCAAGGGGAATTCCTTGGTTGGTGGATTTCATTTTCTCAACCTAAGATCAACGTAGGAAAGGGTGATGATTATTCCGTTTAAAATAAATTTTAGACGCTTTCACACAACTTGTTTTTTCAATTTTAAAGAGTCGAGAAAAAACAAAAGATGACTCTAGTCACCTTCGATTTTTAATGAGCCTGAAGTGACAAGTGCTCAGATGGACCTTTTCCGTTAATGAGTCTGAAAAGGAACGAAAGGGACTGCTCTGGAAATCTAGGTAGAGGGATTACCAAACCAATCGTAAAACTGCATATTACTTTTTACGGTACGGCAGTCAATCTTCCCGAATGTTGTGTTCAGTGCATTGCGATCGATAGGGTGGCAGACACGGCTTCCTATGGATAAAGGATTAAGCCTATTGTGGTCTCCCAAAATATACTCGACGATACGTGGGAGCACAAGTCCGTACTGGCACTTATCGTCTCAAAGTGGAGGAATCACCCAACCATTAGTGAGAACAATAGTTACCAGGCTTTACGACGCCGGAATATGTCTCTAGCCTAGACTTCTAGATGTTGTGCGTTAGGTTCCAAAGCGTTGCTAGATTCATTAAATTTATTTTATAGTTGATCTTGCTTAAGAAATTTGCCTTTTAGGTTCACCGCGTGATGTAGATGTACAATTCCTAAAATGCAATCTAAGATGATAAACAATCTTTTATCTTCTTTGTGCAATGAAAATCCTAGCTACTAAGGAAAGAGATACAGTATTCTTTCACAAAGAGCAAAGAGCACACACTATATGCATTGTCCTAAATCAAACCAATCAAACAATCTAAATGCAAATGCACATGCATGTATTTGTTTTCGGCTTTCTTAGTATGTGAATGATAAAAAGAAAGCTAATGCACAAATCTGAATTACTTTTCAAGCGAAAATTACTAACAAGTTTCTTTTCAAAATCAAAAATGAAGACAATCACAACACTTTACAATTCGAAAATGAATACTTGCTTTCGGCACTAGATAAACTACAAATTTAGATCAAATACAATAGTAACAGGGTAATCGACTATCAAGAGCAATCAGACTCTCTTCTACGACTGAAAACGACACTTTCAAATCGAGAAACGACAATACAACTACGTTACTTTTTTGCAAAGGAGAACTGAAAATGACTCAACAAATACACAAAAACATTTACAGTTCTTTGCACAATGGAGGCAGAATAACAGCAAGGAAAAGGGTTTCAAACAGAGGTATACTGATTACAAACAGCAAAACTCATGAATAGAACTGAAAAGAATGAATCACAGAAACCAAAATTGAGGAACAATGCCTAGTCTGATCAGCGCACCTGTAACACAGTGAACTTGAAATGCAGCACACCTACTACACTCGGGAAGTGCGCTGAATTTCAGATTCACAGAACAGAGCCTGCGCTGGGCCAGAGATGAGACTTTGCTTGGGTTCCGAGTCATAGTTTGCAGTTCAGTTCAGGGGTTTTGGCCGAGAAAATGGTAATCAATAAATCAACAATCAGGGGTAGATCTAAGGAGGTTACTAGAGCTACCACAAGGGCAATCAGAGAGTTTGTAAATCAGTTGTTTAATTCATAAACAAAACCCAGAGATTGACTGAAGCGGCATTTATCTACTTTGCATTTGCATCGCAAATGCAATTCGAAAGCTACCTGGCTCGACTTCAGGCTCCATGTTATAGACATTTTTGTGCCTCGCATCATGGAGCATGGAATGTCAATAATTACAGGGATCCTCAGTCCCTAAACATGTTGTACTTACCCCTAAAAGAACAAGGTCATCAAACAACAGCGCTTCCAATCAGTTCTCCACCTGAAAACACTTCAAAACAGGCTTATTTTGGATCATGTCAGCTGCTTAACTGAGCTTCTGCGTTGTAATGCAACTGTCCCACTCTGTACCTGCGCTGGAAGTCAAAAGTAATGAAGGCTACCTGCGCTGGGCGAGATTGGCCAAGTGGCACAGTCATCCTGCAAGGTGTCAACTGCCCAGGAAGCTTCCAAATTGACACTTGGTTCATCAGATTCGCCTTGTGATGAGTAAGAGGTACTTGATCACCATGTGTAACCAAGGATCTCCAAGTGGACACAGGAACTGAAGATTAACTGAAGAGGGAGAGGACACTAGTCAGCTCCATGCCAGCCTCCAGCTGACTCATCCTTTCCTCTTCTCTCCTATATATAGAGCTCTTCTATGAGGTCTAAGGGGGCTGGAATTTTGTATAAGCAAGGAGGTGCTGTTGGTATACCGCCAGGATTATTGGGTGATTGTTTTACTAGAGGTGAAGAGGAGAGTTCTTGCTGCCGAGGAGGTGCTGCTGGATTGGATCCAACATCATTGGTTGTAACTTCCTCTGGAACCCTGTTACTTTCTATCAATAAAGTTTGCATGTTCTCCTATATACTTGTTTTACATAGATGCTTTGTGTTTACATGTATATTTGATGCACCCTAATCCATGCTTCAGTTATGAGTACATGTATCTTGTAGTTCGCTCTCTTGTTTGGTGCAGGATCTGTATGTAGCTGGATCGGCTAGGAGAGCAAAGAGCTGGGAGCAGGATACAAAGAGAGAAGGACAAGGATCGACTAAGCGCAAGACACCAGGTTGGTTGACCTTCTTACTATTCTCTCTGTACTTTCATAAAGTGGAACATGAAAACTTTATCATTCAGTTGTTGCTAAAGACTGTCACCTTTAGAAGGGTTAGTGTCATCCGCGTCGGATACTTTTCCCCACAACAAACTGGCGACTCCGCTGGGGAGCCTAGTATCTTGTTGGTGTTTGTAGTATTTTGCTATTCATTTCTTGAAGAAAAGAGTACCAAATCGAAAAGCTTTTGACTATATCAAAAGCGAAGTAGAGGGACTGCTACTCTTGCTCATTTGCTGAGCAAATTCAAGATTTGAAGAGCCTATCTACAAAAGACTCTTTACTCTTTGTGATAGATCTTCATCTTCTTGATCATCCCTTAGCCTGTACTTGACCTATAGCTTTTTATTTCATCAAAAACAGTGCATTTTTGAGCTTTTTATGACCCGGAAAACTTTGTAGACGAAACTCTCGTGAGTCAGTGCAGGCTGTCCACAGGAAGTCTGCATTACAGCGCAGGTGCTCCCTTCGGGAACTGCGCTGAGAGTCAAACTGGCAGACTAGAACCTGCGCTGGTCCAGTTAGCCATTGTCTTGCTCAGCTTTCCTTTTGTGTCTTGGCCCTGTTTTCACTGATTTTTTTGCTGATTGCTTGCTGGTCATTGTACTTGCTGTAAACCATTCTCCTTGACATTATTCCGCCTAAGTTGTGTGATGAAACTGTGAATGTTCTTTCAGTATTTCTTGTTTCAGTTACAGTTTCCCATTGTGAAAAGCGAACCAGTATAGCTGTGGCCTCTTAGATCCTAAACTGTAAAAGTGTCTGTGTGATCTTAAGAGCTAGTTTTATTACTGTTCATGGCTGTTTGAGTTTGTTTGTTTTTCATTTTATGGTTTGAATTCATATATTTTTAGTGTTGAAACAAGTACCTGTAAGGTGTCTTTTCATTTTAGACGAAACTTGTTTGTTTACGCTTCAAATTGAATTCGAAAATTATACAACAGTTTCCTTTTGTCTACATCTACATTAAGGGAAAAGAAAAGAAATACATGCATCTTGCATTTGCATTTTTGATAAGTTTGCGTGACTGATCTAGGAGAAAGTGCATTAGTTTGTGCTTTGTGCTCTGTGTGGAAAGATAGTGTTTTTCTCTCCCCTCAGTAGTTAGGATTTTCAAAGCTAAAAAGATTGTAAAAGCTTGCTTATCATTTTAGCTGCATTTAGGAATTTGTACCAATACATCTCGTGGTGACCCTGAAAGACAAACTGTTAAGCAAGATCAACATTAAAATAAACTCAATTTACATAACAACGCTTTGTAACATAACGCAAACATCTAGAGGTCTAGGTAGAGACGTGTTCCGGCGTCGTTAAACATAGTGACTGTCGATCTCTACGAAGGTGGGTGATTCCTCCTGAGAGACGGTGGCACTAACACGAACTTGTGCTCCCGCGTACCGTCGCGTATATTGGGAGACCCCTATAGGCTTTTATCCTTTATCCTTAGGAAACCGTGTCGGCCGCCCTACTGATCGCGATGCAGTGAACACAGCATTCACGAAGATCGACCACCCGTACCGTAAAACGTATTCTGTGGTTTCGCGAAAGGTTTGGCACACCCTCTGCCTAGATCTCCAGAGCAGTTTCTTTTGGCCTTTTTCAAACTCTATAACTGAAAAAGTCCAACCGAGCATTTGTCACTTCGGGCTCGTTAATACATCGAAGGCGACTAGAGTCATCTTTAGCTTTTTCTCGACTCTTAAAACATGAAAAAGCAAGTTTGTGTCTAAAAGCGTCGTTAATAAAATTTATTTTAAGCGGAATAATCATCACCCTTCCCGCGTTGATCTTCGAAGTTAGTCCACCACGAGTGGAAGTTCCTGTAGAATCTCTAAGAAATCTTTTGGATAGACTAGATATGTCTGAACAACCGTCGACATCCGGGACTGTGTCGTCCGACACAGCAGCAGCAGAGGCTCCTACTGCTACTCCAACGATGTTCGCTGGTATACCATCTGTCACGGCAAGTTGTCAACAACAAGCCGGAGTCCCATCAGGGACGATGACATGGTTAGTTCCTATTTCTTCGTCCGGATTATCATCTGGTATTTCTTATGTTGAAACTCGCCAAATTGATCCATTTGGAGGTCAACCTGGGCAATCGATCCCCTTAAGTTCCGGATTGATACCATATGGGGGGCAGTATGCCTTTTCATTACCTCCTCCGGGAGGATGCCCATCCGTGAGTTCACAACAAAGTTCAGGCCAAACTGGAATTACATCCAGCAGTTGGGTACCAATACTGCCTCAACAACCAGGAGTTGTATATTCTATGCAACCAGTCCACCCTGTGTCAAATATTACCACCACACCTGCTATGGCGAATGTGTCGCAAGTACAAGCGTTACCTGTTGTAATACAACAACCTCTTGGCTTAGCGACTCAATCGCAAGCTCAGGGTAGTGCCTCCTTATCTGGAGCGACTCAGGCTCAAACAAGTACTGTGACTTCTCATCCTGGTCAATCATCCAGTATTGGTCAACAGCAAATGGTCCAACAACCAGAGCTGCTTCAATCTCAACAACCGCCTTTCCAGCAATCATATCAAGGACCTGAGCAACAAGTCTTTGTAAGTAATGGACAACCATACTATAATGGTTACGCCCATCAACCTTGTCAAAGTTGTCAACCATCTTATCCTGGATATGCTTCGCCTAACCTGAATCAACAGTTGCCCTTTGTAGCAACTCTAGAACTACCAGATCTAAACCGGCTGACGAATGATCCAATTGCTTATGCCCCTTGGTGGCCAGCGATTCCACATAAACTTCCGTCAGATATTCCTAAATTTAATGGAAATCCGGGTGAAGACCCGTCGAATCATGTGATGACATTCCATCTATGGTGTTCATCAAACACCCTGAATGATGATTCGATAAGACTTCGCCTCTTGCAGAGGACATTGACAGGTCCAGCGGCTAAATGGTACATTGAATTGCCAAGAGCCTCTTTCGACAATTTCAGCTCCTTAGCCACGACTTTCTTAACCCATTTTCAATTACCAATAAGGTATGAAACAGGGACAGAACTCCTCACCAACTTTAAACAGACAACGGCCACTCACATATCTGATCATATACATGAGTGGCGACGTCGTCGTAGGATGGTGAAAACTTACGTTCCCGATCAATTGTTAGCTGAATGGTTTATAAAGTCATTACTTCCGGCTATAACGGAAGATGTGGCCAAGGGAGGAGTCGTAACAGAGGAGCAAGTCATTGCTCGTGCTCAATATTTAGACTTAGTATATACTCAGTCGGGCACGCTCTACGACAAAATACCTGACGCCCCTAGACCTGAATTTTCAATTCCTCCCCCTCCTGGATCGAATACTAACTCTCACGCCAGTAATGGCGTGACTGGAAAACGCAAAATTTCTAATGCAAATGAAGAACTTCTTACCTCAGAAGTAAATGCCATGTCGACCGACAAAGGCAAACAACTGAAACAATCAGGGGGCAAGAAGATAAAGAAAAGGAAAGGGAGACCCCCGACAGGGTGTCATATATGCGATGAGGATCATTGGACAAAAGATTGTCCACATATAGCTGAAGTTAAGAAACTCTTCAAGAGTTCAAAAACCCCAACAGTACTGACTGATCCGTTTCCTAATCCAAGTCAAAATCTGGTTGCTAATCAAAATGCTTCCGGATCCCAAGTGCTTATGTTGTCTACCTCGAAGCAACAGAATAATGCTTTGACAAGGAGTAAAGATTACGGGAATCCAAAGCTGTCGAACAACAAGGTTAATGAACGACCTAGTAGTTCAACAACAACTTTGACCGAAGTTGTGCCACCCATCGTTCCTGAGCCAATAATAAAGTCGCCAAAGGGAGCAGTACACAAATTGACATTTAATCCTCGTGCCAAAGGAGCATAGAATTATAATATAGTAAAGGACCTGGCCCAATCGCCGTCCACTATGTCGACACTTGAGGAACCACAAAATTACCCCTCCCAAGAGCAAGCTTTATTACCAGCAATAGGTGGGATTGGCCCAATGGATTCCAATCTTGTGGCCTTTGATCATAAAGGATATGACCCTCAGTTACCAGCTCAACTAGCTTTTCTTATTCAAGTGAAAGCCCTCAACAAAACTGTTCATCGAACAATTATTGATGAGGGGGCATCTACATGTCTTATGTCGATGAGTTGCTGGAAAGAATTAGGATCACCACCCTTGTCGAAATCGTCAACGACGTTAAAAGCATTTGATGGACGATCATACACTCCATACGGGATTTTAAGTAACTTGCAAGTTGAACTGGGGGGCAAAACAGTAGGAATTGATGTTGAAGTAATTGATGGAAACCTCGATTACAACATCCTATTAGGAAGGCCCTGGATCTATGCCATGGCCGCGGTTGTGTCGACCTATTTCAGGAGGATTGCATTTCCCTCCCAAGAAGGAATTACAATCGTCGACCAACAGACTTTTCTCCCCAACAGTTCACAAGTTACAGGAAGCATTCCAATGATCCATGCAAGGAATCATTTTTTCCAAAATATCGGAGTAGGTTTCCTAAAAGACCCTGCCTTAATGGGTACTTTCGCCCTACCGCCTACAAGTAATCTGGCGGAAGTGGCCACAGTGGAAACCTTCAAAATGAAATCTAATCCAATCTTCTGGTTGGATTCGGAAGATTCCTAGATATTTTGTCGGCTCCGAGGACGGTTCTTATCTCGTGTCAACCTCGTTAAAAAATGAAACAAGGAGTCATGAGGATAATTCTTTTATTATGTCAACCTCATTAAAAAATGAAACAAATCCCCTTTTTCAAAATTCAAAGGTAAACCTTCATTCCAATCACCGAGTTGATTGCAATGAAGCTTGGGGGGCACCCTCCTTTGACATGCGTCATTATGATGCTGGGGGCATGCAAAAGATCCGAGCAGTTTTAGCATCATAGTTCATGCTCGTTAAAAAAATAAACATAAGCTTTTGAGCAGTGTTTTGGCGCATTCAAGCTCTTTAAAAAATGAACCCAGTACCGGTAAATAACCTTTTGAGATCGTAAATTCATCAGCCATAAAAGCCTTGGTCGTGTTTGTGCACCATTACCTCCACTTTTCATTTGGCCGATCATTCACTTCCATTTGTGTGTTTACCCATTTTGAGGAACATCTGCGAAGAGTGATTTCACCTAGCCATCCTTGTGACGCTGCCGTGATTAGAAAATTCCAACCTGTACCTGGAATCTGCTGCTATCCCTGTTTATCACTCGTTCCTCAAAAGACGAGTCTTCTTTGAGCTTTTTTCACTGACTCGTAAAATATGAAAAGTTTGCCGAGTTTTGGCCTTCCAGCTCGTTAAACGACCGGAACGCTATCCCTCCTCTAGATTTTAATCTTTTTGGACCTGAGGGATTATTGCACAAAAAGATCGAGCGCTTGTCTTGTTCAGCTCGTAAAAGTACCGAACAGCCATCCCTTCTGTATTGTTTTATACTTTTTCGGACTTAAGGGATTAGATGACGAAAAAGGAATCATGGAGTTGACTTTCTGTATCTTTTCAGACTCTCTAAAAATGAAAAGGACCGAGTTTTCCTTGTCGTTAGACTCGTTAAAATGATTAAATAGCGACAAACTTGTCTTTAGACGAGAACGAGTTTCCCTATCGCTAGGCTCGTTAAATCATAGCGATGGGCTTGCCCGAAGGGCAGGTTATAGAACAAGCATATGTTATCCTCCTCAAGCTTGACAAAAATAAAGAGGTACTGGTCAGAAATGACTGGGGAAAAATTGGGAGAACATCAAAGTTTAAAGGTAGCAAGTCACTCTTGAACATGACACTTTTCCTCCGTACCACATCGGGTTGGGTTGTTTCATTCACCGGTCTCATCACCATGGTCCTCGCCAAACCATCCACATTTGGGGTAATGCTACCGATCCATCGCATCAGTGTCGTTATATGTTCAAGAGGGGTCATTCTGAAAGTGTCAACCGTGTCCCATCCACTGCCATACATTATCCTTCATCCATTCATGATCGCCACCCTGAATCATATGTCACAGTTTGTTTTCACCTCCACTAAAGTCATTAGCTCCGTTCCGTGTCATTGATGTGGGATTCATTAAGGCCCTCCTTTGACGGATCGCTTCTTGTCGACTTCAGCTCATTATCCAAGAAGTGGATCTAGGAACACCCCCATCAGTACTTTGAAGCTTGCATGCCTCAATGGCAAGTTTCTCACTTCCGACGTCAGGTATACATCAATGACCTTCGACCAGAAGATTTTGCGTGGTGTTCGACGCCAAGTCCTTTATTCACGCCACGTGAATTGTACTGCAGTACCTTGAGGGTCATCGTCATTATTGGTGATTCCTCTCGCGCTTGTTAACGGTTTACATTATTGACCGGTAATCAAGCGATGTCTTTCCATGTTCGACTTCAACGCAATTCTCACATGGATCGACTTGTACTTAGGGTGAAGATCGAACGAGTTTGAAGACCCTGGATCTAGTTTCATCCATCCGGGCTGCGATATATATTCAGGAAATATAAAAGCATTTGCCATGTACATCATTGCGGCAGATGATCATCCTACTCAAAGGATGATAATTTCAGCAGAAAATTATCAGTCTATCTTCAGACGATCGTCTGTCATATGTACCAAAATGTATTTATAAAAAGCTGAGCATGGGAATGCCCGCCTCAGCTAGATCATGAGAATAATGATGAATGAAAAATAATGTATTGTATTGTATTGTATTACAGGGCACTCTCCTCAGCACTGGAACGAACTTCGGATCCTCTAGATAAAGCATTTCACCCGATAAACGGCCTCATACTTTAGGGGGCAACTGTTATAGACATTTTTGTGCCTCGCATCATGGAGCATGGAATGTCAATAATTACAGGGATCCTCAGTCCCTAAACATGTTGTACTTACCCCTAAAAGAACAAGGTCATCAAACAACAGCGCTTCCAATCAGTTCTCCACCTGAAAACACTTCAAAACAGGCTTATTTTGGATCATGTCAGCTGCTTAACTGAGCTTCTGCGCTGTAATGCAACTGTCCCACTCTGTACCTGCACTGGAAGTCAAAAGTAATGAAGGCTACCTGCGTTGGGCGAGATTGGCCAAGTGGCACAGTCATCCTGCAAGGTGTCAACTGCCCAGGAAGCTTCCAAACTGACACTTGGTTCATCAGATTCGCCTTGTGATGAGTAAGAGGTACTTGATCACCATGTGTAACCAAGGATCTCCAAGTGGACACAGGAACTGAAGATTAACTGAAGAGGGAGAGGACACTAGTCAGCTCCATGCCAGCCTCCAGCTGACTCATCCTTTCCTCTTCTCTCCTATATATAGAGCTCTTCTATGAGGTCTAAGGGGGCTGGAATTTTGTATAAGCAAGGAGGTGCTGTTGGTATACCGCCAGGATTATTGGGTGATTGTTTTACTAGAGGTGAAGAGGAGAGTTCTTGCTGCCGAGGAGGTGCTGCTGGATTGGATCCAACATCATTGGTTGTAACTTCCTCTGGAACCCTGTTACTTTCTATCAATAAAGTTTGCATGTTCTCCTATATACTTGTTTTACATAGATGCTTTGTGTTTACATGTATATTTGATGCACCCTAATCCATGCTTCAGTTATGAGTACATGTATCTTGTAGTTCGCTCTCTTGTTTGGTGCAGGATCTGTATGTAGCTGGATTGGCTAGGAGAGCAAAGAGCTGGGAGCAGGATACAAAGAGAGAAGGACAAGGATCGACTAAGCGCAAGACACCAGGTTGGTTGACCTTCTTACTATTCTCTCTGTACTTTCATAAAGTGGAACATGAAAACTTTATCATTCAGTTGTTGCTAAAGACTGTCACCTTTAGAAGGGTTAGTGTCATCCGCGTCGGATACTTTTCCCCACAACACTCCATCTGTAAGTTTATAAAATAAACAACAAGGAAGATAAACAAACAACCTAGTCGGTCCCCAGCGGAGTTGCCATTTTGTTACAGGGAAAAGTGTCTATGCAGAACTGCTAATCCCACTAAGGTGTCGTAGCTACCTTAGAAACAAACAAAGTAAAGCTACTTTCATTTTTCCTTTATGAAATATAGATGAGAGAAGAATAAAGGAGACCAACCTCTGTCTTGCGCTTGGTTCCTAGTTCGATTCCTCTCTCTTCTGATAGTCCTTTGCTACTTGCTTCCTTGTACGCCTAGCTTCACAGAGTACCTGTAGAATCAAAGTAGCATAACACTATACAAGAACATGGATCTATAATCATAAACAATCTAGGATCAAATGTAAATTGACCATACAAATGCATAAAACATAAATGACACAAGAGTATGGAGGAAAACTTGAATAGCTTTTATTGATAATCAAGAAAGAGCCAAGAGAGTTACAACCAGTTGTTCTGACCCAACATCATCCTCTCAGCAAGTAAGCCCTTCTTCACCTCATGCAAAGCTTAGATCACCCAACACTATGATGTTGCCTCAAGAAACCAACATCAATTCCTTACAAGATGCAAAATTCCAGCCTCTGGATCTCTGGGATGAGGGATCCATACATAGATATATGTAAGGGAGATGATTCAGCTTGTGATTTGATTAGTGTCTTCCCTCTGATAGTTCTTGCTTCCACTTGGAGATTGATGATCTCTTACTCATCCTTGGTCGAATTCAGAGAAGCAAGTGTCACAGGAGAAGTTTCTGGAAGATTCCATGCCTCTCCACCTCGCGGAATGACACTGCCATTTGTCACTTCTCACCCATTGCACCCCATAAAAGGGCTTTTTGAAATGCAACGCACCCACAGAGTGTACTTAGGTGAGATGCAACGCACTTTGCCTATGGAGCAGGTGAAATGATCCTGTTTTGACCAGTTCTGAGTGGTTTTTCATGGAGAACTTCTGGGAAAAGCTGCAATCAGTTGACCTTGTTCCTTTAGGGGTTAGAACAACACTTTTAGGGACTTAGAAGCCCTTGATTTATGGACATTTTATGCTTTGGGGTTGCAGTGCCCAAAAATGTCTATAACACCATACCACCCATTATTTGGACTCCTACTCCAAATAGTCTGAGGTCTAGTTGGGACTTCTTACTAGGGAGATCCCCTAACATGTTGGCGGGTCCAGCACCGTCAACATTTCTGGCACTATAAGGAGGCCCAAATGATAAGCTAAGTACTCACATCCTGTTTTGAATCTTTGCACATCTATCATGGATATTTTTATAGTTAACCCTATGTAATGTTTGTCTAATGGACATCGCTTTGAAGTCAAGAGGGAGTTCTATGATCACTTATATGAACTCACATATGACGGTGAAGATGAAGTGGCCTGGCCTGAGCACTTAGATGACTTCCATGCATTCATGAAGAATGTGGAAGGTTTTTATGAAGTAGTGGTCAGTATGTTGCTTGCATACACACTTCACGAATACCCGTTGCTATGGTGCCACAAGTTGCCTCCTAATTGCATGCACTCATTCAAGTAGTTCAATGATCTAATAGAATTTGTTTTTCACCATTTTGATCCTAAAGCACTTGATAAGAAAATGTTAAAACAATGGAAGGCCCCGCATGAATCACTAATGGATTTTTGGTAGTGCTTCCGTCTACTCTCTTTTGAAGCTCCGAAAATTTAGATGAAATTCCAATATCTTATGGACAGATATGAGTATGTCTGTTACAAATCACTCTGTCTCAAAGTGAAGAAAAATCTCAAACCTCACTTAGCATACTACGGTGATGGAGTTGCGCAACCACAAGTGGACACAGTCGCTATCACAAGTGGTTGTCTGCCTTCCCCTCATCAAATAGCTCCACCCCCGTAGAGTGATGTGGGAGAGAATGCACACAAGTCCATTCAATTGGTACATTCTCCCACCCTCACTATTCTCAATTTCTATGCATATTTGGTTGGGAAGCCCATTGGTTGTCATATGCACTTGTTACCTCAACCATCATCTCCACATTCTGTTGATCCTCTAGATTGTATTGTCTTGTGTTCTTCCATTCCAAACTCTACACCTGTTGTGAATGAGGATCAAGCCATCGATGAAGTTGATGTTGCACAACCAACCTGCATTGTCATTTACGATGAGTATGACTAGGAATCTGAGCATGAACCCACATGAAGGATGACTTCCTTTTATCTACGCATCCTCTGATTTTTCCTAACATATTTATTGATTCTTCTATCTCTGATTTTCCTTGTGTAAATCCATCCACGAATGCATCTACTTCCGATCATTCGAAGAACACACCCAAGGTCATTCCATCATTTGATAGTGGAGAGGAGAAATCTTTCATTGAAAATCCACTTGATTTCTCATCTACTTTTTCCAAAAACACAGAGGGTGAACATTATTGCTTCTCATCTACCCCTCTGTATGATTCATCAACTCATGAGGATGCCGATGAACTCATTAATTTTTTTTATCATAGTTGTCATGATCTATTTACTCCTGTATTCGATCACGATGTTGAATAAATCATTTTTGATCTTTTGAAATGACATGTTTATGATGATCTATCTGTTGATGAAGTTGAAACCCCGCAGGCTGTCGAGGTACTTCATCCTGAGCTGATGGTTATGTCAGGTCCTCGCTATCCTAAGGTTAGTTTCACTTCCAATCAGGAAATTGTTGAAACACCCAAGGCTCCTCATCACTCATCTGTATGCTTTGAATATCAATCCAACACGAAGATTTCGCTTCCTCCACCTGAATCACATGATCCTATATCTCATGCACTGGAGGAATCATACACAACAAGCACACTTGGAAGGCATAAGTTGTCTCTCTTTCTCATGTTTTCTTGTCTGCCAAAATCAAGAGAGTGCATATTCTTATCATCTGCACGTAGTGTGTCACAACACCATGGTAAGTCCATAGAGTGCTTCTCTTGTTCTTTCACTCTTTTATTTTCTATGGACGCGTTTAAACTCGGAGTGTGTTGGTCTTCATTGTTATATCTTTCATGTTTTCTAATTTATTGACTCTGCTTTTCATGATCCATTCCTTCACTAATATGGGTCAACCAATGTGTCGATGGATGCATTGGAAATATCACTTCACGTGAGCAAACCCATGCACCGTTAGCTTAGGAATAGGAGTAGTGTTTTCTTTGTGTCTTATTTTCTTGCATGCATGTTTGCTTTCTTTCTTTGTTTTGTTTATTTTCTTTCTTTCCTTCTATTCTTACTTGATTTTCTTTCGCATTTTCTTCTACTCTTTTCTTTATTGTTTTGTTTTCTTGTTTACGTTCGTAGGTTAGTTTCGCATGAAACCGTGTGCGACTCTTAAGACAAGCAGGGTAAAGTACAAGAGGACTTGTAAAGCTACCAAAACTTGGTTATCTATTGTCCTCTCTCTTTATGCATAACTTGTTGTCTTTAGTCAATGATACACCAATGGAAAATATGTTCTATTCGAAGTGAATCTTGGTGAAAACACAACACTTACACTCTAATTAGTACCGCCTACTCTAGTCGCTTGTTTTTGGGTTAACCCTTGTCAGCTCAGTCAAGTAGAGTAAGGTGAGGGGGAAACCTTAACAAGTATGTCAGAGGCATACATAACATACTTCTCTGAAGGAACAACCTCTTCTGCTCTCAATAAGTCGAGATCCCTCTTCCGCCTCTAAAATAAATAAGTGCCTATGCATAGTTCTATGAAAAAATGAAAAATATGAAATTTTTTGAAAAAATGAATAAGGTGAAAGAAGAGAAAGGCTTCTTGCATAGAGAGGTGATGAAAGTAACTCTGCTGGGGTACTGACCAGGCTCGCTGGCAGTGGATTGATGCTTGTGTTCCTACGTGACTCTGTCGGGGTATTATCCGGGCCTACTTGTAGTGGAGAAACACCAAAGATGAAACTTAAACTCTAACAGTCATATTACTTGTGCAACAATATACCCCTCATCCCCAATCAAAACAACTAAGTTGACCTGGCTTGGAATGTGTTCTGACCGATCAAGAGCATGGTAGGTGCTACATCTTTCACTCAAGCTAGTGTGGAAACCATGATGATAGAAGAATCAAACAATACTTTTAGAGGAGTTAGACTTTCTTTTCATGAAACAAGGTCCATTCAGAGAGCTGGAGTTCTACCAATGTGTTGCCAATGTTGTAGCGACTACAACTATCCTCCAAAATTTTTCCTTAGCTTCGTTTTGGAGCCTCCCCACCAACCATCCTTAGCAACATGTCTTTGCATTACCCGGGTACATATGCTTTTAGTTGAGTTTCTTTGGCTTATCAGCTTGTGTTTGCTAACTTGTTTATCTTTCACCCACAAGATGACATCCCATGGCTTGGTTCTCAACCCTCTCTTGTGCTCACTTGGAGAATTTCACATAACTGGAGGGAAACCAACCTTGATCTCCAGAATTGCGCAAAGCATCATGGGAGCCTGTTGTTCTCCATAAATGTGCAGAGCAAGTGTTATGAAACCAGCTCAAGAAAAGATAGAAAAGATAAATCCACGCCTTAGAATTCAGCCTCTTCGAGGGGGCAACCTCCTTTACATTACATAAATGAACAATTCTTGGATGATACAAATGAAAATACCTCCTTTCTATATATAGGAGTCTAAGTGGTCCCAATATAATCAAAGCCTACATAACAATAATATTGTAGGGCACAACAGTAACAATGATGAGCTTCTATGTGGCATAATAGTAACAATATGGGGGTAATAGGGGCACAACAATATAAATAGGGGGTATAACTACAATAGTAATGGGGTAATCACTAGTATTATAGGGACCCAACATGCCCCTCTCCTTCAAAAAAGTGTTGTCCTCAACGCTTGAGCAGTTCTGGATACTTCTGCATAAAATTCTCATCCTCCCATGTGGAATCTTCAGCGGATAAGTTCTTCCACTTGATAAGATACTCTGAAATTGATCGATTTCGTAGCTGTCGAGTTCTTGTTTCTGTGATTGCTTCCGGTTCCAATATAATTTTTCCTTCCTCGTCAAGTTCTGGCAATATTGTTTGAATTGGGAGCTTGTCACCTATAACCTTCTTTAAACATGAAACATGGAAAACTGGGTGCAATCGAGAAGCTGCAGGAAGCTCCAATTTGTATGCCATAGTACCAATCTTTTCCAACACCTTGTACGGACCATAATACTTTGGTGATAATTTATTATCCTTCTTAGCTTGCTTTAGGGACATTTGCTTATATGGTTGTAGCCGTAGGAATACCCAATCACCTACATCAAAACTTCTTTCACTGCGATGTTGATCTGCCTGTTGTTTCATTCTATTTTGTGCCAACACGAGGTTATCCTTTAAGAGTTGGAGGACTTGTTGTTGATGTTCGATGTGATGTTCCACTGCCTGAACCTTAGAATTTTCTCTTAAATATGATGTGATGGATGGTGGTTGATACCCATAAAGTGCCATAAATGGGGTCATTTTTGTTGCTGTATGGAAGGAAGTGTTATACCACCATTCAGCCAGAGGCAACCATTTGACCCATTGTGTCTGTTTATCAGATACAAAGCAACGAAGATATCCTTCCAAACATTTGTTTACTATCTCAGTTTGCCCATCAGATTGAGGATGATAAGATGAGCTATGAGCTAACTGAGTACCAAGACAAGAAAATAATTTTGTCCAAAAATTTCCAGTGAAAATGGGATCTCTGTCACTTACAATAATCTTTGGGTTTCCATGTAGCTTTTGAACTGTTTCCATAAATGCAGTAGAAACTGTACTGGCTTTAAATGGATGTGATAATGCACAAAAGTGTGCATACTTGGTAAGTCTGTCAACTACCACCATGATGACACTCTTTCCCTCAGACTTGGGTAAACCTGTGATAAAATCCATTGAAACCTCCTCCCAACGTTGGCTTGGAATGGATAAAGGTTGTAATAGACCTGGTGTCTTAATTGTTTCAACTTTATTTTGCTGGCAAACCAAACATTCCGCCACAAACTTTTGAATATCTGATTTAAGGCCATCCCAAAAAAATTCCTTCTTAACCCTGTGGTAAGTTTTTAAAAATCCTGAGTGCCCTCCTAAGGGAGAAGTGTGCAATTCCATAAGAATCTTTTGTTTTAGCTGGGAATTCTTACAGAGGTATAAGCGATCTTTGTACCATAACGAATCATTTTGCCAGCTAAATGTATCAGAAGTACTGGAATCTTGTTGTAGCTTTCGAATAAGTGCCCACACTTCTTCGTCATTCTTCCATTCCTCCCTTGCTTCGTTTATCCAATCTGGTTGGATAATAGAAATGGCACACAACAATGCTTCCACATCCTCATCCTTTCTTGAGAGTGCATCTGCCACCACATTTTGCTTCCCTTTTTTGTAGATGATTTCAAAGTCATAACCCAACATCTTTGTGACCCACTTTTGTTGCTCTTCAGAGGATAATCTTTGTTCTAAAAAGTATTTAAGGCTATCATGATCCGTTTTTACCTTGAAGTGTCTTCCCATTAGGTAGGGTCGCCATTTCTTAAGTGCATGGAGTATTGCCAACATTTCCTTCTCATAAATAGCTTTGTTTAAAAACTTTCCCTTGATTGGACGACTTTCAAAAGCAATGGGTCTTTCATCTTGCATTAGAACAGCACCAATTCCATTTCCTGAAGCATCACATTCCACAATAAAGGTTTTTGTGAAGTCCGGCGTAGCTAAGACCGGTGCTTGGCACATTGCCTCTTTAAGATGTTCAAAGGCCTTTGTTGCTTCCGAAGTCCATGAAAATGAATCTTTCTTCAATAATGTTGTTAGAGGTGCTGCTATTCTCCCATAATTCTTAACAAACTTGCGATAATACCCTGTCAACCCAAGAAATCCTCGCAGATGCTTTATGGATGTGGGGATTTTCCATTCCTTAATGGCTTTAATTTTGCTAGGGTCTACCTTAACTCCTTCATGAGATACAATATGACCCAAATATTCCACCTCCTAGACTCCAAAGAAACATTTGGATCTTTTTGCATATAATTGTTTCTCCTCCAATAGTTGTAACACCCTGTCAACATGTTCCACATGATCCTTCCAAGACTTGCTGTAGATTAGTATATCATCAAAAAATACTAACACAAATTTTCTAAGGAATGGTTTGAAAATTGAATTCATCAAACCTTGAAATGTTGAAGGTGCATTGGTAAGGCCAAAAGGCATGACCAAAAATTCATAATGACCCTCATGAGTTCTAAATGCTGTTTTTGGAATGTCTTCAATCTTCATTCTAATTTGATGATATCCCGAACGAAGATCCAACTTGGTGAAGTAAATTGATCCATGCAATTCATCCAGTAATTCATCAATAACAGGAATGGGGAACTTATCTTTAATAGTGAGCTTGTTGAGCTCCCTATAATCTGGACACATGCGCCATGATCCATCCTTCTTGTGCACCAATACTACTGGAGCTGAGAAAGAACTTTGACTCGGTTGAATTATACCAGCCTCTAGCATTTCTGCAACCATACGTTCAATTTCACTTTTTTGGACATATGGATATTTGTACGGCCTGATGTTTGGAGGAACACTTCCTGGAATCAGATGAATAGCATGATCATGATCACGCATAGGTGGGAGACCTTTGGGAGTCTCAAATACCTTGGAATGATTGTCCAGGACTTTTTGGAGATCTGGAGAAATAGATGATTCCAATGTGGAAACATCTAGCGAACATAATTGTGCAATTACACCTCTTTGCTCCTTTTTTAGAAGCTTTGTCATGCCATTAGAGCTGATTATCTTTCCTGGTTTCCCTGCAATACCCCTTAATTCAACTTCCTTTCCTTCCACAGAAAATTTCATGAAAAGTTCTTGAAAATTAAAAGCTATTGTACCCAAGGATTGTAGCCATTGGACTCCTAGTACAACATTAGCACCTCCCATTGGAATGGAAAGCATTGGGCTAGTCAATACATATTCTCCCATGGATAGCTTGATATTATGGCACTTTCCAGAACAATTTATTGTTCCTCCATTTGCAATCATCACTTGACACTCTGGTGCTGGATATAGGAAGCAATTCAATTCTTTTGCTACCCTACAATCAATAAAATTGTGGGTGCTTCCTGAATCAATCAACACTGTTACCTTTTTCTTCTTGATTTGTCCTTCTATCTTGATGGTTTGAGGAGTGGTAATTCCCGCCAATGCATTACAAGATATGGTCGGATTTATTTGTTCTTCATCTAGGCTTTGTTCCTGGAATATATTCTCTTCTTTTGACCTTTCTTGCTCCTTTTCTTCTTCCTCTTCACAATCTATGTAGAATAATTTCTTCTCAGCACACTTATGACCTTTTGTGTATTTGCTATCACAATTGTAACAAAGCCCTTTTGCTCTTTTTTCTTCCAATTGTTGTGGTGTCAACCTTGTAGGTTGTGGAAGACTATGGGCAACAACACTTCCGTCTTTATAGTTGTGAACGGTATGCTTCCTAGTTGCCATAATTTTGCTTTCCATTTTTCTTGCTAACCTGAATGCCTTCTCTAATGAATCAGGTTCCCAAAGGCGCACATCATGTTGGATATTATCCTTTAAAGACCCTATGAACACATCAATCCTATGCTCCTCTGGAATATCTTTTACCCTTATGTTCAATTTTTGGAACTCCTCAATGTGCTCCATTATTGAACCCTTTTGTTTGAGACTTATCAATTGGCTAAAAAAAGTGTTGCTTTTTGTATCCTCATAATGTGCTATCAATTCTTCCGTAAAAATTGCCCAAGTGATAGATTGTTTACGAGAACATAGCCATTGATACCATACAAACTGATTTGGTTCCAAATATAAAGTTGCCATACGTACCTTTTGTGTGTTTTGCACATTATTGAGATCGAAGAATTGCTCCATCTGTAATATCCATGTGGCGGGATCCTTGCCATCAAACTTCCTCATATCGATTTTTGGAACATGGTGAGTCTTCGATCCAACATTAGAGTCTATGGAATCATGATTAACATTTCTTTTATTCTCATCATGAGTTTCCTTTACTGCCTTTTCACCATTAGTGACCCTTTCTTGTAGCAACTTCTTCAATTCATCCATCTTATCATCCATGCCATCAATTTTAGCGTCCATGCCATTCACCTTAGCTTCCATGCCATCCATTTTAGCTTCCATGCCCTTTATCTTAGATTCCACGCCATTTACCTTAGCTTCTGTTAGCTTTTGTGAGCGTGACATTTGTTGCACTTGTTCTTGTAATTTTGATATATCATGTAGCATTTCTTCCTCTTCTTCATGAGTCATGCTATAGCTTTCAGGTTCCTTGCTAGGTGTTTGCATTTTCTTTCCTCGGGGCATCAGTTACCGATAATAATGTTTTACTATGCCCTTTGAATTCCGTTAAACCAAGCTTACACAAAAATTAAAAAAAAACTACACACCTTTTTTCACTTTATAGAAGCCTGATATTGAATCTGATGTATCTCTGTAATTTTGGATCATCCAATTCTGAAAATGCTACCTGTCGTAGCCTTCTGCGTCCTCTTTCCAATGCCACAAGTCTGAGCCAAATTGGATTCTCCAAGGAAGAGTTATGTGAAATCTCCCACAGTGACTTGCTTTTAGACTGTTTCAGTAGAGTGAACTTGTACGACGTGCCACGAGTCACTGTTTCAACCTTTGAATCTGAAACACACATACAAGAAACTACAGTCTGTCCTATTTCTTTATCTTTTTACGAAATTTCAATCCGATCCTCAGAGAGAGAGTTATGACGATTTTCCCCAGGTCACCTGTTTTGAATGTAATTCAGGAGTCTGCACAAAGGCCAACTTCCTCAGATCATATCTCCGAAAATATCGCGCGAAACGCTCTGAAATTCGGACCCAAGGTTCAGCACCAATTCTTCGCAAATGGGTTTTTTTTGCGACTTCTGAAACGTCACAGAGAAACAGTTATAGCGAAAATTCCACGATGACCTGTTTGGAGCAGCGAAACCCTAGAATCCAAAGCTCTGATACCAAATGTTATGAAACCAGCTCAAGAAAAGATAGAAAAGATAAATCCACGCCTTAGAATTCAGCCTCTTCGAGGGGGCAACCTCCTTTACATTACATAAATGAACAATTCTTGGATGATACAAATGAAAATACCTCCTTTCTATATATAGGAGTCTAAGTGGTCCCAATATAATCAAAGCCTACATAACAATAATATTGTAGGGCACAACAGTAACAATGATGGGCTTCTATGTGGCATAATAGTAACAATATGGGGGTAATAGGGGCACAACAATATAAATAGGGGGTATAACTACAATAGTAATGGGGTAATCACTAGTATTATAGGGACCCAACAGCAAGAAGATTGCCTTCCCCTTGAAAATTGTGCAGAGCAGCCCATCATTAGGCTTTCTCTCGAAATGTGAACAATTCTGGCTGGTAGCCTTGGCTTCAGTCCAGAAATTGTGCAGAGCTTGAGGGGTCACCAGAGCCACTTAGCCTAGAAACTGTCCAAAAGTCATCCAGAGGTTTGTTGTCTATTGTGTGTGCTCCCAAGTTGACCAATTCCCTCCAAGATTGAGCAATATTTCTTTACATGCATGGGCAAATTTTTCCCAAAAAAGCAAAAAGCATCCCTAGATTTTAGGGATATATTTTTAGCAGTTGGGGGTTACATGCAAAAGTCGTTTTAGAAACCTCCCACCAAGGTCGCTTTTTCCTAGATTCATGGCATGCGAGTCATAAGCCTCGATCTTGTCAAAACTATTTATTCGACACCTTAGAGCTCATTCTTCACTTTGATCTTAGAGCTCTGGCATTCCCATCACATCTAGGAACCTTCAGCACACTCAAAACAGCTTTTTCTAGGTAAGTTCGCTTTTCATGTCTTTTACTGCTTTTTAGTCACTTTTTGTATTTCGGTTTGTGTGAGTGTTGTATTCTTGGTTTTGTTGAATGCTTGTTGTCATTTTAATGCATGTTAGCTTGTAGAAGCATTGTTTAAGTTTTTCAATTTCATTTCCTTGTTGTCGTATGCATGACATTGTTTCTACACTAACAGTCATCGTTGCGGCAACTCGCTTCACACACTTCGTTGTTCTCCCTTCTTACTGAATTCTGCACTTATTGATTGCAAGCATGCTCATTCACTCATGTCTACACCCATATTCACACATGCATTGATCCCTTACTATTTTCAGTCGCCCGTCAGCGGGTCTGAGCTACCTTGGCCCGGACCCTACCTTGCCCAGCTGGCACTACGAATTTATCAGATGGAATCCCTTTCCTTTCTCCCAGAAATTACACAGAGCTTACCTCACACTGGCCTCCTAGGGTGTGCTCTATGCGATTCTAAGAGGAATTTCCTCAGTCGGTCTTCGAAATTGCGCAATGCAATTTCCTGGGTTGGAGTCATGCTGACTGAAACTATGCATTGTGTAGTTCCATTCCTCGGCAGGCCAAGTTGAACTGTGCTCTATGCATTTTCAATAGTCAGTCAACTCACCGGTAATCTAGATTGTGCTCTACGCAGTTCTTGCAGTCAGTCTCCTAGCCTCCTAGAGAAAATTGCGCAAATTTCCCAATCAGTAACCCAGGTGTGTTGCATGTCAATCCTCGAGTTTCTTTTGGTTTTCAACTGACATTTTTCTTGCCATGAGTGTTTCTCTATCTCTAGGTATCATAGGTGTTCATCAATCTCTCAGTAGTACAGGTACAATGGCTTCCAAGAGAGCAGGTTCAAAGGACACCATTGAGAGCGCAACTAGAGATATGGTCAAGCAAGTGTCCATGAGCTTGCCCATCTATGAAGATACTAAGTTTTTCATATACCAGGAGATCAATATTAAATTGTAAGACATCAATGATATCTTTTCAGACACCTTTTAGGAGAATCTGGAGGACCGCAGAGTCTATGTCAACATACATAAGCCTGGCTTATACCTGGTTGCATGCAGGCATCCCGCATTTCCATGCGTGGACATGATCCACTAGATTTTCTCCCATACTTATTCATAGACAATGGTGTTGAGCAGTTTCAGTGGAGTAGAACTTGTTACCTTCAGGGCAGAGGATTTTCAAGACATGTATCACTTGCCGCAACCGATGAACATAATGGATGCACTCTTCACCAGTCCCAACAACTACGCGAACTCAAGAGGCATCTAGAAGAGCTGGGTGAGAGATCCGTCTAAGTTCAGAACAACACCCAACTAGGTATACAAGACAAAGACATTGCATAAGGCTGATCAATTCTTGGTCATCTTCGCATGTCGCTTATACAGCGAAGAGATCACATATACCTTCCCGCAGAGTTGGGGGATTATGTTGGATCAGTTGGAAAACAAAGGAAAGCCTTTCAATTGGTCTAACATGTTGGCTCTTTAGATGAAGGGGCAAGTAACAAATTCCCGGCATCTGCCCAAGGGTCAACAAGTGAAGCTTTTTATGTCTGCTTACATACTTGATGCAATTTGTGCCCGTGGGAAGTTCCCTAGCTTGGGTTGGGCATGGACACTTTCAAAGACCTCTATGCACATCTATTGCAGGTTGTTCTCCAAGGGTAGATTCTATGGAGTTATACTACAGTTATCAGACCACTTCTTCACCCTAGTGTATAGGATGATCTTTGAACAGGATCCACCTTACATGTCACAAGCAGCGATGCAGGCATTCATAAACATATTAGATTGGTATGCCTCACCCCTTGGCACCTTTGTCCGAGTGTATAGTGTAGAGAACGCTCCGCATGTGTTACTGAATTTTTCCATGGATAAGATGGGCATGCAAGAGGTTTCATACCACATCTCAATAGGTTTGTCAGCAAGACTGCATAAGAAGAAGAAGGCACCTTGGCCTACTTTCCCTTTGCGTATCGGGTTGTATGAGATCTAGAATCTCAAGCATGCTAAGGCCAAGATGGAGGAATTCAAGAGATTCACCGACGGCACCAAAAGTTTCAATCCATATGACCTACATCGCATAGTGGATGACCATTGTGCGAGAGTATATCATCCTCGGATCCACAGGGCATGTCATTGGCCTGAGGAAGACACATGGAGATATTAATATAACTACTCAAGGCTCAATGAACCAGTCAGAGTAGTTGTAGAATGGTTAGCAATGCACAAGAAAACAACATCTAACAGAGTAGCAACATCAATAGCAGTAGAGGCCAGCAGACCTGTGCATGAAAAAGGCAAGAGGAAAGTTGCTGATAGCACAGAGGTAGAGAAAAGCTACAAGTTCAAGGTAGATCCAATGCTAGCAAGAGCAACTTTGGAGATTGAGGCAAAGAAGTGACAACGCAATAAAAGGATTGTGCAAAGACAGAGGGAGAAGCAGAAGCCGGAGGAGGTAGAAAAGAAGGTGTAGGAGGTGAAGCAACAATTAAGGGAAGAACAAGAGTTGTGCAGAAAAGAGGCAGAAGTGAAGCAGGAACAGGAATAGTAGGAATTGCAATGTGCACACATTGATGAAACTATGCCTATACAGGTTATTGACTCATTAGAATATCTAGTAGATAGAAAACAGGGTGAGTAGTCACAGGAGCAGGACTTCACTCAAGAGATTGAATAGATGATGGAGAAGATGGATACAGATTTGGTTCAGCTAGAGCAGGATCAGGATACAGATCTCATGCCAAAGGACCTAGAGGTCACTCCACTAGCTTCACCAGATCCAGGAACAGAGCAAGTCCCAAGTGATCAAGGAGGCACTGAAATCCTTAAGGACAATCCAGAGGCAGATGTGCACAACATATCCTTTGATGAGTCACAACACAAAGTTGTGTAGTCATGAAAAGTTCCCACTCCAGATGTCCATGCATCTCCTATGCACTTTCGAGAACGAGTGATCGTGTCTGATGTGTGCAAACATCTAGCTGCATTGGCCGATGCTACAAAGGAATATGCTAAAGCCACCAACTCAAGTGTGAGATTCTTGATAGCTGAGAATGAGTGCATGGCTAAGGAGCTACAAGCATCCAAGCAGGGAGAAGAGCAAGCTACAACATCCGTCGGAGCAAAGATGAAGAAAACGATACTTGATGGAGTTTTATCTCTCGAGACACTCATGAAGAAGTTGTATTTTAGGTTCGTCACCGTGCATAAGTCAGTTTTCCATATTAATGATTGGCAGTAGCATTGTGTGAGGAGAGCATGAATCTTGATAGACACACACACTATTTTCAATCACATGCAGATATGGACAATGAGGTACAAGGGAGCCCCATTGTACTTTCCAAATATTATGAAGCCAAAGATAGTGGAGTTGAAGGCACGCATCTGGAGTCAGATCTGGAACTATGAGGAACTCCCACAGCTCATCACCAGCTTACATGCTTCACATGCATGAGTGTTCAGGAGCATGAATGTCATTGTGTGCATGCATGTGATCCCATCCATTGGCACACTCACCGAGGCGAAAGCAAAGAACCAAGTATGACTAGAGCTGGACATGTACTTCAAGCAGTTGATGCGCATAGCCACTAGCATAGATTTGTAGATGAGCACAGACACTATGCACCAATATGTCGTTGGTCCGGCTGCACTCAAAACAATGATGTGCATGTTATATGACGAGTTGGACAAAGGTACCAAATCAATGTACCTAGATGCAATGGAGGCAAGAGTTTTCTTTTAGAAGGATGTCACCACTGGGTACGTGAACACCATAACTAACTACCAAGCCTGGCATTAGTTCGCTACCATTGATCACCAAGAGGATGTCGACGAGTTAGTCTTCCCACAGTTGTCTGAGTCTTAGTGATGTGTTGTATGTCTTACTCAAGCCCATTTTGTCTCACATTGATACATGTGAAGATTGTATTGTTAACATGTTGTAAAGTGAAAGGCCAAGTGTCAATAGTAGAATGTAAGCAGTCATGTGTAAGTTGAAGAGTCATGAGGGTAGTTTAAGAGTCACAAAGGGGAATTTCAAGGGTCACCCCACCCTTTGCTATATATATAACCTCATTACTCATTGTACAGGATTTTGGGAGCCAAGCTTCTGAGCGGTATAACTTAGAGAATGCTTGGAGTGTATTGTAACGAGCCTTGGCTTCTCCACATTGTAGAGCGAGTACATCTCTTTGAAGGAGCAAGCAACATTGAATATAACGGTCCACTATTTGGGCTAATGGCTATCATGGTTGTATGCATGATTGGATCTTTCACTCTTTTAATATAAAAGAGCCAGCACATTTCATGCATATATTGTTATTGTAGTTCGGTTATCCTGGTTACTCTAACAATGTATGTAGTTATAATTTACGCATGTATGTATGGATTATTATGTATGTGTTTGTATGAATCTTATTGAAGCGTGTTGTTGGTATAACTCATCACTTTTGATTGTCAACTATCTTGATTTCCATCTCGTGATGTATTTCATCTCGTGTGTTCCCTTTCAAGATGCATGCTATCATAGGCTTCTAAGGGGCACACTTCTCCCCCCTTCCATGTGTTAGAGCTTTTCATGCACCTTCCCTGACTTGCTTCAAGGTCACACCCTTGCTTCCAACAAGTACATCTTACTTACCTTTGTGCACAAGCGAAGTCAAGGTGATACCGTACTACCCACTGTTGGGACTCCTACTCCAAACCATGTGAGGTATAGTTGAGACTTCTTATCGAGAACATCCCCTGGAATGATTGCGGGTCCAGCACCTTCAACAATAGAAAAATAGTAAAGAAAAGGTGTGACTATTAATCATATATAAACACAGCAATAAAACAAAGATAATAGTACCTGATATATCAGTGCTCTGTTCAGAAGAAAAATAGTCTTGGTTCAACTTTTCTATTAAGAAAATTCAAAAGGTACAATAATGAAACTCTCTTAAGTCTTCTTACAAAAATTTAGAACTCGTTTCTATAAGATATGAAAGGGTATTTATAACAAAAGGATTAATTGTAAAAATAGAAAATACTTGAAACATTGAGGAGGTTCAAACAAACCATCCTTAAAATAAAACTAAAAGACAAAAATAGTGTCTGTTGGAACAAATCATCCAAGATGAGAAGCCTGTTGTCCTTTCATTTTCTACCTGAGTTCATAAATATCTATCATGGGCTTTAATTCTGGAGGGTGATTTGGGTTTAATCGCGTCGGAGAGTGTTGGGAGCATATGGGTGGTCATATTGGTTAAGCACCATAACATAAGCCATTGGCCATGCGGTTTGACCAAGTGTTTCCAATAATCTTCAAAAGTTAGCTGAGATAATTTTTTGATGTTATCTACCTTCGTCTTGGACCAATCCTGCTAGTGTTTCATTAGTGGTTTGACATCAGGAAATTCTTCTATAGGGAATTATTGAATCAAATTAGCATTTGAAAAGGTTCTCATGAATGGTTTCGATGATGTTATTTGCAACTTCCCTTGCATTAACTATGGTTTCCTCAGCCTATTTCATTTTCATATCCTAGTCTCGAAAAAAAATTTCCTTCTATGAGTACTGAATCCTTGGAGGATCGGCTGATATGCCTTCTGCGTTGTCCTGCTAAGAAGTATAGTCAGAAATATTTTCTTCAATGTCATCAAAGTATGTCCTCATATTGGACAATTGATTCATCAGTGAATCACTTATCTTACATAGATCATTGATTGTTTATAACTTTTGGCAGAAGACAACTTGTTGTTGAGCTAGAAGAGTGTTAAGCTCCCCTGCTTCCTTCTTGAAATCTTCAAGCTTAGGATTATCTTTGAGTTGATCAATCCTGAGCTAGAGTTGTTGCAATTGATCATTTTTTCTTTTGATCTCATCTTCATGTTGAAACTTCATTGCATCAAATACTTTTTGTAGTTGATTTACCTATGCCTGCCATCCCTCATCAATACTTTGTTTTGCATTGATTAATACATGTTCTAATTGAAGGATCTTCTCATGCTTCTCCCTAATCAATTTTTGTACTTCTAAGGCTTTATCCACAGTGGTTGTAGCATATGCTCTTGTGAACTACGATAGCCTTGTTAGATCATTGGCAGGGTCAGTTTGTGGATCCTTCCAAACAATATCCAATGGTATATTTCTTGGAACTAAGGCCTGGGAATGTTCAGTTCTTTTCCTCTTCCTCTGTATGCTCATGATAGACCTGTGCTTTGGACTGTAAAATACATCTAGGGGAGGGACTTCTTCTATCTTGAGGACAACTTCAAATGTAGGGTGAGCTGAAGCGATTTCTAGGTAATCAGTATTGACCGCTTTATCGGAAGACTCAATAGTTAGTGGGACCTTCTTTGTAATCTCAGGAGTCTTAAGAGTTTCTTTCGGCAATGATGTTTTTGCTTCATGTGATTTCGTATTAACAACTTTATTGAATTGTTCCCATACCTTGTCTAGCTTACTGGTAGATGGTGATTCCTCAGTCTACTGTGTTGATGTTGTGCTTTCTTTATTTCCTTGATTGATCTCGGGATGAAATCTGGGTTGTAACCTCTTCCTGTTGCGAAATCCCCAATATATCCAGGGGGAGATTCTCCAACCTTGAATTTTTGTATTCTCTGAATTTGACTAACTCTTCGGTTTTCAAGTGAGATTTGGCTAACATTTCTACCTAATGATAGTCTTGGGCTAATTCAAACAAGTCATTGAAATCGTCAAGTCCATGCTGAAATTGTTGAAATTTGACCTGAGCTATGAAATTTTGGGCTACCTTGTCTAGATCATACTGTCTGGGCCGAACAATGGGAAATTTCATACATAGTATATTATCAATTTCAAGTGTTGCATGCCTGAAATTGTCTAAAGTAAAAACTCCACAGCGAATAGGAAAAGATGGCCATATAGATGTTTTGGCTTCTTTAAGGGATTTAGTTAAGCCATTGCCCATAGTTTGATAGGTAACTTCTCAGGCTATAAGCTTATCAGGTACATAGAGCGGGAGGACATGAGTGGCAACTAGGCTTCCATAAATCCTAACATAGGTGAATAATTCCTCTCCAAACCATTTTCCTATAGTTGTAAGGTCATCCAAAGCTTCTCTTGAAAACCTAGGAGGCCTTTCATAAAAAAATGACTTGGTACAAGGGTAACATCATTCCATGGAAGATTTTATAAAAATTGGGCTGATAATTGGATTCCCATAGGATTTTATGGTAAATATGGATCGGGGTAGGGTCTTGAAGGGTCCATTTCCATCCCATAGATGGAAAGTCAGAGGTGAAACACACTACGTCCATAATATAAGAACTCATGTAGAAAGGGGGCACAATCCTGGTAGTAATATTGTGTTTGCTTTGGTAGGCTAGGATCTGGGAGACTAGATTGTTGGATAGGATAGTGGCCCAATCCATAATATAGGCTTCAGAGGCAGCCTCCATTAGGGGAACCCATTCTATTGTGAATTTTTGTGTATTAGGTTGCCCAAATAGTCTACACATCATAGCAACAATGTGACAATGAGGACCAGCAAGGGAGGCAAGAGAATACATACCCTTGTCTTCATGTTTGTGCTTTCTTGGCTCGTGCCTCCACTGCCTTATCAGGTCTGACTAAACTTCATTTTCTGCGGCAAACTTCTGAAGAAACTGCACATTATAGATTTTTTGTGGCTCTGGTAGATGATACATTCTTCTCAAATCTTCAGCTTTAAATGACCCAATTAGCATCCTTGTCCTCAGGGTTATGAAGGTTCTATCTGTGATGTTTACATTGTCAATAATCCATTTGACCAAATCTGTGTATGGCATAATGTTTGGCCAAGCTGCAATTCGATGGAGATGGGAATTGGCAACATCTGCCCAAGTGGTTTCTGAAGTCGATGTAGTGTCATCTGGTGCCATGACTTGTCTCATAACTACTTTGGGTTCTTCTTCTTCAAATATTTTATATATTTCTTCCCAAGAAGAACACTCGGAGTCTGTAGTGCATGTCGTATCAGAGAATAATGGAGGCATCTCAATAACCTCTGCAGTAGGTGGAGCCAGTTGTGGTGGCACCGTTGGTTTCTTGTTCTTCTTAGCGGCTCTTGACATTTCTCCTGAGTTCTTCTTATCAGGACTAGCCTATAACCGAGAGAACGTAGAGAATAAGGATGAAATCTTAGAATTAGAAACGTAAGGAAAAAATGGTGACCATAACATGACAACAAGAATTTAACACAAAATATTGAAACAATAAATGGGATCAATCAAATCATTTACATTACCGATAACCATCAATATCGTTATAACTAATCATAAGTGAAAAATTGTGGGTCCACATGCTCTTTGTAAAGGTCAGCACCCTACTAGCTCATTTTGCATCGCAAGTTTCCTCGGCACACATATTTTCTAATTTTTGAAATCTTCCTTTTGCTGATATGCGATGGATTAACCTTTAAGATATGCGGCAAAAAGGCTAGTTGTGGGAATTATCGCATCGGGAGTTCCCTTGGCAAGAGTCGTCTTGAGTTTTGTGATGCGATATAAGTATTGCATAGCGAAAAATACGATGAGTACTTCTCACGATATCGCAAAAAGTGTTATCGGTGGTAACAAATGGGAAATGTTGATATAACTTTTGCGTTGTTGCTTTTTTGTGATAGTTGACGTGGCTTGTTGGCAGGGCCGATTGTGACTTTTGTGCACGTGGAGGGTTTTCTCATTATTAAATTTATATAAAACTTATCACTAATTCATTGAGTCTTGGTTAAATCGCATCGCACTATTACTTAAGGCCTACTATTCTCTATCCTATGTGATTGCCAATATGCGATATGTGGAGGGTCCTATTAAGTTTTAGCTTAAGGTATTTGATTTTCCAAATAGATTTTAAGGCTAAGTGTGGATAGCATATTTTTTGGGAATCTTGTTTTCTTTAATTATTAAAATATTTTATCCTAAAAAATTTAAAGGGTCCCCATTATGGCTAAGTTAACTTATCAAATTATAATGGGGATTGTTGAGCGGCACAACAGGTTGCAATATCTTGTGATGGGGACAATATGCATCCCATGTTTCTTAAAATATAGAATGGTTGAAGTCTATTGGATTCCATATCCTTTAGCATTATCCTCTTCTTTACTAGCTAAAGAAGTTATCCTCACACTAATGTCAGCCTCTTTTGCAATGCCCATTTATAAGAGATGTATCTATAAAGTTTTGGAATTTTACCAGTCTTCGATGATCTTGGCAGTCAAATACCTTATTTCCAATGATCATTAGTGCATCAATTAATGAATTCATACAACATGTCTTCCATATAATATACATGTACTAACCATGTCCTTGAATTTTTGGACTTCTTACACCTCAATCTTTGGAAACTAATGACAATGCTTGAAGAAAGATTATTTCATTTCCCAGGGATAGAAAGAAGACATATTACTCACAAAACGCACACCCTTTGAATTTCAACTATTGACATGTGATGTCTTCAAGGAACATTTTTGGGGCTACTCTCCCTCTAAGGTGTTGTTTCTATAACACAATTCAAATTTTTCTTTGTTTCCTTGATTAGCTCCCTTGAGCTCATGATGACTCCAATTTTTCATTGAAGTCACATGTTTCTCTTTGTTCCTTTTCCAAACTTTTGTGCGGTGCAATATGTGTTGTCCATATCCTTCTGGCTTATTGTTTGGTCTACCTTGAGTTACCTCCTTCTTCTATATAGATTTCTTTAAGGTACAGGAAAGATTTCAATATTTGTCCATGTGGCCAAGGTTGTCACATACATAACATCTTATGTGACCAAGAAATGGAGAAAAGGGATTGTATCTTCTTATGCCATTATCCACAAATGAATTCTCCTTTGCATACACTATAGTCTTACTATTCTTTGCATAACTTTTGCAATCAATTACCTTATGTCCAAAATAATTCCACAAATAACAATAGTCATAGAAAGGAATTGCATACCTGATTGTATATATTTTTCTTATAGGGAAAGGTACTATTTTTTTGTTTTCTCAATGCTACTTCATTGTTTGTTGCACCTTTTGCTGAAGAAACTTGATTTGAGTACTCTTACAGCCTATTCCTACATGCCCAAGGCTATGCCAATAGAAGAACTTGACATATTTCAAAGGAGCGACATATCTCCTTTGGAACCTTGTAGAATTACTCAACTCATCTCCAGGATCAAATGGTCTTCATGCAAAGGACATTGTATTTGATTCATTCTTTTGTCGATGGTTTTTTTGCTTACCTTTATTTATGACCATGTTGCTGCTAACTTCTCCTATAGGCCTTTCTGGAGCTACATTATTATCATTGCTAGTGGCATTTGAGCTACTACTCTTTTTTTACTTCTTTCTCATGGAGATTACCTCATCTTATAACTTTGGATATAGTTTGTTCTTTTTATCTAGTTCATTTCTTGCTAAAAAGAACTCAACTTATAATCTTTCACATTGTCCCTCTCTTTCCTTTATTCAGTTGCTAATCACCTCTTCAACTCTTCTATCTTCTTCCAACTTTGTCCTTAGGCTAATTATTTTTTCCTTGAACACATGCTCTTTCTCATCACACATCTGCAACAATTTCTTTTGATATTTGTTTTCAATTGTAAGTATTTCCATTTCAAAAAAGACTGAGTCAAGTTTAGCTTGGTTTTCACCTTTCTTATCCTCATGAAAATCAAGTATTTGCATACTAACAGAACATGTCTCAGTTGATTGAATGATTTCTTTCTGATAGGCCTTTTTCTTCTTCATAATTCTCTTTGCTTTTTCTCCACTGCTACTATTGGTATATCCTTCAAACATGACTTACAACCTATCCCAAATTTCTTTTGCAGATTTGAGATCTATTATTGTCTCAAGATCCAAATTGTGAAGATTGTCATTCTTGCTTTGAGGGGGAATCTTCACTATATCCGTTAGATACTAACTTCTAGACATCAAGCCCATAAGTTATCAATTCATATTTTACCTTCTCACTTCATTCCTAAAAGTTTGCAATACTAAGCACAAACACACTTTGATAATCCATGATTCAACTAGGTTTACCTTCTAGCGATTAAGCTATTACAAAAGGAACAAACTCTTATACCAATTGTTGGAAACTTGACTATACTGAAAGGGGGTGGTGAATTAGTATTGTGTATTCATGGAAATCAAATTTTCTATTTACTTTTCTTTATATATTTATCTAAACTATTAAATGACCAACGAAACATCATATGACTAGCATATTTAATATGTAAACAACATTTATATCACAGCATAAGAGACACACATAAAAGCAACACATGTGGACACTAGATATAAGTGGAAACCCATAAAGAGGAAAACCATGACTTTTTTTTTGTCATGATGCAAGGGCAAACTCATACTTCCTCTATCACATTATATTTTGGAGGCTCTAAACTCTCTGCTATTTTGCAAACTACAACTTCCTGCGAAGCTCGTACTCTCTCTTCTACATTAATGTTTTGTGGGCTTCTACCTATAGGAGGCTCCCACCTCAATTTTTTTTTGCAAGATACAACTTTATTGGAAGCTCCTACTCCCTCTTCAACATGCTCCAACCTATTCATTTTTAGGCCACTACCTAAAGGGAGACAACAATCCCATAATACATAAAACAATTAACATGATGGTTTACCTGGTATTTGATTTTTCATATTTTCATCTCTTTTTCTCTAACTTCTCCTACTAAAATCATCTTCACATTTTCTCTTCTTCCTCTTTCTCTTTTTTTTTTCGGGTAACTCATGAACTAGGTCTCACAACAACTCTTTTGACTCGCACTCTAACCAACCATTCAGCCTTCCAAAAGCACATATTTTTATAAGAAAAACTTGTTGATTGTTACTATTCCATTCAGGAATCTGAAGTGAAAATATTACCTCTTTGTGTTCCACCTATTCATTTGACACTTTTTCAGATTTGAATATCAAATTATTGTCCTCCAAATATTATTTAAAAAGTAACATCAACCAACTGTAATCATTGCATAAGCCATGTAGCTTTGTTGGGATAGCATGAGATTTTATTTGTTATAGAGTAATCAATATTACACATCACTTCCATAACACTTAATCAGAATTAATCAACCTTTCACATACAATGCACAAATCAACCTTATACATCTCAACATATGGATGAAATACATCACAACATCTCAATATTTGTACTTGAGGCAAGCATAGAAACAATACAAACATAGTCATAACATAGTGGAGTGCATGCATCAACTGACACCCTGTTCCATCAATGAGAAATTGATAATATAAATAAATTATACAATTAGACTAAGGTATCAACACTTTTGTTTTGCTTTTATATGTGGTTCATGGACCCCGGAGATTGGTGACAACTACTTACACAAATTATTTGTACTAGGAAGATCCACCCAAAGGGATCACTTCCTGTTAGCTCAACCCCAAAGCCTAATCCTGAGAGTGTCGAGAGAATTGAACCCATGACATCTCAACTAAGGTATAAACACTTAATGTTTGAGTGTGCATAAAATTAATATAAAGAAATTAATTAATTAGGAATATTATTTTGAAGAAAACTCCTCATGGTGGAGTAGGCATATAATTGAAATACCAACAAATATTTGAATTTAGAGAGAAAGAAGGGGAGGTTAGAGAGATGATTTGACACCTAAATAAGTTAGCTCAAGTAAAAGAAATTGATGAGCACCAAAATAGTAAAAGTGAAAGGGGATCAAGGGACAACTACGAGAAAATTTAGGAAATTTGTCATGAGTGGGAAAAGTTGCTCTCTTTAAATAAACTAAGAAAATGAAATTGATGAGAGTGTGGAGAAAAAATTAACACATGGGTAGGTGAATAATACGAATTAGAGGGTTTAATAAACTGTTAATTTTGCATAGAAATACAAGAGGAAACAATGAAAACTCCTATGAAAAGAAGACCAAACTAAGAAAAACACATCTTATGTACCCTATTGTTGGACAATTATCCTAATGTAGAAATTTTTATTGAGTGACTAGTTTGAGCATTGTTGATAGTTTCATGGGTGGAGATTATTTAGAGTGGGAATGATCTGGATTTGTGAAGGAACGAATGAAATGTAGATTTAAACAGAACACAAAGATACAACAAAAGAATAGAACTTCAATTAATTAATAATAAGTACTGAAAATTTGTTTACAAGCATAATGGAACAAACTAGCTCGAGCGATGGTAGCTTATCTCTGAAAAGATATGTGACGGCTACATGTCTTCTAAAATGTCTTATAATGAGGCTCAAAGGCATTTTTATTATTTAGAAACAATGAAAAACCCTAAACATCCAAAAACTTAACCCTAGGAGATGAAGTGCCAAAAGTTTATTGGCATCATTGGTGTTATTTGGTACATCAACTTCTCGGGGTCTTAACTTTAGCATACAATCTCCACTTAACGTGTAAAATACCTCGTTAGAAACATCTATCTAAGGACAACAAATTTTGACTATAGCCCCCAAGAAAAAGATACGAGTCTGCTCATTTTCAAAAAACATGTTGTTTAGGACCTCAAAACAACTCTAGAAGTTTAGGATTCGAAAAACTGCCAAAAATAGTAAATTGTTCTACAATTAGGGAAAATGAAAGAAACAGTGTTTGGATTCCAAGTGGAATAGGTGGTTTGCCACCAATATCCACCTGTATCATTCTTCACCCCTTAGGAAGCAATGGTCTCCAATGCATTGAGTGCCTCCATGAGATGGGTAAACTTCTACTGAACTTGGTCCCTGGTGAGCCACTTTCCATGATGCAGGAGTTGGCCAGCTTTGACAACTCAATATATTTGGATCCTCTATTTTCAAGTTTTCTTGATCTATGTGTCCATGATATGATCAGTTATGGCTTGTTTAATGCAGTCTGGGTTGAGATCTGTTGGTGTCAACTTCTCAACAATGTCTAATGTGTCCAGCAATGGTGGAAAGTATGGTCAAAGGCGGTCCAAATTGAATATGGGGTGCAAGCCAAGGAATGGGGGGATGTTGAGCTCAAAATTGTTTTCTCCCATAGCCTTGGTGATGGTGTAAGTCCCATATCGAAGTGATCTAATATTCTGATGGGATACAACATGGCGTTCTTTCTGTAAAGGTAGTCAAACTTTGTTGTCCACCTAAAACTTATGTGGCACCCGATTTTGATCATGTCAATATTGTTACTTGCCATTGGATTTATCCAATATGTCATGAACCTGTTAACGGATGTGTTGAATGCCCTTAATAAACCTGTTGTCTCTATCAAATTTGGACTAAACATGGGCATATTCTTCCTTTATAGTTGCAAAAGGAAGTGCAACATCCAGGGGGCATAATGGTTGAAATCCCAGGCCCACTTCAAAGGGGTTGTGGCCATTCAATCTATGGAGTGCTATGTTATAGTTGTGTTTCACATAGGGAAGACTCTCATCCCATGTTCGTGGATGTTTGGAGTTGTACTTGTGTAGTATGTGCACTACCATCCCATTGACAACCTCTGTCTGGCCATCAGTCTACAGATGGAATACAGTGGACTTGGTGAGATTAGTGTCCAATAACAACCAGAGCCTCAACTAGAATGTACTCATGAATGTGCTATCCCTATATGATACAATGGTATTTGGAATCCCAAAATGAACCCACACTCATTCAAAGAAGAGTTTGGCAGTGTCTTTTGTTGTGATGCTCTTCTTGCAGGCCATCAATATAACCATCTTAAAGAATCTATTAACGACCAAAAATACACAGTCATTACCATGCTTGGTGGAAGGGAGGCCATACATATAGTCCATGCAGATGGATTCCCAAGGTTAGATAGAAGTAGGAAGAGGAATGTATAAGCCTTGCTTCTTAATGGTTGGCTTAGCGATGACACAGGAAGTGCAAGATCTCATATATTTTCCAATATCCTATTGGATATTTGGACAATAAAAATATTTATGTAGTACTACCACTGTCATATCGACACCAAAGTGTCTTGCGACCCTATTGTAATGCACCTCCCAAATAATCTTGGCTTTCTCACTTGAAGGAACACAAACATGTCCCAGATAGCACAATAGTCCATCCTAAAGGTTAAAGTCTGGAATTGGCTTTCCATCCATTAGCATATTGTAGGCAGTAGCGAACTCTGAGTCACTTTCATATAGTTGTGTCCATCCATAGGTTTCGTGCCCGCAAGAGTTTAGAACTATACTTAGTGCCACAATCAAGGGTTGACTTAGGCAATCTGCGACAAGATTGGTGCTTCCCTTCTTGTACTTTATGTTCAGATGGAATTGTTTCTCGTAAGTGGACCATTTCAGATGGTGATCATTCTGTAACTTCCCTTATGTATGCATAAATTGCATAGGGTGGTGACCTGTGTGTTTAATCTTCTCCTTCCCTAGAATATAATACTTCCATTTCTAGTAGGCTTGCATGATATAGTACATCTCCTTATCATAGGTGGGGTACTTGCGAACAGTATCAGAGAGTATCTCACTATGATAGGCCACCAAGTTCCCTTACTGAGTGAGGACTACACCAATAAAATAATCTAAGGCATCTGTCTCAATCTCAAATTGTTGTTGTAGGTCTGCAAAAGTGAGGAATGATATAGAGAAAAGGTGGTGTTTTAGTTCAATGAATGCCTTCTATTGTGCTTCGAACCAAAAAAACTTCACTTTTTCTCTTCCCTTGGTAACTTTACTCAAGGGCCAAGTAATATGAAAGAACCCCTACATGAATCTCTGGTAGAAATTAGCAAAGGCCCAAGAAGTTGTAATTCTCTGTCATAGTCATTGAGGTTATCCAATCTTGAATGACTTGGATCTTAGCTAGATCCACATGCACACCTCTCTCATCAATTATGTAGCCCAAATATTGGACTTGGTCCATGCCAAAGGAGAGCTAATTTAGGTTAGTACATAGCTTGTGTTGTGGGAGTTTGAAGGACTTGTCGAATATGTTTCAAGTGTTATGCCAAACTCTTGTTGAAGATGAGGATGTCATCCAAATATACAACTACAAATGAGTTGGTGAAAGTTAGCAAGATTCCATCCATTAGCCTCATAATATTTTTAGGGGTATTTGTCAACCTGAAGGGCATGACCAACCACTCAAAAAGGCCTTCCTTGGATTTGAAGGTAGTGTTCCCCACATCTGTGGGCTCTATCAGAAATTGGTGACATATGAACTTCAAATAAATCTTGCTAAAGTAATTGGTCCCCTTGAGTTGGTCAATAAGGTCATCAATCTGTGGGATTGGGTACCTATTCCTAATAGTGATTTTATTCAGTCCCTGATAATCGATGTAGAGTCTCCAGGTTCCATCCTTCTTCTGTGCAAGGACAATTGGGCTCCCACAAGGTGAGGAGCTTGGTCATATGTGCCCTTTTTGTAGCAGATCATAGATCTTCCACTTGATTTCCTCATTTTCCAAAGGAGAGAAATGGTATATTTTTCCATTAGGTAGAGGAGATTCAGGATTCAAATCAATTGAGTGCTTTACCTAAGAGTGCAAGGGTAATACTCATGTGGGTGAGGAGAAGATGTCCCTATATTCTTCCACGACCTTATCAACTTAATTTTGTTACACGGAGGGACCCTTTCTAGGGGCCATAGATGTGGCCACAACCTTACCCTTACTTTGATAATGAATAAAAAGTAAAACAAATTTCCCATTCTAGAAGATGATACCTTACTGCATTTCTTAGCATAGATCAAAGAGATGGTGGTAGGTGGAACTACCTCCAGTATCCTATATAGTTTCCTAACAAAGTAATAATAACAGTGTGAGGTATGGAATCATACGCATCATGACGCTTTCACAAATATGGTTGGCCTAATAAAAGATCACAAACTTCAAGAGGAGAAACATCACATAGTACCTCATCTATGAAGGGCTTTATGTTGTAGGGAAGGCGACACTGTTGGCTGACACAAAGATCTCATCCTTAGTGGAGCCACCTGATGGTATATGGTTTTGGGTGTGGTGTGGTTGGCAGTACCAACTACTTAATGACCTATGATAATATGAGGTTATTTTGGCTCCCACTATTGAAAATGAACTACAACAGATAACCCTTCACCCACATTTGTGAGTGGAAGATATGCTCCCCCTCTTCTGGATCTTCGGGCTCAACCTTCTTGACCTTGGTGGTGGCAACAGTGGTGTTGGGTTTCACATCAATATTCTTCTTCCCCTTGTCATTCCCCTTGTCATTCCCCTTGTCAATCCCCTTGTCAGATTCTGGTTTAGAATCAAGAAACATGTTATGCAACCAACTCACAAAATAGAAGAAGAGATAGATCAATGACTTCAAAATAATCCTCTTCGAGGGGGCAACCTCCTTTACATTACACAAATGTACAATTATTCAATGATTCAAATGGAAAAACCTCCTTTCTATATATAGGAGTCTAAGGGGTCTCAATATAATCAAAGTCGACATAACAATAATAATGTAAGGGCACAACAATAGCAATATTGGGGTTCTATGGGGCACAACAATAACAATATGGGTACTACATGGGAACAATAATAACAATAAGGGGGCTAACCTAATACACTAGTGTTATAGAGACCTAACATGCCCCTCTCCTTCAAAAAAGTGTTGTCCTCAATGCTTGAGTAGTTTTGGATGCTTTTGTATAAAATTATCATCCTCCCATGTGGAATCTTCCACAGGTAAGTTCTTCCACTTAATGAGATACTCTGAAATTGATCAATTTCGTAGTTGTTGAGTTCTTATTTCCATGACTCATTTAGGTTACAATATGATTTTTCTTTCCTCGTCAAGTTCTAGCAATATTGTTTGAACTAGGATCTTGTCACCTATAACCTTCTTTAAGCATGAAACATGGAAAACTGGGTGCACTCAGGAAGATGTAGGAAGCTCCAATTTGTATGCCATAGTATCAATATTTTGCAACACCTTGTAAGGACCATAATACTTTGGTGATAATTTATTATCCTTCTTAGCTTGCTTGAGGGACATTTGTTTGTATGGTTGTAGCCGTAAAAATACCCATTCGCCTACATCAAAACTTCTTTCATTGCGATGTTGATATGCCTGTTGTTTCATTCTATTTTGCGCCAAAGTGAGGTTATCCTTTAAGAGTTGGAGAACTTGTTGTTGATGCTCGATGTGATATTCCACTGCTTGAACCTTATAATTTTCTCGTAAATATGATGTGATGGACAGTGGACGTTGATGATATCCATAAAGTGCCATAAATGGGGTCATTTTTGTTACAGTATGGAAGGAAGTGTTATAACACCGTTCAGCCAGAGGTAACCACTTGATCCATTGTGTCTGTTTATCAGATACAAAGAAACGAAGATATACTTCCAAACATTTTCTCACTATCTCAATTTTCCCATCCGATTGAGGAAGATAAGATGAGATATGAGCTAGAGTACCCAGAAAAGAAAATAATTCCATCCAAAAGTTTCTAGTGAAAATAGGATCTCTGTCACTTACAATAATATTTGGGTTTCCATGTAGCTTTTGAATTGTTTCCATAAATGTAGTAGCAACTGTACTGGATTTAAATGGATGAGATACCACAAAAGTGTGCATACTTGGTAAGTCTATCAATTACCACCATGATGACACTCTTTCCTTCAGACTTGGGTAAACCTGTGATAAAATCCATTAAAAACTCCTCCCAACGTTGACGTGGAATGGCTAAAGGTTGTAACATACCCAACGTCTTAATTGTATCAACTTTATTTTGTTAGAAATCCAAACATTCCGCCACAAACTTTTGAATATCATATTTAAGGACATCCCAAAAGATTTCCTTCTTAACCCTGTGGTGAGTTTTTAAAAATCCTAAGTGTCCTCCTAAGGGATAGGTGTGCAATTCCCAAAGAATCTTTTGTTTCAGTTGGGAATTCTTACAAAGGTACAAGCGATCTTTGTATTATAATGAATCAGTATTCCAGTTGAATGTATCATATGTACTAGGATCTTGCTGCAACGTTTGAATGAGTTCCCACACTTCTTCGCCATTCTTCCATTCATCCCTTGCTTCGGTTATCCAATCTGGTTGGATAATAGGAATGGCACAAAGAAATGCTTCCACATCCTCATCCTTTCTTCATATTTCATTTGCAACAACATTTTGCTTCCCTTTTCTGTAGATGATTTCAAAGTCATAACCCAACATCTTTGTGACCCATTTTTGATGCTCCTTTGAATATAATCTTCGTTCTAAAAGTATTTAAGACTATCATGATCTGTTTTTACCTTGAAGTGCATTCCCATTAGGTAAGGTTGTCATTTCTTAAGTGCATGTAGTATTGTCAACATTTCCTTCTCATAAATAGATTTGTGTAAATACTTCCCTTTGATTGGATAACTTTCAAAAGAAATGGGTCTTCCTTCTTGCATTAAAACAACACCAATTCCATTTCTTGAGGCATCACATTCCACAATAAAGATTTTTGTGAATTCTACCGTAGGTAAGACCGGTGCTTGGAACATTGCCTCTTTAAGATACTCAAAGGCCTTAGTTTCTTCTAGAGTCCAAGAAAATTCATCTTTCTTTAGTAATGTTGTTAGAGGTGTTGCTATTCTCCCATAATTCTTAACAAAATTGTGATAGTACCCTGTCAACCCAAGAAATCCTCTTAGATGATTTATGAATGTGAGTATTTTCCATTCCATAATGGCTTTAATTTTGTTAGGTTCTACCTTAACACCCTCATGAGATACAATATGACCCATATATTCCACCTCATGTACTCCAAAGAAACATTTGGAAGTTTTTGCATATAATTGTTTCTCCTCCAATATTTTGAGCACCCTATCAATATTTTTAACATAATCCTTCCAAGGCTTGTTGTATATTAGTATATCATTACAAAATACTAACGCAAATTTCTAAGGGTGGGTTTGAAAATGGGATTCATCAAACCTTGAAATGTAGAAGGTGCATTGGTAAGGCCAAAAGACATGACCAAAAATTCATAATGACCCTCATGAGTTCTAAATGTGGTTTTTGGAATGTCTTCAGTCTTCATTCTTAGTTGATGATATCATGAACGAAGATCCAACTTGGTGAAGTAAATTGTTCCATGTAATTCATCCAATAATTCATCAATGACAGGAATGGGAAATTTATATTTAATAGTGAGCTTGTTGAGCTCCCTATAATCCAGACACATGCACCATGATCCATCCTTCTTGTGCACCAACATTATTGGAGCAGAGAAAGAAATTTGACTAGGTTGAATTATACCATCTTCTAGCATTTCTACAACCATATGTTCAATTTCACTCTTTTGGGCATAGGGATATCTGTAAGGCCTGATTTTTAGAGGAATACTTCCTGGAATCAAATGAATAGCATGATCATGATCATGAATAGATGGGAGGCCTTTGGCAGTCTCAAATACCTTGGAATGATTGTCCAAGACTTTTTGGAAGTCTGGAGAAATAGATGATTCCGATGTTTGAGCCTTTAGTGAACATAATTGTGAAATTACGCCTTCTTGTTATTTCTTTAGAAGTTGTGTCATGCCATTAGAGTTTATTATATTTCGTGGTTTCCCTATGATACCCCTTAATTCAACTTCCTTTCCTTCCCAAAAAAAATTTAAGAAAAGTTCTTAAAAATTAAAAGCTATTATACCGAAAGATTGTAACCATTGGACTCCTAGTACATCATCAACACCACCCATCGAAATGGAAAGCATTGGACTATTCAATACATATTCTCCCATGGATAGCTTGATATTATGACACTTTCTCAAGAAATTTATGGTTCCTCCATTTGCAACCATCACTCAACACTCTAGTGCTGGATATAAGAAGAAATTTAATTCCTTGGCTATCTTACAATGAATAAAATTATGGGTACTACCTAAATCAATCAACACTAATAAATTTTTCTTCTTGATATGTCCTTCTATCTTGAGAGTTTGAGGAGTGGTAATTCCTTCCAATGCATTAAAATATATGGTAGAAATCATTTCTTCTTTCTCTGGGGTTGGTTCCTCATGTATATCCTCTTATTTTGATGTTTCTTGTTCATTTTCTTCCTCCTCTTCACAATCGATGTAAAATAATTTCTTCTGAGCACACTTATGACCTTTAGTGTATTTTCTATCACAATTGTAACAAAGCCCTTTTTCTCTTTTTTCTTCCAATTGTTGTGGTGTTAACTTTCTAGGTTATGAAAGGTTAGGAGCAACCACACTTCCATCTTTAGAGTTGTGATTGGTAGGTTTCCCTTTTGCCATAATTTTTCTTTCCAACCTGAATGCCTTCTCCAATGAATCAAGTTCCCAAAGGCGAACCCCATGTTGGATGTTATCCTTTAGAGTCCTTATGAAGACATCAATCCTATGCTACTCTTGAATGTCATTTACCCTTATATTCAATTTTTGGAAGTCCTAAAAGTGCTCCACTATTGAACCCTTTTGTTTGAGATTTATCAATTGGCTAAAGAAGGTTTTTCTCTTTGTATCCTCATAATGTGCTATCATTTCCTCCATGAAAGTTGACCAAGTGACAAGTGTTATATGAGAACAAAACCCTTTATACTATACAAATTGATTTTGTTCTAAATGTAAATATGAAATATGTACTTTTGTAACAATTTCACATCATGTAGATCAAAATATTGCTCCATATGTAGTATCCAAGTTACCAAATCCTTGCCATCAAACTTCCTCATATCTCTTTTTCTTTCTTTTAGGATCTCGATCTTGAAATGATTGAAACTCTGTAATTTTGGATCTCCAAGTTCTGACATTTTGCCTTGTGGTATCCCTCTGAGTCCTATTTCCAACCCCACATGTCTGATCAAGATTGGATTCTTCAAGAAAGAGTTATGCCCAATCTCCCACGATGACCTGATTATAAACTGGTTCCATAGAGCGAAATTTTACTAAGTTCCACTAAGCCATTGTTTCGACCTTCAGCCATGAAAACGATACCCATCAAACTACAGTCCATCCTCTTTCTGTTAATTTTTACAAAATTTGAATATGATGCTCAGAGAGAAAGTTATGACAATTTTCCCAAGGTCACCTATTTGAGATTGAATTTTGGAGTCTGCAAAAACCCTAACTTCCTGAGCTCATATCTCCAAAAACGTAGTGAGAAAAGATCTGCAATTCAGACATGTAGTTCATCATGATTTATGCTCAAATTAATTTTAATTCCATCTTCTGAAACTTCGTATAAATACCATTATAGGGAAATTTCCACAATGACCTGTTTGAAGCAATGAAACCCTAGAATCCAAAGCTTTGATACCAAATGTTTTGCAACCAGCTCACAAAATATAAGCAGAGATAGGTAAGTGACTTCAAAATAATCCTCTGAGAGGGGGAAACCTCCTTTAAATTACACAAATGAAAAAATCTTCGATGATTCAAATGAAAAAACCTCCTTTCTATATAGGAGTCTAAGGGGTCACAATATAAACAAAGCTGACATAACAATAATAATATAAGGGTACAACAATAACAATATGGGGACTATATGGGCACAACAATAACAATAAGGCGGCTACACTAATAAAAATGAGGGAATACACTTGTGTTATAGGGACCTAATGCATCAAACTCTAAATCTTTTAGCTCAGCCACCAAAGACTACTTGGCGTGACACTCATTTTTGTTTTAGTGAGGCTCTTTTGGAACTCACACCACTATCCTTTGTCCTTCTTCGTCTTCTTGGTGTCATACTTTTCTTATGGATTTGATGGGTTATCCTAGGTGATTCCACCTTGGATTTGTCCTTTTTTCTACGGTTTGGGGTGGCTCCTACCCTGCTTCGGATTTCAGATCCAAAGTCGTGCTTCTTTTGTTTAAATTTTTGTTCAATCTTGGAAGCATATCAGTATGCAACACCAAGCGAGGAGATGTTCAGGAACTCCATTTATTCCTAAATTTATTGGTGCAAATAGCCACAGTACTTGAGTACCAAATATCACTCAGAGTCTTTGATACCCAACTTTGTGCATAGAGTATGAAAATTATTTGTGACCGCATGCACATCTGGTCCGTTTGTTGTCGTACTGTGGTTCATTGTATTTACTTGTCTTCATATCTCCCCACAGGTTAATATTGTTCCTTGATAGTGTCCTGGAAATAGTTCCAAGAGAGTATGGTTGTAAACAGAGAGGGTTCCTTGACCCTTTTCTCACAGTAAGTTTCCCACTGGTCCTTAAAATTGGGGGCGGCCTTAAGTAGTGAAAAAGTTATATTTTCCCTATCGAAGAAACTTTGGACTGAAAAATATTTTTCCAGTATACTTAACCATTACAACATATTTTTGGCTTGAGGGGGGCCTAACCCAGGTTCAGCGTTAGATAGCCAAACAAATCCCTACACTACTGGCCCTTTCGACATTAGCCCATGGAGCATGGACCGAAGTCCCACTCGAAGCAGTATGGGGGGATGTTGGAACCAAGTTTCCACACCCTGAGATGGTCGTGATGTCGTTTTATTCCTTCTATTCCTGCTTCCGCGCAGGTCGCTAATTTCTAGGGCTTTGTCATCCTAACCCCATATTCCTCCCTTCGATGCCTCCACGAAAGGGTACGGTTGGCCTTCGCGTGGCCCTAACCTTCGATTCAATATTTTCACGCTGCTAAGGCAGCGTATTGCACAAATTGTCAAGTTATCTTAAGAATCTTACTTATCTTATTAAAAAAGTATAGTTAGCACCGCGTAAACAAATGTTCTTACTTGTGTTCTCTTAACCAACGAAATTACATACATTCACACATCATATAAGCATTATAAATGAAATTCATACATAGCATGTCAAGATGCATTAACAGGAGCAAAGACACAATATTTGCATAATACTTCTCTTTATTGATATCTTCCAAGTGATTACAGACTCTATCCACCCTACGCACACAACTGCAGGGGTCCGCACACTCAGCTGCGGACTTCTATCATAGGCTTCTGCGCACTTAGCTACAGAGCCTCTACCTATGCTATGACCCGAAACTTAGACTTCTTACTTCAGAGCTATGACTCTCTTGGACTTCCTTGAACTACTAAACTACTTAGAGTTTAGCTCTTCTTATAGAATCCATGGTCCACGGACCATGGGTAGGTCTTTTACAGCTAACTTTACTTTACAAAACTAAGGTTGGACAACCCTTTATGAATTATGACACCTTCACACTCCGAGACCATAAAATGTGGAGACTTTACTATTTTATTACAAAATTCGACCCAAAATTGTCCTTTGGGGGATCCCGTTCCCAACACATATGCATCTATCTGACCTTCAAATATAGGGATATCAAAGTTAACTTGTACCTTGAAGGGGGTGTCACCTCTGAACTAACTAGTGGATGAAGGTACATTGTATGTTGCCATTTTTAGAATGATCTGGGGAAAGTTGTCCATCATCTCATTCCTTTGCCGCTCGAGGGATTCTTTGAGAAACAATTTGATAGGATCTCTTGCTCCCTCATATTTATTTTCTTTCACCATGGGAGGTCGTTAATGTTAGAGGGGGCAACCATATAAGGCCCCAACCAGTTCAAGTCCCAACTCCTTATACCCTGACCTCTTTGGGGACATGCACAGGAAAACAGAGAAAGAGAATACCACTCTAGTACTATTAACCATGATTTATGAAGGAACAAAATGAAATGCATATTTAAACTAAACACAAATATATAGTGAAAGAACATAAATCTGATTAATTAATAACAAGTACTGAAGAAAAAAATTACAGGCGGAATGGAACAAACTAGCTCGAGTAACAGTAACTTATATCAAAGAAGAAATTTGACAGTTACATGCCTTTTGAACTATCTTACAATCAGGCTTGGAGACCCTTTTATTATTGAGAAACAATGGAAAACCTTAAACATCCAAAAACCTAACCCTATGAGATGAAGCACCAAAAGTTTGTGGGCCCCATTGGCTTTAGTTGGTACATCAAATTCCTAGGGTTGTAACTTTGGCAAACAATCTCCATTTGACGTATATTATACCTCATTACAAATATCTATCTAAGGAAAACAACTTTCGACATAGGCAAGGGTTTACCCATTTTCCAAAAAAAATGTCGTTTAGGGCCTCAAAATGGCTCTAGAATTTTAGGACCTGAAACACCACCAAAAATAGTACATTGTGCTACAATTAGGGAAACTCATAGAAACAGTGTTGGGGGTCCAAGTGGAATAGGTGGGTGGCCACCAATATCCACTTGGATCAAGGAAACTCTAGATCATGGTAAGGCTCTTCTTTGATTTACCAATTCTATACATCTCCTTCTACTAACCCATTACAACTTCGAGGTTTTAAAGGAAGGAGAGTACTGAAGGAGCAGATAGGGTGGTTCACCGTTGAGTCACCAATGTTTGGATATGCAAAATAAAATTCAATTAGTTCAAGAACCTCTACAAGTTGATGAAGGAAGGGACTAGCAAACAAGTCACAACTAGATCTACTACTTGAACTCTCATTCTACTAAGTTAATGGTATTTATGTGTTGTTCATATTGCAAAATTTTAATGCTAATTTGTAAACATAAATATATTATTTGTATTGTAAAAAAATTTAATATATGAAAAACTTGTTATAATATATGTTGTACCTATATTATATCATAAAGATTTGTATATTTTTTATAAGGTGCTATCTATATATATATATATATATATATATATATATATATATATATAGATATAGATATAGATATAGATATATATATATATATATATATATATATATATATATATATATATATATATATCTATATATATATATATATATATATATATATATATATATATATAAGTCATGTATATATTGTATATTATGAATGAAGGAGAGAATGGAGTGGAGCACCAAGTTTTCCTCATTCTGCATTTTTGAGCAATCCACCGCCACCATCAAACATAAGGTTGCCTCTAACACTGGAGGAGAGTTGAAGATCAGGGATTTTGGTCTCAATTTATTCCATGTATCTGGGCATGCATGGACCTAGTTATTTCCTGGAGCGAAATAGACACCCGCTCGTGGACGTGTGATTTCAGAACAAGAAGGAAAACAATGCTTTGGACCTGTAGATGTCCCCTTCACATGGTTCACCCACTATGTCGTAGATCACGAATACTCGTTGGTTCTATGACCTAAATCAGAATAGACATATGCACTCACAAGCATTCTACTTCCTCAAGATATACTTGCTAGAAGTTAACATGGGGAGATACAAGCAGAGGCATCATATCCACGTCCCTTATTTCACGAGCCATTAATATTTTTCTATGTTGGTGGTGCAAATCATGGGGCCAAGAATATGTCTAAATATTTTCTTTGTTTGAATGATTTGGTCCCCAAAATTTTTCGCTCTAATGCCCCCAGATCAGAGTCAATCCATTGGAAAAAATATTTCCCCCCTTTTATCGGGGTTTGTAGAGGGGTCAGAAGAACTGATATACTCTCTTTGAGTTTTCCAGGGTGATTTCTGGTTTGCAAGCCAAGATTAATACATCCTTTCATCCTCTAGACCATAAATCAGAGAAAATCTTACTGAAAATTGTGATCAAATGGAGGGTCTTTGCACAAAGGAAAATTCGATTTTCCATATTTTTATCAAAAGCCCTACAAAAAGATCCATTTTTCTCTAGCTCAGAGATGAGGACTTAGTGAAGAGCATCGAATACAAGATAAAACAATGAGAGGGTCTCTCAATGGTAGAGAAAAGGATCATTTCCAAAGGGAAACTTTTACAAGACAAGAGGACCCTCAAAAAATACAAGATCAGCAAAGGCTCCACTCTTTCCTTGGTTTCGAAACTGTATGGAGTAATAGAACCTAGCTCTTTAGTCTTTGAAAAAGAAGCAACCAAAGGAGATGTAGAACATGGTAAGGCCACAACCCCATCTGGTACATTTCCTAGGCCTTACATAGTGGAAAACATGGAGAAAAACCCACAATTAGAGATCCACAACCCCCAGGTAAACAACATGTTCTCATATTTTCACAAAGAAGCTACAATTTGTAGATTGAATGGTTTTTGGCCTAAATCTTAGGAGCCATACTAATGGATCTAAACAAACTAGACTGCATAATGTGACATCTACTTATGCTCGAAGGGTTTCTTCATTGTTCGCCCTTCCAAAAAAGACGATTACAAAAAAATCATGGAGGAAGGACCATGGTTCTAGGGAAGGGTTAGGTTATTCACTACTCCATGGTTCTGTTGATGGTCCTAGACCCGCCAACATTAAGGGGATCACCCCAATATGAAGTCCCAACTAGACCGCACACCATTTGGTGTGGGATTCCCATCCGGTATGACGGCCCAGTTTCCATTATCTTAAAGATTTGCCTCAACTCTTGCTTATCAATATAGGAGAGTGGTCTACTTTGTCTTCTAGAAGTGAGGTTCGCGTGCCTAGTGATTGTAAGTGTTACTTGTTTTAATGGTTCTTTCACTGTAGAGGGAGAGGGTGAGAGTGAGTCCCAAGTTGGTTGGGAGTAAGTCCCAACTCTGCTAGGAACACACAACACAACACGACGTGCACAGCTTCCGAAAGAAGATTCCACATGGATGTGGCAGTCACAACACAAGGGAAGATAACACGTACAACACTCAGCAGATGAGTCCGTACAAGTGCAACGGTTGTTATAGAAAGTTTTATGTGAAAGGTTTATCTGATGTCCGGGAAGGTAGCCACCATGGGCGAGACAGTGTTAACAGCATATACAACACATTTTCATTAATAGATTGTGTATTACAACAAGTGAAATAGTTCAAGTGTGAAACACAGGTTAAAGAAACATGCATCACAAGTGTTCAATATTAGTCTTACAACAGTTACAATACATGTGTGAAAACGTGTTGGCCTGTTAGCAGGCTTTTGAATTAAGCGAAAGTTCCAAGACACGTCGTTACACCATACATCACTAACCCCATGGGTGGGGCGTTGGACCCACTACTTACTCCTCAAAGAAAAGATTACAGACTCTCTTGGCTATGTGGGAGGAGTTGAGGAGAAAAGTCCTATTTTCATGTACAAATGAGGGGGTGTTTATATCCAAGGGTGAAACTGACCCTTGTGGTTGTTCGACTACCCTCATGATTGTTTGACTTCCATGACTCTTCGACTTTACATGACTCCTTGTACAACAAGTTGGTCTCTTGGACTTCCATGTTACATTACATTGATAGACAGTATGGCCCATAGTGGAGATGTGGACAACATGACTCAACATGACAGTGTTGGTACATTCGTGTTGCCGTTGATGTGCATGTCGAGTTGCACTGTTGCTAGGTGATGGATGTCCTCATGGTGTGTCACGGCTTCACCTCCGCATGGCAAAGTGTGCGGAGTCTTCGATGATCATTGGTTCACTTGATGTTGCTTTTGCACGTTGCTCCTTGCTTTTATGTTGGAAGGCCTGACAGGTTCGTCTTTTAGCGAAAGGTGCATGTTCGTCCATTCATCCATTTGTGAGCACATCTTACATGTTTTCTCGTCCGTCCATCCGCGAACACATCTTTGGATGATCATCCATTCGGGAGCACATCTATTTACATGCATCGCTTGTTCGTCCGTTGGTGAAACTTTCCTTCTGCATGTGCTCCTTTTATTGATCCCATTAGTCATCGCGCTATGTTTATTTGTGTACATGTTCCTGCAGTCACTCATGACGAGATGAAATCAAATACAAAAACCTCCTAGTCTACCATGATACATGATCATTTCAGATGCAAGCGATCGGGAGAGGCGACAAGGTTGCGAGGAGGAATGGAGGCTCCAGGCACTGCTGATGAAAACTTCATAAGAGTCACTGGGTGATGAAGATGGGCAATCCGGATCGACAGTGACTGTCTGTGAGGCTTGGCTCAGCTGGAGGAAAAAATTGTATAGGTTTTTTGGGGAACTGTCTCGGCTACAGGAAGGTTGGGCAAGCAAAATCTGTGCAGTTTTCGGAACGAGCGGGCAGCGAGGCTTGGCAGCAAAAACTACACAATTGTTTGGAGGAACAGGTCGGGTTGTATGGAGGCTTAGCAGACAAAGATTTCACAATTTTTTGGAGGAACAGGCCAGGAGATTGGAATCCAAAACTGCGCAATTTCTGGAGGGAACTGGGAGTTGGTTGTTGGGTCACTCGTAACAGAAACTGCACAATTCCGTAGGGGAACTACCAGTCGGTTGCTGGGAGTTGTTGGTGAGAAAACTTGCACTGATGCTGGTAGGTCAGTCTGCTTATCACCTCTATGAAATTTATGGGTTGAGCGGACTACTGGGCAGAACGCTCATGAAAAATGTGCAATTTTCTAAGTGAGCAGTCGGTCGACTGTCCAGAGGACTGGCTAGAAAAATTTCACAATTTTCTATGGGAGACAGGGACGAGCACTGGGTGTCTGTTTGGCTTGTCTGCATAATTTTCTTAGTTAGGAGAGCGGGAAATGCTTACATCCTCTGCGCATTTTTTTAGGGGAGTCAGCCCCCGGGTGGCTACTGGGTCAAACTCTTAGGTTGACCAGCATGGAGACTAATTGATTTTCTTGCAAGTAGCGTAGCTTGAAATGACTTGATTGGTGCTTCTGCGCTATTTTGGGTGATATTCGATTGAGTCACTGGCAAGGTGATGGTCCGGTTGTCAGAGGGGAGTTCGGTTGTCATAACTTCATCAAAATGACTAAGTGTGTGAATGAGTGAAAGATGAATATGTGATCTCGCGAACACACACCTACATGACTCGACGACGAGACGACTCAAACCATCTAGACACACATGTTCAACATGACTAGCCGACAGTACAAGCAATAAGCATGACACTTGTGATTGATTGTTGGTCGACTCTGATGATGCTTGCAAAATAGTGAATGTGACTTCATGTGTGAGTGTGATAGATGTTTTCATAGCGAACACAGCAAGTACACACAAAGCGAATACTTCAAGCATGACCAGAACATGGTCACAAGCATAACTTTGACATGAACATGCAAAACTTGGATGAAATGAACAAGGAAGGCAGATGTGAAGACTCACACGGGCTCACGGAGTGAACCCGAGTGTGTGTAAACATCAAGTGAAACTATCAAGGGGGGCTCTGAAATTGGGTGCAGGCCAAAATTTTGGAGGGTGGTTGTAGCGGCTACAACACTTGGCGACACACCAATAGCACTCCAACTTCTCTATTTTGGTTCATTGCTAGCATAGGGCCTTGGTCTTACTAAGAGTATTGAATCATTGTGTGGGTTACTTCGGCTTCCCCACTTACCCCATGGACATACATGGTTCACCTTTTTCCAACTTAGTCAAACACAATCAAAAGTTCATCTTGATCAGAGTGTTTTGAATTTTGGAAGGGTAGTTTAGTTCGCAAGTTGAATATTTTCAGAGTATAAGGTTTCATCTCTGGTGTTTCTCTGCTGCCATCAGGCCTGGAATGTACCCTGGCGGATTCACACTGGAACATGCGTATTACTCCACTACCAGTGAGCCTGGTTAGTACCCCGGTGGAGTTCCATGCTTCACCTCTCAACACAGGAATCCTTTCTCTTCTTTCACCTTGGTATTTTTTCAAGAGGACTGTGCATAGGAACTTATTTATTTTTAGGGCGGAAGAGGGATCCCGACTTATTGAGAGCAGAAGAGGTTGTTCCTTCATAGAAGCATGTAATACCTCTAACATAGGTTTGCTCGTTTATATTTTCCCCTTCCTCGTTTCTACTAGTTGGATGAGCTTGAACACACAGAGCAGAAGGTTGAGTACAGGCATGGGGCTTCCCAGTGTGGGCACAGGCTCATGGTTGGACCAAAACTTCCCTTGCAGATGGTTTGCATTTTCCATCAAGACTTCATCAATCGAAGGTTATAATGTCCAAGCACAGAGAAGATGGACACAAGACTAGCCAAGTGCTACAGTGTCACAAGTCTCTTCAAATTTCAACCACATACTCTATTCAAAAGCCAGAATGTAGTAGTTGACGGCACTTATTTCCGGAAAAAAAAATAGTAAGGTATCAAGGAAACAAAACAAACATAAATGAAAATGGTAAGAAAAATAAAAAAATAAAAACAAATACAGTAAGCAAGGAAAACAAGATGAAAACAACAAGCAGCAAGCAAACCATGTACATGTCACGAGCACAACCCAGCCTACTAGAAGCAATGCTTGAGATCTTGGTTGTTGGTAGGAAGGTTGTCAACCCTCCAATTAAGTGATTATAGATGGCATGTGTGTGTTCCAAGCTTCTCACGGACCAGTATTAGGCTACCGGGTTCTGCTACCGGAACTTGGTGGTATTCCAAAAGACCTTTAAGTGAAGATGACACCACTGCTTCAAATACTGCGTGCAACATAGGCTCAGATGATGGAAACGGGTAGTTGTTTTTATTCCAGGAGCAATTCAAGTTTCTGAATCAATGCATAAGGGTATTTCCCTGAATTTCTTACATGCAGAACTTAAATTAGAAACCCATGTATGATGACAAACTTTGTAAGTAATCCAAACATCCAAAATCTTAGTTATTTTTCTGTATAAGTAGTTCAAATGACAAATGTGTTTTACCTAGCTTTTGCTACAATGGCTTGGCTCCTCCTTTACCTGGAATCCCGTGTTGGATTATCTGTGTGTCATGTGTACTCAGGTCATCATCTTTCCATGTGGACACATCCCAATACTGTTTGATCAAGCAGTCAAAGACTTGTCGTTGTTGTGGTGTGTAGTTTGTACCGAGACTAACTATGTTGAGGTTGGTGGTCCTTTGTAAGCTCAACACGAGTGCTTTGTACTCAGCAACGTTGTTTGTGCACTTGAACTTCAAGCTGCTTGAAATCATGCATTTTTTGTTATTTTGGGTGACTAAGATATCCCTAGTCCTTGATCTGTCATGTGTCTTTGATTCGTCAAAATCCATGGCCCACAACTTGTCTATACATGGACCATTTGACATGCTAGTACTACTGCTACTACTTTTGCTACTGCTACTATTAGTACAGTGCATTGTATATGTTTTATTTCCATTAGTTGGGAAAGGAAGGAGTCCCAACTGCATGTCTGGTGGGGTTGGAGCTAGCCGTACAGGATAACACCCCAATGTTGTTTCTAGGAGGCAGTTGCCAAACATGACTTCTGCGAAGGCCAATGGTTCATTCTCACCATTAAGGGGGGTAAAATTGTGCTTCATATACCTCTTAGAAAATACCTGGATTTGGTTGCATTTTCTCTTGTACGAAAGCCACATGTGGGACCAATCTATAGAAAAATATCCATCCAGCTTGTTGGACCAGTCTCTGCTAAGTAGTAGACCATATGCTTCTGGTATGTCCACAACAAATATGTTGACACATTGGTGGACTCGAATGTCATGAAATATTCGGATGATCACGTCTCACAGTTCACCAATGGTTGGAAACGATGTTCGATCAAGTTGGATGGTTCGCACAAATGTCTCGCTCCATTGTGTGTTGATGTTCTTCACGATGGAGAGTGGCATGACGTTGGCATCCGTGCTAGAATCAACCAAGTAGTTGTGAACATTGTAGTTAAAAATTTCGAAGGATATCAGGAATGGAGGGCAACCTGAGTTTTATTCTTCCATCTGGAGCGTGTTGAGCACAGTAGAAAGTGATCCGGGAGGTGTGCTTGCTCCCTTGCTGGTAGAGGTTGTGTTGTTTATTGTTTTCTATCCCAATGCGCACAGCAGAATGTCTCGCTGACTTTGGATCTTAGCTAAATCGAACAAACTGATGTTCGCCCGATTTTTCTTCATGTCATTAACAATGTTGTAGTCCAGAGGTGGTAGAATTACTGAGGTGTCCGGGGTAGAACGAATGTTCGTGTCGTTCGGCGGGGTGTTCTGTAGTTTGTTGCTCATGGAGGCACTCTCATCTGCCTCTGTCTTCCCGGACTTGTTTTGTGTTTTCTGCTTTATGGCAGCTAGTGGATCTACCTTCCTCATCAGCAGTATCATATTTTCTTGTGCTTCCCCAAGTGTAAGGGGATCCCCTTTACTCCTGAGATTGTATTGGTTACTTTGCTTTTGGGGTTGCTTCTTGGTGTTCATCTTCAACACTGCTTGCAAGCACTGATACGCATTCACCACATGCCCATAACTTGATGGTTCATCAGGTGCAACCTCTTCGTCATCATCAGTGTCTTCCGGCTAATCCTGCATACTATTTTTTGCATTGAGTGTATGACTACATACAGAGCTTGCGACTCGCTTCCAATCCGAACAAGAGTTCTTGGGGTGATGTTCTTTGTGGAATGAACATAACTTGGGATCTGCACACTGTTTGACCTGGAACACAGATTTCTGCACAATTTTTGGAGTGAACCGGTTGCTACCTAATGAGTTTCTTGCCTACCTCTGCTTGGGTGGATGGCTGCTTGCAGATGTGTCTATTTTTTGTTGTTTGAGATCGGACAATTCCATAGTCAATTTCTTGACGAGCCGAGTGAGGGTTTCAATATCAGTTGCTTCCTTGTCTCTACCCTTGTTCACCATCACTTGGGACTTCCTGCTCGCATCTTTGGAGTCCTTTGTTGGTTTGTCATCCATGATGACTCCAATTGCACGCAAGTCTTTTTCAACAGCAATAGCCTCTTCACAGCTTTTCAAGAGTGTTGGTTTCGCAGCTCATTTGACGAACTGCGTAATGCTAGTCAGCAGTGCGGACGTGTAGTAATCAACAGTGATGGAGTCATGAGGTTTAGTGTCCGCTGCAAACTTGTTCAATATGTGTGTAAACCTCTAATTGAAGTCTTTTACTTTTTCTTTTCCCTCCATCTTCAGGCTTCCCAATTATTTGAGTAGCATGGCTGGGGTCTTGTCATCAGCAAACTTTTCAAGGAACATGCATTTGAATGCACCCCATTTTTGTATAGAGTTCGGTGGAAGGCTATGATACCATGCAGCTGCATGACCATCCAAGGTACATGGAAACAATCTACATGTTATGTCGTCATACTGTACCTCAAGGGTCTGCAACTGCAGGTAGAAGTTGTCCAAGTGATCTTCTGCCTTCACCATGTTGTCAGGGTTAAACTTGATGTTCATTCTCTCCACTCACTTCGACATCTTGTGCAGAACAGGCGGGAGATCCAATGGTCCCTAAGTCATCCATTCCAGATTTGGTTTAGCCATCTCTTTTTCTTCTTCGTCCTCTTCCTCTCTTTCAGAATCTCATGGTTCCGACTCTGAGTCTGTCGGTTCATCTCTACCTCCGCCTCCTAAACTGCCTTCCCCTCTGCCTCCTGTATTGGAGTCTGATCCCAAGATCACAAGAGTGTCTTGTTTGCCTTACCAGAAGACCAAAGGTTCCTCTCTGTATTCAATAGCTTTTTCCAGACCTTCGAGTGTGGCAAGGACCACTTCTTCCACTAATGATACAACAACTCCTGTAGGAGTGGATTTTGGCTTCCTTGATGCATATGGAAGATGATGTATGCCTGGGATCAGTCTGACTACTTTCACGAACTCTAAATTGATGGGACAGACCTAGTGAAGGTGATGATACGAAATCTCGTGTGCAGTCCTGGGAGGTGAGGAGTAACAAACTACAAAGTCACACGTAGGTAAGAGGAAGTGTGAGTTACTGCTTTGACTAGATGGTTGATGAATGAGTGTGAGAGGATGTTCAACCATATACAATCGGCTTCCCTTGTTCTAGTGCCAGAAATGTTGATGGTGTTGGACCCACCAACATTTAGGGGATCACCCTAGTATGAATTCCCAACTAGACCTCACACCATTTGGTGCGGGATTCCCATCCGGTATGATGGCCCGGTTTCCATTATCTTAAATATTTGCGTCAAATCTTGCTTGTCAGCATAGGAGAGTGGTCTATTTTGTCTTCAAGAAGTGAGGTTCACATCCCTGGTGATTGTAAGTGTTACTTGTGTCAATGGTTCTTTCACTGTAGAGGGAGAGGGTGAGAGTGAGTCCCAAGTCTGTTGGGAGTAAGTACCAACTATGCTAGGAACACAAAACACAATAGAACGTGCATAGCTTCCGAAGGAACAATCCACACGGATGCGGCAGTCACACACATAAGAGAAGATAACACGTACAACACTCAGTGGATGAGTCTGCACGAGTGCAACGCTTGTTACAACAAGTTTTATGTGAAAGGTCTGTCTGATATCCGGGAAGGTAGTGACCACGGGTGAAACAACATTAACATCATATACAACACATTTTCATTAATAGATTATGTATTACAACAAGTGAAATAGTTCAAGTGTTCAAGATTAGTCTTACAACAGTTACAATACATGTGTAAAAATGTGTTGGCCTGTTAGTAGGCTTCTAAATTAAGCGAAAGTTCCAAGACACATCATTACACCATACATCACTAACCCCGTGGGCAGGGTGTTGGAGCCACTACTTACTCCTCAAAGAAAAGATTACAAATCTCTTGGCTATGTGGGAGGAGTTGAGGTGAAAAGTCCTCTTTCCATGTACAAATGAGGGTGTATTTATAGCCAAGGGTGAAACTGACCCTTGTGGCTGTTCGACTACCCTCATGACTGTTTGACTTCCAAGACTCTTCGAATTTACATGACTCTTTGTACAACAAGTGGGTTTCTTGGACTTCCATGTTACATTACATTGATAAACAGTATGGCCCACAGTGGAGATGTGGATGACATGACTCGACATGACAGTGCTAGTACATTCGTGTTGCTATTGGTGTGCATGTCGAGCTGCAATGTTGATGGGTGATGGATGTCCTCATGGTGTGTCACAACTTCACCTCGGTATGGCAAAGTGTGTAGAGTCTTCGATGGTCATTGGTTCGCTTGATGTTTCTTTTTCACGTTGCTCCTTGCTTGTGTGTTTGAAGGCTTGACAAGTTCTTCTATTCACAAAAGGTGCATGTTCGTTTGTTCGTTCGTCTGTGAGCACATCTTGCATGTTTGCTCATTCATCCATCCGCAAACACATCTTTTCATGATCATTTGTTTGCAAGCACATCTCTTTGCATGCATTGTTTGTTCGTCCATTGCTGAACTTGTCCTTTTGCATGTGCTCCTTTCGTTCATCCCATTTTTCATCGTGCTATGTTTGATTGTGTACCTGTTCCTGCAGTCACTCATGACACGATGACATCAAATCCAAAAACCTCCTAGTCTACCATGATACATGATCATTTTAGATGTAGATGACCAGGAGAGGTGACAAGGTTGCGAGGTGGGATGGAGGCTCCGGGCACTGCTGATGAAAATTGCGCAAGAGTCACTAGGTGATGAAGATGGGCAATCTGGATTGACAATGACTGTCTATGAGGCCTAGCTCAGCTGGAGGACAAAACTGCGCAGTTTTTTAGGGGAACAGTTCGAGCTGCAGGAAGGTTGGGTAGGCAAAATCTGCATAGTTTTTAGAGCGAGTGGGCAGTAGGGCTTGGCAACAAAAACTGCACAATCTTTTGGAGGAACAGGTTGGGATGCATGGAGGCTTAGCAGACAAAAACTATGCAATTTTTTGGAGGAACAGGCCAGGAGATTGGTAGCCAAAACTACACAATTTTTGGAGGGAACTGGCAGCTGGCCACTGGGTCACTTGTAGCAGAAACTACACAATTCCTAAGGGGAACTGGCAGTTTGTTGCTAGGATCTGTTGGCGAGAAAACTTGCGCTGATGCTGGGAGGCCAGCCTAATGATCACCTCTGCGCAATTTCTCGGCTGAGCGGACAGTTGGGCAGCAGAGGACTTGCTAATGAAAACTACGCAATTTTCTGGGTAAACAGTCGGTTGACTGTCGGGAGGGCTGGCTAGAAAAATTGCGCAATTTTCTAGGGGAGATAGGGACGGGCGCTGGGTGTCTGTCCAGCTTGTCTGCGCAATTTTCTCAGTAAGCAGAGCAGGCAATGCTTGCAGCCTCCGCGCAATTTTTTAAGGGAGTCAACCCCGGGGTGGCTGTCGGGTCAAACTCTCAAGTTGACCAGCATGGAGACTGATTGATTTGCTTGCAAGCAGCGTAGCTTGAAATGACTTTCTTGGTGCTTCTACCCTATTTTTGGTGACAGTCGATCGAGTTGATGGCGAGGTGATGGTTCGGCTGTTAGAGGGGAGTCCGGTCATCAGAACTTTAGCAAAATGACTAAGTGTGTGAATGAGTGAAAGATGCATATGTGATCTTGTGAACACACACCTGGATGACTCGATGACAAGATGACTCAAACCATCTAGACACACATGTTCAACATGACTGACCGACAGTATAAGCGACAAGTGCGACACTTGTGATTGATCGTTGGCCGATCATGACGATGTTTGTGCGACAGTGAATGTGACTCTGTGTTGAGTGCGACAGATGTTTTCATAGTAAACACAACAAGTACACACGAAGCGAAGACTTCGAGCATGACCATAACATCGTCGCAAGCATTACTTTGACATGAACATGCAAAACTTTGATGAAATGAACAAGCAAGGTTGATGTGAATACTCTCACGAACTCACAGAGTGAACCTGAGTGTGTGCAGACATCAAGTGAAACTCTCAAGGGAGGCTCTGAAATTGGGTGCAAGCCAAAATTTTGGAGGGTGGTTGTAGTCGCTACAACAGGTTCCTAGCATTTGACTCATCAACCATGGAAGTAACAAAAATGATTGTCTAGGTTCATCTGCCTAACCTCCTGCTTCCCTTTTGGCGCCATCAAGTTCTTGAAGACATCGAAAATGGACTAGGAGTATTTATTACAATATACAATGAGAAAAAAACAAAGGTGCTTTTCACATATGCTCACATTTGTGTGGAGATCGACCTCACAAGGGATTGTCATACCACATCCAACTAAAAAATGGACATTTCCAATGGAAACAGAGTCTAGATTATGAAAACGTTATGAAAACACGTCCTTTAGGTGTCATGTATGTAACCAAACAGGACAGTAACAAGATAGCTTCCCTCTGGCCAAAAAATCAACAAATAAAAGGAAAGGCCAGTGACCCAAAATAAAGAATTGGCAACCCTACGAGCCCCCACTTTCTGACACAAAAGAGGAGGTGGATCAAAAGGACCCCCCAAACAAAGAAAATGTGGAAATGATTGAAACAACAATGCAAGAGGAGCTCCCTCTGTAAACAACAATCCCAATCAGAACACAGAGATGGCAATCACACCACTTCCCACAGTACACGAAGTAGCAGTAATGAAGAATGAGATGATACCAGGAACAAAAGGATCTTATGTATCAGAGAGCTCTGAATTAGAAAAGAAGCTCACCCCTGTAGAAAATACAACAAATATGGAATTAACTATTATCCAACTTGCCACAAGAGTTTGGAAAGAAGTAAAAAGGAAGAGAGGAAGAAAGAAAAAGTGGATGTTTTCTACAACTATGTGAGCCATTAAGCATTCTAGCTAGCTTTTCTTTTTTTGGCTCAGTTATGAAAGATTTAAGCCACTATGTGATGGATCCAAGTGATCCTTTCTCTCTGAATACATGTCAATCATATATCAACAAAATGTAATTTTATTTCAATTAATAATAAAATTAGGTTTTTTATAAGGAAAAAATAAATTAATTTATGTAAAATTTGGTAAATGGTTATGAGCTTGAAAAATGTATGCAAATTATAATGTAGAATTTATTATTATTATAGTATAAAAAAATGAAATTGGAATATAAAAGTAAAATTTACACTTTAATAAGTGTTCCTTGACATTGAACTCTGAATAGATATACTAAATTTATATGTGTATTAAGTGATAGGATGAATGCCTTGAGTTCGTAAACACTTTGCAATGGAACGTTATATTTGTTATCACAAGAAAATTATATTCAAACATTATATTTATATGTATAATTTAGAAATTATAATTGTGAATTAGGTTATCTCATGTGGTTGGGTGAAATGGTAGTTATCTTCCCTACACAGGTTCAAATATATACTAGTGACATGATATGCTACAATGCCTTAACAAATATTATTGTAATAGCTTTGTACCTATAATATTGTTGTATGGGCTAAATCTTTAGTAGTGAAATGATATGCTACGATGTCGTCAAATATTGTAATATTGTTCTAATGGCTTTGTACCTATAATATTGTTGTATTGGTTTCAAGTCTTCTTAATTTTTAAGTGAGTACAAAAATGGTTTAAATAACTAAATCAATATCCTAATCTCTAAATGTTAATAAAATCCAAGTGAGCTAATTCTACAGACTTGCTTATGACTTTACTTTAAACCATACCAACTTACTTATGACTTTACGTAAAAAAAATAAAGTTAAAAATTATGATCAATCTAGAATTATAAATTCATGTTTTCATAATATAAATCAAACCCCTGACCAACTAAGCTAACCCTACAGATTTTACGTTATGAAATATTATCATAAAGCTATGTAATCATGATTTCCAATTAACTCAATAATTGATAAATTAATATGGATTTCATCCAGTTTTTTAATTATTTTATACAATTCTAAATTAAGTTAATTGGTTCATTGATATATTAATATACGTTCATCTAGTTTTTTAATTATTTTATACAATTTTAAATTACATAAATTAACCAATCAAGTCATTCCATATAAATAGTAATGTCTATAATGACGAATAGATATAAATATTCTTGAGTGGGTTTCGCACAACATATAATTAGATTGTATTCTAAGTGTAATCATAGAAATTGTATGATAAGTTTACTAGTAAGCTTCATGGTAATTATGATTAGATTTTGATAATAAACATGATCGTATAAAATTGTTATATAAATAGGGATGTTTAAAACATATACCATAATAATGTAGAAGTATCTACCATTTATTTAAGGATGTGGATTAACTCATAATTTTAGTTAGTGAAATTATGTTTATTTTGTTTATTTATTAGAGGATATCAAAAAAATTTGGTCATAGGCATTATTGATTTATCTTACATAATTTATAGTTTAAGGGTGTTACATGTGGTATTATAGCATAGTTTACGCACTCTTGACCCATCATAATTTCCACATTATTTACTTATTATATGATGGACTAATGTGAATTTGATTATTGTTGTAACAAGTAATATGGATGGAAGAAGAAGAGGAAGCGGTAGAGCTACGAGAGGAGGCAACATGACACCTCCACAACCTACACCCACATCCCCTCCTAGAGATGAAGAGCATGTGCCATAATAGGAACAAACTCCTATAGGAGAAGTGATAAACATGATGCAATATTTTTAGGGAATGTTAGATGCATTAATGAACCACTTGGAATGGGAATAGGGAGAATATCAACACATGTGAAAGGGTCCCAAAATCAACTAGCAACCATATGCATAGGGAATTAGAGAAGGTAATTTTTTGGGAATTTTGGGGTTTTACAAATGGTCAAGCAGTTGAAAAATGGCTATAAAATATGGCCATGTGCTTCATTTTGAGAGACTACAACTCAAACCTTAAGTGAGAAGTATGTGTTTTAGCTAGAGAGAAGTGCATTACTGAAGACACTTTTGTCATAGTTGGGCTTGGACATTTCAAAAGTGTCATGGGAAGTGTTTGAAGACAAGTTCCAAGAATATTATTTGTCTAGGGAATTTATATAAATACAGTGGAATGAGTTTAATGCAAGAAGATCTGTACTAGAGTATGAGACCATATTTATGAAGTTACTCATATATTCCCTACATCTAAACACAAAAAATTTGAGGGTAGAAAATTTTTGGTATGGTATAAACTACAACATGTGGGAAAATTTAACGATTCTAATGAATCACATTTTGCATGAGGTGGTTTAGAAAGCCATTATTGTTGAGGAGGATATATTTAATAGTGGTTAGAGAAAGCCAACAAGGCCTACATGTTCAAGAGCACCAAGAGCAAAAAATGCATTGACAGTCAATGGGACTAATGTTGGAAAATTGAGGCTTTGATACTAATCGTTGGAAGTGATGTACAATGTTGATAGGGGGAGGGAGTGAATCAGTATTGTGCACTATGATCAATTTTGCCAAATTTTGTCTTTCCTACAAACCTTGATTTATTAATTCATTAACAGCATAATACATTAGCAGATCTATGCATAACCATCAACCATAACCAGAAAATCAATACACATAAACATGAGATCATCATAAGCACAAATAACCATGGGTAGAAACACATCAACAATACAACATGCACTCGTAGAGACACCAGATGTAAGGTGGAAACCCAAAGGGAGAAAATCATCATCTAATGTTCTGTTAGAATCACAATTGTTGTTAGACCAAAACTCGTAGACATTAGTCTCCACTATAATTGCCAAAGTTAGGATCCATGAAGGCAGTTAGTCCATGTCACAAAAAAAAATAGAGCATTGAACCCAGTGTCCAACAATCTCCCCCCCAGCGCAAGCCAGGTGACTTTCGAACTCGATACTTGTTGCTTTGATACCACTTGTTGGAATCATGATTATCGTTAAAACAAAAATTTCAAGCATTAGTCTTCGCCACAATTGCCAGAGTTAGGATCCACACTAGGTGGTTAGTCCATGTCATTAAACACACAAGGAGCATTGAACCCAACGTCCAACAATTATTCTTTTCTCTTCTATTATTATAAAATTCTTCTTTTACATAGTCACTAGCCACCATCGATGTGCAAGCCACAACTTTCCAATCACACAAGCCGCTACTCGCTCCAGGCCACTACCTATATGAACTTTTCATGCCACTACCTATAGGAAGCCACCACTCCATCGAATTTGAAATCCACCACCTTCTAGAAGCCAACCACTCCGAATAAATCTCGTGTATCCACCACTAGACTATCCATCCACTACTAGATGGAAGCCACCACTCCCAAGTTCTCAGTACACTACCTAAAGGATTTCGCTACACCCTTAACACACAAGCCACCACTTGGTCATTGAAGGCCCCAACCTTCAAGCTCTCTTGTGGACCACGTTTCATAATGTTTCTTACTGGATCAACAATTTCTACATACAAACACTTGTGAGCCACATTTCTTCCATTTTCATACTAGACTCACAAATTATATCATCTATGCTCATACCATTGAATACAATCTGTATACAAACTTTGCAATACAAACAATCTCTGCAATATAGATTTATGCAACACAATCAGGTCACACAATCAATCTGCTCATCAAATCATGAATGCATGCCCTCTAATACAATCAACAACACACATATACTCTAGTAGCCATAAAAAATACAAAAATGATGCTACAACAATAAAATCTCCAGTAAAACCCCTCCAACACAAACATATCAGCAATCTAAATATCTCAACCGCAACAACTAAAACAATACTCTTATTTCCATATCAGCAACAACTGGCATCAATACAGTCTGAAACATAACAATCATTCTTCCCTCAAATCATCTCAATGGCACACTCAACGAACTAGCATATGATCTCTCATTATCTCAACGACAAACATAAATCAATCCAAAAATATCACTCATCCATAGATATACTGATTATGTAGCATATACTCTGACTCATATCACTGCAACAAATCATTACAATCCTCTCATATAGAAGCTACAACAATATATACTCTAGCAACCATAAAAAACACAAAAATGATGCTACAATAATAAACTCTCCAGTAAAACCCCTGCTACACAAACATATCAACAATCTGAATATCTCAACTACAGCAGCTACAACAATATTATGATCTCCATATCGGAAACAAATGGCATCAATATAATATGCAACACAAGCATGTTAGATATAAGATACACTACAACTTCATCAACCTCTAACATCTACCATGAATATGATCTTTGATCCTCACTTTATTTATGCATATATGTATCTTACTCTCTCATATTGTCTAACCCCTTATTGCACACTCCATAATTTTATCAATGAATAAAGATGTAATCAATACAAAGAACTAATCCTCATTATCTTTGACTTGATCACCTTCTATAATGTGGAGAAACTCAACTCAGCTCTAAACCATAAAAAAGCCTTGGGCAAATACCTTGGGAAATGCTCATGGGAAATTATGTGCGTGTATAAATCAAAATTTCCCCTGTAAAGCTATTTTCGTTGGGACAGTATAGCCATCTCAGATAATATTATCGCTTGGATGCTATAGGATTACAAGTGAAGATAGAAACATCTTTGCTCTGTGCATAACTGCTTCCCATAGAAGATGCCCTAACTCATGCAAAATCATCTCCTCTCTGCTCAGAACTTTTCGTTTTGTCTTCAATGCTTCTCCAACACTTGTAGAGCCTCTACAAACATTAGAAACACCTCAACAACATGTCATCAAGTCTTTGATCATCGTGACAAGACCTCCAAACTTGTTGACATCAATGCCAACAAAATTGACTCCACTATTGACCCCTTAGGTATATATCCTAGGTTTACATCAATGCCAACACCAAGAGGCCAACATGCCCAACAACTAGTATGGTTCATAGGGAGAAACATACAAGATCAATATTTTACAATAAAAGATAGTTAGAGGTCACCATACTAACCACTAGCGCAAAAATCTTGATTAGTACCACAGCAATCTTGTCCTATGCAGTACCTTTTTCTTGCATAACAATTTCACAAAACATCCTTCTATTGTCTAACACAATAATTTGGATCTTATCAGTAGAATTACAGACCTGCCATTAGTATCGCTAGTAATGGGACCCAATCTCCAAAGAGAGGATGGTGTATCTATGGAGGTCCACACTATGAGATATACTTTCCTCAATTCTAGAGGAGATCTAACTATCCCCCCCTGTGCGGGGTTCAGCGAAGCACCCCAAAATAAAAAAAATTGGGTGGTTTTTCCCATGGTTTTTCGCATGGTTTTACACATGATTTTTTTGTCCATGGTTTTGTAGATTCGGTCAAAGGAACTATGGTTATTTTCTAATCTAGGGTTAATGAATTGGAGGTTTATGAATTTTTCAGCATGTATATAATGTATTGTAATATTGAAAGGAATTTAATGAAAAATCAATATTGTTTTCCCGACTTTGGGTTCTAGGAGAAAAAACTCTATGTATATTTTATGATCTTGCAATTGTATATTATATTTTCATTTTTAAGAATTTGTTTACAAGTGTTTTCTGTACAGGGTTAAAACCTTCACAAATGTAGATCTAGGCAAAGCCCATAAGATTCATATAGTGTTGAAAAACTACCAAGTTGAGCAGCAATCTATTGTTCTTGAGAATTTAGGAGAAATTGATGATAAAATATTTGTAATTATAATAGATTCAGGTGTAATGGGTATTTTATTTTACATAGTGTGTTATCTAAAACTAAAAGAAAAGCAATAGAAAAGAATTACTTTATAAAAGTTTGTGCAAGTATTTATGGATGATATCTTAATTTATTCAAGAATTTTGGAAGAGCGTGACAAACATTTGAAACTCATTTTATAGTGTCTAAGAAAAAAAAATGATATGGTAAATCGTCCAAATGTTCATTTTATCAATACAAGATTCATTACTGCATAAGCTTATAGTCCAAATAATCAAATTCTCCAATCCAAGGTTGTGCTTACCCTTAACATGGTTAGGGTCTTCTTAGATTTACAGGTTGATAGAGTGGTAAATTGAAGCAATTCTCATCACAACAAAACAATGGTGATCACTGTAATGTACACACATGTAACATAACTAGTTATTTAATTGAATAATTTAATCCACATCTAGATGAATACAATCATCTGTGTTTAAGTATGCCTTCAATGTAAGGTTGTAATTTCCTTAAATATCTAACAAGCTAAAATAATACCAAGTTGATGGACTATATTGATTTCACAGTCCAAGAAATTTTTTTGGACTCACAGGTATAACTAAAGGGATGGTTAAAAACCATACCTATATTAATGGTTCCTAACATGGAGCAAGACTTCTTATTAAACACTAACACATCAAAAGAAGGATTAGGATGTGTACTAATGCAAGAGGGCAGAGTGATAACTTGTGTCTCGGAACATCCAACCACATGAAGAGAATTATGTGAAGCATGATTTGGAAATGGCAGTAATTGTACACATCTTAAGGATTTGGATACATTACTTTTGGGGGGGGAAATGAATTAAATGCCCATCATTTCATATCATTTTCATCCAAAACAACATAAATGTGAGACAAAGAATATGGTATGAATTAATTAGTGAGTAGAACTTTAACCTAAATTATAAAAAGGGTACTAAATAGATCAGTAGCAGAAGCATTGAGTTGAAGGCTACGCATATTTTCAGTTATCCTTTTAAAGAAGGATCTAAGAGAGAAGCTACTAGAATTGCAAATTGTTGATGAATAGTACAAAGAAGTAAGGAAGGAATTGGAAGAAAACAAAACGAAAATTATGAAATATGAATATTATGATTTGGATAGTGGTGGATTATTGTGATTCCATGGAATAATTTGCATGCCACCTAATGAGGAAGTACATCAATTAATTATAAGTGAAGCTCATAGAGTTGTACATGTGGCACATTTGGGTGTCAAAAAGATGAATGTAGATTTGAACCCATTGTTCCCTTGGAAAGGTATGAAGAAAGTCTCAATAAATTTTATTGCGAGGTACTTCCAATGCTAGCAAGGGAAGGAAAAGCATTGAGATCTCAAAGGATTATTGCAGCCTCACGTAATACTAAAATCAAAATGGGAAGCCATTTTCATGGATTTTATCATGTGATTTCCAATGATGGCAAAGAGACACAACTCTATATTCGAGGTTGTGGTCATTTTGACCAAAATTCCTCATTTCATACCAGTGAAGTTTATTTTTAAATCCCTTGGATATTCCACTCTATAGTTTGTCAAAAACAAATATGACAAAATTATGCTTAAAATCTGAAACCTATGAGGGTTTATTTATCCTTAGATTTATTGATCTATAAATTGTTCTTTATCGCATATGATTTGAAATTATAACTATGTAGGAAATAGAGAACAACTAACTAAAAGTCATAAACCACAAATTAACACAATATATGGGAAACCCATTTTGGAGAAAATCTTGCTGGAAGGTGAGGTTGCTTTGCTCTATTTATTTGAATGAAAAATGGATGTAAGTACAAAGAAGTGAGGCTTGTTTCCCATGGGCTACTACAGTGCACAAATCTAAAAAAAATTATCTCCTTATCCTCTCTTGGCTACTCTACTCATCTATGGAACAAAAGATACTTGAATAGAATGGAACCCCTTTCTCCTAGTAGCTTGGTCTACTAGTGGTGATGTTTAACTCTTTCAACTCTTAACTAGAGTTACAATATTTATCTTCTAGAGCCTTCTTCATCGAGATCCTGTGGCTAGCTCATTTCCATGAATAATGGGGGCCAATGTAGCACCCTCTCAAATCATGGTTATCAAAATAGGAAGATCAACTTCAGAATAGCACTATTCTTGTGCTATTGGAAATGTCTCTATGTGTAGAATAGCACAAAAGATAATTGCACTTAAGTGACAAAGTTTTACCACCGAAAAACATATGTGCTCCTAGAAAGTTAAAACTCCATTAAGAACTTTTTCCACTCTAAAAGCATAGAGATGGATGAAAATATAATGATCTAATGAGGATCAAGTAGGCAAGGTGGTTCATCATTGAGTCAATGACAATTAGGCAAATAAAGAAAAAATCAATTTCAAAAAACTCTACAAAGTGACAAAAAGAAACAATTTGCAAGTAAATCTAGTAAATTAGCGCTCCCTCTCTCTCTAATATATATATATATATATATATATATATATATATATGTATATAATGCAATTTTAAGGTCATAGTCAAGTCAAACATTAAATTGGTGTATGAGGCCATCTTGTTTGTGGGACAAGGGACCCACTTTCGCAAGACGATTTGACTGCTAAGTCTACAAAGACATACATACTCTACACCGTCTGGTTTGAACCTGTAACCTCTTGGAAGGAAACACATGCTCTTAACCATTAAGCCCACTCAAACTATATATATATATATATATATATATATATATAAAACAAGAATGAGAAAAAATCATTCATCCTTTCTAGTAATCATTTTATCAAAAATGACAACCAGCCAAACAATAAACAATACATTTATAAAATATTCAAAATATACGAAAAAAACAAGATACACAAGCAAAACAAGATAAGTGAAATCAATACCATCCATCACCTTGATATGATTTTAGCTCAAGGAAATTACTTCCTTACAGTGAAGGCATACTCAAACAAAGATGATTGTATTCATCTGTGGATTAAATTATTCAATTAAATAACTAGTTACGTTACATGTGTGTACATTACCGTGATCATCATTGTTTCGTTGTGATGAGAACCGCTTCAATTTACCACTCTATCGACCTGTAAATCTAAGAATACCGTAGTCATGTTAAGGGTAAGCACAACCTTGGGTTGGAGAATTTGATCGCCTGGTTGAAGAAAACAATTTGGAGTATAAGTTTATGTCTTTCTGCCATAAACAAAATGGGTTGAAAATTTGATCTCTAAACCAATAATCTGGAAGCCTAATATAATTAAACCTCATGCAATATTAACTGGAATGGACCATAATTTAAATTTGCGTTTTAACCTGAAAATTAAAAATGTAATATGTAACCTGGAAAAACTCATATGTTGACTAACAAGAAGTACAATTACGAGTTAAAGTTATTTATTTCTTTTCATTTCTTGGCATCTTTATTTTTGACACCATTGAAGCCATCGATATGATCTTTAGCAGACACAGTTAAGTAATCATGGAAATTAAGTTAAGTTTTATTTAATATCATCTATCAAGGTTAACCTAGCCACCACCATGCACATTGATGGTATATAATTTAAATTCCATTTTCATTGTGTTGAGAGGTGTAGTTTATAGAAATGTGATTTTTTTTTGTCTTTAAAAAATGGTGTGTTTCTCTTAAAATAATGCTTCTCTTGAAAAAAAAAATTAATAAAAAAAATGTGTTATATAATAATAATAATAATAAAATGATTATATATATATATATATATGTTTATTTAGTTTTAATTAAAAGTATAATTAATATTATAAATGTGGTAAAAATATTTTACTCATTCTCAATCATAAATAAATTATTTAGATGTTTATCTGACTTAATTTCATATCAACTTTCAAAAAAATTAAAAATATAAAAAATGTGTAAGATATTTAAACCTTATATTTTTCAAAAATATTTGAACAATTTAAATAAATTATTTTAATATGCTATATAATAAAATATTCAATATAGAAAGAAAGATTAATTGATATATATATATATATATATATATAAACTTTCAATTATTTTTTCTTTGTACATTTAATATTTTATTATATATAAGAATAATAAGAGAGGGATGTGTAATTTATTCAATTTTTAATATAAAATTAATATGTGACATTTAAAAATCATCTAAATAATAAAAAAATTAAATGTGAATCATCAATAAAATATTTTAATATGCAAGAATAAGTAATATTGATGTACAATTAAAAATATATTATTAACAAAAAAAATATTTTAATGTACACAATGTTGTCCATAAATAAAATGTCTCAATGCACATGTTATTAATGTGTATGTTTGTTAGATTCAGAGTTAAGATAGATTTAACTTGGTTTCATATCAAGTGTGTATAAAAAACAATTGAAAAACATATATTTTTATAGTTAAAATGTTTGGAGTAAACAAATTCATTGAGATCTATCAAAAAATGAAAAAAATACAATTTGGAACAAATCGTTTTAATCTCTATATAAATCCCAAAAACATGATGGTTAGGTCCTCACAATATCCTATAAATTAGATACACATAGAAACACTATCATTAAATAATATCATCAAATAATATCATCACATGCATGCTTGTCATTGTTTAAATTCTTTCTTTTAACCTTCAACCATAATAGACAAATAAAATATTATCCCATCATATTATGATGAAACTTGATAAAGTATATTGGCATACAAAACCTATCACGGTATACCTTCAACACATCAATATCAATTCAGTTTTGTGTTTGACAAATTTAGTGTCAATGCATAGATTTTGAGGAAGGGTTTTAGTAGCCAATACTAATAAAGATAGAATATTCACTAGTGCGAAATATCATGACACTGCCAAAGGTTACAACTTTTCCAAGAAAAAAGGAACATTCTCCCTTCAATTCCATCATTTTTTTTTCATATTTACTCATGAGATTAGTTATCAAACAGAAATGCATCAATCAATTTCATTCCTCCATGTAAATCTATTATTACCAATATCATAACTATACAAACATTATTATAACTATGCAGACATTAAAAATAAATTTCATTCTAGTCTTCCCCCTTTAAAGAATGTTTTGAATAAGTTATTTAATGAATTCAAAATCTCAAAATGATAAGTTAACTCATACTTTCTTTTTTTTTCTTTTCTTTTTTTTTTCCAACTAAATTGATATCACTTAATTGAACGACACACCCTCTACCATCAAAAAATAATATGTTTAAACCCTGTGATCAATTCTAATAAATTATGAAGCGCATTTTTTTTTTGGCATATGTTGATTCATATTGTTAATTAAATAGAATGCATGTTATAATTAGGTAAAATGTTGTCATTTTAAGGTTTATAAACTCAAAATAGGCTGTCGTATAAATTATCGAACTAATTCTAAATTCTTTATATTTCTTTTAAATTGATGTCGTCAGCAGTTTGGGGACTTAACTGTATTCTTAATATATGCCAAACCAATTCAAACGTGCATTAAGGAAGGACATTAAGACAATCCTATGATTTTCTACTTCAATATCAATTTAATCTTAGTTTTTAAAAAGTAGGTTCATAAGAAAGAGGAAGAATAATTTAGGAATCCCAAGGTAATAGAAGTACAAACTAAAGTACATAGATCAAATGTGAAAGAAAGAGTGGAGTCAGGGGTGTTAGGACACATGAATTAACAAACGACAAATATGGATAATGATTGCAATAAATAAGATATATGTTCCTAAGTGTATTGAATATTGTACCATTTTTCAAGGAGAACCTTGGGGGATTACTTCTTTTCTTCACAATATTTAAATGCATGCCAACTTCCCATCAACCACATCAGCCACTAGAAACTTTGAGGGAATTAATCAAAGTTGGACCTATGTTATGTGTTTTTCATTGATAATATTCCTTAGCAAATGGTTAACCAATTAAATTAACCTTTTGCATTGATAATATTCTTTAGCAAATGGTTAACCAATTAAAATAACTTTTGATATTTATCCATATTACACTATAATAAATAATTCAACTATAATCACATAATATATGTTATATGAACTCATTTCTAATGGACATGGTGAATGCAAGAGCCTTACATAGATTTTGATGAAAAATCTATGTATTAATAGATATAATAGATATATGTATTAATAGATATAATAGATATAAAAATATGTGGCAACATCTTGAATGATACAAGAATGTAGATTTGTTGTTTTGAATTCTTTTTACAAGTTTTTAAAAATTCAACCATACCCAACTTTTGAATTTTCATTTTCTTGTAAAAATTAATGATTCTGTATTTTCATGTTTCTAAGAAATTTGATAATATTTTATATTTTCAAATTAAATTAAAAAAAAAATAATAATAATGATGGTTTAGCATTTGCAAGTTTTTATTAAAAAACATTAATCTCATAGTATTTTTTTTACAATAAATAATTGCAATTTAAAATGTCATTTTCATGACAAGAATTAACCCAAACAAGACAAAACAAGCAAATGGAGAAAAAGACTTTATGTCATATTCTTCTGTTTCACATTACACTTATCTCACGCTATCAATAGATAATACATGAAACTAACCCCTTCTAGATATAGATCTCATTCACAACTCATAGATGTCTTATGCCCCTCAACGACAAGTATGGATAATTGTACCACTAACAATAACTTGTACCATCTTCAATATCAAATTGAACTGCGCTTTGATGAAGATATGCCTAAAAAATCACCAATATTTGGACATTGAACAATTCATCTTGAAGTGAATAACTGCCATGTCCAATCACTCTCATTCTATTTATTAGCATCCCCAATTTATTTGATTGATTCTATGATACCAATTTCTATATTGGAAATCCAAAATGTTAATTAAATTTTACGGTTGATAGGACTTTGAATCTTGAAGCCTGGCAATCATCATTGATATATGATATCCTCCTCCATAAGGGGCAAACCAAGAAGTTCATTGAAGGGATCAAATCTTGAGCATTGGATTTTTTTGTTCTTCAATAGTTCATAGTTAAAGGAATCCATGTTTTAGCTTTGGATTCTTCTATTCTTTAATAATATCAAGTGGTTTTTTTTACTACTAACCCATTTGAGTTGAACAATGTGGTGGTTTTTGGATGACCACTAGCAAATTTGGTTTGAGTAATGTGATGGTTTGGATTAACATAACTTTTTGAGTTGAAATGGTGGGTTTTGGTAGCCCATTAACCATATTTCATTGATAATATTGTTTTTTGGTGTACCGCTAACTATTTTCACTTGAACAATGTGGTGGTTTTGGATGACCACTAACCAATTTGATTTCAACAATGTGGTGGTTATGGTTTACCACTAACCATCTTCACTCACCCTGTTAAGGTGGAAAAGAGTTTCATCATCATACCCCCACCCACCCCAAAGGTGTAAGAAAATATTTGTTCATAAATGTGCTCTTCAACTTGAGGTGTGGAGTGTATCATCATTAATTCATGTGTTAGCTTCAAAGAACATATAGAATTGGGCCTAACGCATTCCCAAAATTACCTATATTAATTATTTTTTAAAAATTGATTTTATCATTTCTCCTCCTTTTTTTCATCTTTACCTTTGTTTTGACTAGACACTAAGACTTATGCAGCTTATTTATTTGTTGATTCCATCTATAAGAATCAATCCATCGATAATGAATATTTTTTCTTATCTTTCTTCTTCTTTTTGTAGTTCAAAGAGATGAATTGTTTTCCCATAATGAAGAGAAGCATGGATATCAAAACTCTAACTTTCCATTTGATCAACTCTATAAAAAGGTTGGCACTTATGTTTTTATTCAATTCATTTATCAATTGTATCATTGACTTTTGAAGTCTTCAAATTTTCATCAAGAAACCCTCAACAACTAAAACTTAATTGGTTTTAAGTAATCTAGAATATGAAATTTGTTGTCATTTCTATATCCAAGACCATGCCATTTTTTGTTAAATTGTATTTATTCCCATGGCCTTACAATGTTGTTCGAAATTTGTGTTAAACTCAATCATGTACAACTTCATCTCTATCTGCAATTGAAGTTGTTTTGTTGAATTTCACATGAGTGGATTATTAACTATAATCAACATCATTATTGAACATAGGGTTGTTCCAGACAAATACTAGTTCAAAGAACTACACTAATTCCCAATTTTTGAGATTCATTAGCTCATCATTCAAGAGTTGAGATTGATATCACAACAAATGAACCTTTGTTTGCATGACTCACAAACATGTAATAACATTTTTCAATGTTACATTGGTCAGTATGACTGAATTTCTCTTGCTTGTTTCCAACAAGGCTTCCAATAAAGAAATGAATTCCATGATCATAAACATCATTGTTCACATGGGCATATACTTGCTCGCTTAAACTCGCTCACTTGAACTTATTTATTTTATATCATGCATGCTCAATTTTTACTTACAACACATTGAGGGTGTTAGATAGCACCAAATATGCACCCTAATGTGTGGCTTTTACAATGATATGACTCACTTGACTTCCTTATTCAATTTCAAGTAGTTGTCTTTGGTTAAATGAATTAAAAGTTCGACCACTCAAATTGACTTAATGACTCAAATAATTCTTGATTTAGAGATGCTCTTACAAAAAAATTATTGCAAGATACAATTTGAATGATTTAATTATTGATTTAGAATCATTATTGAATGCTATCGTGATTGATAATTTGATATATTTGTAGCTACTTGATTTTATGTGATTTGCTTATATTAATTTGTGTTTGAATTTTTGTGTATTCTATGTGCATTTCCTTAAATGATAAATTATAATTGTGTTTATGTCAAAACTAGAAATGAAACAACATAAAACAACTACGAAATATTGTACAATCATGCATTGTTCAAGGTGTATGTAAGATCATCTTATTGAATTTCAAGCAGGATTGGGATAGGAAGCACAAAAAAATTCAATTCTACTATGATATTCTTTGTTGCAATGATAATCATGTTTACCAAATACAATTTGAATCCTTCAACATGTTGTTCTCAATACCTTGATAAGACTTAAACTATTTATATCACCACTTTTTGTTTGTACTAACTTGAAGCCAAGTATAAATCTAGTACATGTGATGACCAAAGTAGAAAAACCCTAATATGCAATTTTGACTCTTGTCACTCCAATAAGTGTATCTATTTTGGAATAGGGCTTCCAAAATTTAGATTTAATTATCAATAATTATTAGGTGGATTGTAAGGATTACATCCATGAAATATTATAGAATATTCTTATTAATATTCAAAAATCAAAGGTTGATATTTATTTCAATAGGAGTTATCTCATTTTTTCTCTTTTAATTAACTTGATTAATTAAAAAATATGGCATATGAACATGAATTATGGTTTTTTAAGGCAATGTGGTATTGGTATATGGTATTGTAACAAATCTTATTAATGGGTTAAGAATCTCCATGGTAAAGTAGGAATGAATCTCCATAGTTAAAATCTTATTATATATATATTTTTAAATGTGTGTATATATATATATGTGTGTGTGTGTGTGTGTGTAACTTATATATTAATTCTTTCAATAATTAATAACAATAATAATAATTTAAAACAACATTATAATTTAGTTAATTTGTTTATTTAAATAATGTAAAATATATCATTAATAAATGTTTTAATGTTCTACCTATATTTACCAACTATTTAATTTATATTATACCATAGTTGAAAATGTTCCACATTATTAAATAAAAAAATGTTATTGCCAAACCATGCAAAGCCACTTATATTATGGTTGGTTTAACTCCATAGATCTTATGATAATGAAAAATTCCATGAAGAACATTTGCATTATTTCTTTCTTATCATTAGGAAGCAATTTGATTGATGTAGAATTAATTGTGAAAAACATATGGTGTGCCACAGAACAACTTGTTACCTCTGTTATGGACTCTATCACGGCAAAACGTTTGTCCAAGAAAGAAAAATCAACAAGCTTTCTATTAAAAAAAACCTATTTACATAACTCTAATATTGAAAATATATCATCATGATCATGAATATAAAGATCCCATGAACAACATCACCCAATAAATGGATATGTCTCATATTGTTGTCAAAAAATAAAAATAAAAAGGCCATATAAACTATATACCACATCATAATAACAAAATCTTAATATATGTATCATCCTTCACTTCATCTATGACCAGCAAGTAAATAATTTCAACTATAAGGGATCATGGCTAAACTTTGAAGTGCACCCAAATAATAAGCTTTATAATAAATCTTACCCATCTGATTGTGATGGCCCAATTCAAAAGAGCATCTGCCACAACATTTTTCTCCTTGTATATGTGTGCAAAAGTAACCGCTTGAAACATTTTCTTCAGCTCCCTGATCCTGCACATCCAGTTGCATAATAATGGATGGGAAAAAGAAAAACAACCGTTAATCCAATCGATAGTGACTTTTGAGTCACCGAAACATACATTGTTTAAAGATGTAGTCATCTGGCACAAAAAAGTAAACCCAAAAGAGTTATAACTCCAGCCATGAAATTTGTCCTTATTCTGCAATTCCAATTGAAATGATAATTTAAATCTGAATATAACAAAATATGTACACTGCACATGCATTCATATTGATTCACGACCTCGTCAAAGAAACCTGCAGGATAGTTTTCTGGGAATTTTATAGTTCTGAAAATTCTGATAATTCTATTTTGGGTCACATGACCAAATTACCTTAAATAAGTACAAATCTTATTGCAATTTATTTCTAATTCAAAACATATATTTTCAAAGATAACTGTGTTTCTACAACGCCAAATACCATAGAAAACAAAAAAAGGAATTGTCTTGTACTCAATGAAATTCAACATCCACACCACAACAAAACTTTGTGATCATGGCCATGGTGATTTTCGTTTTCTAGCCTCAAGTCTTGTCAAAGCACAATATGTCGATGCCTTTGGCCACCAAAACATCAATATCTCCTCAATTGCGACAAAATATATACATTTTCTCTACAAATACCCAGTTGTTGCATTTGAGCAAAACTTCAAGAAGGTGGTATATATATATATATATATATATATATATATATATATACCTATATATATATATTGGCTTTAAAAGTTATTTGTTACATGAGAGCCAACATTAATCTATCTTGTCAATAAAGTTAGAAGAAAAGATAGCTAGGATAATAAGGCTATATATTTATGAGGTGTACATTAATTAGTTTAGTTACTTTGAATGAAATGGGGTTTAGTTTCCACTCTTTTGAGGGATTACCACTTCAAGGAATTAAACTATCCAAAAAATACACCCCGATGCACAAAATAGCATTCCAATAATGAATAGATCATTCTTCACTCCATTTCCACGTACCTTTTATGTATTCGCATGTACTTCACCATGGGTCGATTTCTTGAGATTCCTGCGGGAGTGACCGGGAAATCCATAACTAAAGCACAGTACATGATTGGAGAAGGAAAATTGGGTTATAACTCGACCAACTTATGCGACTAGGTGGGAAAATTTGATAAATGAAACAAGCATTAGAGGAATTTTGAGGTCTAAAATGAGCCTCCTATGAAAATGTACAACCAAAATAAGCTTTATAAGAACCAATAGGATTCAAGATGATGATGTCAACCATGGGGGATGATCACCATTTTTGGAGTAAAAATGTAAAAATAATAAAAAATAATAAAACTACTTTTTCAACTTGTATTTTCAACTGATCTCCCTAAATTTTTACTCAAATTTCAAGAGAGAGTACTCGTTGGATGCAAAATTTAATTCCTCATCCAAAGAGTACCCATGATGCATACTTTTGATGGACCTTAATACACGAAAAATGAGAAATACATGAAAAAACATGATTGCAATCACGTTTTTCATGTATTTCTCATTTTTCATGTAGCAGGGTCCATCGAAAGTATGCAAAATGGATACTCCTTAGATGAGAATCAAATTCTGCATCCAACGAGTGTTCCCGCTCGAAATTTGAGTAAACCCATAGGGAGATAAATTGAAAATACGAGTTGAAAAGTAGTTTTTTTATTTTTTCTCTCTAAAATTTGATGCTATAATCTAATTTTATTTTATTATTTCCAATATTATTTTATAATTTCCTTAGGAGGCCCATTTTAGACCTCAAAATTCCCCTAATGAGGATTTTTGTTATTAATAAATGTCTTCAAACAAGCCTATGGAAGAATCTGAAATTCCACTAAATGAAATAACAACTTAATCCATATTCAGATTTATTTTAAATGTTGGCTCTCCTATTATATTGGCTCTTTTGTTAAAACATAGCTTATCATAACTCGGGATAAAGTCCACATGAACACATGCTATATGATAATGTCCATTGGGAAACTAATGTAGATCAATGTCCAACATGCACTTTGATAAAAATAAATCTAAAATATTTAAAGATCAAAGAATAAAGTTTATAATTTTAATAGAGATATTAAAAAAAATCAATATTTTCTTTTAACTTAGTTTCACCAAAGCTTTGACATGCAGAAATATTTCCAATATATGTTTATAAAAAATGGCCATTTACATCAACACAAAATCCAGAGAAATGTGACTTTATTTTATTGAAATAATTTCCAAGATATATTAAAAAGGGTCATTTACATCAACACAAAATTTGCAATGTAGTTTCTTTGGTTAATTTTCGATCTTATTGTTTGAACAAATCTTTTCATCATCAACCAATAAGAGATCTTCTTTTATCCTTATATGTCACTTTTCATGAATCACTATCATGAATTTACTAAAACTTTATTTAAAAATATAGTTGTTTTGATATCCTATTAAGAATTAACATAAGCAAGACAAAACAAGTGGAAAAAATAGTTTTATTTCATATTCTTCTGCTTCACACTAAAGTATCTATCTCATGATATCAATTTATAATACATGAACTTGACAATTTCTATATTTAGATCTCATTGACAACACATTAATGGATCATGACAACGCCTCATCAAAACTCATAGTCTAATTAACATAAATTGTCGAAAAATGAGAATCGATTATTAAAAAATCAGAAAGGAAGAAATATTTTCTTATACTTGATAATTACTTGTGATGTTCTTGACTTCTTATTAAGTTTTATTTATATCTTCTTTCTTTAGTTCATCAAGCAATTACCAAAGCGAAAGAACATAAAACAATGGACACCAGAATTAGGCACTATGTTAGGGAAAAACCCCCCTCGAGGGGAAAAACCAGTCAAAATTATCTTCCTTTCAATAGTATTCTTTGAGACCCTTCACCCTAGATAAAGACCAAACCTTCTCTCCACACCAAGTCAGCCTCCCAGATCTTCGACCTCTTTTCCAACAACTTCAACTATGTAGTAGCTTCCGGCATCACGCAACTTCTGGCATCAGCGAAACTTGGAAGACTTCGATCTCCAAAATTAGGGCACAAAACATAGAGAGAGAGAGGCACCAGAATTTCGTTTTTCTTCTTCTCCTTAGAATCCACCTAACTCGGACTTCCTTTGGCTTCCTTAGACCCGCTTCGCACCTCTCTGACTCCTTAGAGATATTGAACTAGCTTGAGATGAGATGCTCCAAATGAATTTGACTTGCTTCTATTTATAGGCTTCATGGGAGGTCGAATTGATGTCATTAGGCCGACTTGATCTCTTCTAGGCCGACTTGGTGTGGAGGATACATAAATTACATTTGACTCAATACTAAACCTTTTTACATGATTCAAAAGCCCAAGAAGGGTCTCTTTAAAAGTACAATATCTCTATTGACTCAGAATAAATCCTAGAAGTCCTCAATGGAGACTTTGACCTAAAATATGATGACCTAAGCATGAAACCCGTGCTTTAATAAGTCATAATAATAATAATAATAATAATTCTTTTCTTTATTCTTTTGACAAATACATTACAAGATGACTCAAATACATTAAATGGAGACCGAACATTATAATTTAGTTAATTTGTTTATTTAAATAATGTAAAATATATCATTAATAAATGTTTTAATGTTCTACCTATATTTACCAACTATTTAATTTATAATATACCACATTTGAAAATGTTCCACACTATTAAATAAAAAAATGTTATTGCCAAACCGTGTAAAGCCACTTATTTTATGGTTGGTTTAACTCCATAAATCTTATGATAATGAAAAATTGCATGTTCGAATTATTTCTTGCTTATCATTAGGAAGCGATTTGATTGATGTAGAATTAATTGTGAAAAATATATGGTGTGCCACAAAACAACTTGTTACATCTGTTACGGACTCTATCATGGCAAAACTTTTTTTCAAGAAAGAAAAATCAACAAGTTTTCTATTAAAAAAAACATATTTACATAACTATGAAATTGCAAATATATCATCATGATCATGAATGTAAATATCACATGAACAACATCACCCAATAATGGATATGTCTCATATTGTGGTCCAAAAAAACATATAAACTATGTACTACATCATAATAACAAAATATTAATATAAGTATTATCTTTCACTTCATCTATGACCAACAAATAAATAGTTTCAACTATAAGGGATCATGCATAAACTTTGAAGTGCACCCAGATAATAAGTTTTATAATGAATCGTACCCTTCTAATAGTAATGACCCAATTCAAAAGAGCATTTGCCACAACGTTTTGCTCCTTGTATATATGTGCAAAAGTAACTGCTTGGAACATTTTATTCAGCTCCCTGATCCTGCACACCTAGTTCCATAATAATGGATGGGTGAAATCAAAACAATCGTTAATCCAATCATTAGTGACTTTTGAGCCACCAAAAACACACATTGTTTCAGGATGTAATCATATGGCACAAAAAATTAAACCCAAAAGAGTTATAACTTCAGCCATGGAATTTATCCTTGTTCCATAATTCCAATTGAATTGATAATTTAAATCTGAATATAACAAGATATGTATACCGCACCACATTCATATTGATTCACAGCTCCATCAAAAAAAACTGCAGGATATTTTTCCATGAATTTTATAGTTCTGAAAATTCCGATAATTCTGTTTTGGGTCACATAACCAAATTCCCTAAAATAAGAACAAATCTTATTGCAATTTCTTTCCAAGTCAAAAAAGATATTTTCAAAGATAATTGTGTTTCTACAACACCAGATACCGCAGAAGATTAAAAAATAAATAAAAAAAATTGTCTTGTACTCCATGAAATTCAACATGCACACGACGACAAAACTTTGTGAAGATGGCCATGGTGATTTTCGTCTGATAACCTCAAGTCTTGTCAGAGAACAATATGCCAACGCATTTCGCTACCAAAACATCAATATCTCCTCAATTGCGACAAAATATATACATTTTCTCTGCAAATATTCAGTTATATATATATATATATATATATATATAAATATATATAAATATTCAGTTATATATATATATATTCAGTTGTATATATATATATATATATATATGTGAAATTTAAGATCTGGCTAGTTATTCAGTTGTATATATATATAAATTAATTTAAGATCTGGCTAGTTATTTGTTACGTGAGAGCCAACATTACTCTGGAAGAAAGGATAGCTAGGATAATAAAGCTATATATTTATGAAGTGTAACTTGGAATGAAATGAGGTATAGTTAAAATGGATTACCACTTCAAGAAATTAAACTATTCAAAAAAGACATCCTAGTGCACAAAATAGCATTCCAATAATGAATATATCATTCTTCACTCCATTTCCACGTAACTTTTCTGTATTCGCATGTACTTTGCCATGGGTCGGTCGCTTGAGATTCCTGCGGGAATGACAGGGAAATCCATAACTAAAGCACAGTACATGACTGGAGAAGGAAAATTGGGTTATAACTCGACCAACTTATGCTACTAGGTGGGAAAATTCGATAAATGAAACAAGAGAGTTTTGTTATTAATAAATTTCTTCAAACAATGGCCTGCGGAAGAATCTCAAATTCCATTGAATGAAATAACAACTTAATCCATATTCAGATTATAACAACTTAATCCATATTCAGATTTTTTTAATGTGGACTCTCTTGTTATGTTGGCTCTCTTGTGAAAGCATAGCTTATCATAACTCTGGATAAAGTCCACTGAAAAGCATGCTGTATGATAATGTCCACTTGGAAACTAATGTAGAATAGAACAATGTCCAACATACACTTTGATAAAATAAATCTAAAATATTTAAAGATCAAAGAATGAAGTTTATAAATTTAATAAAGATATTAAAAAAAAAAATCAATATTTTCTTTTAACTCTCTTTCATCAACGGCTTGACAGGCAGAAATATTTTCCAATATATATTAAAAAAAAAAACCATTTACATCACAAAATCATATATTTTAAAAAAGGGCCATTTACATCAACACAAAATCATGAGAAATGTGAGTTTATTTCAATGAAATAATTCCCAAGATATATTAAAAAGGGTCATTTACATCCGCACAAAATTTGCAACTTAGTTTTTTTTGGTTAATTTCTGATTTTATTGTTTGAACATTTTCATCATCAACTCATAAGAGATCTTCTTTTATCATTATATTTTACTTTCATGAATCACACTCATGAATTTACAAAAACTTTATTTAAAAATAAATTTGCTTTGATACCATATTAAGAATTAACATGAGACAAAATAAATATTAAAAATTAACATAAGAAAGACAAAACAAGCGGTAAAAAGGGCTTTATTCCGTATTCTTTGCTTTACATTAAAGTATTTTTTCTAGGATATCTATTTATAATACATGAACTTGACCATTTTTATATTTATATCTCATTGACAACACATTAATGGACCATGGAAACGCCTCATCAAAAGTCATAGTCTAATTAGCATAAATTGTCAAAATTGTGATTGTGCACTCTAATTAACATAAATTATCAAAAATTGAGAATGAAGAGTTAGAAAATCAAAAAGGCAGAAAAAATTTCTTATACTTGATAATGACTTGTGATGTTCTTGATTTCTTATTAAGTTTTTTTTATATCTTCTTTCTTTAGTTCATCAATTAACTACCAAAGCGAAAGAACATAAAACAATTGACACCAGATATAGGCATTATGCCAAAGGCAAAACCCCCCTCGAGGGGAAAACCCAGTCAAAATTATTTTCCTTTCAATAGTATTCTTTGAAACTCTTCAGCCTAAACAAAGACCAAACCTTCCCTCCACACCAAGTCATCCTCTCAGATCTTTGACCTCTTTTCCAGTAACTTCGACTATGTAACAGCTTCTGGCATTAGCAAAAATTGGAAGACTTCAATCTCCCAAACTAGGGTACGAAACTGAGAGAGAGAGGCACCAAAATTTCATTTTTCTTCTTCTCCTTAGACTCCACTCAACTATCATTTCCTTTGGCTTCCATAGACCCACTTCACACTTCTCCGGCTTCCTTAGAGATATCGAACTAGCTTGAAATGAGATGCTCCAAATGAATTCGACTTGCTTCTATTTATAGGCTTCAAGGGAGGTTGAATTGATGTCCTTGGGCCGACTTGGTGTGGAGGATACATAAATTACATTTGACTCAATACTAAACCTTTTTACATGATTCAAAATCCCAATAAGGGTCTCTTTAAAAGTATAATGACTCTATAGACTCAGAATAAATCCTAGAAGTCCTCAATAGGCAATTTTGACCTAAAACATGATGACTCAAGCATGAAACCCATACTTTAATAAGTGGCATAATAATAATAATAATAATTTGTTTCTCTATTCTTTTGACAAGTACATTACAAGATGACTCAAATACATTAAATGAAGACCAAACATAGTTACATTTTTCAACACTCCCTCTTAACTAGGGAGGTATTCATAATATACAAATACAATGGAAGATCTCAAACTATATGAACAATGAAGAACTCTAGGCACCACAATGTCATGGACTAGATTCCTGACCAGGGAAATCTATCCATTGGTCTCTCATCAATTTAGGCACCGCAATGCCACAGACTAGATTCCTGACTAGGGTAATCTATCCATTGGTCTCTCAACAATTTAGGCATCGTAATGCCATGGACTAGATTCTTAACCAGGGAAATCTATCTATGTGGGAATAAGATGGATTCAAGCTTTCAACCTCTCTAGGTACCATCAGGGTTACTTGCTAACCATCAACCCAAAAATCCAAGTGCGTGTCAAACCTCAATGACCAACGCCACCTTTCCAACTTCGAGACCTAGACATCAACACAAAGTGTCATCCAGATGTTCTCTCAGGAAATGCTTCACTCACAAAGCCTCAACACCCCTTGATCCAGCAGATCAAGGACCACAAATCTTTCTCAATCAAACTGATTGGTAACCAACATGATATCAAAAACCTTCAAGAGATTTACCTATAAAAACACAATCACAATCAATAATATACTTTCACATGTACATAATCAAATACAAACCTTCGAGGTCTTTCAGACAACAGATGTTGCTTCTCAACACAGTAGGACTATCAACTGAATCTTTGACAAAAGATTCCTTAATCATACACTTTCCTTTCCTACTTCACATGCAACAACATATCCTTCATTCTCCAATCAAAATTATGCTATGCCCTCCCTCTCAACTAGGGAGATTTCCTTTATCCAGGCTCCCTCTTAATCTAGGGAGATCAACTTATTTACTTCGACATCGTAGAATATTTTGTGGCTTCCAACCATTTCATCAAAGTTATCATCATCCACATCATTCTTATCAACGAACATCTTCACCATATTGAAGATTGTGTACCTACACAACTAAGATAGCACGTACAACCAAATCTATAGAAGCATGAAGTTAGCCATATCTTACAGAAGCATTTCAACCTTATATATCAGCTATCAAAACAAACAAGAGAAACATACTCTTTTAACATCTTACTAGGGACTTAGTCATAAACCCTAGACTACTTCATAAAAACTTTTGGAATTCATATGTTAGACTTCCCACTAGGGTTTCATACAAATCCTAGATTTCATACATGGGAGTTAATCAATCAAAGCCATTAACAACTTAGTCATCAACAAGACTAGCTTCCACTAGGATTAGTTCCAAACCCTAAGATTCATGATCATCGATAAACAATTCAAACTCATATATCTAGGACTTCATCATCATGCATAGGTATTTCATATCATGTGTTAATCAAACCCAACTTCACAAATATCAATAAGAGTTAAACATACAATAAACTTGATTAGACTAGGGTTTGATCAGACAAACACACATTCCAAGGAAATCATTTCTAAGACATTATAAGGGTCTCGCTTGCACATTCCACCAAACCCTAATGAGTTAGGGTTTCAATATAAGAACATAGAAAACCCAAAATTACCAAAACTTCAAGGGTTCGGGATTTTAGACTTTATCATTCAACCCTAACAAGTTAGGTTTTCCTGACCATACCAAAAATCCCAAACATGACATCATCAATTAAAAACTTCAAATAGCATTTCTCAATAACCCTAATCAGTTTAGGGTTTCATACATTCACATTAGCATACCCCTAGGTTAGGTTTTTCCAGAGAAACTGTCTAGGGTTCTATAAAATCAGTTAAGAATATGAATAGGATAGATTTATAAAATCAACCAAAACCAGAATCATTATGATTCAATATAGCTAGACATAACAATGTTAGTAATAGATTGTAAAATGAATAAACATTTAATATAAATAAATCAATGTTTTGTAGTTTAAGGCATACCTTTGTTTCTTGATAAACCTTATCTTGGGTGGCTATCTTCAAATTCTTTGAGGATATAACAAATGTTTTCCTAATTAAGACAATAGAGGGAGAATGGTGATTAGTATTAATATAATCAAAACTTAAACATGAAACCAAAAACTAAAAGGAAATGAGATACTTATCTTTGGGAGATGTTGGGGGCTCCCTCCAAAGCTTGAGGGATACCTATAAACTTATCAAAACAAAAGAAAATGTATTTTCCAAAAATCATGTTAAAACCTATAAATTCTAAAACATAAAATAGGACATCTAAGACTAAAAGCAAAGGACTTAGTAGTGTAAGTCCCTTGTGTCAGATTCTTCGGGTTTAGCTTTCTTTGGATCCTATTATTCAGTAATGTTAGCATGACCTCTTTCTCTCTTCTTATTTCTTGGATTGTCGGGACAGTCACTCTTGTAGTGACCCTTTATATGGCATTGATAACATTCTACCTTGGACATGTCGACTTTCTTCCTTGGTCCTTTCGATTTCTTTCCTTTATGTTGAGCCATATAGGCATTTGAAACATCTTCAGAATTGGAAACTAATGATATCCTCGATTTTTCCTGACTGCAAGCAGTCCATAATTCTTCAAAAGTGGGAGCTTTCAACCAACTGTTAAGTCCTACAGCAAATGCACCCCAAGAAGGTGGCATACCTAATAGACTAGTGATCACAATTTATTTGTTTGGAATAATTTCATCAATGGCCAAAATATCATCCCTAATTCTTGCTATCTTCACAAAGAAGGAGACCATTGTGTATTGTTTAGTCATCTTTGTGGTCCTTAGCTCATTCTTCAAACTTGCTACTTGACCAATGTTCTTAATAGTGAATAACTTTGACAAGGCTTCATACATTTCTTGAGCATGATTGATGTTGGCTATGAATGGGACAAGGTTGTCCTTTATTCCTTCTACCATTAGAGTCATGGCCACCAATTCTAGTTCCCTGAACTTTACTTTGTCAGCATCACTGGAGTCTTCTGTAGGCTTCTTTACTTTTCCTTTGACCAAGTCTAGAACCTTGTTCTTTTCAAGGATGAGGTCAATCCTCTTTTTCCAAGACCTATAGTTAGAGGCTCCTTCAAGTTTGATTTCTCCCTTAATTGTATTAGACATTGTCTTTGAAGATGGTAGACTTCTTTCCTTGAATAACCCTTTTGAATGATTCCTTGATTAAGTGCTTGAGACTGCCTTTTTCTTCTTTCTTCACCAAAGCTCTGATACCATGTTAGAAAATCAAAAAGGCAGAAATATTTCTTATACTTGATAATTACTTGTGACATTCTTGACTTCTTATTAAGTTTTATTTATATCTTCTTTCTTTAGTTTATCAAGCAATTACCAAAGCGAAAGCACATAAAACAATGGACACCAGATATAGGCACTATGCTAGGGAAAAACCCCCCGCAAGGGGAAAACCCAGTCCAAATTCTCTTCCTTTCAATAATATTCTTTGAGATTCTTCACCCTAGACAAAAACCAAATCTTCCCTCCACACCAAGTCAACGTCCTAGATCTTCAACCTCTTTTCCAGCAATTTTGACCATGTAGCAGCTTCCGGCATCAGCGAAACTTGGAAGACTTTGATCTCCCAAACTAGGGCACGAAACAGAGAGAGAGAGAGAGAGGCACCAAATTTTCATTTTTCTTCTTCTCCTTAGACTCCACCAAAGCCGCACTTCCTTTGGCTTCCTTAGAACCACTTCGCACTTCTTTGGCTTCCTTAGAGATATTGAACTAGCTTGAGATGAGATGTTCCAAATGAATCCAACTTGCTTCTATTTATAGGCTTCAAGGGAGGTCGAATTGATGTCCTTAGGTCGACTTGATCTCTTCTAGGCCGACTTGGTGTGGAGGATACATAAATTACATTTGACTCAATACTAAACCTTTTTACATAATTCAAAAGTACAAGAAGGGTTTGTTTAAAAGTACAATAACTCTATTGACTCAGAATAAATCCTAGAAGTCCTCAATGGGGACTTTGACCTAAAAGATGATGACCCAAGCATGAAACCCATGCTTTAATAAGTCATAATAATAATAATAATAATAATTTTTTGTATTCTTTTGACAAGTACATTACAAGATGACTCAAATACATTAAATGAAGACTGAACCTAGTTACATTTTTCAACATCAAGATATTTATGGTTTTCAAAATATTATGAAAGAGTCAAATTTAAATCAATAATGAAATACAAGTTGTAATTCACTTTATTTGTTATTACCATGACATAAGGATCATCATGAGAAAACCCAAGGGATGATTTCTCACATTCTTGAATATCATCCCTAGTAAACTTTTCAATGTAGATTAATGCACATCACTAAGTGGAATTCAAACCAAGCACAACCAGTTGAGCTAAAGCAAAAAAATCTTGGCTTGATATCTTATCACTACAAGATATGGATGTATTAGTGTTTATCACCATTGTGAACATTCTAGAAAAATGTTATACTAATGGTAGATTTTTTTTAAAAGTAATGGTATATTAGAGATCTTAATGAGTAAAATAACTTGTATTTATTTACAATTTCTATAGCCAAGAAAGAAAGGGGAAAAAAAGAGACTGAAAGAGAGAAAAAGGGAGATGTTAAAGGGACTTATAAAGAAACCACTCTTTTTAAAAACATATTGGTATTTTTTATTTGTTTTCAAGCAAACTGGTAGCATTTTTATAAATCAAAACTGGAAATGGGTCAGGTCCCTTACATTCAAATTCTGATTTGTTTCTTCAATTTGCATAGATAAGTCCAGAGAGTATCTAATGTTACCCCTTTTATTTATAACTATATTTCTTACTACATTTATACTATAGACTCTCCAAAAGACACCACATAACTTAATAATACGAAAAAACATATAAACTGAGAGGTGACCGACTACCCGTTGCTTTCCATTGTTGCCATATTTTTATCCTCCTGGGCCGCTTCAGAATATTAGTCATCATCCATGTTCATCTCAGGTCCACAACGCTCATGTTCTGCCACCCCCTCATACATGGGAGTGGGCGTATCGCTCAACCCAAAGACCTCCTTAAGCACGCCGACAGTATTCGCTTCCACTTTGACCTCAACATTATCCACCTTGAATTTCATATTAATCATTCCAGTATTCAAATGCTCCATAGATTTATGGAGCAACTCCATAGTTTGTAATTGACCAAGCAATATATGACTCCATAAAAAGACTGTTTTCACAACCACAACCAAGTTTTTCCCAACCTTTCAGTTCTGTCTGTGACCATCCGCACTGCTCCAAGACTTTCTGTCAATTCTCTTCTGACCCTCCTACTCCGCATGGTGACTCGTCAGAAAAACACAAAATCAACATGATCAGATTTGTCCCTCCTTCTGACTCATCTGATGAAAGTTATAAGCATGTTTCATTTTTTAACCCTCAAGAAGAATTACTTGTACATAGTGTTTCTAGTTCTTCCTCCTCTTTTGGTCTTGGTTATACCAATGAGTCCTCTATTCCTGCATATAGAAGAAATCCAATTGATAAAATCCCAAAGCATGTAGAGATCCCTTCTGATGCAGAAATAGTAACATTCCTGAAGATTTTTAAAGGAATTGGTCCCTATGATGCAGAAGATCCTTGGAAAAAGAAAATGTTCAATTGGGATATGTTCACCCATGAAAAAGAACATTTGTATGTTCAAGAAGTAAGACTTCTTCCAAAAGAAGATCGCCCTGCCTTCAACAGACAAAATGTTGAAAAATGGAAAGAGTGGATGAAGGCAGAAAATCAATGGATATCATTCTATGAATGGTACTATCCTTCTGCAAATATAATTGAACAATCTTTGATGAAGCAATTCAAGAATCAAGCTAAACAAAAGAAAATCAAAGACCAGGAGAAATTTGTAGAAGAAAAATTACAAGAAAACCCAGTAGTGATCCCTCCACCTCTGAAGGCTCCAGTTTTCCACCAAAAGATTCAGAAAATGATAGCAAAACCTAATCTTCCGAGAGCTTTGATTAATGTCAGAACAGAAGGAGAGAACCTACTGAAGAAGATTTGTTCTCAATTAAATATAAACATGATGAGAACAGGAACTCTGAATAAACACAAGTGGGAACTCCTTGATGGTTCTATCTTGGACACAGACACTGAATTTCCCCCTTGGAAAAAAAAATTCATAAGAGGACAAGATAGAAAATTGTACAAATTACTTCCATCTCATTCTGATGATCCCTCTTTGGTAGCAAAAGATTCTATTGCTGCCACAAACTGGACCAATTTGGCCTTGTCCAGTCTTGAAAAATTTGTCAGATCTAGATTTGAACATCAAGAAACTACTAATTCAGAAATGAAACTAATGCTTGAAAGAATCTTGCAAAAACAAGATTACAATATAGTTTGTTTGAATAGCAGTGTGTCTACTTTAGCAGATAATGACAAGACTCTTGCTCAGAGCCTTGACAGATTGTCTCTAAATATAGAAAAGAAAATCCATGAAGCAGCCTCGGCTCATGGACGAGAAATTGTGAAAATCAGTACTTCTCTTGATATAGTCAAAAAACAAGTTTGGGAAGTATCTCAAGGAGTAGAATCTCTGAAAAAGAAGCCTCGAGTAGAAACCTACAAGTCCGAAACTTTATTCTCAGAACCCAAGACTTCTGTTCCATACACTATTACTCCATCTGTGGAAAGCCTTATCAAAGCTCCTAGCTCCATCACCTTTCCACCTCCAAACTCAACTCACCCATATTCTCTTTTTGCTAATCCCAGTTTTTTCATCCCTGTGTCTACTATTGAAGAAAAGGAAACTGGTAAAAGTACAAAAGATGAAAAATTTTCAAATTTTGTATTTGGAGACTCATCTACTGAAGAAGAAGAAATTAATACAAGTATTCATAAGATAGATGTTGAGCCTGAAATAGAAGAACTTGAAGCTTGTATAAATAATTTCTCTCCTGAAGATAAAGAGGAATTTGGTATTGAAAATGGTGAAGAAAATCATGTAAATGCTACATCTTCTAGATCCCGATGGGAAAGGACCTGGAATCCTTCTCCCGACAGAAGAGACCTTATGAAATCTAAATATCATAAGGATTGGTCTGCTAATGCTACATATTCATGGAATATAGACAACTGCACTGAAGCAAAAATCATGTCTATTCTACATTCCATGCTTGTCTGCTATAGGACTTACCTTGCAGATGACATAGGTCTTATTAATGCAACAAGAAGAATAATTGGAGGATTTTAAGGTACTTTAGATTCATGGCTAAAAGCTGAAACACTGAAGGAACCAAACCTTCTTCCTCACTGGGAAGCTGCAGTAGTACTAAATGAGGATGGTATTACCTATATGGATCCAGTCACAAGCCTGCTCGTCAATAATATGATAGGCAAACTCTTGTATAGTATTACAGTCAATTTCATTGGTTTCCCTCAGATCACCAATGACATTACCACTATTACTCTACTTGCCTGCATGAAGTTGCACAATATGCAACATTTTGAAGAATATTTCAATGAATTCCTTCACAGGTTACACACTTTGACTCTGGATTTAATTCTTTAGCCAAAATGGAAGGAATTTTTTTTTGCCTCACTTCCCCAATGGGTCTCTCTTCTATTGTTAATAAAGTCCTAGCGAAGGTTGGTGAGTACAAATTTGGCATCATTCGCCAAGCAGTCAAAGCCATTATATTCGAACTCTGTTCTCAAATGAAAATTGCACGAGCAGCCACAAATCCTAAAAAGCCACATGGATATCAACAGCTTTGTAAACAATGGCACCTTGGCAAGGCTGGTAATTTTGAGGGGCATAGGAGGAAGAAAAAGCACTTCAAAAAGAAGAATTCCCAGTCTTTCCAAGAAAAATCAAGAAGAAAACATTACAAAACAAAGCCTTACAAGCATACAAAAATGTTTTCTAAAGATAAAGAAATCATTTGCTACAATTGCAACCAGAAAGGTCATACAGCACCAAACTGTCCAGACAAGAAGAAAGATAAGTCAAAGAAGAAAGTGCAGTATAGAAATAAGAAAGGAAAAATTAATTTCTTTGATTTACCAAGTAGTTGTGATGAACTTATATCTTCTGATTCAGAATCAGAAAATGATTTAAATTTTGTGGACTCAGATGAAACATCTGAAGATGAATTTTGTAAAGATACTCATTGTACAGAATGTAGAGATTGTGATTGCAGTGACCCAGATGTTTGCAGATGTAATGCAGTCAGAATGATGAAATCTGACTATGATGAAACCAGCAAAAATATTTTTGCACAAATGATGGCTGCCAATGATCCACAGATAAAGAACATGTATAAAACATTGTTGACAGAACATTTGAGACAGGCACCCTCTGATTCAAAGAAAGCCTCCAATAAAGGATATGTGCCTCCTGCTTCTCTATTTTCAGTTGAAGCATTGACTCGACAATTCAGAAATGAAGACTTTGGTGAAGATTTGCTGCAGACATTGCCTGTAGTCCATCAGGCAATTAAAGACTTGAGAAAGACAATAAAGGAAAATCGGAGATTGTGCATAGAAAACCACAATGAGTTGAGCTTGAGGATGATGAATACACAAGCAGCCTCTGCTTCAACATCACAAGGCCCGATATCAGGAAAACAGAAAACTGCACATCTCATGCAAATCCTATAATATCAAAGACTGAGAGTTCAGATGAAGAAGAAGAGGAACTAGTAAGGACAGATTTTGGATGCAATAGCTTGAAGAGAGATGTTATGTATTGCATCAAAATGAAGGTAAGAGTTGGAAGCCAATATGAATATTGGAAAGTCCTTATGGATACTGGTTCAAGATTGAACATAGTAAGTGATACTGTTGTTAGCATGCATCTCAGGAGACCTACAGCTTGTCCCAAAGTAATTACAGCAAGTGGTGAAATTGCCACCAAATATGAAGTTGAGGTAGATGCATTTCTGACAGAAAAAATTGGTATACATCTGATATGCCCTGTTGTTCCTGGCATATCAGATGTATACAATTTTTTCTGTCAGAAATGCATCTACCTCCACTTCATATTTTGTGGCAATTTCACCACTTGTTGTAATTACTTTAGGACAAGTTGTAGGTCTCCTGAGATGCATGCTAACAACAGTATCACTTACTATGTTCAATCTAGAACCAATATCCATAAGGACTTTCCAGTATTCATACTGGCTTCCAACCATTACCTTCATTTTTATGCAATACATGACATCTCTCTTCAGGCTATTGCATCCAAAATGTATCCTTACTAGTTCCTCTTCTTCTTCATCTGAACTCTCAGTCTTTGATATTATAGGATTTGCATGAGATGTCCAGTTTTCTGTTTTTCCTGATATCGGGCCTTGTGATGTTGAAGCAGAAGCTGCTTGTGCATTCATCATTCTTAAGCTCAGCTCATTGTGTTTTTCTATGCACAATCTCCGATTTTCCTTTATTGTCTTTCTCAAGTCTTTAATTGCCTGATGGACAGCAGGCAATGTCTATGGCAAATCTTCACCAAAGTCTTCATTTCTGAATTGCCGAGTCAATGCTTCCACTGAGAATCGAGAAGGAGGAGGCACATATCCTTTATTGGAGGCTTTCTTTGAATCGGAGGGTGCCTGTCTCAAATGTTCTGTCAACAATGTTTTATACATGTTCTTTATTTGTGGATCATTGGCAGTCATCATCTGTACAAAAATATTTTTGCTGGTCTCATCATAGTCAGATTTCATAATTCTGACTGCATTACATCTGCAAATATAATATCTGGGTCACTGCAATTACAATCTCTGCATTCTATACAATGAGGATCATTACAAAATTCATCTTCAGATGTTTCATCTGAGTCCACAAAATTTAAATCGTTTTCTGATTCTGAACCAGAAGATATAAGTTCATCACAGCTACTTGGTAAATCAAAGAAATTAATTTTCCCTTTCTTATTTCTATACTGAAATTTTTTCTTTGACTTGTCTTTCTTTTTGTCTGGACAGTTTGGTGTTGTATGACCTTTCTGGTTACAATTGTAGCAAATGATTTCTTTATCTTTAGAAAACATTTTTGTATGCTTATAAGGCTTTGTTTTGTAATGTTTTCTTCTCGATTTTTCTTGGAAAGACTAGGAATTCTTCTTTTTGAAGTTCTTTTTCTTCCTCCTATGCCCCTTAGAATTACCAGCCTTGCCAAGGTGCCATTGTTTACAAAGTTGTTGATATCCATGTGGCTTTTTAGGATTTGTGGTTGCTCGTGCAATTTTCATTTGAGAACAGAGTTCTACAATAATGGCTTTGACTGCTTGGCGAATGATGCCAAATTTGTAGTCACCAACTTTCCCTGGGAGTTTATTGACAATAGAAGAAGATACCCATTGGGGAAGTGAGGCAACAAAAATTTCCTTCCATTTTGGCTCAAGAATTAAATCTGGAGTCAGAGTGTGTAACCTGTGAAGGAATTCATTGAAATATTCTTCAAAATGTTGCATATTGTGCAACTTCATGGCAAGCAGAGTAATAGTGGTAATGTCATTGGTGATCTGAGGGAAACCAATGAAATTGACTGTAATACTATACAAGAGTTTTCCTATCATGTTATTGACAGGCAGGCTTGTGACTGGATCCATATAAGTAGTACCATCCTCATTTAGTACTACTGCAGCTTCCCATTGAGAAAGAAGGTTTTGTTCCTTCAGTGTTTCATCTTTTAGCCATGAATCTAAAGTACCTTCAAATCCTCCAATTATTCTTCTTGTTGCATTAATAGGACCTATGTCATCTGCAAGGTAAGCCCTATAGCAGACAAGCATGGAATGTAGAACAGACATGATTTTTGCTTCAGTGTAGTTGTCTATATTCCATGAATATGTAGCATTAGCAGACCAATCCTTATGATATTCAGATTTCATAAGGTCTCTTCTGTCGAGCGCAGGATTCCAGGTCGTTTCCCATCGGGATCTAGAAGATGTAGCATTTACATGATTTTCTTCACCATTTTCAATACCAAATTCCTCTTTATCTTCAAGAGAGAAATTATTTATACAAGCTTCAAGTTCTTCTATTTCAGGCTCAACATCTATCTTATGAATACTTGTATTAATTTCCTCTTCTTCAGCAGATGAGTCTCCAAATACAAAATTTGAAAATTTTTCATCTTTTGTACTTTTACCAATTTCCTTTTTTTCAATAGTAGACACAGGGCTGAAAAAACTGGGATTAGCAAAAAGAGAATATGGGTGAGTTGAGTTTGGAGGTGGAAAGGTGATGGAGCTAGGGGCTTTGATAAGGCTTTCCACGGATGGAGCAATAGTGTATGGAACAGAAGTCTTGGGTTCTGAGAATAAAGTTGTGGACTTGTAGGTTTTTACCCAAGGCTTCTTTTTCAGAGATTCTACTCCTTGAGATACTTCTCAAACTTGTTTTTTGACTATATCAAGAGAAGTATTGATTTTCACAATTTCTCGTCCATGAGCCGTGGCTGCTTCATGGATTTTCTTCTCTGTATTCAGAGACAATCTATCAAGGCTCTATGCAAGAGTCTTGTCATTGTCTACTAAACTAGTCATACTGTTATTCAAACAAACTGTATTGTAATCTTGTTTTTGCAAGATTCTTTCAAGCATTAGTTTCATTTCTGAATTAGCAGTTTCTTGATGTTCAAATCTAGATCTGACAAATTTTCAAGACTAGACAAGGCCAAATTGGTCCAGTTTGTGGCAGAAATAGAATCTTTTGCTACCAAAGAGGGATCATCAGAATGAGATGGAAGTAATTTGTACAATTTTCCATCTTGTCCTCTTATGACAAAATTTTTCCAAGGGGGAAATTCAGTGTCTGTCTCCAAGATAGAACCATCAAGGAGTTCCCACTTGTGTTTATTCGGAGTTCCTGTTCTCATCATGTTTATATTTAATTGAGAACAAATCTTCTTCAGTAGGTTCTCTCCTTCTGTTCTGACATTAATCAAAGCTCTCGGAAGATTAGGTTTTGCTATCATTTTCTGAATCTTTTGGTGGAAAACTGGAGCCTTCAGAGGTGGAGGGATCACTACTGGGTTTTCTTGTAATTTTTCTTCTACAAATTTCTCCTGGTCTCTGATTTTCTTTTGTTTAGCTTGATTTTTGTATTGCTTCATCAAAGATTGTTCAATTATATTTGCAGAAGGATAGTACCATTCATAGAATGATTTTCTGCCTTCATCCACTCTTTCCATTTTTCAACATTTTGTCTGTTGAAGGCAGGGCAATCTTCTTTTGGAAGAAGTCTTACTTCTTGAACATACAAATTTTCTTTTTCATGAGTGAACATATCCCAATTGAACATTTTCTTTTTCCAAGGATCTTCTGCATCATAGGGACCAATTCCTTTAAAAATCTTCAGGAATGTTACTATTTCTACATCATAAGGGATCTCTACATGCTTTGGGATTTTATCTATTGGATTTCTTCTATATGCAGGAATAGAGGACTCATTGGTGTAACCAAGACCAAAAGAGGAGGAAGAACTAGAAACACTATGTACAAATAATTCTTCCTGAGGGTTAAAAAATGAAACATGCCTATAACTTTCATCAGATGAGTCAGAAGGAGGGACAAATTTGATCATGTTGATTCTGTGTTTTTCTAACGAGTCACCATGCGGAGTAGGAGGGTCAGAAGAGAATATACACAATGTCTTGGAGCAGTGCAGATGGTCACAGACAGAACTGAAAGGTTGGGAAAAACCTGGTTGTGGCTGTGAAAACAGTCTTTTTATGGAGTCATATACTGCTTGGTCAATTACTATCTGTGGAGGAGTAGAAGCTTGGACAGGATGTAATTGATTGATTGTGGTTGGGATAGTAGAGACAAAGGGTCCACCATGTTGTGCTATATTTACTCTGGTAAACCTGACAAGAAAACTATTGCTGCTGCCCAGTCAATTATCACAGAAATAAATGGCAAGGTGGTTCCTTGTCAATTCCTACCAGGTGGGTCAAAACCATCATCATTTGATCCTGAATCTCTTGTATAACTTTCTTCCTTGTTTTTTCAATCAAGACCTCCATATTTCCATTGCTCGAGTTTCCTTGTTCCTCTGAACCATCACCACTTTCGTTAATGATTGTTGAATCCATTTTATGGGCCATCCTTCCCTATATTAATCTACATCACCTAGTTCCTTAATATAATTCGTGGTCTCTTGTTTATCGAGACATATATCCTGTCGCAATTAATTCCCTTCCCCATCTACAACTTAGATAGAGCACGATCCTCCATCCTCACCATCGCCATATCGTTTTCAAAATGAAATGTTTGGAGGAATGTACTATGGTTATCTTCACCTACCTTCAAATTGAATAACGAGCAGGAGGGATTCCACCTGGATGTCTTCATGGATCGAAGGATCAATAGCCTACAACTGTTAATTAATTCACCGAGTTGTCAACTCCACCTCCCAAGGATTTCCTGCCCATCCCTGAGACATAACATGAGCATAATTGCTTGGTGTTCTTTAATTTTTCTCTTGTTCCAACTCTCTCCCAACAGTGAATTAATTAAGTGATCCATTAAGAGATGTGACATATGTGATTGGAGTGGTCAACGGTTAATACTCCTTGCTCTAAAGCAATGCCCTGATTGACTTGTAATTTGCCTCATGGTTATTCTCTCGTTTAACATGATAGAATTTTCATTCTTCTAAGTTGCGAAGAAGAGTCATAATATTGATAATCAAAGGTGAGGATTCAGAGTCTAGGAGATGCATGTTCCTAGATAGTGTTGAATACTTTTGAATGACAGCCATTGAGTCACCAGCAATAGTTAGTTTCCTAATTCCTTTGGAGGTAGCGATCTTCAGACCTTGCCATCGCGATAGAGCTTCAGCTTTATTGTTCATAGCTTTCCCCAATCCCTACGCGAACCTTGTTTCAATTATTTAAAGCACCTTGTTTCAATTGTTTCTTCAAGGTTATAAAGCACCCCTCCCACTCATTTCTCCCAAAAACATATTGGTATTTTTATTTTAATTATCAACATCTTTTTAATAATGATGATTTTTTGAAATTTTGTTAATTAAAATTATTTACTTTTACCATTTTAAAATTATATGTATGTATGTATGTATTTTGTTCAAGAGAATTTATAAATTTCTTAACTGTGAACTCCAAGTGGAATCAGGGGAATTGTTCTTATAATTGTAAATCTAACACAAGAAGAGAGGATGGATCATGCTTGGAGAATTAGGATTCCGACTACCAATGGTTTTTTGTCCAGCGTCGCCGGCAGTCTGTTGTTCAAGATTCGCAATGATGGATCGCTATCGAATGGAGGTGTGGAGTTTATCCTCCTTCAAGGTAATGAGCGACAACCGAATATGGTGAGTTTGGATGCAGATTTGTCATTTTCCTGTTGATCTATCATGGCTTCCATGTTTATGCGATGGCTTAAATCTGAGGTTTCTTTGGGTATGCAATAGGGATCCACTGTTAAGGATCTACAACCATGGGAGTTTCCCCAAGGCTGTCATGGCAGCAACAACCTACCAAGATAGGGGAAGTTGTGGTGGGTATGCCCATCAGGGTTATTATATGACTCCTCTTCGTACTTGTTTTATGCTTTAGATTTAGGATTATATTGCATCTTTTCCCTGCCAACAGTACAAGATGCAAAGGAGTAGTACATCATTGTCAGGACTAACTCGCTTTTATAAGGATAACTCCCTTTTTTACACAGATCTAAGGGGTACAGAAGAAAAGAAGATCTGGAACAGGAGGACTTCTAGATCTTCATCAAGAATATAGACAAAAATTCTTCCCTATTTTGGATAACGAACTTGGACCCTGTGCAAAAGTTGAAGAAGTGCATAGAGAATAGACTAGGCATTCATGTGAACTTACAGTGCCTCCCTTTTGAAGGAAATGTGCTTCATGATTTCTCCCAGATTAAGGATTACCACATCTCCAAAAATTTAACTATAATTATGAATATGAGGATGCGTCGATGTGCCTTGGGATCCAGAAACCTGATGGGATTTGTCTCTTATAAGGATGTGGTGCAAGGGAAGGGCTCCAAAATAGTGGATCTGCCCCAATTCAACTCATGTCTTTACATTCTAGAAAAAATGAAGCAAGTGCCCATCATGGAGGTTAATTTAACAAAGGTAAAGGGTTGTGATCTGCAAGTTCAACAATTTCTAGCCTAAATTTGATGTCTTATACCAATGGATCTTCACAACATGGACCTCCAATTGTGATATCTACTAATGCTCCAAGGGTTTCTTTATTGTTCAATTTGATACTTGGGAAGATATGGAGAAAATATTGAATGAGGGAACATGGTTTAGGGGGGGAGATTTGGGCTCTTCATCATCGTCTGGTTCCCAAACTTTGATGCCACAACTATGGTGGTTTCAAAAATGAGAATATGGGTGAGACTACCAAATGTCCCCCTTCCCTGATGGCGCCACAAGGTTCTAGAGGAAATCGGAAACACTGGGAACATTTAAAAAGATGGACCTGAAAGAACAGAGAATGGTCTATTAACCTTTGCCAAAATATGTGTAGAAATAAACCATAGCAAAGGTGTCCCAGACTATGTTCAGCTAAAACACAAAAATGTACATTGGACCTAGTTGTTAGATTAGGAATATACGGTATTTAGATTATGTCTATGTTACTAAACAGAACATCTGCAGAGCACATGCATACCAAAAATGAAAATGGATGGCAAGTTCTCATCCCTACCTCTCAGAAGAAGAAGAGGAAGAAACCATGGAAAACCCTACTAATCAAGTAGAAAGGAGTTTTATGGATCATAACGGCAATGCAAACCATATACAAAAGGATATCAAAGTAGAAGAGATCCAAGCACTAGAAAAGGAGAAAAAGGAGGCATGCAACGAAAATGGGACAGGGGGCAATAAGAGAGCTCATGTTTCTGAGAACTTGGCCCAGACAAAGAAACCTCACCACAAACATGAAGAAATGAATTGGCAATGGTCCCATCTAATCTCCATTCAGGGATTGGCAGAAGGTGCAGGAAAAAAATTAAAAAAGGAGAAGTTAAGTGATCATTATCACACTTAAATTCGATATATTTTATGTAATTTTTACAGTTTTCTAGGGTATATTTTAACGATTTATTATTTTTCCTATATATAGTAATGTAGGCAATTATTCTTGTTTGAATACTCATATGTATAATATGTAAGCAAATATTCAATAAAAAAATGTAATTTACTATTAAAATTGGTAAAGTTTTAGTGAATATCATCCATTTAATCATATATGTAAAAAAAGGTACATTTTTAACAAAATTGGCGAATATTGTTTTTTAGAAAATGTCTCAAAAATAGCCTTGATCAGATATTGATCAAGGACCTTAACCGCGTTAAGAATAAGGTTGCAAATAATGTACATGCGGTTAATATTGGCTTTTAACGTGAATTAGCATTAAAAGGTTAATATTGGCTTTTAACGTGAATTAACATTAAAAGGTTAATATTGGCTTTAAGCGCTAAAACCTTTATTAAGCGCCTTCTTCTTAAAATATGAATTAAGCACGTGGGTGGTCTTGGAAAGACAGTAAACGGTTTCTCGCGCGAGCGAAAGGCTAGAAGCGGTATTCTACCAAAAGCACATGATTAGCCTCAACAGGCAACATGTAGCAGGGAAAAACTGCTTTTCTCGCATGCCCTCGATTTGATATTAGTCATGCAGAAATATGCGCGAGATTTCACAATGTCCGTTGGATCGAGCTGGGTCACATCAACAATGGAGATCGTCCATGCTAGTTGGCCAGCGGACGACGCAACAGTCATTGGATGGACGGGATAGATCAACAGTTGGGAGTTAACCCGATCGCAGACTCTATGGAGGATTATCCCTAACCGTTGGGATTATACCGCACATATGTGCGCCCAACAATTACGGTAATGCTAATGGCTACCTCCGACGGTCAGCCTGGCAGAGTGGCTAAAGTTTAGCGGATATGCTAAGTTTAGCTGGAGATAAGTGCAATCGCCAAAATTGATGGAGTATCCCTAGAGGATAAAGCATAAATACACTCCAGAGCAGTTTTAAAACAGAGAAAAGGCAGAAAATAGAGAAGAGATAGAGAAGCTTAGAAGACTAGCGAGAGTGAAACAAGAGGCTTGCTAGGCTAATTAGAGCCTTCTGAAGCTGATGGGATAGTCCAGAGAAGCTGAGGAAGTCATCTTCATGGAGAATTTCATTCAAGAAGATTGATTTGGAGCTCAGAAGCCACCAGAGGTTGGAGGCAGTTGTAGGAGCTACCAGTACTCATTCTCAGTGATCCAATAGTCAATTCTAACTGTAAAGGACCTTCTGAATCCATTGTAGGGATTTGCATAAGCATTTGGGGACTTCTAAGGGCCAAGAAGCTACAGGGAAGTTTCAGGCAGCAAATGATCAAATGATCAATCTGTTGTAGGTGTCTGATATGTACTGGAGACAGAAGAAGAAGTTTCAGAGATAGTTGAAGAATTCTGAGGGAGTTAGTGCCATCAAGAAGCTCAAGATAGCTCAGAGCACTAATTGAATAAATCAAGTCCAAGGAAGCTTAGATCTGTTTGCAGAGTGAGAACATCCAGGGATATAGATGGTATTCTAAGCCCATTGGTTCAATTCAGTAACCTTTGGATTTAAGTGTGGAACTTGTAAAAGAAGCTTTACCATAATCCTAAAGAGCCAAGTCAAGTTGACAAGAGCTCAAGGAGATATAGCCCATGATATTAGGGTGAACTCCTAGATTAAATTTGTTGTTGTGTGTGTTGCTTATTTTCTGCATTATATTACTATTATATGTGTTTTATATCAGCAGAAACACTTAAAGCACTAAAACAGTTAAAAACAAACCAAAACATACACCTGTTTTAAGTACTTATTTCTGCAATTGTCAACATAAGCTAAATCATATATTTGTTAAGCTTTGGAGTGGGAGGTTCTTGCAAGTATAACAAAATGTTAAAACCTCATTTCAGATCAAGCCCATTTGAGAAATTGTGCCCCTAAAATTTTCCCAACGGTTTTCTTTTTTTATTGCTCATAAGTCGAAAGGTTTATCTTACTAAATGCTTTTAGCATCTACAGAATGTAATTTATGATGAAGTATGACATCAAATTTATTTATCAAGTCCTCTTGTTTGTGAGATAAAGGATCCACCACCGCTCTTGTTTGTGAGATGGAAGATCCACCTCCACGCAGTAGCTTGACTATTAAAGTCTACAAAGTTATACATACTTTATCTCACCTTGGATTTGAGCCTATAACGTCTTAAGAAGAAACACATGTTCTTACAAATTGATTGTATACTAAAAACAAATATCATCAATTTTTTGAAAAATATGGACATCCAGCTTCCTAACCAACCTTAAAAGAAAAAAACCAAACTTTAAAAAACTCCTCAACCAAAACGACTACCTATCTACTTTTTATGCAAAACAATTCAAAAGTTAAAAAAAAAATAAAAATATTTATATATAAAACCATTCAAAAGAATAAATCTCAATAAAGTGAAAGAACCACATCCCTATATTTAAATTAACCAGAATAACAAACTTACCTATCTTTTTTGGAAAAAAATCTAAATAGTTAGGAGAAGCCTTGTTTAGGGAATAAATATAAATATTTATTTTAAAACAAAGCTAACACGTCAGCCCGGTTTTCCAAAATATTTTCTTTTCAAGTTATGTCGTAATTTCATATATATATATATATATATATATATAATTTCTCTCGCAAGGGGGCACATGGATACAAAGAGGCGTTACAGGAAAAAGCAATCATAAGTGAGGGAGAAAAACCCATTATAAATAAATAATAAATATTTGCAGTTGACGACGTGTGCACATGTTGAAGCAGCTCGAACTAGAACCAACCAGTCAGTCTGGTTTACGGATAGGGCAGAGTGATTTAATTATATGTATCGCTCTGCAACTTATCATACCTACCTATTTTTTTGTAAATGATAGTTGGCACAACAACCACTCCTAATTTAATAGCCAAATTAGTGTTTTGGCAGAAAACTCACGTAAAATGTCGCTAGGAATATGTGAGATGAGACTTAAAATGGTTCCCATATCGTCGACGTCCCCAGGAATATGTGAGATGAGTTTTAGAATAGTGCCCATATTGTCGACGTGACCAGACTTTCTGAATACATCTTTTAAATGATGAGGATCATAGTTATCTGTGTTATTTTTAACTGTGTCAAAAGTTTGATTAAGAAATAAATGTTATGAAATGAAATGATATTTTAAGGTTTTTAACGAGATTAAAAATAGTTTATGAGATCATTAGTTTCGTGTTTTTCTTTTTTTATAGTTCAATCTTTTTGCGATTCAAAATGATGATGAGTTGGCCCAACCTTCCAGCGATCCCCTCACCAAGGAACTGATGCTAATATGTTCTCATAACTTTCTCTGATGTCTTTGAATGCATCACATTCCAAAATGAAATGTTTTTCCGATTCCATAGCGCCAGACGTGCAAAATGTACACACTCCTTCTTCCCAAACTTCTTTAGACCTTTTCCAACATTCTATTTCACACCAAAGTTGATGTGAGTAGGTCCTTAATTGAGCAATAAGAACCTTTGCCCTCAACAAAATGCTAGCTCCAATGAACTCTTTTTGTTGTAGATCACAAGTAGGGTTGAATTCCTCAATGTAATATTTCCTCTTTCTACCCAACTCTTTTTCCCATACCTTTTTACGAAACTTCTCCATAACAAAATCCTTTAGCTCTTTGCTATTTGTGGGACATGCATTGAGGTAGATATTACATCTTTGCATCCATGTGTAGTTTTGTTTCATCTATGTTTTCTTTCTTTCACACATGCCTTCATTGAAGATAACATTAGGCCATCTACCTACTCTGATTTGCTCAATTCTTTTTAGATATCTTATGAGCTACACCATAGCAATTGCTTCAATGGGAGTTGCTCCTTTTTCACTCAACATTATCTCATAAGGTACTGAACTTTTTATTTTGAACTTGCTCATGATCAAGCGTTTTTGGATTTTCTCAATTTGTTTGCCCACAATTCACACCCATATAGTATCACTGGACAAACTAGGAGTCCAAAAATCACTTTAATCGTTTTCCAATCCCATACTTTGCCTCTCTACATCTGTTTTGAAGAGCATATAATGCTTTCCACCCTCCTAAAATTCTCTTCTTTCTGCAGTCCACCCAATTGAGTTTGTTGTTGAAATCAATCCCAAGGTACTTGTACTCATTTACTTTTTCAAGAATGTTGTCTTCAAAGAAAAAAGTATGTTGGCTGCTTATATTTTTATAGATTTGTTTATATTTTTATATTAAATTTGAAAAAAAGGATAAAATTTTTCAATTAACAGAATTTTATATGAAGTTTTACCCAAACGAATGTTTATTTTATGAAAGAGTTTAATAATGAAACTGAATTATTATGTGTCTTGGAACCCATTAAGAAATTTATGGAACTTAGAGTAAGCTCATTATTCTTGGTGATGAGATTTTAAAGGATTATAATTGACCGCAATCTAAGTATTTACGTTTTGAGTTCTAAAGAAATTTTAGGAATCTGGCCACCTATTAACAAATCCATGGAAGTTAGAGTAAGATTCTTATTCATGGATGTGACAACCTTACGCATGTAGCATGTTGTTGTGAATCAATATGTATTGAAACAACTACATTGGTTAGCTTTGTGGAGCAATGTGTGGTGAATAAATGTTGAGCCTTTTGTGTTGCAGGCCATGTGGTGTGTCTTCATTAGAATTATGTCCCATGTGGAGTATGTCCACATTACAATTATGTGTGAGGTGGAGTTTTTCTGCATTACGATTGGCCTAGAAATTGTCTCTCTTATTTAAAAATGTATTGATAATGTTAAACATGTAATTTGATTATTCATTGGGTTGGACACTAGGAGACATTATTGATACAACATGCAATCAAAATAAATTAAACAATGAATAATATTAATATAAGAAGAAAAACATTTGCCTTTACACACTTTAGGAACTTCAAGAAGGTAAGTTTTTTTTTTTATATATGTGATGTATTAAATATTTGCTTTAAGTTTGTTATAAAATTATTTATAACAAATTTTTTAACGATGAAGGATATTATTTCTATTATTTTAATAAAATAAAATTTATTTATTTTAATAAAACAAATTGATAAATTTTGTTTTATTAAAATTAAAATAATATTAAGAAATTAATTATTTTATTTTAATATTTTTAAAAATCAAATTAGTATATGAAATTTTTTTATTTATAGAAAAAAAACATCTCTCATAAAGTAATTTAGTTAATTAATGAAATTTATAAAAGTATTTATAATTATTTTAAATTATATATAGGAAATATAAAAGTTAATACATTCAAATTAAAACTTTAATAAAATTATAATAATAATAAATCAAATAAATAAATTTAAAATAGGTTAAATTAAATATGAATATATTATTAAAAAACTTTTTATGATTTGTTTAGCTTGTATTTCCTTTATTTATTTATGAAATTCATAATTTCAAGTATTTATTTGAAAAATCAAAATAATATATATTACCAATTATATGGCAAATGATTGGTTTTAGTATTATATTATTTTTATTTAATTAAAAAACAATAAACCAATCATTAAAACATTACATGGTATTTAATGTTTACCATATGTACACATCTAAAACTATAACTCAAAATTTATTTTGAAACATTATTTTGTGTTGGATAAAGAAGTGGACAACACATTTTTTATTTTATTTTTAATTTATTAAAAATATTATTTTCACACAAACCTATGTCATTCTTGCACAATAAACAAAAAAACATGTGGCAATATGCAAAAAAACAAGAGCGAAATTGCCACCACGTGGCTCTTGTTACAATATTATTGAATAAAATTTCATTTTTAAAGTAGTGTTTTCTAAATTTATGAGATGTAGAATAGTCAGTGATATGGAATTTTGTTAAGGCACTCATTTTGTAAAAGTCGTCAGTTTGAAACTCCATGGATATGAAAAAAATCAAACCCTGTTAAAGGTTGGTATGGCACAGGCCAAGTATGTGTGTGTGTTTTGTCTATTGAGACCACAACTTTGCTCAGAAAGTTATTTTTCACCGAAATCCAATGTTTTTTTATTTCAAAAAATATGACCATAGGAGAGTTTGAATAGTTTTTTTTGATGGTGGAAATAGATTCAACACCATTGAAAACCCCTGAGGTACTCAAAATCATGAAGCTTGACATTTGTAACCAGATTTCCCAAAATTTCTGATGGATATTAAAATCTTGCCGAAATTGCCACTATTTTCTAAGATATATATATATATATATATATATATATATATATTCAATTGGGTTTATCCTAGGTGATTAGAAGGAAGGAATGAAATCCTCCCCACCCAGGTTCAATTCCCACAAGTGACACGATGGATGTTGACAATATTGAAAGTATATGTATATTCCTCGTATGGAATATACAACTTTGTACCTATAAAAATATAAATTAAGAAAATAAAAATAAAAAACATTAGATGAAGAACAATCGACAACAAGGTGTTCTACTAAAGCACTCCTTATGTGAAGTTCATTGGTTCCAAACCCCATGAGCACAAAAAATCTAGTCATGTTAAGAGTTGGTGTGGCTCAGATCAGGGGTGATTCTTGAGTCATTTTAATGACTTAGATGTCGTTGGATCATGGTTTGTAACCCAAAGGCTAGTTCCCCAAGCCACAGACAAACCTACAAACAAAAAAGCAAGGTATTGCTTGCTCCATTGAAGGCAAGTGGCCATTGACATCTCATGGGGGAAGATATCCCTAGGAGGCAACAAAATCTACTTCCCCTATGTAGCAACAACATCACCTTTCTATATGATTTTTTTTGGGTGGGGGTGAAATTTGACATTACTTTTAGGGCACAATGAAGCCCCCTAGCATGTGATGGACCCTTCCTAAATTTTTCATTTGGTTATTAAATCTCTGGAATATTATGTGCTTCTTATGAGAGACCTAATCCAATGTCCTTTGAAATTTTTGAAGCTTAGTAATGGAGCTTCCCTCTCCTTAAATACTTTGATTTCCCCCTTTCAACTAAGAAATGAAAAGCATCATTGTCTACTAAGAAATGAAAAGCATCATTGTCTATTGCATATAGAAATGATGAGAAGAATTTTTGTTTTAAAGATTGAGTAATTGGTCAAATATTATGTCTAGATAAAATAGGGGTTTTTCGTGTGGTCTATGAAAGCAATCAAGTAATATAGACCCATTCAAGTCTTGCCAATGACATGCTTGTCCGTGCTTGTTCTTATGGGCACCTTTGATGGAATAGATACTTTTCACTCACTATTGCTTAGCTGAAAGGTGACATGTTAGCAAATTCATGATAGTAGAAAGTTTAGTCAAAAAAAAAAAGTTTTATGTACAACATATATTTACTGCTGAACTATGTACTTTGTCACATGATTTTGAACCATTTTTGGGAATTCTGTATTTTATGTTTTACAATGCTAATTCGTGTGATATTCGTAAATTTTTATATAACTTTGAATTGACACAGGTTGACCAGTTATCTATGTGTTTAGGATACCATCAAAACAAACCTCTTAAATGCATAGTAGAAGTGACGATCAATTTGCATGGTCATAATTACATTGTACATTGCAAATAGCAATTTAAGGGAAAAACTTGAGCACTAATACAATGAAAGAATGTGATGGGTGTTTGCAATTTGTATCAGGGATCGCAACTATCTGTAATAATCACAATTTACATAACTCAAGGTGATAACTCTATAATTTACATGGTTGGAAATTGTACTTGTCAAATTTGTGATTGGTTCTCGTTAGTTTTAATAGTTGGAAATTATGACTATTAGAAAATCCCCTTATCATTCGTTCATATAGCTAAATGAGATTTGGACAAAAAAAAAACAATGCCCCTTATTATTCATTTATAAAATTGGTTGTTTAAAATTTGGTCACTTCTAATTTAAATCACGTAGAGTTATTTTTAAGAAACTTGGATTACTCTAAATAATTAAATTCTATGCAATAAAAAAGAACTCAAAATGGCATAAATATATGTGTGGAGAGGATGCCATGTAGTTAGGTTGTCGTACCATAACATGGTGATTAATGAATGTTCATGTTGTTCTTAGCTGTTATAGTAAAGCCATGTTAGCGACCCAAGGTTGATTTGATGTTATATAATGATGCCAGGTAAACATTAAAAAATGGTAAAAAAAGTTGATGAAATTTGAGGAAGCTTCTTGAGCCGGTGATTGAATGGTTGTTGGCCTAAAAACGTCAATGTTAACCAATGCATCTTGGCCTGTCAAAAATCAAAATTACAAGTTGATTTTGGTCATTCTCTTTTATGTTATGCAATACAGAGCAAAATTTTCCTACATTTCAATTACTCAGAGAAACGCTTAAGCGATGCAGTAGCTAACGACAATGAATCAATTGTTCTTTTAATTGCATTGTTCGTGAAAAAGAAAAATATGTATCAAGAAGGGCTATCAAAGATTGGGAAGCTTGTAATTACTCAAAAAAATCATTCTCAACCTCAATTATGATCATAAAAACCAATAAATCAAACCTAAATTGTAATCTCAACATCAAATATGGTCATAAAAACCAATAAGTCAAACCTAAACTGTAATTATTAAGCATAAATATTCAATAATACAACAATCAAACTACAATTAAATCTTATTCCATGATAAATTTGAAACCACTACACAAAAATAGAGAGTTGATTGAGATTTATGAGAGTTCTTTGAATTAGAGTACAAAAAGGTTATAATATATACAACATTGTACAACACAGCCAAACTAGTGTGTGAAACCATAGTTAAATATTTTGTCCATTTTTTAACATGTTTATGATCTGGATTGTGGTCAAAGTCTTCTAGTTGATGTGTTTCCAATGATGATGACTAAGTTCAAAATCCAACGGGCTTTGAATATATACCCTCATCTTCCAGAGAAGAGAAACCATCCTTTTCATTAGAAAGAAGAGTATAATTACAAATATATATTGCCCAAAACTACATCATAAACATAGACGACATTATCATCAGAAGCAAACATCACAACATTGTCTGAAAAGAAACAAACATGGGCATGATAAAACCAGTTGTAAGCTAAGAAAACGATAGACAAGATTGTAAGAAAGAGGATACATAATCGTACAGACTAAACTACAATCTCCTGATGACAAAGGAAAACCCAGTTTCTTGTCAATTAAAACTATTCATGAACTGACAAAAGATGAAATAGCACCATGACATATCAAAATATTGGAGCCAACTCGAGGTCACTTGGGATTTGCATTGATCCCCTCCTCAACCACTGAAGGCCCCCTCGTTCTTCAAAGTAAATGAGCCCTTCCTCCACCTGTAGAGATTTCTTGGACAGATGATCAGCTTGTTGGTTCCATTTCCTTAAAAAATGTCTTGAAATGATAGATTATGAAAGAACCCCTTGGGAAATTGAATTCGATCCATCTAGTGTTGGAGGGAAAGAATCTTCAGGTTTCCTCTCACCACAAGCCATTCAATCACACACTTTGAGTCTCCATAAATCTGAAGAGAGACAATGTTCATGGATGCAGCGATATATAAGAGAGCCCAAACAGTTGTAACCTTTGCTTTGGTATTTGACCCCGAACAAGTATTCAACCAGATGGAGAAATATTATGGCACCCCCTCCACAAACACCATTTTGATATGCACTATTGAAGAAGCCTACAATTGCAGAAAGAGGACCAGGAGGAAAACATAAAGAACGACTCCTATAACGCTTCAGAGGCCTGATATAATCAGTGAAGAAACCCATAATTTGTGGCAGGATACCTAAGATTTCAATGGGTCTACCTTCAAAGATATGCTTATTCTAGATTTTCCATATGCCCCAAGCAATGAATATGGGCAGAGCTTTAAAGATGCCCATATTGTGTTCCCACCAAATTAGATAGTGATCAAGAGGAGACACAGGACCAAGGTCCAATATATTAAATAAACTGAGTGTTGCAACCCAAAGAGCCCTAGAAAAATCACACAGGAAAAATAAGTGATTGACAGATTCAAAGTCCTTTAAGCAGAGGATACATATATTAGGCCCAGAAAATCCTTTGCGCATCAAAAGGTCCCATGTGTGAATCTGCTTCTCCAAAGCCAGCCAAATAAAACATTTCAGTTTTGGAGCAATAGGCCAACACCAAATCTTCTTACACCACCCATTGATCCTAGGCTAGAAAGAACAAGTTGATATAGCATTATAGGCATGGGTGGCAGTAATATGCCCAGAAGAGGTGTTCCAAACCCAGGCAATTGAGTCATCCTCCACTGATAAGATTAGTCCATTAAGAATTAGATTCTTGACAAATTTATCCCATTCATCCGCAAGAGGGCCCTGAAAGCTCAATTCAAAAGCAAATTTCCACCTGCCAATAAAAGAATTTTGCGAGGATGGCGGAAAAGTGTGGCAAAGTCAAGAAACACCCGACATTGAGATGTGAAATTAGTTATGGAGATAATAGATAGAAAGAATATCCCCCAATGAAAGGATCAATCCCCAGCTTGACCTACATCCCATTGTCGACCTTCCACATCAACCATTTGGTGATCCAAGGAATAGTGTCGATCAGGCTCCTCAAAATATTCGAACCAGCAATGTATTTAAGGGGCTTGAAAGACCATATAGCCATTTCAGAACAAGATTTTTGTGTCAATATTTCTCCAACATAATGTTGCTCCATATAGCATTACCAGTTAAGGCCCACCAGGTACTATTCATGGCCAATGCAAGTTCGAATCCATGGAGGTTCTTGAACCCCCAACTGCCCTGACTTTTGGGTTGGGATATCCCACTCGACCAAATCATGATATGCACAGCTTCTTTTACCATTCCGGAGAAAGTTGCTCATACACTAATGAATCTTGTGGATGGTAGATTTGGAGATCTTTGTGAGGGATACCCAATACACTGATACTTTCCAATACCGACTTGATCAATGTCATTATGCCACCAATAGAAAGCCATATGTAGCACCAATTGTTTACCCTGTGCTCGACCCGCTTAAGTAACTAGTTCCAATCCTCCACATAATAGCAATTTGGCTTTAGGTAGTAACCCAAATAGAAAAACCCTTGATCCAAAGGGGCCATCTTATAAGGGAGCACAAATTCAATATAAGAAATTGTTTGGGCCAAAACATTGTTATGAAAAAAGGCAGACTTTCGTTGACTAATCAGCATTCCAGAGGCAGAACAAAGGATCGTAAAAATATTGTTGTAGGTGTTCCATTCAAATTCAAAACCATCACCCAGTATAACAACATCATCAAAGAACAAAAGATGAGTGAGGAAGATAGATTTAGTCACCTTGACTCCTTTTAAGCACCCATCTCCCTTTGTCGAGATAATCATCCTACTCAATCTTTCAATGACTAAGAGTAATAAAAGCGGGGACAGAAGACAGCCCTATCTTAAACACCTGGATGTCGAGAAAAAAGCAAATGGACACCCATTGATGAGCACCGCAAAATTGGCTGACATAATAGAACCCATAATCTAGTTGGTTGTTAATGGGTCTCGACCAATATGGAGAAGAAGTAAACGAAAGAAACTCCAGTTGACCGTATCGTATGCCTTGCAAGATCCATCTTGAGGATGAGAGCACATTGTTACCTAATTTTGATGGCGTGAAGAGCCTCTTGGGCTGAGCCAATGGCATCATGAATCACTCGATCTGAGAGGAAGACAAATTGTTCCTTGGAGAGAGTTGTGGAAAGAACGTCTTTTAGCCTGGAGGACAAAACCTTAGCAATCACCTTGTAAATAAGATTACAAAGAGAGATTACCTAATCATTGAAGGATTGTGGCTTGGAAGATTTAGGAATTAGAGCTAAGAAAGTAAAGTTGATAGCCCCAGACACCTTCCCTATCACTCTCACCTCCTCCACCACTTGTAAGATGTCGCCCCTGACCAAGTCAAAAAAGGTTAGATAAAACTCTACAAGTCCAGCTAGCAGGCCCAAGACTTTTGTCGTTTGCAAAAGAATTCAAGACATCCTTTATCTCTTTCAGTGTGACAAGCTGACCCATTCTAGCTGTGTCCTCCAAAAGATCCTTGGAAAATGTTGAATAACATGTAGCTGATTCTGTATTAAACAGTCACAAGGGTCCCTAAAGAACTTAGAAAAATGATCCCTAGCAAGCTTCTCCAAATCCTGTTGGGGACCCATTCTAGCTGTGTCCTCCAAAAGATCCTTGGAAAATGTTGAATAACATGTAGCTGATTCTGTATTAGACAGTCACAAGGATCCCTGAAGAACTTAGAAAAATGATCCCTAGCAAGCTTCTCCAAAAGGGCTTAGACTCTTCATCCAAGATGTCCCAAATAGCATTTTTATTCTTCCTAAAAGAGGCAAAGTAGTGGAAGAATTTAGTGTTGCTATCACCCTCCTTAATCCATATAGCCCTACTCTTAAGTCTCCAACGTTCCACCTCTGCTTTGAGCAAGCACGCTTTCCTCTCGGCTAAGGAGCTTATCTTGATTTTATGAGCTTCCGGAAACCCTGTATAAAGGAAAGCATTTTGACATGAATTAATTTCAGATTCAATGGCATCCAGCTCACATTGCTGATCACGGATAAGGTTCCAAGCCCATGATTTCACATGGACTTTTAAAGTTTTCATTTTCATAATCCATGAACCCATAGCCAATAAGGAGAGATCAACCTGACAATTCTTCCAACAATCATGAACCAGGGAGATAAAGGACTCCTTTAGTCGAGCTATATTGAACTTAAAAGGAGACTTTGAGTGAGCCACATTAAAGACCAGCTGCAGAAAAATCAGAAAATGCTCTGACCTCTGAACTAACCAGGGATCGGTATCTGCCCAATTTTGAAATCAGAGTGTCAGCAATTAAGAATCTATCCACTCATTTTGCCACCCCCTCAATTCCAGATCTTCCATTTTTCCATGTAGGACCGAGAGTAGGGCAAATATCAACAAGGTTTGACTCACAGATAATCCGATAAATAACCTGAGCAAAGGGATCAAGACGGGCATTCTTCCCCAGAACTCACTTGATAGAAGAAGTAAAATTCAGGTCGCCAGCAAAGATAAGAGAGTGTTCAAGGAGCAAACCGCTATTGAACAGATGATTCCAATAGGATTCTCTTTCAAGATAGGGGCCATAACAGTTAACAAGAATTACCGGTTCATCCAAGCCCCTGAGATGACCTTCCAGAATGATGCCAGCCAAGGAAGAGAATGGTCTGAGAGTAGCATCCCTTGGGTTCCAAAGGACAGCAAGACCCCCAGAATCTTATATAGAGCTATGTACTCTCTCCAACCAAAAAAGGAATTTATTTGCAAACAAACATCGACTGAGCTACAGGACCCCCCGGTGGTGAAAATGAAGACCACTTAAGACTTATGTCCCATCTTTGTTGGGAGTAATAAGACGACTCAATGGCTATAGATGGAGAGTGCAATGCACCACTTTCCTTGGACTAGACTGCAGACACTTAGACTTAGTACATGCATAGAAACAACTTCTTCCTAAGTACCAAGTGAACATGTATAATTTTGAAAAGGAGGAAGGCATCATGTTCGCATCCCAAAGTAATGAAGATTGCTGCTGTCCAACACCGGATGCTGATCATACTGTAAGGGTGCAAAAGCCAACAACGACCCGGAAATCTTCTAGTTTTAAGTGAGAAAATACACGACTGTGTCATCGTGTAGTGGACGTGTAAAATCCCTCTACAAAATGGAAGGTATTCAACGTCATTAAAAGAAACCAGAAACATACTGCGAGAACCAAAATCCCACAACACCAGTGCGAAATCAGATTACCGCTGAAGCTACATTGTGGATGTTGAACTACTGATAGAAGAGATACTGAGAAAGAAGTGTGGCCTAGTCGAAAGCAAGCGAGATTATTGGAATTCTATTAACACGGAAACCTTGGTTCAATACTGCACAGTGGATATGGATGAGACCAAAGTGTAAGTCCTTAGATACCCCCCTCCTAAGTTGCACGAAACGGGGAAACGCGGAAGCGAAACGAAACGCAACCTCCCCAAATTTTGGAAACGGGGAAACGCGAATATATATAATAATATATATATAGAGAGAGACAAGTCACAGCTTAGAAACCCTAAAACAGCTTCTAGAACAGCTTAGAAACCCTAAAAAAATTTCTAGAACAGCTTAGAAACCCTAGAAACAGCTTCTAGAACAGCTTAGAAACCCTAAAAAAATTTAAAAACTAATTAGAAAAAAAAAAAAAAAAAAATTAAAAAACAAGTCATTTTTTTGGGGAAACGGGGCCCGTACGGCCTGGAAACGCGTTTCCAGCCGTACGGGCACGTTTCCATTTCGGGAAACATCCCTGTACGGCCGGAAACGCGTTTCCAGGCCGTACGGTACGCGGAAACGCGTTTCCGTTTCGTTTCCTGGCCGGAAACGGACCCCTAGGGCACGTTTCCTGCAACTTAGCCCCCTTCATAATACAACAGCCAGGCCAAAGGAACTAACATAAGTTTCCGTCGATAGTAATTCCCTCCAAAAAATTGAAACATACAAGCTAGAAGAAACACTGGAAAGGGAAAGTGAAAATGAACCATACAAGCCTTATTGCAATCGCTACACAATCCACGTATGTAAATAAGGACCTAGAGTTATTGTATAATGAATCTTGGAAAATCTTCCACACAACTTTAAGAGGTATCGTTTGCAACTCCAGAGTCCAAACTATTATACCATGTAAGGAGAGATTTTCTCTTGTAGTAAAACCTATTCAAGATCTTGACTCTTGGATGCCTCTTTTCATTGATCTGTTTGCATTGCAACCAACACGTTATAAGGCAAACATGAGACAAATATGCTAACTTACACAACCCTGTTGCTATCAAGAATCTTAACTGTCCCTTGAACCTGACCTTATTCCATAATCCAGATCAACCAATGCAAGCAGAAATGTAGAGCGTTTCCATGCACTTAGTGATATAGTCTGATATAGTCTGATACAGTCTGATATTAAAGGATAACCCCAAGAAATTTTACGAATTTCACTGCAATGCACCACTTTCCTTGGACTAGACTGCAGACACTTAGACTTAGTACATGCATAGAAACAACTTCTTCCTAAGTACCAAGTGAACATGTATAATTTTGAAAAGGAGGAAGGCTTCATGTTCGCATGCCAAAGTAATGAAGATTGCTGCTGTCCAACACCGGATGCTGATCATACTGTAAGGGTGCAAAAGCCAACAACGACCCGGAAATCTTCTAGTTTTAAGTGAGAAAATACACGACTGTGTCATCGTGTAGTGGACGTGTAAAATCCCTCTACAAAATGGAAGGTATTCAACGTCATTAAAAGAAACCAGAAACATACTGCGAGAACCAAAATCCCACAACACCAGTGTGAAAACAGATCACCCCTGAAGCTACATTGTGGATGTTGAACTACTGATAGAAGAGATACTGAGAAAGAAGTGTGGCCTAGTCGAAAGCAAGCGAGATTATTGGAATTCTATTAACTCAGAAACCTTGGTTCAATACTGCACAGTGGATATGGATGAGACCAAAGTGTAAGGCCTTAGATACCCCCCTCATAATACAGCAGCCAGGCCAAAGGAACTAACATAAGTTTCCGTCGATAGTAATTCCCTCCAAAAAATTGAAACATACAAGCTAGAAGAAACACTGGAAAGGGAAAGTGAAAATGAACCATACAAGCCTTATTGCAATCGCTACACAATCCACGTATGTAAATAAGGACCTTAGAGTTATTGTTTAATGAATCTTGGAAAATCTTCCACACAACTTTAAGAGGTATCATTTGCAACTTCAGAGTCCAAACTATTATACCATGTAAGGAGAGATTTTCTCTTGTAGTAAAACCTATTCAAGATCTTGACTCTTGGATGCCTCTTTTCATTGATCTGTTTGCATTGCAACCAACACGTTATAAGGCAAACATGAGACAAATATGCTAACTTACACAACCCTGTTGCTATCAAGAATCTTAACTGTCCCTTGAACCTGACCTTATTCCATAATCCAGATCAACCAATGCAAGCAGAAATGTAGAGCGTTTCCATGCACTTAGTGATATAGTCTGATATTAAAGGATAACCCCAAAATAATTTTACGAATTTCACAACTTGGCTAATTTCATACTTACATGTACTTGCCCACTATCCTCCACCTAGTAATTCTATCTCTTAATGTCAAAATGTCTCCCATCTATTAATGTGGAAATGTCTCCAACATCTATTAATGTGGAAAACAACTCCAACATGTATTATTTGAACCTCTTCTTTGATGCTTAAAAATAAACCTTCAGAGTGAGCCATACAAATTCAAGACCATAAGCAGAATAGATGAATCTTTCAGATAGGAATGTTAAGGAGCCTTCCGAAAATACATCATTTCAAAAAGGGTTAATACATAGCAATAAGAAAAGGAATTGTTTTGTTCAAAATCCATTTTACTCTCACCAATAACCTTTGCTATGAAATTCACACAACCTGCCATTTTTTTTACAATTTTGAGGCTATGCCAATGTTCAATATTTATAAAGAGTACAAGGTCACTTTCAAGGCGTTGTCTACCAATGTCACAAATTCGCCTGGACAGCAGATTTTTTGCCGGAATCCTGTAAAATAAAATTCAAAAAATCAAAATGCTGGAGTGTTTGAATCATTTTTTTGATGGTTGAAATGGATTCAGCACCATCAAGAACCCTTGGGGCACCCAAAATCCTGAAGTTTGACAACTGTAACCCAAATTTTCAAAAATTTCTACCAGATTTTGTTATGATCTTGCCAGAATTTCCATTATTTTCCGGGCTAATTTGTGGGTTCTTTAGACTACACTACTTTCAATCTCATAGACTTGTGTTGTTGGAGTGATTTGATTCTTTATTGTGTGTCTCAATGCATCAAAAGACTACACCAAGATAAGATAAGAAATTTTATTAATGTCCAACAGATGGCCATGAAAGTAGGTCAATGGAACTAAAAAATACATCCAGTGAGCATACAATGTGGGAATGTGAAAGCAGCTCCTAGGTAATGCTGAAAGTAAGATAAAGAAATCGAAAGAGAAAGTGCAGCCTAGATAAATGTCCAGCTAAGCTAATAATTCCTCTAACTAAAACCAAACCCAGAATATGATTTTCAAAGTTATTCTGCATGCTTTGCAAGAAAAGGTAAAATTGAATGGTTTTCAGCTATATTTAGATAAAGGAAAATATTTGAGCAGCATAGAAGTTAATGAAAAATAAGTCAATTGTTCTTTCAAGTTTGTTGTTTATGATGAAAACATTCATAAGGGTATCAAAACGTGGGCAGGCTCATAATTCACCAAAACTTAGCATTTTTGAATCTCAACCTTAAATATGGTAATTCTGTGACAAAAAAATGACAAGATCAACAGGTTGAGGGTAAAATGTCATTACGAGGAAAATAAATATATCAAATAATACAACAATCAAATTACATAAAAATCCCATGCCATTGCTATTATGCAAAGGTTGACTGAGATTTATGCGTGTTCTGAGCTTAGAGTACAAAAAACTGGTAAAAATGACCAGTGATTTACAACACATTTGCATCACTGTAGGAAACCATACTCCAATATCAGTCTCTGCCTAATTTTATAGGCAAATATTTATGAAAAGCACTGGATAAATCGACCAACCGACCCCCTCCCACAACCCCACAAGTATTTAAAACATTATGAAAAGGCATACCATTGAAACCCGTACAAAGATAAAATAATTTCCTATACATAACCAACATAGTTATCTATAGTTCTTGCAATTATTTATTTCATTATATAGCAAAATGAATTCATTTTGCTTAACCCCAAAGTCCCATTTTGAAGAAAAAGTACAACGCTATGCCTTCAATGCAGTAGCAGTGGAAGGAACACTAATCTGTAAAGGGCAGATTTGCTTATTCTGCTCCTCTTCTAGAATAGACTAAATACTTGGTAAATCAATGCGTCACTTGTGGTATCCTTCCAAACCCCAGCCAAACGAGATAAGCCTTTGAATCTTATTACTTCGAGTTAACAACTTGACTCTGCCACCTACAGGAAAAGAAAAGGCTAGCTAGAATGGTTAAACAGTATATCTATCACAGAAACTTGTTTAAGATAATATTTATTTTAAACCACAAACAACTGCTAAGCAAATGTAACGGGAAAGAATTATTGAGCTCAGTATGATCATGCAAACCTCGATAACAGAAAGCTGGCAAGTGGGCTCAATCCTGAATTCTCAGAATGGTCAGTACTTGTCTGATTCTTTGCATCCGATGGCTTCCCTGACCCAGAAGTTTGTGCAGTTGATTGAGACGTGTCCTTTGTAAGAGCACGCTCTGCTAATTCTTGAAGTCCTTTAACAGAAGAATCTTTGGTACTGCATGACACAGCAACGCTTGAAAATCTGTATAAATTATGACTATAAAAAGAAGTCGTTTAGAAGCATGAGGACAAACGGCAGACCTTCCCAGTCGCTGAAGTAATCTGCTTACTAAAACTTCACATGCTCCAGGAGCTAGACGCTCTAAATCCATCAATGAATCTGCTGCATCTGCAGCTGCACGAAGGGCCGGTCCTTCAGAATGTTCTGCAGCAGTCTGGACATAGCAAGAAAAATATTTAGTTATAACTTTTAAGAGGTACGAGTACATCTAATCTTGCACTCTGTAGTTATAGCCCCCCTACTAACAAACACTCAATGCCCAATAAAAGAGAGGTGAACCAATATTAAAAAAAATGCATTACAAATGAAAATGTACACGACATACAACTCCACTCAACTGCCAGATTAATTTGTGCACAATGGCCACAATCTAAACAGATGAGATGAAGTAATATGGCTCAAAGCAGCCTATCAGTTCCTATAGGCTAAGTTGCACTGATATGGATACAAATACAGATATGAAACTGGGAGACACAGTTACAGAAAATTTTCAGAAAAGCTTGATGAATAAAGCAGGGGAGTATGTACATCTCTGTAGACTTTAGCAGTCAAATTGTTGTGCTGAGACTGAGACAGGTCCCTTGTCCCACAAACAAGGGGGTCTCCTGCACCAATTTGGTGTCTGGCTTGGCCATGACCTTAAAATTAGATTAAATTACTATATATAGCTCTAGCCGAAATTTGTTGTAGCTGCACCCCATAATCTCATATCTATGTTCGTATCCATCTTAGTGCAACTTAGCCTGCACTGAGATGGATATGAACATAGATATGAGACCGGTGGGTGCAGCTACAGCAAATTTCAGAAAACCCAGATATAATATGGTAGCGACACAGTATATATGTGTGTGTGTTACCAAGATTCGGATACATCCGGATTCGCTAGATTTTTGAAAATCCAAGATCAGGATATGGCAAGGATACGTCAAGTACAAAAGATATAATAATATTTTATTAATTTAAAAATATATATATATATATATATTTTTAATTTAATTTAATTTAAATAGATTATCTGAAATATACCCTGTTAATTAATTTACCTGTTATCTCATCCTACAATCCTGTTAATTAACAGATCCTACAATTTTATTTTCCCATTATGACGTTAGAATCCTTTTAATATGGAACGCAGAATAAATTAATTCCCAGAATCTAATAGAGGGGCTTTTGCAGAAATAAAATCGTTCAGAACTAGGGACATGATAGGATGATGTTTACGTAATAATATTTAGCAGTTAGAATGGTGGACATGCATGTTTCATTAGTATATTATTCAAACGATTAACATATTTCCAGATTTCATTATTTGGCATAGAGACTGAGAAATAAAAATATACATTAACATGGATGTTTGCTCATGTTGGAGGAAATTTAGTTATGCCTCAAAGTCATTGAGACCACTGGGCTGTCACTTGTAAGATCCCTCAACAACTGTACCGTTTCAAAGCCCACCTATTAAACGTGGCACGGTATGGTGTTAAGATTGAGAGAGGAAGGGGAGTAGAGCAGTTGTCAGGGAGAGTGTTTGTCGTTGGGAGGTTAATCTTTCGAAACTGGCTTAACCCATTGTCGCCGTCCTCATGGCCCAGATTCGGTAATGAGATGCAGGGTTTATAGTGGTAGCTGCTGGACTTGAACCCCTAACCTCATTTAATTGTAGGATTATCTGAATTTTAATTTAAATAGACCCTGTTAATTAATTACGATATAAGGAATAATGGAGCTGTTGATTGCAGTGAAAATTTAAATTAATTAATGCAGAAACAAACCTACAGGACTTACGATATATATTTCAGACCCTTGCTCTGTCCCTGTCCCTGTAATTAATTTTTTTTTTAACGCCCTTGCGCTGTTGCTGTGGGGTCAACGGTTGTTGCCTGGAGAACGCTGGTTGCTATGGGGTCGTTGCCTAGAGAACGCCCTTGCCTGTCTGCTGTGCCCCTTGTCTGTTCATTGTTGTTGTGGAGTCGACAGTCGTTACCTGGTGAACGCCCTTGCCTGTCTGTTGTGCCCCTTGCCTGTCCGTTGTTGCTATGGAGTCAACGGTTGTTGCCTAGAGAAAGCCGGTTGCTGTGGAGCCGCCGGTTGCTGTGGGGTCGTTCCCTGGAGAACGCCCTTGTCTGTCCGCTGCCCCTTGCGCTGTTGCTATCTGAAAGCGGCCGACAAACACATGGAACAAAACAAAGGAACCACTTGATCGAATTAAGAACCCCAACAAAACCTAAATTTAAAAACCGTGCTTTTATTAATTTGAAATTGGCTTTGTTTCACGGGATCCATTTCTGAAATTCAGGATCTGCTTCTGGAAGTCAGGATCCGTTTCTGGGAAAGATGGATCTGCCACATCAACCTTTCTCAGAGGCTTCAAGGCGGATCCGGATCCAGATCCGAATCAGATCCGTGGATCCTGGACCCTCATGTGCCAGATCCGGTAACTATATATTATATATATATATATATATATATATATATATAACTGCCAAGCCAAACACCAAATTGGTGTATGAGACCCCCTTGTTTGTGGGACAAGGGACTGAACTCCGTGCAGCAATTTGACTGCTAAATTCTATGGAGGTCTACAGACCCTAACCCCCCTCTACATTTGACCCTGTGACCTCTTATAAGCACACACATGTTCTTAACCATTGGGCCCATTCAGGCTGTATTAATAATAATAATAATCTATTCTTAAGGTCACAGCCAACCCAAACACCAAATTGGTGTATGAGTCCCCCTTGTTTGTGGGACAATGGACCCTTCTCCACATAGTGATTTGATTGCTAAAATCTACCGAGGTGTTCCTACTCTACTCCCCTTTGTAATTGAACATGTGACCTTGTAGGAGGAAGCACATGTTTTTAACCATCAGCCCCTCCCAAGTATATTTATGTGTGTGTACCTACTCTACTCCCCTCTGTAATTGAACACGTGACCTTGTACGAGGAAGCACGTGTTTTTAACCATCAAGCCCACTCAAGAATATATATATATATGCAAAAAAAATGATAAAATATAACAAATTCAGAGTGGCATTGATAAATCTCAATTTTAGAAAACACCATATTCAATGTTCATCACCATGAATATCAGATATGGAAATACCATGAGACATATTGAGCCTTTAAATGCCGTATAGAGTGCAAATATCATCACACTATAACAAAATCACTAGTACATGTTTCATGAGGTATAGGTGCATGGTCTACTAAGTTTCATTTGCAAAAATCCGAAATACTGAAATTTTAAAAAAGCTGTTAAAGTACAATGAAAGATGAAAAACACCTGTAAATATACGTTATACTTCAATATACCTTAAATTCTACCATACTTTGATGAACTTTAAGAATAAAGATTGCTCCTTGATTTTATATATATATATATATATATATATATATATATTCCCAAGGAAAAATCGCAATTTTATTCATAATGAACAAAATTACATATTGTAGATGCTAAAAAGCATATGCATAAAACAACAGACCCTGGTGTCCAAGATCAATAAAAACTCATCAAAGAGTTAACACTAGTCTACTCTTTTCTACTTTTTCTTTTTTTCCACTTTCCACCAACTACTAGAGTTGGGTGTGGATGATAAAATAGTGTTATAACTTATGAATATAATTCATAACAAATAATAAATAATCAAAGTAGTGATTATTTTAATAGTCATTAGTTTAATGAAAAGGCACGTCTAAAAAAACATGGTCAGTCATCAAGGGCCACCTGCCTAGGTATATATGCAGGCCCTCATTGTAACATTCAATCATCCTTGTACATTTTATATATTAATAAAATATTATTTATAAATACCCTTGTGTATTTTATATTAAAAGCACAAACACTTAAGTTTTGTTGCTTCAATGGTATCAGAGCCATGCGAGCCTTTGGACATTACCCGCTGCACAATGTGCCATTAAGTTTACGTCCTGAATTCATTGAGCAGTTAAGTGAAATTCGAGAATTGTTTCAACGATTAAAAAAATCATGTGCAGAATTTACAGCATGTCTAAAGGAAGAATACATTGACATGAAAGGAACTAACATTAAAGAATGTTCGAACCAAGGAAATGTTGTTGAACATGTTGAATTACGAAATCCTCGAGGTGACATAGATAAAACTATTGAAGAAGATGACAAAATTGATGTTGCAAGCCAGGAAATTGTGGATTCTGATCTAGTTAAGTCAAATTCCAATACAGTTGATTTGCAGCAGACAAGGGAGGATGAAGAACAAAATTACAAGGATCTTAATGAACCTGGGATTGATCAAGGGACTCTTGAAACTAACAGCAATGCAGATACCAAATCTTGTGAACTTGATGATGCCCCTAAGGAAGTTAGAGCATGTGAAACTAATTCTATCGAAGATGGGCACATTGCATTCCTATTGAATTTGCTTCATCTAGCAGCAGATAGGACTAATAGTGTTGTTGGAAAACTAGAACAAGGACAAATTAGTGTTGATTTGTCTGGAATTACCACCTCAATTTACAGTAACATTACGAATTCAGGTTTTAAATTGGAGCTGGCTAGTGTGAAATTGGGTGTATATGATGCTTCAGAGAAACTAGTCATAGAAGAAGATAATAGCCATAATCAGTTGGGTGTCGGTGCAATAGGCAATATCACACTAAGGTTTTCATTGTTTCAGGACATGAAAATGGAGAAGAAGGAAGCAAACGTTCAACAGGTGGAAAAATGTTTGGGTGCGGATTTGGAAGTGGAAATCTTGAAATGGTTGCATTTTGAAGATGTATGTAAATTTCGGTCAGTGTGTCGGGAATGGAATGCACTTTTCTCTTCCACCAAATTTATAACCAGAAAGTGGATTCGAGCCCCTCCCAACAGGAAACCATGTCTGGTTATAACCAGTGGCATAGATCCTTGCCTACGTTATTGTTTATTTACTCGGACATGGAAGAATTGTATGTCTCTTTCCTTCACAAAGGACAAAGAGAAAGAAAAAGTCGCAGATAATCCTCAAAGAAAGAAAAGGCCGCTCAGACATGCTCTTGTTTAGAAAGGAACGGCCACATATCTGTGTTAGTTTTTGTAGCATCGGATGTGTTCTAGCCACGAAATTTTGTGGAGAGGCTAGAATACAGGAGATCTCCAAAACCCAAAAATCGTTTCTAGAAATTCCACCTACAAATGACTTAATTAGATTATTACTCAGTTTTTTAAAATTTCCTAAAGTCTAAACTTAGGGAATATGACTAATTAATCAAAATTAATTAAGTTATGGTGTGAATGTTCTAGAAACTCACACGGATCGACTCAAGTAAATCCTATCCATTGATTAAGATCTAATCTTGGTCATTGAAGTCTCAACCGAGGATTATAAGAAGAAGTCGATGGGGCTTGGAGAAATCACTTCAACAGTTTGATTTCATGAGCAGATTGATTTCCTTAGTAACAGGAGTCAGTTGTCGGAGAGAGAGCCAGTGAGATCGAAGCAGTGAGAGAGGGGCAGAGACAGTGAGGCTGGAGGAGGCATTCCAGATCCAGCGAGTGCAGTTGCAGAGAAAGGCATAGATTTCTCCAAGGAGCAGCGCAAAAGCTTCAGTGAGCAAGTTTGATATTGTTGGGGTGAAGCTGGATTTCAGTTCCAGAGGCTGGAAAGTATTTCTAGAGTGCTGGAGGACCAGTTTCCCAGTCAACAAAAGGCTAGACCACTTGATATTCAGATGTTCCGAACAGATTGTGTAGCAAACTACGTTGGCGTGTCGCGGTAGCTACGCAAAGGTAGGACGGATTGATTTTCAGAGAGCTGTTGAGTGTCGGGATTGCTCGGAGTGAGGGTAATTTCCCTCGAGATATTTCTGCCATTATTTTCTCTGCAAGATTGCCAGTATTCAACATCTAGATTATTGTACTCAAATTTCACTGTTGCTTAATAATAAAACCCTCAGTGTCTCACCGGTTTTCTAGAGTTGGGTTTTTCCGAGGACATTGTTCCAAAAATAACTGTCATTTTACGTGTGTGTTAGTATTTCTTCCAGTGTTTATTTCTTCCGCAGTTTATTGTGTAGGTTGCAGTGTGATTAATTCATTATTTGTTGTAGCAAACAGTAAATTAATTGTTAAAAATTAATTTAATAATTAGGAGATTTATTTCTAGTTGTTGCAATAGGATACGGGTTTCCGAATTTCCACATGGTATCAGAGCACAGACGAGCAGTCCGAGTGCTCAGTAGCGAAGGAGTTTTGTTGTTCATTGAGGGGAAGCAGTTTGAAACACCAAAGGCAGTGCAATCACTTGGCCAAGAGGACAAATCCTTGACAAGAAACCGATTTTTTTGAGAGATGGATAAAAAAAATTGATCTCTCCAGATCAAGAGTTTGCGAAGGCAGAGGGAGCAGGCAATATTTTTTCACTGAGCAGATCTCTAACTGGACGCAGTAGTTTTGCAGCAGTTGCTAGAGTAGAACTAGTGTCGGGAGGAAGAAGAGCACACATTGAGAGGGAAAATTTTCCACAGGGAACTTCTAGTCTCAAGAAGTTCGAATTTCCTTGCAGATCAATAGCGGTCAAGTAGCAACAGCGGCCAAGTAACAGCAGATGCCGAGTAGCAGTAGCGACCGAGAAACAGCAGTTGAGCGACGATTGAGTAGCAGCACCTGAGAAGAAAGGGAAGAGGAGATTTTCGACATCATCTGAGATGGCCATTGCTGAACTACGAGATTAGGACAGGTTGGATGGTGCTTCCAACTATGTCATCTGGAAGGCAAGGATATCCTTCCTTCTGGATGAATATGGCCTGAAGCCATATATTGATGCAGTGGTAGCTACCCCCACGAATGCAAATCAGCTGAAGAAATACCAAAAGGAGATGGCAAGGGCAAAGAGATTGATCATAAATGGTGTCCGAGATAATGTTGTATCACACAGCGGCCAAGGGAAAGGCCAAGGAGATGTGGGATACACTTTCCACGCTATACAAGGGCACTTCCGAGCAGCAGAAGATGTATTTGGAGAAGTTGAGATGCACCAGGATGCAAAAAGGCGAAATCATAGACCCCTTCCTCACCAGGATTCAGGAGATCTGGGATCAGTTTTCAATTGTTGGGCAACGCCTCAACCCACAGAGCTAGTATGATTGGCACTCAATAGTGTCTCAGAGGAGTGGCAGGTATTTGTCCAAAGTATCTTGGGTAGAGAAACCTTGCCAAGTTGGGACAGGATGTGGTCCAATTTGCAGCAGGAGGAGTCGAGACGAGCTCTTCTAAAGAGCTCCATCAGTGGCAGTAGCAGCGGACAAAAGCAAGTGGAGGAGGAGGAGAATGTGACCCTCGCATCAAAGGGTCCCAGTCAAGGACAGGGGGAGCAAAGAAAGAAGAAGAAGTACCTATCAAAGGTAAAGTGCTTCAGATGTGGTGAGCTTGGCCACTACAGTACCCAGTGTCATCTCAAGAAGAAGGACAAGGAGGACAAGCAGGACCAAGAGGCAGCTTAAACAGAGATCGATAGGCTTTCCTCCAGGCTGGAGGAAGACTTCGCCATGTTTGTTGATATACCCCCAGGAGTGAAATGGAGTGACTTGGTGCTATAGCCCCAGAGTGCTACAGATGGGCAAGATTCTTGAGGAGGTCCACCTCTTGAATCAATACCTGGCTACGAGAGCCAACAGTATTTCAATAGCAGGATGGATCAGTGGCAGTTGATGCAGTCAGATGCCAGAGTGACTAATGCAAAGTCTAGTTGCAGTCAGATGTTGGGCAACGCAGTGCAGAGTTGACAACGATGTAGTTGGCACAGTGCAAAGTCAGTAGCAGCACAAATACCTCAGTGACAGCGCAGATACTAGCAGCAATTAGAGACTCGGGTGATAGATACATCATACTGATCACAGTTGATTCAGTATTTAGGATGCTTCTCATTTGTAGTTGTTGCAGTTACAACAGCAACAGATGGAGAGGGAGTTGCAGTTCAATAGAGTCGGCAGCAGCACATATCAGAGTTGCGCAGTGGTTGGTGGGCAGCAGCGTGACAGGAGATGATGCAGAGACAGGGTGTTGCTACAAGGGGCAGCAACACTAGAACACATTCCTTACTAAGAGGGAGTGATAGTTTTTGTAGCATCGGATGTGTTCTAGCCACGAAATTTTGTGAAGGGGCTAGAATACATGAGATCTCCAAAACCCACAAATCATTTCTGGAAATTCCAACTAGAAATGACTTAATTAGATTATTAGTCAGTTTTTAAATATTTCCTAAGTCTAAACTTAGGGAATATGACTAATTAATCATAATTAAGTTATGGTGTGAATGTTCTAGAAACTCACACAGATCGACTTCAAGTTAATCCTCGCCATCGATTAAGATCTAATCTTTGTCGTTGAAGTCTCAACAGAGGATTATAAGAAGTTGATGGAGTTTGGAGAAATCACTTCAACAATTCGATTTCATGAGCAGATTGATTTCCTGAGTAGCAGCAGTCAGCTGCCAGAGAGAGAGCTAGTGAGATCGAAGTAGTGAGAGAGAGGCAGAGACAGTGATGCTAGAGGAGGCATTCCAGATCCAGAGAGTGCAGTTGTAGAGAAAGGTAGAGATTTCTCTAGGAAGTAGTGCAGAAGCTTCAGTGAGCAAGTTCGATTTTGTTGGGGTGAAGCTGGATTTCAATTCCAAAGGTCGGAAAGCATTTCCTAAGTGTCGGAGAACCAGTTTCCCAGTCAGCAGAAGGTTGGACAGCTTGATCTTCAGTTGTTCCGAGCAGAGTGTGTAGCAGACTTTGCTAGTGTGTTGCAGTAGCTGCGTAAAGCTAGGAGGACGGCTTGATTTTCAGAGAGCTGTTGAGTGTCGAGATTCCTCGGAGTGAGGGTAATTTCCCTCAAGATATTTTTGCTAGTATTTTCTCTTCAGGATTACTAGTGTTCGGCATCCAGATTATTGTACTCAGATTTCAATGTTGCCTAATAATAAAACCCTCAGCTGCTGCACCGTTTTTCCCAAGTTGGGTTTTTCCGGGGACATTGATCCAAAAATAACTGTGTCATTTTATGTGTGTGTTTTGGTATTTCTTCCAGTGTTTATTTCTTCCACAGTTTATTTGTGTAGGTTGCAATGTGATTAATTCTATATTTGTTGCAGCAAACAATAAATAAATTGTTAAAAATTAATTTAACAATTAGCAGAATTATTTCCAATTGCTGCAATAGGATTCGGGTTTCTGAATTTTCACAGTTTGTTCTTGTTCTAAGTCCCGAGCACTTTCCGCACGCCTATTGTCTGCAATACTCTCACACAAACATACTTCAAACTTCCACCCATGTCATCGATAAACAGAGGCGGTATCGTCAATAGTATCGTCGGCAGGGCTTCTAGTGGAGAGGCTTATAATGTGGTGGTTGTGGGTGAGTCGTGGTTTGGAGAACATATAGTTGAAATTTACAATTCCCCCAGGAAATCATGGAGGGTCGCTGCAACATTGCCCGAAGGTTTCGTGTCTATAAGTGAGCGTTTCTCCACAGTGCACGAAAGTTTGGTGTTTGGCAAAGACGACTTCTATTTCTGTGTCTTTCGGTTGCGCGCCCACCCTCGTTATGGCATGATGGGATTTAGTATGCAAGAAGGGACACGCGTGGCCATGCCCATTTTTGCACCCATCCCAACTCTCAATTGCAGATCAGGCGGGTGTTCTTCTCTCCTACAAGTCGCGGCTACTTATTATGGGCATTGGCAGCAGAAATATGAAGAGCCATAAAGAGGAGATGGTTATATGGGAATTTGAGAAGATGTAACCAGAGAATGGGTCGGCATCATTTGAGGAGATCGATTTAGACCATGGCTCCATATCATTTAAGGAGATTGCATCGGTTTCACCTCCATTTCCAAGATCTTACCAGCCGTTTGATTGCATCGAAGTGGGGGACTGCGTCTGTTTTACAGTTTTTTGTTTCAATGCAATACGAGACAAGAGGTTGTCACCCTTCTCTCAACATGAGTTCACAACTTTAACTATTCCGCATAAGTTGTGTTACCGCTCAAACTAGCAGGGGACCTAAAAGGGGTTCCTATGAGGACACTTGCTAAGTCAAGGGCAACTATGGGGACTTAGCCCACTGTCACCACAACTAAGACTCTCTACTCTTTACGGACTTTCACCGATGGGAGGAGAGTCGGTAGTTGAGAGGTCACTTATAGAGTATAGATCAATGAAGGGGTGGAGTGACTCAAATGATTCCTTTTCTAGAAAAGTTTGAAGGATAGGGCTTCCTTGCTCTTCATGCAAGGGTCTTGATCTTCTAGGGAAAGGGAATGAGGATTCGAGGGTTGAGGTAGAAGTATAAGAACTATAAAAGATGTTCTCAATCCCTAAAATCCTTATGAGAACTTGGATTCTCGATTAGTCCTTGCTAAATAGGCTTTGGTGAAGAATGAGACGACACGAGGCCAAGTGGACCTAGCCCAGATTAGTGAATGGATTTTGGAAATCAAGGATGTTCTTAACCTAGCCAAGGTGAGGAGAAAGGATCAAACAAGAATCTTCTCCCAAAGATGTCAAATTGATCCTACTAGGTTCTAGCCTTGGGAACACCTAGGCAAAACTTGATCCTAGAGCTAGGATGTGAGGTATCTGGAGATTCCGCCATCAGAATTGCTTCAAATTTGGAGGAGAGCAAGGGGACCCACCAACACAGTTGTATCTAGGAGATCAAAGTTTTCTTGTGGCTAGTTTCCCGGGAAATTGATGCCCTAGGTGACCTAATGAGGCTAGACCTAGGGAGAAAGGGAAAAGGGGTAAAAAGAGGGTTAAAATGATCACCCTTTTTGAGGGACCAGTGCCTAATTCACTTGGGATATGGAGTCAAGGATAATAATGAAGAAAGATTTAGTTTCTTGTTCAAGGAGGCTCCAAAAGTCAACTTCGTCCAATGTTAGAGGAAAGAGAAGAAAAGTGACTTTCAAACATTTATACTTCATACAAATGGTGCAAGCTTGTAAAGATAACATGATCTCTAGGACATTTCATTCATCTAACAATGGCTCATACAAAGAATAGGCTAAATAGACACAATTCCACATTTCGTACATGCAGCAATTAGCCCTAATTATAGTGAAATTCAAATGTATGCAGCAACAAGAAAGATAACGTTAAATTTGCACTTACAATGTTAGAGAGTATATCCAAACAAGATCATATTTGCAAATAAGAAGCTCCAAGATAGAAATAGCATCCATATATCAAAATTCATCCATCATCCAAAATAATCCTCCAAGGAAAAAGTGTGAAACCCTCTAAAGTTAGAGAGATCCCAAGTCAAGTAATGATACAAATGAATCCAACTAACTCCTATTTATACACCAATTAGGAGTTTGATTTAGCCAATGAGCCTACATTAGCCCCTAAAAATAAAATAATGTGCAAATGACATAACTTTGGTGACAAGCACACCAAACTAGCTCACAAATGAAAAGATAAGTCTTTGAAGAGGACAAATAATAATCTATGCGTGTCGTAGGGCCCTCTAAGAGGCATGATGAGGTCCATGGGTGCCACGATGAAGAATAAGACCTTCAAAAGCAGTGGCCAAGGGGTTGGCCCCTTGTAATAACTTATGGTGCTCCAAATGATTATGAGGGCACACAAGTGTCCTCATAGGTCTCCAAACAAGTCGAAGATGCATGTAGGTTTCCCTCAAGGGCTAGGATGACAATGTAGGAGATGCCACATCATCGTAGAAGTCTTGGATCATCTGCCAAGTGTGTAGTGTAGATCTGGGTTCAACTGAGCATGATGGATCAAGTGCATCCTCTTCATCCAATAAGTGAACCACAAGCAATCTTTGAATGGCTGTGGGGATCCATGAAGTGCAAGCTGTTGCTATGGAGGCCCATGGTTCTCAACGCTCATCCTATATGTGCCAATTTAGCCCTCTGGAGGATTAGGACCTCGTATAGGGAGACCAAAACCCCAAATGGAAACCATCTGCAATCCTGCATAAGATCCAATGCGTCCCGTAGGCTTTCAATACAAGTCATTAGAGAAATCAAGTGAATGAGCTTACCTAATCATGGACCACAGGTGGGGACTTCATAATGGCCTGCCCTTCCATAATGGGCTTTGGGCATGCCAATGTCTCCTAACTCCCAATGGGGTTAACCAAGTACCCTATTAGGTGGTTTCTACTGCTAAAGGGGATAATATAGTCAAGGTACATCTGTCAAAAGGTGGTGGCATGTGGCAGATAAGTTAATGAGCCAGGGAATGAGAGGGGGCAGCCCTGAGTCACATGTTGGGGCATAGGGGTAGCTAATAAGAGGGAAGCCCACACTTGGGTTTATAAGGTGTAGGAGGGAGCAATCGTGGTACATGAGGTGCCCCGGCCTTGATTTTTCCACCCTTCTTTATATTCCTTTTGCATTTTTATGATTTTCTTTGATTAACTGCTCGGGGCTCAAGGGGTTAGAACATGATGTATAATATATAGCAGTGAATTCCCCCCTTTAACGTGGGGTGGTTCATTGCCCACCAGGTGTTGGGACAATCATGGGTTCCTATATGATGAGGAAGGTTCATAGAACCTGTTGGAACCAGAGTGATGGCCATGATGATGGGGTAGAGCTTCATGTAATGGCTTTTGCCCACGTGCTAAATGCTTTTGTCTCGGCCATCCTTTGCATTTTGTGGTACTTTCCTGTTGAATGTGGACATATATGCTTTTGACTTTCTTTTTAGCTGTATCAGCCTCTGGGCTTCATTTCAAGCCATGACCCAAGGTGTGGGCAAGGGGAAAGGGGTGAGCTGACCCTATGTGGACCTAGGTGGGAGAAGTGATGGATGGGGTAATAAATTAATAATGAATGCAAAGGGGATAATGTATGCGGATAAGGGAGCGGGACCCCACAACCAAAATAGGGGTTTCCCATGAAATATCATCCCTGAAACCAAGTGGTCAGTAAAAGAGATCCCACGGGACTAGAATCGAAGGTTAAGTCCTAAAAGGGGCCTAGGGGATAGAAGCACAGACCTAGCCCATTCTTTTTGCCGAATCCCCCCACTAATCCATACCCAGAAGTGTCCATGATAAGCAAACTACAAGACTCAATTTCAAAATGACAAGGCATACCTTTAGCTTCGAGAGGCCCACCTTCAAACATACGATCATGGCAGAGGGATGAGGGACCACATGGATGGTTCAGGTGGTGGAGAAATGGCACAATGAGCTAGTTGATGGTTGCAAGAGCCTACTGGCTGCTGGTAGAGGACCATCTTTTGAGAAAAAATTTCTCCTCGAGATATTACCCACAAATTGGTGGGTAACAAGTGGCCACCAGAAGAATTTCTTGACAGACACCCCCATGGTAAATCTTTTGTGGAAGCAATCGGACATAAAATTATTTTTTGGAATACAGATGATCAGCAACATCCCTTTTATTACAAATTAAATTCAGGTCAAAACTCTGATAGGTCTTTCCGGGGTTTGGATACTTCCACAATAGCTGGAGAACTCCACAACGACTTTTCTGATCGGATTGGGAAAGTAACAGTCGGAGATTGGTTGATAGTGTTGTTGGGTACCCGTAGACATTGTGCAACAATGTTGTCCTTAGACGTAAACTCTGAAAAAGGGTCAGTTCTTCCAGAGTGTCCACGGTTGTTCAACATATATGTTACACCCATCTTGTGGAAAGGAAAACTGTATTTAGTAGAGATTAATAGCTGGGTATATACAGGCACCGATGATACTACCAAACTCGTACCCATGCCCTTCGTCACCAATCCCTCCAACACCGCCCTCGACGCCTAGAACCACAAGCTCAACATTGTTCTCCAGTGGTCCCCTTTCTGACACTGGACCTCCTCCTCAGGCAATTCGAGGACATCGATGCTCACAGAACCAAGATCGTGCTCTACAACTTGTACAACGACAGCGACGTCTCGGAGCTCAACTTCAACACCAATGACCAATTGCATATTGAGCAGTTAGATGAGAAAATTGCCAGCAAATATTTCTCACCGGAAACCACTTGCATATTGAGGAGTTAACCAACTCCATATGCATGTACAAACGTGATCGTACGATTCCTTACAATGCATTACAATGCATAACAAAATAAATAAAGACATTAACAAAAAGTGCTTTATAAAGTTATTATTAAATAACTTTATTAAATTATAAAGTTACTTTATGATCAATTTTTATAAAGTAATTTAAAATAATAATAGTAATTAATTTATATTTATTATATTTATTAAAAAAAAAACTAAAAAAAATGTCCCAAGGGAAAAATGGACAAATCGAAATTGCAAGATAGTACTATCAATGACTTACACATGCCAAAATGACGTGGGCAAAGTGAAGAAATTTTCAGCAATTAAGCTTTGAGGACAAAGCTTTTCGAAGAAAGAGGCAATGTTATGAATATAATTCATAACAAATAAAATAAATAAAAATAAATGTAAATAATAAATAATCAAAGTAGTGATTATTTTAATAGTCATTAGTTTAATGAAAAGGCATGTCTAAAAAGACATGGCTAGTCATCAAGGGGCACCTGCCTAGGTATATATGCAGGCCTTCATTGTAACATTCAATCATCCTTGTACATTTCATATATTAATAAAAAATTATTTATAAATACCCTTGTGTATTTTATATTAAAAGCACAAACACTCTATATTTTTGTTGCTTCAAATAGTCATTTGATTCTCTTTTACATTTACTAATATTTCTTTATCAAAATCCGAACTTTTTGATGCATGAACTCGTTTGGTACCACTTCTTTTTCATATGTAATCATATCAATCTGTTGTTGTGGAACAGAAAGCATTGGAATTAATGCGGAACTATGCTCGGCCTCGTCCTTCTGCGAGGTGTCCTAGGATTTTTGATCATTTATGTTTGTGGTGTTTTCTGGGGTTTCTGCACCTTTTGCTTCTGCTTCCTGAGTTTCTGAAAACTGCCAACCTTTTGGCTTTTGAGGTTGTCTCTTTTTTCTTTTGGGATCTTTTTTAACTTGAGGACACGCACTTTGAAGATGGCTGGTTTGAAGACATGTACGACAGCGAAAAGCCATATTCTCATAGTCAAGGGGCTGTGACCACTGCAGATTGTTGTGAAACAACAAAATGCGATCAGGTAAACCTTTCCTAAGGTCGACCACTACACAAATTCTGGCAAAAGTGAAAATGCCTTTTGAGCTAAGTTGCACGATACGTGGAAACAGGTACGAGTTTCTGAAACGGGCACGGGTACGAAATGTGACCCCCCCAAATTTTGGAAACGAGGAAACACAATATATATATATATATATATATATATATATATATATATATATATATTAGGACATTTAAAAAACGTTATGTGCAATCATAAAGTATACATGATACATCATAATTTATTACATTTAAAGCTTAAACATTATGATTAAATTTACATCACATTTACTCATGAATCATCACATAATGAAAATAGCAATATCGAAATATCCAAAATAAACCTTTATTATATATCCAAATCTCAAAATCAACCATTATTATATATACGAGGCTACAAGTACAATAAAGACTATGAGGCTGCAAGTACTATAAAGACAAAAGACTAATCCTCATCATCATAATCCTCATCAAAAATAGACGCAGAAGCATGCTCAAGAGTGGATGGTGGTGCTGAAGAAGATGATTGGCCAATTCCACTTCCAAGTTGCACCTTAATATTCAGGGCAACAAGGGAGAGCTCCAAATCAGGACTTTCTAGATCCACATCCCATTCTTTAGAAGGACCACGGCTATATTCTAAACCCCTACGAGATGCAAGGTGAAAGTTGGAGTGCACATAAACAAGATCCTTTTCTTTCTGTGAGCCCAACTTGTTGCGCTTCATAGAATGAATAAAACCATAGGTGCTCCAATTCCTTTCTGTTGATGAAGAGCTTGCCACTTGTGAAAGAACACAAATGGCAAGGTTTTGCAAATGTACACCATTTGCTCCATGACAAATCCACCACTTAACTGGATTCATGGTGCTTCTCTCCTCCAAAGCTGATATATCTGAATAATCATCTAATCCTGCAACAAAACTGGGAAATTCTTCCTTCACCGCCCTGCGTAGATGAGTTGGGAACATTCTCATAAGAGTTTTTTTCACCCCATGAGCCACCTCTCTATCTTTATGGGGTGCCTTCCTCTTCCCATTGCTTTGAGCAATAAGCTCCTCATCATAAAATTTGGGGTTCAAGGCATGTGCTAAAGTGTGCAATGTGTTAGCCTCCTGCTGCAGCAGGTATTCATTTTTCATGATTGACATTTTTACATGCCAAATATGTCATACTCTGCAAGCTGCAGTGTTCCATATTTCCACAAGAAGTAAGGAAAGTGTGCTGGTCCAAATGCCACTGCTGTATTCTATTTGTGATGAGTTTTTTCAGTTAAGGGAAGGCCAAACAGTTAAATCTTGGTCTCCCTAGATTTCAATTTCCTGTTGTAGAATATAGAGAATGTATCTGCCCAAACAGCTAAATCTTCGCAGATTAGTAGATAAGTAGAGAATCAAAGGGACCCAATTGTTTAATCTGGGCCCTGGCAGAAATAAGTGTAGATTTAGATAGGAAAAATTCAAAAGAAAAAATTGTAAATCTGGGTTTGCAAGTCTAAGTGCACCCTAATCAGAAAAGAAGAAAAAATGTTAGGAAAGTAGGATGGGTAGGTAGCTGTGTGGTTGCAGAATGATAATTGATAATCAATTTTGTGTTTCAAACTGTTTTATCTTTTCAGATCAGTGTAGGCAGTTTCCATTCAGAAAGAGATCAAGGCTGGACATCACTAACTTCCCCTTCTTCTAAATTCCCCAAGTCACTTACTAACATCCCCCAAGAGGTCAAGATCTGCTTGAGCCTCTAAGTTTCATCATTTCCATGACATTTGCCTTGGTGAGGATCTGCTTCACCCAAGGATTGCTCACTCATCTTCTGTGAGCCTTCTTTTCCCAACAAAGCCTAAGGTCTCATACCTTAGCGCCCTCTATACATCTCCATATTAACTACTAACTTTATTATATAACTCCCTATTAGTTTTTCCCTTCCCCTATTAAAATCATGTATATAAAACCCCTTATGTAAATACTCCCTCCCGGGCATTATAGCCATAATTCTACTGAGTCCGGGAAATCACAGCCCATCTAGGGCTGTCTTTAGCCCATCCGTGTCTTAACAGGGATTAATCTGACATCTGGCCAAATTAATAACCTCTCACCTAGCCCTAAAACCCTCAAAAAAACCCACTTTTTGCCCATATCCTAAGTTTTTGGGCGCAAATTGCTAAAACCCGCGCTCAAAACCCATGTTTCACCCCCAACCCAAAGTTTTTAGCATTAAATATTAACCCCGCCGCTTATTAACCTCCTAAATCCATTTCCCATAGTTTAAACCCACCCGCGCGCATATTAAAAAAGGAATATTCCTGCGAATATTCCCCGCCCTAACCCGCCATCACCGCCAGCCGTCTGTTTCCCCACCCCGCAGATCAACGGCTGGCGGGCCGTCCCAACCCTGAGCCGCCCGAGCTTTAGCGTCTGGGAGATTGGCGGTATTGCCGCCGTACCTCCCGCCACGCGTCAAGCGTTGGGCTGTGGCGGAGCCCCCTCCCCCAAAACCGCTCTCCCCCAAAGGCGGTGCGCCCAAAACCGTAAACCGCCCCTGCCTGCGTCACCCGCCTGCCCAGTGATGTCACCCCCTGCACAGTCACCATGTCGAGTCATCTGCCTGCGTGGCCTCCTGCCACGTCACTGCCACATGTCCCTGCCACCGTACCTGCCACGTCACCGACCGTACAGAATGACGTCATCCCGCCACGACATCATGATGACGTCAGTGCGCCACGACATCATGATGACGTCATCGCTGACGTCACCCGTTGTACAACGTCACATCATGTTGACGTCATGTTGATGTCATCAGCACTTTTTTGGCGCGAAGGAGCAAAAGTCGCACTTCAGAGCCCCGGAATCCAATTCTGAGGCAGTTTTTGATGAGCGATCGCTAGGCGCAAGAACTTTTAGGCTGAAATGGAGAATCTTCAGGGAATCTTTCCATTATGCGGCCCCCAGGAAGCCCAAAAGGCACAAAAATGACCAGTTTTCTTCACAGAACATACCAAAAGGAGCAGAAGACAATTCCAGAGGGTACAGAGGCCGAATAGCAGCCATCAATGCGTGATTAGACCCGCAGCACATCAGAACAGCAGTCCAGATTTTGTCAAAGAGTATCAGAAGAAAGAAAAGACGCCAAAGAGTATCAGCAAAGATTTTTTTAGGGGGCTCGAAGCACCTGTACATTAATGAAGCCCCCAGAAAGTCAAATCAGGCATCATTAGCCCATCCTTACCCTCAAATCACAATTAAAGCATTTAAAGCCACAGGACAGCAAAGAAGCAGAAACCCATGCACATTTATTTCAGAAAACACTGCAGCAAGCCACCAAGGACAGCATCATTTATTCAGTTTTGATACGGCCGCCCCAGCGCAGCCTGAGATATTTTCATGCATTTATTTCAGATAGGAGTAGGTAAATTAATTATTCTTTATGACCTAATTAGGTCAAGATGTAATAAATAACTCTGTAGATAGTTTTGCCCTATAAATACCACCCTCAGCATTGTTTTAAGGGTTGGTCAATTGAGAATTTCACTAGAGACTCGCTGTGTATACCTAAGTTTTTCCATAATCAAAGATTGCCGAAAGCTTGGAGAGCAAACTGTCTGTTGTGAATGAATGTTTTGGAGATATGAAGATGGAATTCTTGTGCTGCAGCCTGAAGCAATAAGTGCATCTTACCTCTGTTTATTGTTTACCACTATCTAAGTAGCAGGAAGAAAGAATAGCCTAGAATTAGTTTAAATACTCTCTATGCTCAATTTCTGCTATTTCTTTATGTTTTCTTCTGATTGAATTCGTTATGAATATGAATTCCTTCTGGCTCATGTTTACCCCGATTCACCTGTGTTTGCCAATTATCTAGGGATTCTTAACTGCCCCTAGGTAGCACCCTGTTATCTTCTCCTGTTAAGCATAATTGAGAGATTCTTAATTGCCTCTCATTACTTAGCACTTCTTTCCATCCCTTAAACCTGAAACATTGTTTCATGCTCAGCTATCTTGCTCCATTTCCCTCACTGTTATTAAGGAAAAGCACCAGCAGTTTTTTCTCCTCGACTCCACGCCCAATGGTTCGAAACCCTTAGACTATGCTTTGCCTCTCTGCCTGAAAAATCAATTTTCCCACCAAAAACAAACAAAAACCCTCTGAACTCGAGACCTAGCCTAAAATCTTTTCAAACAAAGCTAAATCATAAAGAGAGAGCCCTCTCTGATTGCAGGTTGGCTAGAACCTGCAGTCCAAAGTTGGTCTGTGGTTACCTCGGCCGTATCCTTTTTCGGAGCTTTAAGGACAACCTGAGTGATAACATAATGGCAACTCCGCTGGGGACTTTCCTCAGATAATTTCAGATAGTTTCACGAAGAAGGTAAGAAAGCTCCATTGAGAGAACCAGACCTTCAGAACTGCTTTTTCAAAGTTTAGTTCTGATCTTTGATGGTGGACAGAGATCAGACACTCCAAAGTTGATCTTTCACCTGGCGACTCCACATCATCCTCATAATAAAGACTCCACTGGAGAAATGAACCCAAAAGAAATGTATGAGCAGATCAGGCTTTTGACCTGGATTATGATTCAAGAGGTCAATTTTGCTATACATATTGTTCGAACTTGACTTTTATGTTTTTCCCGTAGAAAATGTTGAAGAAAGCCCTCCTTGCACACCAGAACAGCATCTTTTAAATGCTGCCAATGCTCACTTTATAGTCAAGGGGGACACTACTGTCAAAGTAAATCATCCTATCCTTGTTCACACCGAACCCAATCATTTAGCCCCTGTACACAATCCCCTGCCTCGTAAGGTCCCTGATAGATATAAACCACTCATTTTGCCTCCTGTGCTTAATCCTTTTCCCATAAATCATCCCATGTGTCTCCCAAGATTTGATGGAGAGAACGGAGTTACTGCCCAAAAGTATATCCAGGCTTTTGAAGATTATTTGAACATTGTTGAAGTGGAGGATGAAGATGTTAGTGTTAGGCTGTTTGCCCTTTCTTTGCAAAGTGAAGTTAGGACTTGGTTTAAAGCGTTGCCTGAGGCAAGCATCTCAAATCTCCAGCAGTTATTCAAACTCTTCCTTGATAGATGGATGATCAAAGTCAATTCCCTCGTGCTCATAGAAGAATATAATCAGTTGAAAAGGATTCCAAATGAATCTGTTCAGCAATTTTCTGATCGATTCAATCAAGTTTATCATTCTATACCATTGAATATAAGACCTCCCCCTGATTTGGCCCTATTACATTATCCAGCAGCATTTGATCCAGAAATAGAATTCCATCTGAGAGAAAGGAGCCCCTCTACTATGCGACAGATGTAAAACATGGCAGTAGATGTAGAGGTTAATCTGAAAGTTAGGGAGGAGAAGTTGAAAGCAGAAAAAGAGGATGAACTTGATATCTTTGTAAAGAAAGCAGAGGAATTAAAGCAAATGTGCACAATAGAAGTTGAATGTTTAGAGCACCAGAACAGATCTGTTTTGCAAAAGGAAAGTAATGATATTCATGAACAAACCTGCCGCAAAACAGATGACATATTCATACCGCCATACATGATGGAGCAGTCTCCTGATATAATGTATGAATATAATAGCTTCTCTTCTTTCAAATGTCTGCCCAAATATGATCAGTATGATGATGATTGTGAGCCTAACGACCAAATCAGTCTTGCAGAGGAGTCAGACCTTATTTTTGCAGAAAGCACAGTTCAGGATCAGTTGCCTGAACACAATGATCAGAATGCCCATCTCAGCTATGGAGAAAAGGAAGAAAACGCAGAGTGTGTTGATTTCAGTGAAGGAACATTACCTTTCTGTTTTGAATCCTTTCAAATTATTAGAGACAACTATCATGCAATTAATAAGCAAGTATCAGCAAGGGTTGATATTGACCGTCTGGAGGATGATCAAATCATTGTTCAAAATGTATTGCCTCTAATTTTGCAACCCCAAAGAGCCATCGAATATCAGATTGAGGAAGACTTAGAAGCAGCAGCATATGATCAAATGACCCAAACGGATCCCCTGCCTCTTTGCTTTCAGCCATCTGAGTTATTCGAAGAAGAAGAGGAGGAGCAGCCTGCGCAAATCAGTCAAGTCCTATTCGAGCCAGATTGTAAATTGCAAGCACCTCTACAAGTTTTGAATGACCTATCTGCTGGTAGGCAGAATGATGAAAGAGATCAGCGCGTTTCTCCAGTAGAAGGCTGCAAAGCTCAAAATCAAGTTGTTGATAGTTCTCCAATTTCAAAGCATGATAGCTATCCCAAACTTTTGTACAGTTCTTCAAGTCAGTCCAGTAATAATGTATATATGTTGCAGGACCCTTTTGTACAGTCCCTTGTTTCAGCAAAGAAGGTCAGCAACTTCCTGATCTTCTCAAAGATTAATAAAGCCATATCAGATTGCAAGATCTCCATTTCAGGTAATAGCAAACACAAGCAGCGAAGACCATTCATGTTCATGATGCTTAAATGGTTGCATTGGCTGTTTCATTTCACCTAACAGCAAAGTAAATGCTGGTTAGGGTAGGTAGGTAGGATTAATAAGGCAGCCAGCCAAGCAAATTTTGCAGAATACAGCAGCAACTGAATACAAGGCAATCTGACCTGCTATTCTTAACTTTTCACAAGGAAAAGCCATCCCCAAGTGGAGCCACTGTTAGCCTCTTGCTGCAGCAGGTATTCATTTTTCATGATTGACATTTTTACATGCCAAATATGTCATACTCTGCAAGCTGCAGTGTTCCATATTTCCACAAGAAGCAAGGAAAGTGTGCTGGTCCAAATGCCACTGCTGTATTCTATTTGTGATGAGTTTTTTTCAGTTAAGGGAAGGCCAAACAGCTAAAACTTGGTCTCCCTAGATTTCAATTTCCTGTTGTAGAATATAGAGAATGTATCTGCCCAAACAGTTAAATCTTCGCAGATTAGTAGATAAGTAGAGAATCAAAGGGACCCAACTGTTTAATCTGGGACCTGGCAGAAATAAGTGTAGATTTAGATAGGGAAAATTCAAAAGAAAAAATTGTAAATCTGGGTTTGCAAGTCTAAGTGCACCCTAATCAGAAAAGAAGAAAAAATGTTAGGAAAGTAGGATGGGTAGGTAGTTGTGTGGTTGCAGAATGATAATTGATGATCAATTTTGTGTTTCAAACTGTTTTATCTTTTCAGATCAGTGCAGGCAGTTTCCATTCAGAAAGAGATCAAGGCTGGACATCACTAACTTCCCCTTCTTCTAAATTCCCCAAGTCACTTACTAACATCCCCCAAGAGATCAAGATCTGCTTGAGCCTCTCAGTTTCATCATTTCCATGACATTTGCCTTGGTGAGGATCTGCTTCACCCAAGGATTGCTCACTCATCTTCTGTGAGCTTTCTTTTCCCAACAAAGCCTAAGGTCTCATACCTTAGCGCCCTCTATACATCTCCATATTAACTACTAACTTTATTATATAACTCCCTATCAGTTTTTCCCGTCCCCTATTAAAATCATGTATATAAAACCCCTTATGTAAATACTCCCTCCCGGGCATTATAGCCATAATTCTACTGAGTCCGGGAAATCACAGCCCATCTGGCGCTGTCTTTAGCCCATCCGTGTCTTAACAGGGATTAATCTGACATCTGACCAGATTAATAACCTCTCACCTAGCCCTAAAACCCTCAAAAAAAACCCACTTTTTGCCCATATCCTAAGTTTTCGGGCACAAATTGCTAAAACCCGCGCTCAAAACCCATGTTTCACCCCCAACCCAAAGTTTTTGGCATTAAATATTAACCCTGCCGCTTATTAACCTCCTAAACCCATTTCCCATAGTTTAAACCCACCCGCACGCATATTAAAAAAGGAATATTCCTGCGAATATTCCCCGCCCTACCCCGCCATCACCGCCAGCCGTCCGTTTCCCCGCCCCGCAGATCAACGGCTGGCGGGCCGTCCCATCCCCGAGTCGCCCGAGCTTTAGCGTCCGGGAGATGGGCGATATTGCCGCCGTACCTCCTGCCACGCGTTAAGCGTTGGGCTGTGGCAGAGCCCCCTCCCCCAAAACCGCTCTCCCCCAAAGGCAGTGCGCCCAAAACCGTAAACCGCCCCTGCCTGCGTCACCCGCCTGCCCAGTGACATCACCCCCTGCACAGTAACCATGTCGAGTCATCTGCCTGCGTGGCCTCCTGCCACGTCACTGCCACATGTCCCTGCCACCGTACCTGCCACGTCACCGACTGTACAGGATGACGTCATGCTGACGTCATCCCGCCACGACATCATGATGACGTCATCGCTGACGTCACCTGCCGTACAACGTCACATCATGCTGACATCATCAGCACTTTTTTGGCACGAAGGAGCAAAAGTCGCACTTCGGAGCCCCGGAATCCAATTCTGAGGCAGTTTTTGATGAGCGATTTGCGCCTAGCAAGATTTTTTAGGCCGAAATGGAGAATCTTCAGGGAATCTTCAGGGAATCTTTCCATTATGCGGCCCCCAGGAAGCCCAAAAGGCACAAAAATGACCAATTTTCTTCACAGAACATACCAAAAGGAGCAGAAGACAATTCCAGAGGGTACAGAGGCCGAACAGCAGCCATCAATGCGTGATTAGACCCGCAGCACATCAGAACAGCAGTCCAGATTTTGTCAAAGAGTATCAGAAGAAAGAAAAGATGCCAAAGAGTATCAGCAAAGATTTTTTAGGGGGCTCGAAGCACCTTTACATTAATGAAGCCCCCAGAAAGTCAAATCAGGCATCATCAGCCCATCCTTACCCTCAAATCACAATTAAGGCATTTAAAGCCACAGGACAGCAAAGAAGCAGAAACCCATGCACATTTATTTCAGAAAACACTGCAGCAAGCCACCAAGGACAGCATCATTTATTCAGTTTTGATACGGTCGCCCCAGCGCAGCCTGAGATATTTTCATGCATTTATTTCAGATAGGAGTAGGTAAATTAATTATTCTTTATGACCTAATTAGGTCAAGATGTAATAAATAACTCTGTAGATAGTTTTGCCCTATAAATACCACCCTCAGCATTGTTTTAAGGGTTGGTCAATTGAGAATTTCACTAGAGACTCGCTGTGTATACCTAAGTTTTTCCATAATCAAAGATTGCCGAAAGCTTGGAGAGCAAACTGTCTGTTGTGAATGAATGTTTTGGAGATATGAAGATGGAATTCTTGTGCTACAGCCTGAAGCAATAAGTGCATCTTACCTCTGTTTATTGTTTACCACTATCTAAGTAGCAGGAAGAAAGAATAGCCTAGAATTAGTTTAAATACTCTCTATGCTCAATTTCTGCTATTTCTTTATGTTTTCTTCTGATTGAATTCGTTATGAATATGAATTCCTTCTGGCTCATGTTTACCCCGATTCACCTGTGTTTGCCAATTATCTAGGGATTCTTAACTGCCCCTAGGTAGCGCCCTGTTATCTTCTCCTGTTAAGCATAATTGAGAGATTCTTAATTGCCTCTCATTACTTAGCACTTATTTCCATCCCTTAAACCTGAAACATTGTTTCATGCTCAGCTATCTTGCTCCATTTCCCTCACTGTTATTAAGGAAAAGCACCAGCAGTTTTTTCTCCTCGACTCCACGCCCAATGGTTCAAAACCCTTAGACTATGCTCTGCCTCTCTGCCTGAAAAATCAATTTTCCCACCAAAAACAAACAAAAACCCTCTTAACTCGAGACCTAGCCTAAAATCCTTTCAAACAAAGCTAAATCATAAAGAGAGAGCCCTCTCTGATTGCAGGTCGGCTAGAACCTGTAGTCCAAAGTTGGTCTGTGGTTACCTCGGCCGTATCCTTTTCCGGAGCTTTAAGGACAACCTGAGTGATAACACAATGGAGTGTTGAAATTGTTCCACCTATCAACCATGATTTTCTTGACTAAATCAGCAAAATGATCATCAACAAACAAAAGTTGTGGAGACTCTTGTGAAATGATTTCCATAGTTTTCTCACCCATGGAATCCATGCCATCATATACCTCTCCTAAGAAAGGTTGGTCAATGTCAGCATTTTGAAGAAGCTCAAATGCAGGGGTTGTGAACTTTCGCAAGAAATCTATCTTGCTCCACCAGTCCGCATCAAGGCAGAATATACGCACCATATATCCCCTCTCTGAATCTGCTTGTCTCCATTCAACCCAAAGTTGACTCACCACCATAGAAACTAATGTTTTCTTAACCTCAACAAGGTGGTGCAACATTAGGAAGTTTGAGGCATATCTTGTGCCAACAACTTTTAACAACTCCAATTTGGAGTACTCTCGAAATATTGCTTGAGATTGGTGGTGGTTGGTGATGAATTTAACAATCTCCCTTGTTTCCCCTGTGATTACCTTTATCCATGGAACTTTGTTGTCGATCTCCTCTAAGATCAGGTTCAGATTATGGACAATGTAGGGTGTCCAAAAGATGTGGTCATACCTCCCCTCAATAATTAAACCTGCAGCTTTGCAAACTCATGCATTATCCGTGATAACTTGCACCACCCTGTTAGGTCCTATTTGTTCAATAGATTTTATAATCACATCAACAATGAATTGTGCATTTCTTTCCTCTCCTGAGTACTCTTCAGCATTTAAAAACATTGCTCCTTTGGGGGAAGTGTCAATGGTATTTATCAATGGTCTGTGTCTTGTATCTGTCCATCCATCTGAGACTATGGTAACCCTAAAGCTACTCCAGGAAAAATGAATTGGTGATAAGATATCCTCCACAAACTCCTCATCTTTGAGAAGTTGAGTTTTGACTTTCTCATAGTTGGGCCCCTTGAACCCTTGAGGAGCTTTGTTAATTTCCCTTATCATATCTTGCGAGTAAGGAAAGCGAACAACATTGAATGGGATACCACATGCATAGATGCACCTAGTCACTCTGGAATCAGTTTCTTCTCTTGCTTGCACATTCACCAATTTAGTAATTATGTTATCTTGAACTAAGCAAATGCCCCTCTGGTTATTTTTGGATGGTGGTTGTTCATGTTGTTGAGTGGCTCTCCTCTTCCTTGCTTCAACTACAATCCATGGCTCAAAGTTTGATGGAGCTTGAAGAGTAGCTTGACTAAGTTCTTCATGTCTTCTTTTAATTCCATCTGCCTCATCTTGCTCTCTTTGATATGCCCTCCTCACCAATGGGTATGTTGTTTTTGTGCAACCTGCAATCCCCTGTCCTCCTCCATGTAAAAGATGTGCCTTCACTCTTGAGTAGGAACCCTTGTATGAATTACTGCAAAGATTACATCACCATTCCCATGAGCCACCACCTCCACATTTTTGAAGCTTTTGAACATGCCTCCAAAGAGGATAATATTCAACCCTTGGGTTGGACCTAGGGCTTGAATTTGCACCTTGGTTAGAAGCCACTGCTACAAAAATAAATAAATAAACAAATTTGTAAAGAAAAATGATTTTCATATATTTGGAAGCATAAACCCTCGAAAAATAGAAGAAATAGTGGGAAAAAACTAAGAAAATGAATGCTTCTTACCCAAAATGCCAAAAAAGACGAGAAATATGGTTGTCGTTGAGCCGAAAACCAAGAATGTTGTAGCCGGAAACTTTGCAATCCAAATCTACTTGTGAAATCTCTTTCTCTTGTTGTTGAAATCTCCTTTGCTCACTATTGAAAACACCCTAGCTGAAACCACTGCTCTCTTCCTCTTTTCTCCTTGCTAAAATCGTCCGTCTCCAAGTGAAACGACTTGCTCAATTCGTGTGATGAGGGAATGAGGCGAGAGTCTTTTTATAACTTGCGAGAGCCATCTAGAAGCATCCAAAAGATATTTTATTCGCCCAATAAAATAATTAAAACAAAGCAGAAAAATCACAACTTAAAGGTGGAAACGCAGTCGTACGACCTGGAAACGTGTTTCAGGTCGTACTGGGCCACATTTCCCCCACGTGAAACATGCTAGTACGGCTTGAAACGCATTTCCAAGCCGTACCAAACACGTTTCCATGTTTCAGTTTCGTTTCAACCCAGAAACGCCCTTGGGACTAGCGTTTCCTGCAACATAGCTTTTGAGACACGATCTGCATCCACCTTTAAGAATTTCCCCAAAGAATTCCCAATTCCTTCTAATACTTTGTGATGTCAAAATGCAATGGTAGATTATGTAACCTAACCCACACGGGCATTTTGGATACCACCATGGTGTTTGCATCAAAACCCGGAAACCAAGGTATCATGAATAGACCCGCATTGCCCCAAAACCATGGTCCCTCGTTTAATACATAATCCTTATCTTTTGTTGTATCAAACTTTACAATAAAAAACCCCTAGAACATAGATGGATATCATAGCTTTCTGTCCAAGTAGAGAAAATCCATTGATGTAGAGCCTCTGATTTGGGCCAAAATCCATTAAATCTACATATAACTGCTCTTGCATGGAAATCAGCATAAAGCTCATTTACCTCGAGCAAGTTGACTATCAAAGTTGGCACCTAGTTCATCTGCTCCACAATATAGGGTCCAAGAAGATTGGGAGGTTGTTCTGGATGTTTTTGTGGCTCCGCCTTCCCTTTGACTGCATCCTTGAATGAAGCTGGGCCTTTTGAGCTAGATCCAGGGCACCCTCCAAGAAGTCTCATGTTAAGGATGATGGTCGAGTCAGGAACAATGCCATAGTCCTGCAACTTGTAGTCCTCTTGCAATGATTTCCCTGCATAAATCAGATTTTGAAGTCTTGCTGGAATACCCAACTGTTCTTGAATCTTTTGCTTAAGATCTTGTACCTGCTCCTAGATCCAGACCCTTATACAAACAATTTTCCCGCTCAGTGTTCTAATAAAAATTTGGATCAGGGCTCCTTCAAGCGGATCTAGGAATTGATCTTCAAGATCCGTCCTTCTATTAAACTCAACCTGTCTGTAGTCTCCATTTGTATTCAATTCGTGGTGAAACTCGATGGTGGAATCATACCCGTCTCCCGCCTCCCACGATCGTACAAAAACTACAAACCCATAACAGCAGTAAAAAAAGCCTTCAATAGGAAGCCCAACGTCATTAAAAAGCTAGAGATCACAAAATTGGAGAGAAAATTAGAAACATAAGCACTATTTTGCAGATCCAACGCCCGAACCTAGTAGGGAATACGATGGGTATAACCCATACGATGGCTTAGCGCCTATGTTTAGAAAAGGGAAACTAGATCTAGAAATAAACTCATAGTTGGAGGTCCCTCTCTCTAAAACATCGGGAGATCCAATGAGGAGAGATGTGTTTGGTGTTTTTTGCAAGAGAAACGTTCCCTGAAGGATACCATCCACCATCGCCTGTTTGGATCTGAACTCGGGAGGTCGATAAACGCTACATAAGGCAAAAACAATTTGGAGTTATGTGGCAGCATAGCCCACAGCGTGGAAACCCCTGATACTTCTCTTCAGATCCATTGCAACCTTCCCCCTGTCCGAAATCCTCTCTCTATATATATATATGAAAAAAAAGTCTAGAATGTCAAATTAGTTGCACAATATATGAAAACATGCATATTTGTACATAAATCAAGATAGAGATGGCATCCATAGTCCATTAAAGTGAGATCTATATATTATTAATTTACACTTATTTGCCTTTATTTCACTTGTCCACCAAAAGAGTTAACCCATATAGACACAAGGAGTGACTATTTGATGTTGGGAGAGTCTTCTCGACCTTGCCAAGTGTTGCTAGACAATGGATAGTAGACATTGGGCACTACTGGACTATGGATACTGGACAATGGACCTTGTTGGTTGTCGTTGTGACTTGTTGTCTTACTACAGTGCACTGCAGCTTTGGTTTTGAACCTTGCTTGGTTTGCATTTGCCATTTGGAGGCACTGAAACTGCTACAGAGCTGAATTGTTTGCAATTGTAGCATATTATTTGGCTAAAATAGTGGAGAAGTTGATCGTTTTTGCAATTTGGAGGTGTCTTGTAGTTAGCAACTTTCAAATTTGGGCTAAATTTGAGGAACCATAGCAGAAACCGTGCAAAAAATTGCAGAACTACAGTTCTGAAATCTGCCAACGTGGTTCTGAGGGCAGTTCAGGCACAGATCTGCATAGTGCGAGATTTCGGCCTACGAACCTTCAGAGGGTGGGGGGAATGGTTCCTGCAACACTGATCCCAACTATCATTAGACCCTTTGAACTGGACCTTAGTTCCCCATGGGAGATATCACTTATTGAGAATATGAGGGATCATATGCAAGCCTATTTATAATTGCATATCCCCTATTCCTTAGAATTGGGGATGGATGTGTCCCACAGTTAGCGTTATGATGTTAGTGAGATTTTATACCATAAGTCTTCTTATTTGATAGGAGCCCCTATAGGAGTTAGACTTCTATTTTTGTTGATTGTTGAATTGAGGTTAGGTAAAGTTAGTTGTTGTTAGTATCAACCTAGGCCTTAGATTGAGCTAGGTGTGTCTAGAGTTGTTCTTAATTAGTATTTTTGGTTGAGTTGGCCTATACATGTTAGTCCACCTTACTGAGAGGGTTGGACATTGCTCTTTCTATAATTAAGTTCATGAAGGGGCAAGAAGGGTGCCAGTAGTTGGAGTGATTGAGCAACAATAGCCATGAGGGATTGTGAGCCGAGATTGATGCAGCACTAGGAGAGTGAACTCCCTCATTCTTGGCACTTTTGAATAGGGGTTTTGGCCTAGCTTTTCCTCAGATAGGCTAGCTCATAGCTATATTGTGAAGCCAAGCGCATGGGTGACTTTGGAGACAAGTTCTACAGTCAGATTGGAGACGCTATATGTGGGTGTGATTTGGTCTCATTCCCTTTTAAGTTCCAAATAAGTGAATATCCTTGTTAGTTTATTATTCGAATCCATCCATCACTGTTAATAATGTATGTTGTTCACTAGGGGCGATCGGAGCAGGAGGGGTAATCTATTTCCCTGATGAACAAAAAGAATACAATTTCACCTGGGGTAACAACCAAGCATAGTTTTGGGCTCTATGGAAAGGCTTGGATCTGGCAAAGGATTATGGACTCAAAAAATTGTTGATCATAGTGGACTCAATGCTAGTAATCAAGCAGATGTCACAGGCATTAGCAAAGCACACAGAAAATCCCCATGAATTGCTCGAAGAATAGCTAGGTTGGCGGTGTTACCCACCACTAATGGGTGACCCCTACAGGAAAAAATTTCTCCTATGTTTGTCTTCAGTCAGCAACGAGCAACCCCTTGTAGCCACGAGATAGCTAGATGTGCCACCATTCTCCGCCACCTAAGCTAGCCATTATGTGCCCTCGCCCATCTTTTATGATTGTATTTTTGAAGGTGGGTCGTCCAACCCCGAAGGTATGGCTTTTCATTATGTAATTGGGTGTTTACGCTTGCTTTTCTTGGACACATTTGGAAATGGATTAGTGGGGGGATTCGGTGAAAAGAATGGCCTTGGGTTGTACTCTTGTTCCCTTGTCCCAACTTGGTGGTTAATCTTGTATCCTAGTCCCATGGTGTCTCCTCTATTGGTTACTAGCTTTAGGAGTGGCACTACATGGGAAACCCTGATTTTGGTTTCATAATCCCGCTTCTCGATACCATATATCTCACTTCCCTCCGCTCGTTATTACCCCTTTCACACTTTTCCCATTCGGGTCCACATTTGTCCATTAGGTCCACAAGGATTTAGCCTCCCCTTCCCCTTGTCCACACTTTGGGTTAGGCCTGGAACAATGCCCCGGAGGTTGATGCAGCTAAAAAGAAAGTTAAAAACACAGTTTGGCCACTTATAACAGGAAATGTACCACAAAATGCACAAGATGGTTGGGACACAAGAATTTAATGTGTGGGAAAAAGACAAACATGAGTTCTTCCCCTTATCATTATGGACATCAACCTGGTTCCTAGGGCCCATATGTATGCCCCCTGCATCATGAAGGAACCCATGATTGTCCCAACCCTTGGTGGGAGATGAATTGCCCAACCTTAAGGGGGTAATCACTGCTTTATCATACACATCATGCTCTCATCCCCTAGAGCCCTGGGCAGTTAAAAAAAAGAAAAATCAATAAAAGGCAAAAGGCATATCAAGAAGTGTGTAAAAACAAAGGTCGGGGTAACTCACGTACCATGATTGATCCCTCCTACATCCATACACCCAATGTGTGGGCTTCCCTCATTATAGCTACCCTTGTACCATGGCATGTGGCTTGGAGCCTTATTGCCCCACACCATTCCACCATCATTTCACATGACACCTGCCATTTGAGTTTTTTCTCCCAGCAATTAATAATTAATTGAGTTTTTTCTCCCAGTTATAACCCCAAATCCAGAGTGCGGCTTGATGATAAGGCCTTGGGTGAGTCCTAGTGTCTAGAGTCGTTTTATATTACCATATTAGATCACTCATAAAGTTTCGCGGAATTTGATTAGATCTAGGGGTCATTTTTAATTTTTTTTAACTTCCCGCAAGGCGGAAATTTCAATAAATTTTTATTGTAAATTGTAATAAGAGAAGTTGTATGGGGTTTGTGTGCTCAAAATTACACCTCTACTCCTCAACTTTCTACTAAGACACCTTTGGGAGGTAAAAAATAAGTTATGGACCCTCAAAAAACCAACTTTTCCCAAGTCTATGGGAAAATATGGCATTAAATTAGCCAGCAATTAAATAAATTGGAGAAAATAAATATCCACACATCAAAATTATGTGGAAATGAGGTGGAAATTCACCAAGAGTCAAAGTCAAAATAAAAAGATGATGTAGACTCCACTAAGGACCAAAAATCAAGGGAATCGAATTTTTGGGGGAGAGACCACGAGTTCTAAAGAGTCAAGACAAACTCACATTTTTTGTGGAGATAGCTTGAGTCTAAAGGATGAGTCACTAGTTTGTTGAACTTTGACCTGAGTTCACATGAGATGAGGCAGAGAGTGGTCTTCTACCACTCCACCTCACTCACCCACTTGTCTTTCCATTGCCACGAGTTCCCTTCAAGGATTGGGTGGAGCACTCAAGGGAAGTTCGAGCGACACTAGGGGCATTCGATTTGCATGGCCTTGCCTTGGGATTTCCACCACTCCCTCAATGCAGAATAGTCCAAGTCAATGCTAGTCAAAGCAGAGAATAGAAAAATCAAACTCGTTGGTCAATTTCAGTCTTCTTCCTCCCTTGCACGTGTGAACAAATAATTGAGAATTGGTCCGAAATTTTTTGTTGGATGGATGCCCAGATGAAATGATTTGATTAACAATATATACTTGTCCAATTGGAGGGGTTTTGACCAAGGGTCAAACCCCTTCATGAGGTGAGGTCGACCTGTCAAACTAGGGCAGACTTGGACAGCTGGAAACCAATTAATTTCTCCTTTATTTCTGATGATGTAAATACCGAACACAGCGACAGTTTCTCAACGCTCCTTAGCCAGAGAGGTACTTTTCATTAACTTCAACAAATGTACAAATTTCATCATAAGGAAGGGTTGATAGCATCAAGCTCATCCCACAAGTCAAGATTAATGGCATTAAGGTGAGAACCCAACTAACCATGGCATAAATCAATATCGTTCATGAGACCAAACTCTCCAACGGCCCAACCACATGGAATGGTTTCTCAATCAAGCACAATGACCCAAGCGAGTAATCAAAGTCAATCACTCTAACCATCCCACTGGTCTCTCAACCAAACACAATGACTCAAGGGAGTAATCAAGATCAAACTCTCCGACCATACCAATGATCTCCCGATCAAACCCAATGACCTAAGAGAGTACACGAGGTTCATCTCCCTGACCATAAACAAGGTCTCTCAGTCCATGACCCAAGGGAGGAATCCTTGTCTCAATATCAAACTCCTCGACTATGTAGTCTCTTAGTGAAACACAGTGACCTAAGGGGGAGAACTCAAAATCAATGTCCCCGACCAAACACATTGGTCTCTCAGTCAAACACAATGACCTAAGGGAGAACTCTAAGACTCAAAACCAACCTCCCCAACCATAATGGTTTCTCAGTCAAACTCAAGGAAGATTGTCATTTGCATGATGCTATACAATCAATGCTCTCTCTCTCCAAGAGGAATTCTCAGCCACTCCAAACTTCTCACAAAAGTGAGCCAACTTCATCCAAGATAGTGGCTTTGTCAAAACATCAACAACTTGCTCATCAATAGAAATGTATTTGAGCCTCACAGCTCCTCTTTGGACAATATTCCGGATATAATGACACTTGATCTCAATGTGCTTTGACCTGTCATGAAAAACCAAATTCTTAGAAAGCTTCACACAACTTTGATTGTCACAACATATCACAGTTGATTCCAACACCTGATCAAACAATCCAGCAAACAACTTTTAAAGCCAAACTTCTTCACAACATGTTGAACAATCAGTTATATACTCAACTTTAGCCGTGCTAAGTGCAACAGAGGTCTGCACCATACTCATCCATGATATCCAGGCTAAAACAGCATCCAGAAGTGCTATTCCTGTCTTTAGAACATCCAACCCAATTAGAATCTACAAATCCATGCAACAAATAGTTCAACGAGTGAATCAGTAGGATTAACCAAGTCCGCAACAGAGTCTCACAACTTCTTCAAATTTGTCATCATGGAGGTGTCCATGGACTCACAGTCCATCATGCCAAATTTCTTAAGGATCTCAACAAAGATTTCAACAAGCTTATGCCACACTTTCAATCCCAGGTAGTAATGCATTAAACCAAGATCCTTCAATTAGCTCCCTCTTACACTAGACAAAGAGGTCCTCAGCCCTTGTCAAAAACATATCATCAACATATAGTAGTCAAATCAAGGGCTCATCTTCAACAACTTTGTAGTATAGATTTGGATTAGCATCGCTCTTCAACAAATATCAATTCAAGCTCGAGGTGCCTGACTTCATAGTCTTCTCCCTCTTACTAAGGTAATCCTTTGCTTTGTACTTCTAGCAATCTTCATCTTGGAAGTCACAATTGACTTCTTTTTTATATCAAAACAAGCTTCAATCCAGTTGATATGTCTGCTCCCTCTGAGTCCAAAGCTCATCCAATACAATATCTCTCAACACGAGTCTTCTTGTCACAAGCTTTACTTTGTTCTTCCATTCTTTTCATCTATTGCCATAGCCTTGGCAACCTTCAATATGTACCTGCAATCCTCACTAGGAGGCCAAGGAAGAACAAATACAACCAAGCAAGATATACAAAGACAAGAGACTAATAGTAAAAAATTAAATAACAACAATAATATTAATCAAGAAAGAGAGATATAAATTTATTAAATACTTACCTTTTGAGAACATGTCAACTCCCTCTTGATCTTAGCCTTCTTGCATCTAACTTGCAAATCAACCTCGTCAAAATCATCATCATGATGTCATTCCTTCCCTCCAGGAGCAAGGGTTTCTTCTATTAGCAAAAGCAATCAATCCTAGGGTTTTACTTATCCAAGCCTTATTGCTTACAAAGGTCTTCAAATCTTTGATATTCAATTTCATATTCAAATGTCAAAACCCTAGATTATTTATGAGATAAAATCCATTATTGTCCTTAACAGTGAAACAGGAATCAGCGATTTTGCCAATTAATCGCAATTCCCACTCTGCTCGGCCATGAAACGATCCGAACCGAATCTTCCCGAGTCAAATCACGTTGACCGAGTTTGACTCGTGGTCAACGCGAGTTTGACTCGCGAGTATGGCGATTATTCCGACTCTGCGTTTTTTTCCGAGTCCCGCCAAAATTTTTGGGTTTAGGTTTATCAGGTTTTGGGTTTCGGATTGTCACGTTTATCACTTTATCGGTTACGTGGTAGAGTTGTTTCATAATTCATCGTCGTCCCGCGTCCAGACTCCAGACACCGCACAGTCGACACCGCCGCAGAGCCTCAGAGCTGCATTCGACGCCGCATTGTTGAGATATCATATACCTGCGTGAGCCTTGAGGTAACCCCTCTCTTTATATATACAATGATGAATCGTGATACTGTGCAGTGTGATCATGTGATGCGAATCGCAAAACAGCAGAGAAGAACAGAGATGCTAATGCGGCAATGCCATATATATAACAATTTTGTGGCATGCCTGCCATATATGTATCTGCCTGATATATAACGCAGAGTTAATCGGAATCCATACAAGCTTACAACTATGACCAACTATAACGCAGAGAGATGACAGACATAACCATATCGCAGAGATGCCATGCCATATCGCAGAGATGCCATGCCTACCATATATGTATCTGACAGTAGTACTAAGGTGCAACATCCTACAGGGATCAAGCTGTTTTCCAACTCTGATATTTATTTATCCAACTCTGATATTTATTTATCCTTATTTTATTTAGTTTGAGAAACAAATTGCACTGTTTTCCAACTCTGATATGAAGCATATCAGATCTATTTCAAATCCACGTCTAATGAGGTAGCTTACTGATACTCCCTAAGCTACGTTCTTGGGATATGCACATGGAGGATGAACATATGTAATAAAAAGTTAAAAACAAGCCCACAGCAAATATTACTCCTCTCTGGACTAAGATCAGAATTATTCTCATCCCCATCTGAAGTATGCTCCATTTGTTCCCAAAGATTCTTGAGGACTGAGTTTTCCTCTTCTAATATGCCAATAAAGTTCAGGCAATCCTCATTGATCCTGAGATCAGATATCAAATCACCATGGACTTGAGCTTTCCTTTCTATCGTTGGACACCTGGCCAAGATAGGAACTGAGGGTTTATCAATTTCATTTGCTATGTGTGCAAAAGGGCATTGAAGCCTTTCTTTAATGTTATTCTCTACTAAACCTATCTCTTTGTACTCCACATTATCTGTTAAAATAGGCTTGCAGTGAATACTAGTCTTCTCTGGGCTAAGACTGAGATTATTTCCATCTCTATACTATATAGAAATCTTGATCCATTTCCATCCAGAAACTTTTAAGAACTAAGTTATCCTCTTCTATAGTACCACTAAAATTCAAGCCATCGCCATTGATCCTCAATTCAGATACCATATCATCATGGATCTCAACTTTCTTCTCTACCGTTGAAGTTATGTATTATCATTATGGAGGTTGCTCACACCTCAGGGTAAGTCAAATTCACCTGTGAAGACTTTCTGTTATTTTAATTTTTGCATGATCAATAAACAAGCTTGAAAATTACTTATTCCAATTTCCAAGCACCATTTTCGAGATTTAATGAGAGATAAGTCAACCTTAGAGGAGGGTGCTACTGTTACTGCTGTTGGTGTGACGGAGAGCACAGTTTTTGGATCTCTTTCGCATAAGATAGGGTGTTGACTGTTGAGTATGTTTGCTTGGTAAGGACTCAAGGAGACACACTTCTTCAGTAATTTTCACGCAGTTAATGTGCCATTTTTTGGTCTGCTTCGCATGTCATCTGTGCCGCTGTTACGACTGTTCTCAACCAGCAAAACTTAAAAGGCAGTACTGCACTTTCGCCTTTCAGCATGACATGGCACTTTCTTGGTGTGCTTTTGTGCCAATTTTTAGAGCTATGTTGTGCTCCATTAAATAAAACCAGGGTTCTGCATGTTTTCTGGTTTTATTGAAAGGCAACATTTCTATATGTTTACTGACATCTGTCTTCATTTAATTTTTTAGATTTCTAGCATATTTTAAATTTTTGGATCACTTTTAAATTTGATTTTTTGTTGTCTTTCACAAGAGCCACAAATTAAATAGAAGCCATGACTCCAAATCTTAACAGAAGCCACAAATTAAACACAAGTTCAAAGAAACAACAATGCCAAGAGAGATGGACTTTGCTTGGGCTTATTGTGACAAGATTCCCAAAAAATCCAAGCTCCTTTGTAAATTTTGCAAAAAGGAATGTAGTGGAGGCATTTATAGATTCAAGTTCCACCTTGCACAAATACCTGGCCATGATATAGGTCTTTGCGACAAGGTTGACGATAATGTCAAATACCAAGCAGCCTTGGCCCTTGAGATGTTAGATTAGCATAATGCCAAGAAAGCAAAGCAAAATACTGAAATAGGAACTCTTAGAGTTGATAGTTTTTCTACCACTAGCCCCATGTCACCTCACTCTGTTGAATCCTCAATGTCGTTCCCACGTTTTCCACACATGCCCCAAGGCCAAGTCAAACTCAAAGCCATACAAGTCCTTCGACTCCTTCCTCAACACTGGAGGTGGAAACATAAACACCTTTTTTGCTCCCCGCACAAAACCCGGTTCCCAACCTACCTTGGATGCCACTAGTTGGAAAAAAAAATATCCATAGTCAGGCAAGGAAGGCCATTGCTAACTTTTGGTACTATTCTGACATACCTTTCCACTGTGCCAGAAGTCCTTATTGGCAAGCTATTATTGATGTAATTGTTGTTGCAAGTCCAGGGTTCAAAGCCCCTACATCAGAGAGCCTTAAGACAGATATGTTGTTAGAGAGTGTTGAAGATGTCATGCTTGTGCTAGCTGAGTTTCGTTCATCATGGGTAGAAACAGGGTGCACCATCATGAGTGATGGATGGACAGATCAGAGGAATAGAACTTTAATAAATTTCCTTGTATCTTGTCCCGCAGGCACAATGTTTCTCAAATCAGTGGATGCTTCAGACAAGGTTAAGACTGCCCAACTTATCTGTGAAATGATGGAGGAAGTCGTCCAAGAAGAGGGAGAAGAACATGTTGTACAAATTGTCACCGATAATGCAACTAATTATATGGCTGCTGGTAGACTTTTTGAGATTAGGCACCCCACTATTTTTTGGACCTCTTGTGCTGCCCATTGCATAGATTTAATGCTTGAGGACATTGGTAAGCTTCATTGGATACATGAGGTTGTGGAGAAGGCAAAATCCATAACCAAATACCTATACAACCACACTATTGTCCTAAACACTATGAGAAAATACACTGAAGGTAAAGAAATTGTTCGACCTACAATGACTAGATTTGCAACAAATTTCATATCTTTGCAATCTGTGATTGAGCAAAAGATAAATCTGAAGAGGATGTTCTTGGGACCTGAGTGGATGGGATCTAAACATTCCAAGACCCCTGAAGGCATCGAAATTGTTGCACTTGTGTTTAATGATGGCTTCTGGAAAGATGCCGAAGAGATTATTGTTGTGACGGAGTCCCTTGTTAGAGTTCTCAGGTACTTCAAGTCTTTTAACTTTTTCATTTTTTAAATTTCATTTCAAGCTTCTTTTTATTTACAATGTTTCATATTTCTTTAAATTTGAATGCTTGAACTTTTAGGATGGTTGATGGTGACAAACCCGCTATGGGTTACATTTATGAGGCGATGGATCTCGCAAAGGAGGCCATCAAAAGAAGATATGGGGATGATGAGACAAATTATATGCCTCTTTGGGACATTATAGATGCACATTGGGATAGGCAATTGCATTCCCCCGTACATGCTGCTGGGTACTTCTTAAACCCACAATATTTTTATGATAAGAGCAAATTTAATGAGGATGGAGAGGTTGGCAGAGGACTTATGACATGCGTGGAAAGGTGCTTCCCTGATCCAGAACAACAAAGTCGTGTCTTTTCCCAACTACAAGATTATAGGGCACCATCTAAATTGTTTGCCTATACCAGTGCTATAAGACAAAGGTCTAAGATGTTGCCAGGTACCCAGCTTGAAGGCTTCATCAATTCATTAAATTTGTTTAAACTTTATTTTGTATGTTAAATGTTTTATTAAATTTTCTTTTCTTTTTAAGTTTTTACTATTTACTAATTTAGTACTTCTAGTCTTCTACTCACAAACCCTTACCACTTGCTAGGTCTTTGGTGGCAAAACTTTGGTAGTGATACGCCAGATTTGAAGAGATTTGCCATTCGAATCTTAAACCAAGCATGCAGTGCTTCAGGTTGTGAACGCAACTGGAGCATGTTTGAGAAAATACATTCTAAGAAGCGCAACCGATTGACACAAAAACGCTTGAATGACCTTGTATTTGTCCATTACAATCTATGACTTCCCAACAAACAAATACAAGGTGAGATTCGAGAGGTTGAATTTGAAGGTTTCATAATCTAGTTCGTATTTTAAAGTTCAAACTTCAAACTTCAAACTTCAAAGTGAAACTTTAATTCACATTTCAATGTTTCATGATAATGACAGGTATGGATCATTCACCAATCGACCTTGAAGAGATAGATTTGCAAGCTACAAATGCGGCAGACTGGGTTCAATTAGATGAGCCTCCTCTTTTAAGCCTTCATGACTTGGAGAAATTTAAGAGTCAAGCAAGCGAAGGAGTGGAAGGAATCGCTTCTAGTTCTCATTCTTAAAAGTCTTAGACTCTTACTTGCTGATTTTTTTCTAATTAGTATGCAGTTTTTTGTAAACTTTTAGAAGCATATACTTCTAAGGACTCAAGACTCAGTGCTTTGGATCATGTTTGGACACATAACATATATGAGATACTTATTTATTCATGATATTTTGGACATCTATTGATATTATGCATTGTTTGGACATGCCTTTACCCAATATTAATGAAAAATGATTTTTTTAATTCAATATATGTGTATATTTTTATTTAATGAATTCAACGATTTTTTGCCGATTTTTTCCCAATCCGATTAAAACTCTTCGCTCTTTTGCCTCGCCGATTTATTGCCGATTCCGAGTCTGGTAACATTGGTCCTTAATCATTCAATCATCCTTGGTCACATCAAACCAGGTAGCTCGGCTTCTTCAAATTATTGTAGCAATGGATTTCATCAAGGACGATCTCAGTACCCAAGTCCTTAAATCATACATTGCATCAATACTTTGAGAAACATAGATCTTTAGCAATGATAGAGCAACATTAGATCTGAAATAGCTTTGATCTTCATCCTTGAAGAGGAACTCCACCTCTTTCCACAGTAGGCAAGCTTTCTTCAAAGGTATGAATAAAGATGGTGATATCTTTCTTTCATCCTTCAAAACTGAGCAACCATAGTTTATCAAATAGATATCATTCTTCTAAATATGTAATACAGAGATACATCTAGCTTCTGACCAACATCATCTCACTTCAATCTTTTGATATATGAATAAGGTCACATATTTTCACATGTGGCTATATTGTTGTGAACCAATGCCTTTTTTTCATGCCATAACTTTATGCCGCACATTAGCAATATCAAAGATTATTCAGTAAAGTGGAGGGACACCTTCAGTACTTACAGTTGTCCTTAAAGATTCCTCACAGTCCCATAACTGACTGACTCGTTCCAGCAAGGTAATAACTTAAGATTCATGTTAGTGCTTAGCAATCTGCTTCAATAATCTGTCTTTGGTAACATCTTCAAGTGTTCAATGTTATTTGTTTCACATCTTACAATAGAGCGAAGCATACCAGATTTTGTACCTTCAGCACTTTGTATATACAGGCTTATTAAAATCAACCTAGGTCATACTTGAATTCATCATTATAATTGTCCTTCATATAATGCATAGATATAGTCTTCAGGTTGAGGCCTATCATTAGCTCCAAAGAATATTCTAGACCCATATTTCTTCCTTCCTGACAAAGCTCATCTAGCGATAAGAGATCAAATACTTCAAACAAGGGTTATGCATACCTCACAACTAAAGGGTTCAAAGAGGCATCTCTCAGACATTTATGAATCATGCTTTGCAATATGCTTCATATCTAGCCTTCTTGGTAATTGCTTGCATTCGAGGATTCTTGAATTTTGTTGCTCTCTTATTCATCTTAGAACATCTGTCAACAAATTTTTATAATTGATACATACCGTTCTGCAAACTCAAAGTTTCGATGGTCTCCTCGAGGATCAAGCATCATATTTTCATTGTGCTTTGAATAGAAACAAATCTACAACACTCCAAGATGACAACACATATAGATGACATTATTATTTTAAATCAAAAGGCATGATTCAGACTTCTTTTGATCACAGAATTTTAGTAAACTTCGACCTTCCATAGAGGTTCGAGTCAGAGGCTTAATAGGCCTCTAGCATTCATTTCTTCACACAAAACTCATCAGTGGATCCTTCTTTAAAGCACACTTTATCCATAGGAATCAAGCATATAATGACAGATCATAAATCAAGCTTCCTTTTCGTTCTAGGTAATGGTTTGAGATTCTCTAATCTCTTGATATTATTTCGGCCTTTCCTTCAGAGAACCATCACAACTTCTGTCATCTTGTCATAATTTAAAGGTTCATATTTCACTTTCACAAGCTTGTCAAAAAGAAAACATTCTTAAGAAATTCAACAAGGGATTTTCCTTATTTTCAAACATCAAACTTCAGACTTTGATAGTTGAATTTCCAGCCCTTGTCACAGTTCAAGATTTCTCCCTCTCAGCCTTCCTTCTTTGACAGAGATTTTCTTGGCCTACAAAGATTCGATTCCGAGATCTATAAGGTCTTCAAACAGAGGTATCCTTCTTATGGAAGTCTTATATATGTATCTTCTACTGATCCTTGTAGTTCATCTATCATCTCATGGTTTTCCAATTCTTCTCTTTGCTTGTAGACATGTTTGATCTTCTACAATCATGACAACATATTGAGGTTCAAGCCTTTTGATCTTCAATACAAATCTTCTCACAAATGCAAGAAAGAAGTTTTGATCTTGAACCAGGGCTTCAACCCTTTTGAGATTTATTCACTGAGTTTTGGGCCTTCTTCAAATGTTTTGTAGCACAACCACAAACAGACCTTTTGGTCCAGGACTTCTTCAGACTTTTTGCTTACTTAGGACTTCCAGAGATCAAGATTGCACTTGTGAAATAGATCAGTTAAGTTGTGATCTCAATGCTCTTCCCTTCACCATAGCTCTAATACCATGTTGATTTTCTAGTAGAAGAATAGACTAGAACAATTTTCTTCCAGATAACTACTTCCAATTATACATTTTTAACTTCTTAGAGCATTCAAATCATCAAGTTGTTAGACGCCAAAATTTTCTTGGGACAAAACCCCACAAGGGGGGAAACCTGGTAATCTTTCCTTGAGAGAAATTGTTCAATTCAATCAAAATATCATACCATTTACCACATTCAATGCCCAGTCAAATCAAGTCAAAAGAGAGAGAGAGTCAACATTTTCTCACTGGTCAAAGGGTCAAATTTCGACCTGCATCTCCTGGTCAAAGGGCTGAAATTCTATCCTGTAGTAGCCTCAATCAAATCATAGACTTTGACCTGTGGTCAAAGCTCAGTCAACACTCAGAAACAGCTCCATAAATACGATCAACAGATGGTCAAATATTCCAGAATATTCGGCCTCCAACCACAATCAAGGATTCGGTCAAACAATAGCAGAATAGTCCAAGTCAACATAGGTCAAAGCAGAGAACAAAAAAATCAAACTCGTTGGTCAGCTTCAGTCTTCTTCCTCCCTCCCATGTGTGAACAGATAATTAGAGAACAAGTCTGCATTTTGTTGTCGAATGGATGCCCAAATGAGATGATTTGATTTACAATATATACTTGTCCAACTGGAGGGGTTTTGACCAAGGGTCAAACCCTTTCATGAGGTGGGGCTGACTTGGACAGCTACAGTTTCTCAATATCACATATCCAAAATACACCAAAGACTGCTGTGAAAACTCACACTTCTTGAGATTTGCTAACAGTTGGTGCTTCTTTAACGTCTCTAGCACCTACATCAAATGTGTGATGTGGTCCTCCAAGGTAGCATTGTATACCAGTATATCATCCAAATAGAAAATAACAAATGAATCGCTAAAAGGGCACAATACATCATTCATTAATCTCATAAACATAATCGATGCATTGCATAGGCCAAATGGCATGACTAACCACTCATACAAACCTTGCCCAGTTTTGAAGGCAATCTTCTAGGTATCTTCTTCTCTGACTCAAACATGGTAATATCCAGAATTTAAGTCCAGCTTGGTGAAGTATTTTGTTTGTTGTAACTGATCCAGTAGATCATCTATCCTGGGCAGGGAGTACCTATTCTTGAGCATGATTGTGTTCAATGCCTTGTAATCTATACACATCTGCCAAGTCCTGTCCTCCTTTGGCACAATGATGATGGGTGACCCATATGGTGATGTAATCCGTCGAATGACACCTTGTTCTAGTAGTTGTTGCAGTTGTTTCTTCACCTCACTTTCTTTTATAACAGACTGCCTGCACAATCCAATGTTTGGCAATGGGGAGTCCGATAATCGTTGGATTTCATGCGCCACTTCTCTCTTAGGTGTTAACCCTTCAGGCTCTCGGAACACATCCCTGTATGCATGTAGCAACTCTTCTAGTTGTTGTTTTTGTTTCATAGTACACCCCTCCAAGGATACCTTACCTCTTACTAACTATTCTATAGACTGGTTTTCTCTTAAAAATAGTAAAACATACTTCTTGTTGGAACTGATCAATTTCTTGGCTTGGTTGGCACTAACCAATGAAATTTTTTACTTGCCTTTGTGTTCATTGATGGTGAAAGATTTTCCATCCTTGACGAGTCGATATTGGTTAGCTCTCCGCATGAATACTGCATCTCGCATGTACATGTAGGGACTCCCAAACACGACTCCACATACATCAAGGGGAACCACACTTAGTTCTACTTCATCAAGAAAATCAACGTTGATGGCAAATCTAATTTTACATTGTTTTGTTACCTTCAACTTTGCATCCTTATTTACCCATCCCAATGGATATGGGCTTGGATGATCACAAACTTCCAACCCCAACTTCTTGACCAGCTATGTTGCAATGAGATTCTTGTGATCCTAAGTCAAACAGAGCATCAATCATGGTCTTCTTGACCTATATCTTTATATGGAAGAGTTTGGTCATTTCTTTATGTTAAAATGTGCAACTAGGGCCAAATTCCACTTTGAACAACTCATTGACATAAGATGATGATTGGACAATATTCCTCTTTCCGAGAGGACCAGACTCGACCTTGGAAGCACTAAAATCGGTTAAGAAAAAATATGTTTTTGATGTCAAGCCCACAAGAGCACAATTAATCAAGGTCAGCTCGGGGACAAGTTGGACAAATTCATTCCCTTCCAATGCATATAAATAGAAAAGACCTTCACCCTCATTTGACACATTCAACACACATCATTCCTTCTCTCTCCTACATTGATTGGTTTGTACAGATCATAGGCAGCCTATTCTTCTTCACACGTGCAAGGGTTTTGGAGGCATCTTTGATTTCTATGTTGACTTTCTGCAAAAAGATAGTTTGACTGAGTTTCTCTACTTGGTTTGACTCACTTTGACCAACAAAAGTTCGATCTTGGAAGGTTGAGTTGCTTGGCACAGATATCAAGGAAATATGGGCACTTTGACAAGTCTCAACTTCAAGGTTGACTACTGCTTTGACCTCAAAAAATTACATTAGACTTACTCTCTCCTTTGACTGAATTTGACTAGACTTTGAAGGACAGTTTTGGGCTAACTTTGACCAGCAAGGAAGGTTGAATTTGGCTGGGTTTGACCGAGCTCATAGTGGACTATTTGACTACTGCGTTGCCCATCTTTGACTTTCTGGTTAGGGTTGAGTTTGACTGCAGTTGGCTGCAGATTTGTCAGGGTTGTTTTGACTTTGATTTGGCAATTCAATTTTGAGTTTCGTACTCTCTCTCTCCACTGAACATTTGATATAATAATAAGAAGAATTGATGAAAGGGTTTTTCCCTAACATCCGCCAAATTTGGTGTCCTCTTGTCTTGTGCATTTATTGTTTATGTTCTATCTACAGTTATTGTCAATGTGAATTAATGGTTTATGTGATTGCTATTGGACATTAAAGTGGAATTGACATTGGGCTAATAAAAGTACATTGAAGTAATTGTGCTAAGCATAGAGCATACCATTTTTAACTAAAATTAACATGGTATCAAAGCCCAAGTGAGGACAAGCCCAAGCAAGAGAGAAAAGCAATCACAAAGGTATCTGTTGGACAAATATTATTGGACAAGTCTCCATGGCCTCTTAATCTTATTTCAAGACTGAGGACAAGCTCAATGACAAATATAGCTATCATGCATGGAAGATGACTTTGGACCTGACTTTGGAGCAGCATGATGTATTGGACTATGTGCAGAGAAAGGTGGTGGAGCCTCCTTCAAATGCACCAACTGTTGCTAAAACGAAGTATAGAAAAGGTGAGGTCAAAGCAAAGAAAATATTGGTTGCCTCTATTCAAAAGCATTTGGTTGCCTATATTTCTAATTTGGGAACTTCTAAGGAGATGTATGATAAGTTGGTTGGGATGTTCAAAGTGAACAATGCAAATCAAATTCTCTTTCTCAAAAACAAGTTGAAGGATATCAAGATGGATAAAGGGGAGTCTATCCAATCCTACTTTATAAGAATAACACAAATCAAGAATGACCTACTATCTATTGGAGAAGTTATTGCTGACAGGGAACTCACTCTCATTGCGCTTGGAGGTTTGGAAAAAGCTAGGTGAGATTTTCCTTTCTCAAGGGAAATACATTGTGAAGTTGCTAGAAAGATGAGGGATGGTGGAATGCAAGTTTATGTCTACTCCGATGGAACTAAACTTCAAGAAGCTATGCGGAAGTGTTGTTGGTCCTGAATTGGAAAATCCTTCTAAATATAGACAACTTATGGGGGCCCTGATGTTCTTGGTAAACTCTCAACTGGACATATGCTTCATTGTAAATACTTTGAGTCAATTTATTGTTGAGCCTCATCACGTACATTGGGTTGCTACAAAGAATCTCTTAAGATATCTTCGTGGCACTATCAACTATGGTCTGAGATACACTGTCGAGAATTTGAGGCTACATAGATATTCTATTGTTGACTGGGGTGGCAGTGTGGTGGATAAAAAAAGCACATCAGGATGTTGCTTCTCTTTGGGGTTTGCTTTGATTTCGTGGATGAGCAAGAAGCAGAAATTTGTTGCTTTAAGCACCGTCGAGGTCGAATACACTACAGCTAGTATGGCCTGTTGTGAAATTGTTTGGTTGAGGAAGCTCTTCAATGAGCTATTTGAGCACGTGTTGGATACCACCGTGATCTTTTGCGACAACTAGAGTGGGATTCGTCTTTCAGAGAATCCCGTGTTCCACGACTGCTCCAAGCACATTGATATTAGGTACCACTTTATCCGGGATATGGTACAACGGGGAGCAATAAGGCTCCAACACATCAAGACTGATGAGAAAGTTGCATACATTCTCACGAAGCCCTCAAGGAAGGTCAAATTCTTAGCCTTCCAAGAGAGACTTGGAGTCGTGGAAAGACCCTCCCATGAGGGTCCCGCTTGAGTTGAACATTGAGCTCTAGGAGCTCCTGGGGCCTTGGGGTACTTCTTGGAGCTATGAGCAACCATAGGGTGAGTGGTTCACCTTCCCCTATTGGTACGTTGTGTATAGGGTGAGTGGTTCACCTTCCCCTATGATACCCCATGATGGTTGACATGTGTGTAGGGTGAATGGTTCACCTTCCCCTACATTTGATGACACATGTTTAGGGTGAGTGGTTCACCTTCCCCTACGATTGGCATATGCATAGGATGAGTGGTTCAACTTCTCCTATGGCATATGAGCAGGATGAGTGGTTGACCTTCTCTTGTTGATTCCCTACCCATGTAGTTCAGGATTAATGGGAAGTACCTCTCATCTGGCCAATGAGTTGGGAAAAGTGGATAGGGACCATAGCATTACCGATGGGCGCATTGTGTACTGTCGTACTCCCTATGCCTAGGATGCATGATGTTCAACAACTTGATCACTCAGGATCAAGTTTGATTAGGGTTCTACCCCTAGTTATGTGGACTGACTTTCGTCAATGGAGAGTGGTAATGTCTTGTGACTCACTCTCGATCGATCCTTCTTATTATCTATATCAATCTTCAGCAGAGACAAGACAAGATGCAAAGATAGTACATGATGATCAAGATGGCATGATGATGGATGGATATTGGCAGGTGGAATTCTCCCTAGTTGAGAGGGAGTGTTAAAATGTGCAATAAGGGCCAAATTCCACTTTGGACAATATTTCTCTTTTCGAGAGGACCAAATTCGACCCTGGAAGCACTAAAATCGGTTAAGGAAAAATATGTTTTTGATGTCAAGCCAAAAAGAGCACAATTGATCAAGGTCGGCTTGGGGACAAGTTGGACAGATTCATTCCCTTCCAACGCATATAAATAGAAGAGACCTTCATGCTCATTTGGCACATTCAACACACATCATTCCTTCTCTCTCCTACATTGATTTGTTGTTACAAATCACAGGCAGCCTATTCTTCTTCACACATGGGAGGGTTTTGGAGGCATATTTGACTTTCTGCGTTGACTTTCTGCAACAAGATTGTTTACTTTGTTTGACAAAGTTTCTCTCATTGGTTTGACTCACTTTTACCAACAAAAGTTTGATCTTGGAAGGCCGAGTCGCTTGGCAAAGAAATCAAGAAAATTTGGGCAATTTGACCATTGTTGACTTCAAGGTTGACTATTGCTTTGACTGCAAGAAATTACATTAGACTTTCTCTCTCCTTTGACTAAATTTGACTGGACTTTGAAGGACTATTTTGGGCTAACTTTGACCAGCAAGGAAGGTTGAATTTGACTGGGTTTGACCAAGCTCCAAGTGGACTATTTGACTGTTGCATTGACCATCTTTGACTTTCTGGTTAGGGCCGAGTTTGACTGTAATTGATTGCAGATTTGTTAGGGTTTTTTTGACTTTGATTTGGCAAATCAATTTTGAATTTTGTAATCTCTCTCTGCTGAACATTTGATATAATAATAAGAAGAATTGATCAAAGGGTTTTCCCCACATTGGGGATTTTCCCTGGCATCCGCCAAATCTGGTGTCCTCTTATCTTGGCTTGTCTTCTGCATTTATTGTCTATGTTCTATCTACAGTCACTGTCAATGTGAATTAATGGTGTATGTGATTGCTATTGGAAATTAAAGTGGAATTGACATTGGGCTAATAAAAGTACATTGAAGTAATTGTGCTAAGCATAGAACATACCATTTTTAACTAAAATTAATGCTTTCTCTTCATGTTGTTGAAGGCTACTCAGATTCACCTCCTTCTGCTTTGATGTATAAACAATCTTCTCATCCACGTCTGAGTTGCTTTCAACTTGGTTGCTTCAATAAATGGCCATGAGATTCTTCTTCTTATTATCTTTCTTTTTGTCTTCAGGTTAAGCTTGGATGCAACTTCCAACACTTATCCTCTGTATGGCCATCAATGTTGTAATGGTTGCAGTGGTTATTGAGATCTTTGCACTGATGTGTCATGGCTATCGTCTTTTTATCTTTTCACCCTTTCTACTTCTTCTTCCCCTCCTTAGAAGCGTTATGTTGCTCCTTCTACTTTGATCCACTTGATTTCCCTTTCTTCAGGCCTATGTTTTCCAAGTATTGTGCCTGTATACAAGCCTCGTCCACCGATCTAGGCTTGAACAGCATCACTTGCTCCTACAGATGGTCATGTAGAACCCCCAAATATTTGAGAACATATGGCTTCTCTGGGGAGATAATCAACATTATGGCCATCTTTCTTAACTTTGTGGTGTACACCTGCACGATTTGCCCCCTCTTTTGCCTGAAGTAGTGTCACCGGATCCTATGGTCCTCTTCGTACACAATAGGGTAAAACTGTGACATTATGAGGGTTTTGAAGTCCTCCCACTTAGTCACTAGAGGTTCTCCTTCCAACCTCAAGACATCCATATGGCTTTCCCACCAAGCCAGGGCATGGCCCTCTAATTTCAGTCATGGAAATGAAATTTTTTGTTCTTCCTCAATTTGATGGACACTGAAATACACTTCCAGTTGTTGCAACTAGTGATTTAGCTTTAGAGCATCAATCTCGTCGTGGTACAGCTTGATACTGACCTTCACTTCCATTTTGAACAAGGACTATGAATGATTTACGGTACTGGAACAAGGTTGATCTTTTTTGGGTTCTTTCTTTAGTTAGTTCTCTGTTTTTCTTGATCTACTAATCCCCCCTCTAATTTGTCTTCTGCATTTGAACCCCATATTCTCTGAATATCCCAAGCTTATTGCTCAGGGCAGTCATAAGGAGATTTACATTACGATTTATATATGTGACTTGTTGTTCCAGTCGCGAAAACCTCTCCTCTGCAAGATCATGAGGATTATGCACAAATTCATTGGCCATGATTAGGGTATTACGATTTTTGGCCCCGATGATCTAGATCCCCTGCAAATCTCCACAATATACCCAAAGAAACTTGCTTTGATACCAATATGATCCGTAAACTGTCGTGGATATTCCACTGGACAATTCGTCATCGTTGGAGAATGTAACTAGTTTCGGTCTTCATAATTGTCATTTGACTCATGTATGATGTAATTCTTATGTATCTATCAAAAGAAGAAGAAAAAATGATAAAAGAAATTTATTTGTGAAGCATGGCTTTCATGCTTAAGCCATCTTATCATTAGGTCAAGCCTCCATTGTAGGCTCCTAGGGTTTACATAAGTCAAAGAGTCATTTTTCACATTGTAATAAACCCAATGGGGCACTTGTTTCAAGAAGAAAAAGATTATTTTTCCTTTATATGTATCTAGAAAGGGTCCCAAGACCAAGTCAGCAAGGAGAGATGAAGTCGGCCTTGTGAGAGTTACTCCAGCCCTAAGAGGCTATAAAAAAGAGCACTCGACCTCATTTTGATAGTCACACTCTATGGAATTCAGTCTGCAATAAAGGAAGCATGTGAAATACTTAAGAAGGCTAGAAGAGCCTAAGTGAAGGAGGAATCAAGTTATTTGAGGTTCGAATCTATGAAATTTGCTCTCTCCAGTTCACATATGAGAGAGTCTCCTAGGGCTTCTGCAAGGGTCGAACTTGTAGGCCAAAAATTGTAGTCAAGTGGAGACATGTTTCTTGTTTGGTTGGCTTGGTTCTTGGTGACGGTCTTGGGTCTAAGGTTTGGTCTTCGAAGTCTCCTTTGATTTGATTCTATAAGAAGAAGTTACCATGGGTTTTCCCCTTTGGAGGGGTTTTGCCTTGCCTTGGAGCCTATTTCTGATGTCTCTCTTTTATGGTTATGATCTTGATCGCTTTGGCATTTATTTGATGATAAGAACATAAGCATAATAATGAAGAAGAAAAACATAAATCACAAATAATTGTCATGAATGGAAAATGGAATAATAATTTGCTCTAATCTTACAATTTTCCAACATGGTATTAGAGCTAAGGTCACAAACATGACAGCTGGAAGATCACTGGTGGAAGCCAAAGAAAAAGGATTGTTTGGATCAGTCATGAAGTCCGAATCAGAAGGACAATTTATGGGTTAGTTTTAAGGTAAAATAATGAAACCATATCTCTTAACTGAGGTCGCAGACCTAGGCTTGAGATTCGAAGTCTCTCAGATGACTAGAAAGGCATAAACAAGTTCATTTCAGGAGGTTCACACAGGGAGAATCCTATTATAGGTTGTAGGTTTTGTGCATATATCCAAGAAAGAATAAGACATGAAATGATTAGACTGAGTAAATGGAGGCACGTTAGGCCTTTTAGAAAGGCATCTTACTCCTAGTTTCAGTGACAGTAATAAGCTCTAACCATAAGGGCTGAAGTCACTTGTCAATATCAGAAATTCTAAAGGACAAGAAGTAGTCCTTCAAGGTCATCAATGTATGGTATTTTTTTTAAGAATTCTTTGGAGAAGGAAATCTACATCCTTTGGAAGAATGGTAGACCTATTCTTATGCGTATCGAAAGCACTAGTTTGAGGGTCAAAAGCATGGTGAAAACTCTAGATAGAGGTATTAGGCATCTTACAATATGAGGAGGAAGTACAGTATACTATTTGATTCTTACTTGAAGAAAGGATCTATGATAGAGATCTAGTTTGAAGATCTGGAGAAGCATCTGCCACAATTTCTAACCAGAATTCAAGAGAAGCAGGAGGTTGATCACATTAAGAAGAACATCATGTCTTGAAGGCAGTTCTAGAAGAAATACAACATCATTCATGAGATCAAGACGATATCCTTGGATGGCAGTTTCTTTGCAAGAAGGATATGAATGAGTTAGGAAGACTGTAATGAGAATTCTGGTGTACCCTAACATAAAGTCAACAAGGAACAAGAGCTTGGTATCTTGGACAAGGAGTTGGTAGACCGTGTCAAAGGTGAAGGTAATCATGCTTTGATTTGTGCAATCAAGACTTTTGAAGAAGGTCTCATAACAGCATCCAAGTAATCATGAAAATCAAAGGTACATGATGTCTTGTGTCATCGAGTCCTTGAAAAAGTGGAAGGCATGAGGTATGTACAAACTTTGTTTTTAAAGGATCTGATTTAGGGTTTTGTAGCATGCTTTGTAAAGCTAAGGTAAAGGGTTTGTAGATTTTCAAACGTTATGGTATCTAGGATTTAGAAAACCCTAGCAAGAAGCCCTAACCCAAATCTGATTTGATCCCTCATAGAAACCCTAGCTTTGTCATCTAGGGTTTGTAAGAAGTATTTAGGGCATAGTAAACCATAGTGAGGAAGGAATTGGACAACACTAGGAAGTGACATCGAAAACCCTAGAGTTTTCAATGAAAAAGTCAAGGTATTTAGGGTTTGTGTCTAAGAACCCTAGGAATGCATCCTATAAGGAAACTATGGAAATCCTAGGTCGACTAAATTGTCATCATGCTCTTGTACTTGTATTTTGCTTGGTTGTACTTTTCAGGAAATGTTGCAGGTACATAATGAAAGAAGCAAAATGAAAAAGGATGAATAAGCAAGGCAGTTCTTATGCTTGGTAATGATAAGCATGATGGGAGGGAACTAGAAGGACGTTGACAAGACCAATGCTATTAGGGTCATTGAAGGAGTAAGTATACATCATTGTGAGTATGGCATCATAAATAGAAGCATGTGACAGTAGCATATTTAAAGTCTACTTGATTGAATTGCTTGGTAAGAATCATGTAGTCTCTTAAAGATGAGATGTGTAGGACCATGTTGCACAATGATTCATCCATGTATTGTCTAACATTATGTTAAAGGGTGGTTACTTCGCTAAAATGGATCCTCGGGATCCTATAAGAACCATCATTTGGGAAGTTCCGGGAAAAGGCATTACGACAAGAACTAGTAAATATTCCATATTATATGGAAATAATATTGTTGAAAGGATGAAGGAATGCAGTTGGTCAAGCTAATACATCATTGTGAAATGCATATAGCTAGATGATTGTGTGAAATATTAGAAAGGCATGTTTTTAAGTAGCCTTTGGGTAGGATCCATATAATCCTAAAAGAAAGGTTGGTCACATGCATGATGAATCTTTCATTTGATGAAAAGATGCCTAAAATAGATGAAATTGACTTACTCGGAAATGGTTAAGAGTATTATGACTTCCTTCTAGAATGAGTATAAATTAATGATCAACATTTGTCATAATCTACAGAAGAAGAATGGTAACTTGGTAATCAAGTTGGATCCTTGGGCACTCTGATATATGAAGGAAGACTTATGTGGAGATGGACGATGAGGATGTTGATGATGATAAAGAAATCATGAGGTAAAATCTCGTGTTTATGTTTTTTGGTTATCTGGCTAACATGTTTTCTTGCTACCTAGGAGGATGTTGCAGGAATACAGGATGTCAGTTGAGGCAAAGTTCAACTATGTAAATGGAATGTTGAGGAAAAGTCAACATCTAGTACCTGGCAACTGTGAAACCAAGAGGCGGTCATCTTGGGACAGATAGGTAGCAGTGCGAGAAGATAACTTGAAGGTCAAAGTTCGTACTACAAGAAGATAGATCACTTTCAAGGAAACTATGATCAACTTGAAGTCTGGAAAGGCTTGACAAAATGCCTTCATGAATGAAGACAAGATGAAAAGTGATGAATGACTTGGAACCTGTCATGAGAAGATGGCTCTATGACCTGTGATACCAAAAAGGAAACATGCTCGATATAATGAGATGCGGAGGAAAGAGGGAGCCATGCAAACTTTGAGGAATTGATAGCTAAATAAAAGACAAGTGAGAAAAACTTGTAGTTATGACTTCTCTAAAGAAGTCTGAAATCTCCTCTAGATTTGAGAGGGAGTAAAAGGAGTCTCCTTGCATAGGAGCAGGATATCCTCCCTGTTTGAGAGGGAGTGATGGTGGATAGTTCTTATCCTTATGTATCAAGCACTAGACTAGGACTAACAATCATAATTCTTAGTGAAGGCCATAAGGAAAGAATGGTGTCCAAAGGATTGAATAAGCATATTTGGTTTCCTTGAGGATTGATCATCCAAGAAAGGAAAGGGATCGATATATCGATATTCCTTTAGGATTTGAAATCCAAGATAGGTAGTAAGTCCCATAGACTTACACTCTTTGAGGATAGGATAGGTGTGCGAAGAGGACCAATATTCTTTGAGTATTCAGGGCCATGAATCCAAGATAAGAATAGTCCTAAAAGGACATACCTTGCGATCATCTGGATGGGGTATGAGCTTTGAGAGGTAGTGCGCTATCACACATGAAGCCTCCCAGCATAATGTCTATTTAGGCCTCAGAGACAATGTTTGTTGATCATAATGTTGATGCTTACAAAATGGCTTATCAATCTGACTCTTCTTATGAGAAATTTTCAAAGGAAGTATTGTCCTTGTACCAATTGGTCAATTATGAATACCTCCCTAGTTAAGAGGGATTGTTGGAGAATGTAACTAGTTAAGGTCTTCATAATTGTCATTTGACTCATGTATGATGTAATTCTTATGTATCTATCAAAAGAAGAAAGAAAATGATAAAAGAAATTTATTTGTGAAGCATGGGTTTCATGTTCAAGTCACCTTATCATTAGGTCAAGCCTCCATTGTAGGCTCCTAGGGTTTACATAAGTCAAAGAGTCATTTGTCACATTGTAATAGACCAATTGGGCACTTGTTTCAAGAAGAAAATTATTATTTTTCTTTTAGATGTGTCTAGAAAGGGTCTCAAGACCAAGACAGCCAGGAAAAATGAAGTTGGCCTTGTGAGGGTTATTCCAGCCCTAAGAAAGGTTATAAAAGAGAGCACTTGACCTCATTTTTTATAGTCACACTCAATGAAATTCTAACATAAAGGAAGCATGTGAAAAACTTAAGAAGGCTAGAAGAGCCTAAGCAAAGGAGGAATCAAGCTATTGGAGGTTCGAATCTATGAAATCTGCTCTCTCCAATTCACACATGCGAGAGTCTCCTAGGGTTTCTGCACGGGTCGAAATTGTAGGCTAAAAATTGCAGTCAAGTGGAGACATGTTTCTTGTTGGGCTAGCTTGGTTCTTGGTGACGGTCTTCGGTCTAAGGTTTGGTCTTGGAAGTCTCCTTTGATTTGATTCTATAAGAATAAGTTCTCATGGGTTTTTCCCCGGCTTGGAGCCTATTTCTGGTGTCTCTTATATGGTTGTGATCTTGATGGTTTTGGCATTTATTTGATGATAAGAACATAAGCATAATAATGAAGAAGAAAAACATAAATTACAAAAAACTGTCATGGACGGAAAAGGGAATAATACGTTGCTCCAGTGTTAATTGGGAGCGGGAGCGGGAGCAAAAGCGGGAGCGAAAACGAGAGCGGGAGCGACCATTTTCAGAAGCTCCCGGTTTGGGAGCGAATCCGGGAGCGATTTTTTAAAAATATATATATATTTTATATTTTTTAATTTTTGATACATATATGTCAACAAAAACATGTAGAATGATCAATTAGATATAAAACCCATAAAAAACATAGATTGATCATTGAACCATATCACATCAATCATCTCGATTCTAGAAATTATAATTTTCATCAACCATGTCCACAAGTTAGTAAAATACATATTACAATTGCAACATAATGAGTCTTGTGAATCATGATTCATCAAATTCAATCTTAAAGTTTCAACTTCAAGCTTTCAAAATTGAAAATTCAATATATAACATTTATCATCATTGATCACCAAAGTTGTACTTGTAAGCTAAGTTTAACGGTTAACCATTACAAGAAGTAATATCTTAGATATTTCTAAGTCCTAACTTCTAACTGTTAACATGAAATGAAATGTTATAAAATGAAACATGAATAATGAAATGAAATGAAACAACTTTAGTCTTTCACGAAGCATCATATTCATAATTCACAATCATTACCAATGAGTTATAATTGCCAACTTCAAACTTCAAATTTTCATTGTCACAGTAATATATTGTTTACAAAAAATATCATTATGATATGAAAGAGTCAAGAGTCAAGAGTCAAGGACTCAAAACTCAACAGTTATGAAAACTAAAGTCTAATAGAAACTAGAAAAGACAAGTAAATTGTAAATCTACATGTGGCCCTTGCCATGAGAATCTTCAGGAGTAGAAGCAGGTCGTGGTGGTCTTCTAGGAGTCTCCCGCACAGACCGACGACCAGAACTAGAACCTCCACGTGAGGGTGTAGATGGAGGTGGCAACAACAAAGGAACAAGACTCGGACCTCGAGCACTACTACTGGATGGTGGAGGTGGAGGTGGAGGTGGCATGGCAGCTGCAGCTGCTTCATCTTCATCCCTTATAAGTTCCTCTTCCAGTTCTTCAAGATGCACTATACCATCCTCCAAATTGTCATCCTCTGGGTGATTGTCCCAAATTCTATATGTGGGATCCTCATAAGCCCGATCACAGTAATGACTCAACAACCTCAAGTTGTAGTGCACATAAACCAAGCTTTCTGCTCAATTTTCATTGAGTCTGTTTCTTTTCACATTGTGTATGAAGCTGTAGGTGCTCCAACACCTCTCTGCAGAAGAAGTATTCACAACCTGTGATAGAACTTTTTTTGCCAATTTTGGCAAAAGTCCATGGCCGCCATATGTTTCCCACCATGTGAGAGCATCAAATCTGTCTCTGTCTTCCATTGCATGGAAGGTACCAAACAAACCAGTGCCACTGAAGTATCTGCCTATTTCAAAGAGCACAGTTGCACATTCCTCCCTGTCAGGTATCAACTTTTCCAATGCTTGCAAATATCCACTAGTTACCTCTGCATCTAAATGGGGTTTGGTCCTAATCCCACCCCCTGGTGCAGGTTGGCCCAACCAAGATGTAGGGTAGTATTTTGGCATAAGGATATATGCCAAGCAATGTAGTGGAAGATTAATTTTATTCCACCGTACACACACAAAATCATGAATCATTTTGTACAAGTCGGGATCTCTGTTATGAACAATATCTTTTATTTGCCCCTGTTGTCGCGCAGATTGACACGACAACGCTCAGATCGGGGGCTGTCACTCTGATCCCCAATCTCTCTGTTTAAGCCTGTCTCCCACGGCTAAGGGGGGTAGACCCTATGATATGACGAAGACCAACTGTCGACCAGTTGGTTGGGAGACACGATATGAAAAGCACTAAAAGGATTTGATTAATTTAGCAGACCAGTGCCTTAAGAGATTGTTTTTTTTTTTTTAAACGATTACTTGTTAGATGATATAGAAACATAAACCGTGAACAGCAATCATTTGTCATCGCAAGATATCAGTTAAACTCACAATGCTCTTAGAATGATATCCAGCAACTGAGAATTTTGAAGAGATGAATGCTTTAAACCACCACGAGAATCATAAGTCATTAACCAAATATCATATTCGTATCCAGACTTGAAAATTTAAATCTCAGCATAAAAGATATAACAAGATAATTCCCTGAGGAAAACAACTGAATCTGGCAAAAATTTCCACGATGCTTTTTGTACTTTTTCAAATTTATTTTTTTTTTTTATTTTTTTTTTAAATCTAACTATTTAGCCAAATTAATCAAATTAAACTAAATCAAAAATTAGATTTCTAAACCTAAACCAAACCCTTTTTTTTTTTAATCCTAAATTAAAGTCTATTCTAAATACAAACTAAAACTATCAAAATTTCAGATCTAAATTAAACTAAAATCGAAACCTGAAAGGCTTAAAAAAATTAAAATTTTAATCCGATTTTCTTTTTTCCTTTTTTTTTTTTTAAATAAATTTAAAAGAAACTAAAAATCTAAACCTAAAGCTTAAAAATTTAAAAGAAACTAAACTATCAAAATATTAAAATTTTAATCCTAAACAAAAAGAAACTATTTAAAATCTAAAAAATGACAAAATTTAAACTATAACAAAACGCTAAATTAAAATCCTTAACCTAAATTTTAAATAACAAAACTATATCATAAAAAATAAAAAAACTAAACTACATCAAAACTAAACCTGATTAATAATCACAAAACTAAACGAGCTCAAAGGGAAAGACTGCGTAAAACCCAGGCGTATTTCTGCGCTGACCCTGTTCGTAAAAAGGTAAATGCTCAGTGTATATGGAACGGCAGCGCTGTGAAGAAGAGGCTACGGAACTTGAAACAGGAGATATATCAAATGCGTTAGACAGATAACCGGACCTTATGCATAACCGACGGCGGCAAGGTAAAAAAAAAAATGGAATCGATTTGACCTGGAGACGCAATCGTTTAATGAAAATACCTGGCCCGATGACGGATAACCTACCATGTGCAAGAGTGAACACGATTATCCTTCTCAATGGCGGATGACTGTGGATTGAGAGTCGGCGGATCTCTGTGTGTTTTTGGAGAGCGATGAGACTGTTTGCCAATGCTGAATGCGTTCGAAACACAACCCTCAGATTCACTTTGCGTGAAAAATATGGTCCCTTCCCGATTCTGAGAGCTGCAACAATTTTGTGGAAACTTGCTGGACGACTGGAAATTATCGATTACAAATCACTCTCTACGATAAAAATTACCTGATGCACATACGCTTTCCAAAATACAAATCTTGAATACGCTACCCTGTTCAAAACAAAAATTTGCTGAGTGTTTAGGTGTATGCGGGACGGCGGGGATGGAAAATGGAGCTCGACGCCGACGAAGGGGGAAAGAATACGCAGATCTGGCAGTTTCAATGGCAGAAGAAATGAGATAGAAATGCAGTGCGGAGGGAATGGCACACGAATCCAGCGGAAATGGCAGACAGAGGACCCTTAACCCACGTCGTTTGAAATGGTAAATGCCCACAAGATGACCAACAGCAGCGTGGAAAGATAGCCCCACGTAGATAATGATGTATCTTGATTCAGAAACGCAGGTAATCCTGATGTAAAAAATTCTTCCAGGTCTTGAAAAACCTTTGGACAACGAAGAAATGACCCTGCAAAATTTTTTCCTCCAGATCTTATCTGTAACCTGCAAGATAGAAAAAGCCCGCAGATATATGCAAAATTTTAAAGTAAAACCCTTCAAAATTAACCTAGAATCACAAAAATTTGCAGCTCTAGAAAAGCCAGATTTAGCAATAACAGCGGTAATATTTTCAGAAAATTTATTTTAATGTAAAACGCTTCAGAAGCCCTGCATGTATTCATAAAAAAATATTTCGAATGATAAGCCCGGGATCAAGAACTGGCTGGGCTCATTCAGAAAACACAACCCAGGAGTTGGCTGGTTCAGCCGAGAACTTCCCCTAACGCCCGGTAATCTGAAAAAAAGGATTTCCTGCACAGCTTAAAATCAACCATCAACGTAGAAGGAGAAAACAATAGTGAAACCCTGATCAAATGGAGATACCTGCCAATATATTTCAGAATCTAAACTATCATTCAAACCCCAAAGATCAGACAAGATACCTGTGCCTAGATCAATCTTCATTAAGCTATCATTAATGGCTGAAAATAAAATTATGCAGAACAAATAGAACAATCTTTCAGCATTTTCAGAAGAGTAACACCAGCAAGATTTTTAACCCCAAAGTCTTCTTTATTGCACAAAAAATGAACTACAAGAGAGCTTCTTCAGCACAAGACTCACAGATCTTCTCCCATCTCAACTGACCCCTAGCACCCTATTTAAAGGAAATGATCCCAACGGCTAGTTCGAGTGATCCATGTTGAAATGATCTCGACCGTCGATGAGGATCAAGACATCTCTTAATCTCATCCGTCGAAATTGTTAACTTATTATAAAAAAATAATATTTTGCATGCATTCACTCAAAATATTATTATTTTATTATTTAGGGTTTTTTGCTTTATTTTATAATTTTATAATTTTTTTAATTAATTAATTTTTTATTATTTTATTATTTTATTTATTTTATTAAATGGATCATCGAACTAAGCCTTTGGAAACATCACCTAGGACCTAGGACTTAGGACTCATGAGGGAATTTAAAACATTTTCCAACCCTCAAGACACATTACATCATGACTTTTACAATTCACATCTTAAGGGGGAAAACCCCTTTATCATAGACCCTCATAAACCACCCAGTTCTGCGACACAACTATAATCTAGCAGATTAACACACTAGGATTCTCCTAAAATTCTAATGACAAAATGCATCCCGGCTTTGGGGTCAGGCTGAAGGAAAACTCTGCCGATCATAGATCGGTGAGACGAAAAACCTTCCGGGACGTAGATTATCATTAGAAAGTTAGGTCCACCTAGGCAATTTTACATAAACGGCTCATATCTGCTAAGATTATTTACAATTCATACATGCAGACTGGGTTTACGATTAAAATGATCAATCTGCTGATGACTGCAGGCTGGCACGGACACGTCAATCAGGTGCTACCCCTTTTTGCAAAGAAAAGGGGGGGGGTACTGCATGGGTAGTTGACCGGTGGTGGTCAACAACGTCAACATGGTATCCATCTACTCATACACCTCGCCAATCACTGGTTTGTCTGTATCTGCAAACTGAATCATGTGATAAATGGGCTTGGTGAAATCCAACACTTGCCTCACACTTGTCCAAAACTGACCATCAAGAGCGGCCTCCTCCACCAGTTCAAAACCTTCCCTGTCAGCTGCATTTGTAGCCCTTTCCTTTAATACCTGCCAATGTGGACTTGATACCATGCTAGCCAATGACTCTCTTACCTTCAAAAGGCGCCTGAAGGTGAGGTAATAGCTACCAAATCTGGTCTTTCCAATCTTCAACAACTCTAATCTCGAGTGACTGCGGAAAAGGCCATGTGTATTGCTATGATTTGTAATAAATTTTATCATTTGTTTGCCTTTCTTGTACAAATCACCAATCCATTGGTATTGTGCATTTTTGTTCTTGATAACATCATGCATCAGAAGGTTCAATGTGTGAACCAAACATCTAGACCAAAATATGTTGGGGTATTTATCCTCAATAATTGCTCCCGCTGCCTTACAATTAGGAGCATTATCAGTGATGACTTGGATGACATTGTATGGCCCAATACGGTCAATTGTTTCAAGTAATGCTTCTGCAATGTTGATGTCGGTCCTGAACTTGTCTGAGTAATCATGTGCAGTTAGAAAGATGGCACCAGTAACAGACACAGCAAGAACACTTATCAATGGCTTGCCTTTTACATTTGTCCATCCATCAGATATAATGGACACCCCATGGTCAGTCCAAGAACTTGTCATTCTATTCAAAGAATGTGATATTTTTGCTTTTTCATGATCAAGTCCAACGGTTCTTGCCTTGTCATACCCAGGGCTCTTGTATCCTTTAGGGGCATCATTTATGGCAGAAACCATTTCGTGCCAATAAGGTGAGCAAAGAACATTGAATGGTATCCCACATGCATAGAGAAACCTGTAAACCTTAGAATCCACATCATTCCTACACCCCTCATCAAGGAAATCTGATATGGTTCTACGCCTTAAACCTGATAACCCTGTGCCACCATATCCACTGCCTTGGGAGGATTCTGAAGGAGTTCTTTGTGCTTGTGATTGTGAGCTTGGTTCAAAGAAACTCCTTGATTTTTTTGATTTGTATTGGGCTTCCTCCTCTTCCCTTATGTATTTGGCTCTATCCGTTGCTGACACCGCTGGACAAGTTTTGGTTCCTATTTGTTTGCCTCCATCCCATGGCCTTTTCCCGTAGAGGTGTTTTCTGGCACGAGTGTATGAACCTGTGTAATCATTGTTGCAATGGGGGCAATGAAATTTAGTGGTTCCACCCCCTTTCCCTGCTTCAGGCCTGTTAACATATTTCCACAATGGGGTTTGGTCTTGTTTAGTTTTTTGAGAGTCATGTTCACCCTCCTCCAGCTCCTCCTCACTGGGGTTTTCATCAAATCCACTTTCTCCAGCTTCTTCATCTCCCTCTTCATTTTGGCCCGCCCATTTCCTACTCTCCAGCACCATAATAACCATAAAAGGGACCAAGAAGAGGAAAATCCCAAGAAATATAGCCAGGTCCATGATGTTTGATATTTGTAGGGCTTTGAATCTGCAAATTAATTTTATTTATTTAGATTAATTAATTTAATAATTTTAATCTATTAATTTAATTTAGATTCATAATTTTTTTACTAAATATAGTTAATAAACTAAATTAAACTACCTAAATTACTACCTAACTAAACTAAACTAACTAAATTACTAAGTTACTTACCTCTCTGCAGGCTTGCTCCTTGCTCCTCGACACTTGCTCCTCGCTTCTCCGCGCTCCTTTGCTCTTGCTCTCCTTGCTCTGGCTCTCATACAAGTGATAATGAAACCTTTGTTTGCCCCATTGGGCTTTTAAAACGATTTTTTTTTTTAATTGGAAAAAAATTTCACGTCCACGGCTTTTTTCCGCCCAGATCGCTCCCGGTGTCGGGCGATTCGCTCCCGAAGCGACTTTTTAACGTTCGGGAGCGATTGGGAGCATTCGCTCCCCAATCGCTCCCGAGCGTTAAAATTCGCTCCGGGAGCGACGGAGCGAACGCTCCCAATGTCGCTCCCTAAATTGGCAAGGAGCGCAAATTTTTTTATCGAGAGCGCGCTCCCGAGCCACTCCCGCCCGAAGCGTGGATTGGGAGCGGGAGCGAGGGGGGGGGAGCGCTCCCCCTCAACACTAAGCTACTCTAATCTTACAATTTTCCAACAGTCAAAACTGATCTAATGAAATTATACTTAAAAATCCAAAGTCTACACTTTTACAATTTTATATCTCTTTAGATTTATAGATCTATAAGATCATTGTTAATAGCATATGCATGCAAATTAAAAATATGCAAAAAATAGAGAACGCTGAAATAAAAGTTCACAAACACATTTGACACACGATATGACCTGACAAACACTTTCGGAAGAAAAACCCAGTCGGAAGGTGAGGTCGTTGTGCTCTCTTTCTCTGAATGGAAATATGGCTGCCATTACAAAGAAGTATGGTATGTGGCCCATGGCCTACTATAGTGCACAAATCCTCTCAATGTGTTTTATCTCCTATCCCTCTTGGTTATTTTTGCTTAGCTATGAAGGAAATGCACTTGAAATAATGGAACCCCTTTTCCTCCTAGTTGCCCAGTTATAACATAACCTGATAGCCTACTAGTGGTTTGGTTTGACTACCTCGACTCTTAATCAAAGTTACAATATAGATTATTGTAGAGTCTTCTTCATCGTAATCATGTGGGTAGCCCCTTTTTCATGAATAATGGGGGCTTACGTGGCATCTTCTCGAATTATGGTGGTGAAAATAGAAAGGTCAACTTCTGAGTGGCATAATTTTCGCATACGAATTCCGATTGATACAATTATTGCGTCGTTGGAAAGGTCTCTCTGTGTAGAATAGGAAAAAAGGGCGTTGCACTTAAGGGGCAAAGTCCTACCCCAAAAAAACATCGTGTGGTGCTTCAAAACGCCCCTGGAAGGTTTCAAACCCCAATTTGCCAAATTGGGTCCCACTGGTAAAAAGGGTCTTGTATGTTGTCGCTGATTCCTCCACTTTTTCCACTCTGAAAGCATCAAGATGGATGACAAACAATATAATGATCCAATCAAGATCACTCATAGTATAGGGAGCACCTAACAATGACTTGTTAGGGTTCTGACATAGATAAATACAGACTTCTACACAAATATCAGCGCTGTAAGGGGTTCTTATTAGCAGATATTAGTTGTCAGAATTAATAACCAACAGCTACAGCAAGGATACTAGGTATGACGTGAAGGTTATCTCCAGCAGTTTGGCACTAGGAAACAGCAATTTACTCATTCATTTGTATGCTGCATTCAGCTGAAGTAAACGTTGTGGTTGCTCCTAAGTTGCAGGAAACGTGGGCAGGTCCGTTTCCCCAGGGAAACGAAACGAAATACCGTACGGCCTGGAAACGCGTTTCCGGCCGTACGGCCACGTTTCCCGAAACGGAAACTTGGCCGTACGGCCGGAAACTCGTTTCCAGGCCATGTGCCACGCAGGGTTTCCTCCAGGTATATAATAATAATTTTTAAATATTTTTAATATATATATATATATATTATTATATATATTCGCGTTTCCCCGTTTCCAAACTTTGGGAGTGCAACTTAGGTTGCTCTTAATAGAAATGTGTGATTCTCCTTACCAGTCGCAGGCACTGCTATTTTAAAAAGGAACATGGAGATTTGTTTTTTTGGGACAATGAGTTAAGATATGGAAGGTCTTCCAGTCAGACTTTATCAACTTTAGCAAAAAAAATTAATGGGTTTCAGATACTTTGCAAGGGTTAGTCAGTACGTTTTCTAAGCAGATTGAAGCCACAGAATTCTCATCCGATGTGCCATTTCCATCACTTCATACTTCTGGACCTATTGTAATCTGTCATGTGTTGCCACTATGATGTAATTTGATCTCCTCTTAAGTAGCGTGTTGATTGGTTCAACTATGCCTTGTCTCTGGCTCTTGGAATCTCTTCAATGGATAGTTGTTAGCTGGATTGCAGCAGTTTGGTTGGCTTTGACATAGTTACTCAATTTCTTATTTACTTAAGGCATGTAATCTTTTCATGTCATTCGTTTTCATTCACTGTTATAATTGTCTCAGAAATCTGATCTCAACCACTTGGAATTTAACTAGATTTTATCCTTGCTTCTGAGTGCTTGCAAACATCTCAAGGGCACATTCTGTGTGTACTAACTGCTAACTAGTTATTTTACATAGATTCATCTGTTTGTTAGCAGTGTACAACCCCTATAGACCCTCCCCTACACCTGGAAAATCACCAGCCCAAATGGAGAGACATCCAATGGTAACAGGGTTGGTTATCTAGAGTTATCATGCAGATCCACGTGATAACACTTCCCTAGTTACCCACCACACTAAATAAGCAAACAAAGGAATTCATTTACAACTGAGTGAAAACGAGAGAATATAAACTACCTTACAACCACACCAGACCTAAAGTATGGGCTAAACTTGCTTTCATTTCAAATTAGCACCTGAGACCAATAAACATGAATGTTTGTGCGAATGACTCTTTATCCACCTCTTTCAATGCCGGAATTAGCAGCAAGGACAATGCAGGGGATGATGCCGCAGCAGCAGACCGAGCACCATCTTCATCATCACTCGCCCGTTTTCCCGTAGGCTTCGATGACACCTTTGGAGCATCCCAAGGATCACGTGTCTGCCTGCTGAATGACGAAACAATTGTTTAAACTGTAATTAGCTTCATGCATCAAATTGAATTCCTTTCTCTGATATTTCATTCAGGCAAAGACAACAGTTCCATAAGGAAGCACTGCAGCAAATCAATTACATGTCAAGTAAGGAAAATGCAATCAAGCAGTCAATATCTACATACGACTGGTTTTAGTAAAAATCCAGCAATACCTTGTTGGATCTGTACTAGTTGATCTTTCTGTAAGTTTCGACTCAAATCCATTCATGTGAGCCTTGGGCGGAGCATGCTTATCTCTAGGATTTCCCCTTTTGAACCCAGCCAACAATGCAGCCTTTGCCTGGCAAACAGAAATCTTAAAATAAACTAATATCTTATGAAATCATAGAACATATAGTAAGATGACGAAACAAGGCCTTTACCTCTGCAAGGTTAGTTGCACTGTCTTCCTGCGATATGATTGAAGGCTTTTCTTGATATCCCGGTCTAGATCTTGGAATTCTGCTAATATTGTCTGGGTCATCGGGCTTGTTCCTCATGATAATTGTGCCACTAGTGGACACATCATCACTAGATATACCACTGCTAAACTGTAAGATGAGGACAACCCAAATCAAATAAAGCAAGGAAATGGAGAGCAAGAAGAGAGCCCCGTCTGTTACTCCAATATGAAACATGTTAGACAAAGGAGCATACCAGAAAGGAACTTTGATCAGTCAAAACTGAGGCTGTCTGTCCTTCTCTAGGAGAGTGAACAGTCACCATAGTGCCAGTGCTGCTAACAGATAATTTCCCCTGCATATAAAAGTATTCAGCCTGGAACTGTAGGCCTATTGTGAACATGGCTGATTCCACTTTAATAATTAAAATTATAAGAAGCCTTACATCTTCCAAAGAGAAAGCTTCCCTTTGTTCTTGAATTCCAGAAGAGCCTTCTGCATGATCAAATTTTACAGATGTTTCTTGAGATACATTGGAAGAGCTTGAGAGAGAATGCCATTCATTTACTCGGTCTGATGAAACCCTCGCAACAGTTTGATTAGATGTTCCTTCAAACTTTCTTTCTCTATTTCCAGCAAGAAATGGAGGCTTTACTGCACTGCGAACTGTCCCCGTACCAAGGCTGCCTGCAGTACTAAAATCCCAGCTAGCATTTCTTTCACTCTTTCCACGACTACAAAACAATGAAATATTGGATTAATGAACCTCTGAACCTCAGGCAGTCTAAAAGAAACTACTGATAAGATAAGAGTCAAGATTAGCTGAAACACCTGAAAAGCAAAGGTTCATCTTCTTTTAGTCCCTTAGGAACTCTCATTTTTTCATTACTACCATCCAAAAACGTGTGATCTAGTCTCTGCGTCTCTTTGCCTTGCCTAACTTGAACCTTTGGGCGGTCTCTGTGAATTCAGTTAGGTGCATGTGGATTCAATATTTGCATGTTGAAATACGTAACACACGAGACTAAAACAGGTTATAATTTTGGACATACCCTAACTTTCTGAAGACTGACAGTATATTAGAATTGGCATTTGGTTACACCATCCTTAAGAGTGTACCAGCCTAAATTGATAGCACTAACAATATGCAAGCATATAATTCATTTCATTCTCTGTATCCCTCCCATAGCTGCCAGAAGAAAGTTGTAATTCAAAATCCACATCTTCTGTGCAACCAACATACTAACCTTATTCTTTCAAGAAGCTTTGGGCTTTTTCTGGCACTTTTGATGAATCGGAGTTTTAGAAGATCTCTTGCACTGGGCCTCTGTTTGAAGAAAATATAAAATAAGCATTGCATATGAAGAAAATACATTACTGAAATGTCCTTTACAAAGCACCCAATATCCATACCAAACAAAGAAATCATTAAAAATATGTTTTCATCTATAACAAACTTATTATTCCTTTCAACATGTTAAGAGTGGCAACAACCAATAAAGTGTTATTAGGAGACAAGAGTACGTATGTCACTTTATATGGTTAAGAACATGTGCTTCCTCCTAAGAGGTCACAGGTTCAAATCCAAAGTGAGGCAGAGTATGCACATCTCTGTAGAATTTAGAGTCAAATAGCTGCACGGAGGGGGGTCCTTTGTTCTACAAACAAGGGGGTCTCATACAACAATTTGGAGTCTAGCTTGGCCGTGACCTTAAAATTAGATTATTATTATAGTACAGCTTGATTGGGTCTGGTGGTTAAGAACATAGTGTTTTCTTCTAAGAGGTCACAGATTCAAATCCAAAGGGAGGTAGAGTACGTACACCTTCAACAACTTTCATAGTCAAATCGCTTCCTGGAGGCAGGTCCCTTGTCCCACAAAACAAGGTGATCTCATACACCAATTTAGTATTTGTCTTGGCCATGGCCTTATAAGTAGATTATTATTATTATTATTTAACTAATTCAATGTTAGGAGTTAGGTAGTTAAGCCACCTAATTAATTAGGGGTGCTATAAATATATTGCCTATTGTGATAGGGAAGATATATCACCTGTAAATTAATCAACAAAATGGCAAATGGTAGATATGGTTCAAGTACCGAGTACCCTATCATATTTATAATTATGGTAGTCAAATAGAATTTGAAGTATATGAACATAAACGGCTCTTACATTAATATACACATCAATATACTCAATCAAACAATATTTTATGGGACTTGTTACCACTCAAACCCTACGCCAACATGTCAAAGTCCTAATTCCAAATTGAAGAACTAAGGTCAACTTCGAAAGCTTATCCAATGTCACCACAATAACCCTCTCCCACTCTTTTGGTTGGTTCCTTTCCAACTCACGGGGGGAATCCCTAAATAGTAAGTCTTGAATAACGATAGATAAAACAAAGGGGTTTCAAGAGGCTCAGTATAAATCTGCCTTTATTATGATATCTGATCTAAACAAGCCTAACTAAAGAAAGAGAATATTGGGCTTATAAGTTGAAATCTGAAGTCAGATTTTAGACTTTAGAATTTTCAGATTTTGAGCCAGCAAAAGGAGTTTTTTGCTGGGTATATGAAATCTAAGTAAACGGATTTTTATGTCTTAAATACAGATCTCAAATCGGCCAATAAAAAGGCCTCACGTGGCTCATGGAATGAAATCTGAACTCCGATTTTGCTTCTATCTATTTCAGATTTCATACCAGCAAAGTAAATGAGTAAAATTATGAACTTTAAAGCGTTAGAAAGCAAGTCTAGTGCCTAGAATTTCTATTGGGCAAATGCAGTTCCACTTTCCTCTAGACATCACACACTTAATCGTTTAGAAGTTGGGAGAACCAAAATTGTAATGCCAGAGAAAGTGTTTGCACCCATAAAATGCAGTGTTGATAATATCGGTATCAGGAAAATATCGGCGAGGGTCCAGAAAATATCTTATCGGCAATATCGGCAAAAATATCCTGCTGATCCCTGATAATTGTCCAATCAAGGACTCAAACAAAATAACATCACATATCCTGCTGATCCCTCATAGTGATAAATTGATAATTGTCCAATCAAGGACTCAAACAAAATAACATCACAATGTCACATATCCTGCTGATCTCTGATAGTGATCCAATCAAGGACTCAAACAAAACAACATCACATATATAAAACTTTAAAAGTATTTCATCATCATGAGTTATAAACTGTTAAAATTGGACAACTAGGTCCAAACTCCATGTTCTGATGCTCAGATTAAGAGGCTAATATTTTTGTTGGATTCCTCTTTCTGAGAGGTGTAAAATCCATATAAAAATAGTCTTAATCCGATGATCAAAACTTATATTGTGAATTTATTATTCTTAATAAATTATATGTGCAAGGTCAGCCAGTTTTGTAATGTAGGCTCACATGCCCAACAGATGTGTCACTCACCCTCATTGACGGATATATATACAGGAAAAGTTGGAGAGAATTTGAATATAACACAACTCACATCTTCCTCTCTCATCCTAAAAGTACGAGCTACTTGGAGGGTTGTTGTGACACATGCTGGGCTGGCTGACCAAAGGAGACTTTGCTGGTTGAAGCATCCTGTTGACCGCCGAAACGAACACATACATTTTTCTTGTTTCTGATTTGTCTTCTGTAAGATCTGCTTATATGTTCTATCTGCATTTTGCTTATCTACTTGTATGATTGCTGTGAGAAAAGTGAAATTGCTCTTAGCATAGAACATCTACAAAACTTTACATGGTATCAGAGCTGAGGTGAAGACAAACTCACTTCAAGTGATCTCCTCTCCACGTCTTGGGTTTTTGGAGAAGGAGATTCACATAGATTACGCCGGCCTAGTATGATGCCCTAACGGAGAACGCAGTCGTGAAGTCATACGCTGTGCAATTATACGCTGGAGTTATGTATACGCAGGAAATGGATGGTTCTGAGATTTCAGATAGGTTCGAGTTCTTCTCTTTGATGGTTTAGAATTCTAGCTCGCATTCATTACAGGACAAGAGCTCACATGGTCTATATTCTCCTCGCTTTTCCTCAAGATTTCTCACGTGATGTGATGCCCTAAACTCTAGACAGAGATCAATATAGACGCAGCTAAATCTATGAAGCCGCAGTACATCGCAGTCATGGTCCTGGAGAAACTTATACACAGAATTAGACACGCTATACATACATGTTGTCATGGCATATACATATATATCATTATATATGCTGGAATAATAATCGCTGCTCGTGGATACACGCATCAACACAGTCACAACGCAGTCATATAATCGCTGCTCGTGGAGGCATATACATGCATCACACGCATGATAAACGCTGTGTGTAGCCACTGTAAATACATGGAGCTGCAAGAGGAGCCGCAGTCCTGAGGTATAGCCGTCAAGGGAACGCAGCATCATAAGCTGTCCAGAAGCCCCAACACGCAACGTAGTCAAGGGATGAACGCCGTCAAAGGAAAATTGCACTCATACGCTAAACCCTTACACGGAGTTAATGGGACAGATACGAACACAGTCAAGGACACAATTACACGACACTTATATGTTGTCCTGAGATGTATTACCTATATACATTGTTCTTTACGCAGGGCATAAAGATTCATACGCTGTCATTCATATGACACCTATACGCACAAGACAACGAAGCCGCAATCATAATAGAGCCGCAGTAAGGAATAAAGCTACAGTCAACCGCAGTCAAGGTTGGACCTAGGGTTTGGCTGCGTCCTCGGATTGATTAAGGAACCGCAGAACTAAAGAAGCAATCGTGGTAATGAGAATAGGGTTCAAGGAAGAGGTCTGTAGCGATAGAGAAGATATTTACACGCTCAGATTTCACACTCAGGCAACATATATACATACTCGCAGTCAATATATATACACGTAGTCATGATTGCATTATATATACGCTGTTCAACACACTGTCTATGAGTTCATGTATACGCTGACAATAAATATGTATATGAAGCAAACAGCAATACAGTCATACGCATAGCATCTGAATAGAGAAAATGACAATAAAGTCATACGCTGTCATGTCATCTTAGCCACTGGAAATCACACATGTATACGCACTCATATAAGAACTCGTTCATATATACTTGCAGTCCTGTTCATGACCCACGCAGTCTCAATGTTCATGCTGGATAATTGTATGCAGTCACCACGCTGTCTGCAGTCAATGATATACGCAGGAATATATATGCAGGAATATATAACCGCTGGAATATATATGCCATCAAGCCGCAGTAAGGAAGGAATAGATGCAGTCTTCGCATGCAATGGAGACACTTATGCAGGACATAAATATCCGCAGGCAAAAGAAGACAGTGGCATCTTCATGCTGTAATGGGAGACACACTGTAATCATGGAAACAATTCATACGCAGCCATATATTAGCATGGAGATACACTGTCATCTAAACAGCCATATAGATACGCTGTCAGGAAGACACTTTCCACGCAGTCATCTAATCGTAGCAGTGACTTAGTGGAAGAAGCCTCAGTCATAACCCGAGCTAGTCTCATGGCAAGGAATTCTGTGCTAGTATCATTCTCAGCATACCTGTAAATTAAAGGTGCAGTCAAGATAGATCTTGGATGGATGGAGCAGAAAAGACTTCGGATGAGGACGCTGTATTAATATGCATTCTGGGCTAGATTCATTCTCGGCATAGTCACAATTCTTGTGATGTTAATCTCAGCATTTCTGTGAATGGAGTCTTACCGTCTTGGCACAGTTAGTCTCACAGTATATGGATCTGCCTCCTTGCAATCTTGATATGTATATCAGTGATATCACAACAGCTCTGCTAATAGTCTCAGTATATATATATTTATATGTATCTGTGCTCCTTCCTGGTTACAATATTGGTGAAAGTAAAGCCACAGTCCTAATCTCATTGACCATCACAATCTCGATGTAATGAGAGGGAGCAGTATCACAGTCTGCTTCATAAATCAGTATTTATACACAGTTAGGATGATTGCAAGTGTTGCTGCATTGGTGATGTTTTGAAGACATTCTCTTCCGTGTTGCATGTGCTAGGCCTCAGGCCATAGCACCATAGCAATGGTTACCTTGGGGATGCTGTCTTAGGACTGTTTGGAGATTGTTCAAATCAGCCATTCATCACAGTCAAGGGAGTTTGGGGCTGCAACCAGAATTGTTGGAGCAGCTAGCAATTTGAGGAATGCTGCATCAGGATATGCTTCAGCATGATTGAAGACTGTCATAATGAAGTGTCTTCCACTGCTGTCATAATGAAGTGCCTACCACTGCATATACTCCTGAGCAGAATGGTATTGCTGAACGCAAGAATAGGACTATTGTGGAAGCTGCCCGTGCCATGCTATGTGACCAGGGTCTTCCAAAGTTCCTGTGGGGAGAAGCTGCAAATACTGCTGTGTACATTCAAAACCGATGCCCTCATTCCGCTTTGGACTCCAAAACTCCCGAAGAGGTTTTCTCTAGTAAGAAACCTGATGTCTCACATTTTAGAATTTTTGGATGTCCTGTCTATTTTCATGTGCCGAAAGAAAAGAGAAGTAAGCTGGATGCTACTGGGAAGAAAGGAATGTTTGTGGGCTACAGTGAGACTTCTAAGGCATATAGAGTCTATGTACCTGGTCAAAGGGAAGTAGAGATAAGTCATGATGTCACTTTTGACGAAGATGCTTCTCTGAAGAAAGTAGTAGATCTTCCTAGATCTGAAGAAAACCATGAAGAAAGACCTGGAAATCTGGAAGAACACCAGGATGAGACTATGCCTGATGTTGAAGAGCCAATGGACCCTATTGATCCTTCCCCTTCTCTAGGAAAGAGGCCATCATGGCTCAGGGACACCCTCGAAGATGCTGAGGGTCATGCTGCCCCAAGGGGAACATTCCGAGAAAGCAAGAAGCCGTGTAGATACCAAGGGTATCTAGCTGCCATGAGTACTATTATACAATCTGAACCTGGATCTTTTGAGGAAGCCATCAAGCATCAAGTCTAGAAGGATGCTATGCATAAAGAATACGAGGCTATTATGAAGAATGATGTCTGGGATGTGGTCCCGAGACCAAAGGACAAATCTGTTGTCACCGCAAAATGGCTCTACTAGATTAAACATGGATCTGATGGGAGTGCTGAAAAGTTTAAGGCAAGATTTGTTGCCCGTGGCTTCTCTCAAAAGGAAGGAATTGACTATGACGATATATTTGCACCTGTGGCTCGATATACCACCATCCGATCCATCATAGCCCTTGCTGCTACGCAAGGATGGAGCCTTCATCAAATGGATGTCAAGACCGCTTTTCTGCATGGTGCAATAAAGGAAGAGGTGTATGTAGAACAACCTCTGGGATTTGAAGTTCAAGATCGAGACACTTATGTCTGCAGGTTGAAGAAAGCCCTCTATGGGTTAAAGCAAGCACCCAGAGCTTGGTATGAGAGGATGGATAGTTACTTGATGAAGCTGGGCTTCACTCGAAGCAATGCTGATCCAAACCTTTACTTTAAGGTTGAGGAAGGAAAGCCTCTCATTCTAGTGCTGTATGTGGATGACCTCTTCCTGACAGGTGATGACCCTCTCATTCATCAATGTAAGAGGGAGCTTGCTGCTGAGTTCAAGATGAAAGACCTAGGACTGATGCACTATTTCCTAGGCCTGGAGGTCTGGCAAAGACCTGGAGAGATTTTCCTTTCTCAAGGAAAGTATATTGTGAAGCTTCTGGGAAGATTTGGGATGGTGGACTGTAAGTCCGTGTCGACACCAATGGAACTCAACTTTAAGAAGTTGAGTGGCAACGCTGCAGGGCCTATCTTGGCAAATCCTACTGAGTATCGTCAACTCATAGGAGCTTTGATGTTCTTAGTGAACACCCGTCCGGACATATGTTTTGCAGTGAATACTTTGAGTCAACAGATGGTTGAGCCTCATCATTTTCACTGGGTTGGTGCCAAGAATCTTTTGAGATATCTTCGGGGCACGATAAACCATGGGCTGAGATACACTGCCGGGAGTGTGATACTCCGAGGATATACTGATGCCGATTGGGCTGGCAGTGTGGTGGATCGTAAGAGCACATCTGGATGCTGTTTCAATCTTGGTTCTGCTTCGATCTCATGGATGAGCAGGAAGCAGAAGTCGGTGGCTTTGAGCACCGCGGAGGCCGAATACATTGCTGCTAGTATGGCCTGTTGTGAAGCAGTTTGGTTGAGGAAGCTCTTTAGTGAGCTGTTCCAACATGTGCTAGATACCACTGTAATACTCTGTGATAATCAGAGAGGGATTCGTATGACTGAGAATCCTGTGTTCCACGACCGATCCAAGCATATTGATATCAGGTACCACTTTATCCGGGATATGGTACAGCGAGGCGCCGTAAGGCTCGATCATATAGGAACTGATGAGCAGGTCGCGGATATTCTCACTAAGCCCCTGGGGAAGGTCAAGTTCCTAACCTTCCGTGAGAGTCTTGGTGTCGTGGAAAGACCCTATGATGTGGGTCCTGTTGGACGATGAGCTCTGGGAGCTCTGGGGGGCTTTGGGGATAGCTTCTCGGAGCTATAAGCACTCATAATGCTTCTGCCCCACCCTTGTGATTATTGAGCTGGTTCGCCACTCATTTAATCTGTGCCCCGTATGCATCCTACCCATTGAGTTCAGGGCTCATGGGAAGTACCTCTCATTTGGCCAATGAGGTGTGGAAAAGCTAGAGACTATTAGCAAAGACTGATGGACGCATCAGAGATTGCCGTACTCTCTATCTAGGATGGCATGGTCCAACCACTTGATCTGGGATCAAGATTTGTGAGGTCTGGGACCTCTGGACTGACTATGTCAGTCGGGGAATGATGTCTTTGTGACTGACCCACTTCTGTTCTGAAATAAAGAAGCCAGCAAAGCAAGTTTCGGCGGGATGACTCACGATGTTAATTGCACTAATAGATGGAGTTCTCCCTAGTTGAGAGGGAGTGTTAAAATTGGACAACTAGGTCCAAACTCCATGTTCTGATGCTCAGATTAAGAGGCTAATATTTTTGTTGGATTCCTCTTTCTGAGAGGTGTAAAATCCATATAAAAATAGTCTTAATCCGATGAGCAAAACTTATATTGTGAATTTATTATTCTTAATAAATTATATGTGCAAGGTCGGCCAGTTTTGTAATGTAGGCTCACATGCCCAACAGATGTGTCACTCACCCTCATTGACGGATATATATACAGGAAAAGTTGGAGAGAATTTGAATATAACACAACTCACATCTTCCTCTCTCATCCTAAAAGTACGAGCTACTTGGAGGGTTGTTGTGACACATGCTGGGCTGGCTGACCAAAGGAGACTTTGCTGGTTGAAGCATCCTGTTGACCGCCGAAACGAACACATACATTTTTCTTGTTTCTGATTTGTCTTCTGTAAGATCTGCTTATATGTTCTATCTGCATTTTGCTTATCTACTTGTATGATTGCTGTGAGAAAAGTGAAATTGCTCTTAGCATAGAACATCTACAAAACTTTACATAAACTTATATGTAGCAAAAGTTGCAAAACAAATAAAACTAGCAGCTATCTATCTGAGACCATTGGCCTCTCCCTAGCAGCTTTCTTTCTGTCTTGTTCAACAATTGCTTCACGAGCTTTTTGTATAACCTCTGCACTAGAAACCATACAAGGCATCACATCTGCATCATATGCAGAGAGTTTAGCCAGATGGTATTTCAATCGTGTAATCCCCCCCGACATCTTGGTCCCACACAAGTTGCACGATATATATGCCTGATTTGCCCCACCAACAGCCTCCCCATACTCCCAAAAAGGGTCCAAGGCTTTTGGCATATTTGACATTTGTAGTGAACTAATTCAAACCTAGGGCACAAAAAAAACAAAAAATTGGCATTAAACCCCCCAACAAAAATAATAAGTAATAACAACCTCATTCAAAAAAAATTACTACATTATTTGCATTTTGCAATGTGAATGAAAAATGGCAATAAGAGGGTGCATAAGAAAGTTGAAAAAAAAATGAAGCTTGTTGTCCAAATATGGAGAAAACCCTTGCATTGGTTCATGGGCATGAAAATCATAGCAAATGGAAAAAAACAAAGAAACAAAATGTTGGTAGGCAAAGAGGCAAGCAAGCATAACCCTAAATCTATGAAAAAATCATTAACATAGGGGTTTTTAAGAACATACCTGCTAATGGAAGAAATGAAGTTTGTCTCACTATTCTTCAATCTTTGATCCACAAAAAAATCTTAATTGGTGGTGATAATCGTCGTTTGATCTTCAAACCCTCCTTGACAAGCACCACAAAACTCTTTCCCTTTCTTCTCCAACACTCAGAAACAGAAATGAAGAAAAAAAAAACCAATTTTCATTTTTTGTAGCCGCGGAAAAACACGCCCGGCGATATTTTATATCGTCGCGCGATATTTTCGAAAATATCGCCGATATTTCGGAAATCGCGCGATATTTTCGGCTCCCGAAAATATCGCGATATTTTCTCGGCGATATATCGGCTCGCCGAAAATATCGCGATATTTCCGATATTCGGCAATATATCGCCGATATTATCAACACTGATAAAATGTCCCTAGATTAGGACAATCATATGTCTAAATCATTTGCAATATCTGTCACAGTTGATAGGATGTGCAAAATCATACTCGTACATCATAATGAGCAGCCACTAGTTCCAACATGGAGACATGTGCTTTAGCAAAGAGTGCATGAGAACTCTGTAAATACCTAATACAGATCAACATGGAAAGAGATAAGATCCATACAGTAGGGCAAGAATCTCACTCAGAGTCCCAGAAACATCACATAATAAAAATCAAAAGCAATACATAAAGTGTATGAAATCTAATACATGATGTCAAAAATGGCTTTACAACAAGAAATAAGCAAAACTTGCAAGCATAACATGAAATGTAGTACTATAATCTATTGCTCATAACACCTTATTCATCCTATTCTACTAATCTAGCAACGACATCAAATGCCATCTAGAAAGTACATCTTCAGAATTTCCCCATTTACAAGTAGTTGCATCTTTTCTCCATCCAAATCACTGAGGCAAAAAGAATCTGCTATAGCATGGTCTTCAGTCCTCTAAAGGCCTAATGATAACTTGTTCAATTTGCCATGCTTTCCTAGCTTCTATCTTCTTTTGTCCCACATGAGTACCAGGTCTCAATTTTGCAGAAACCTTGGACGAGCTTTTCAGTCAAATGTGTCTTTTAACTTTTTCTTTACCTTTTACCATATGATTCAAAGTCTTGCACCTATTCTCATCAAGTTCCACTAATTGATTTACTCTTGCCTGAACTACTTCATGAAATGCTGCAGCAACTGGTATACTGAAATTTTCAGATGAATAGCCAATGTAACCTCCATTTCATGCACAAACTCAAAATTTAAAAGGGCTCTTTCCTATGGATTCTTTCTTTGTGATAAGATCCACCCACAAAGCATGCTTGATCTTGCTATCGCATTTCTTATTATCGACAACAACATTTTTAATAATCGTCATAATATTCCCCTACACATTTCCCTAGGGGTAATTATTTGATGAATGGGATAGGATAACAATATATTAATAACAAAAATTTGAAAATCCCATTGAGCTAAAAGCCTTGGCATTATCCTATGCTATTAGGGAGCACCCACTCCCCCTCCCCACCCCAGCCGCATGCTTCGCTCCCAAAGTACGCTACTAGAGGGGACATACAAGAAGTGCCCTTCAAAGCATACTTCATGAATGCTCCCTTCTGGAAGCATCTTTTAGGAGCATGCTCCCTTTGGAAAAAAAGATGCTCCCCACCCTCTCAGGGAGCTTTAGGGAGCAGCACTCCTAGGAAGCTCCCAAGAGCTCAAACAAGGCTCCCTCAATACTCCGTGAGCACTCCCGCATGATGAAGCGAATTTGGCCTTTTTTTTCTTGTGGAAACCAAGACAAGGTTGCAAAAGCTTAGTTTAGGCATGGCTAGGGCTCCATGGTGGATCAAAACACTCACTCCATTTTCTCTCATTCTATTTCTCAGTTCACTCATTTCACTCATCTCTACTAGGGTTTTGAGTGGGTTGTTTACTAGTTGTTGACGAACAGATTTGTGAGAGCTTGGAATGAAAACTGAAAGCTACGAGAGATTGAAGGCTACCATAATTACATTCAACAACCATTGGAGAGCTGAATAGGTAGGCTCTAAAGCTCACTCTTGTTTGGTTTTTAATTCTTTTCCATGTGTTGTAAACTAGTATATTTACTATGTTGAATGCTCAAATTTTCTCTTCCATAATTTCCCATCTCTCCTTTTCCATCATTCTATTACAAGCAACAGGTTATTCTTAAGATTCAACAAGCATGATGGGTATGCCAATGGTATATCCTTTTGGTTCCATTTTTTTATTACGATGGTGGTGTTGGGATGTCGAAATACTAGTGATGGTGAGGAAGAACTAGAAGTAGACAGCACATACCATGAAGAAGAGGAAGAAATGGAAAATCATGATGATAATGAAAATGATAGTGATGATAAGAAAAAACCCAAAGAGAGCTCAACACCCTTGTGGAAGTATGTGACAAAGCTTGGAGAAGGGAAATGGGGTGGAGCCATCAAATTTAATGCTCACATTGTCACAAAACTTACATAAGTACATTACACCCATGTGAAAAAGCATCCCTATGGGATGATGGTAAGACTTCAGGAGTCAAAACCCGTGAGCATATGTCAATCAAAAATAGAAACAAAGAAAGAAGAGGAGACTGCACAAACAAATCCATAAAATCAAGGGTTCAATATAAGAGTCAAACATTGGGCTCACAAGAATGTTCAATGGTCAATTCCCATCCCTCCATGCTAGTGGATTCTCACATGTGAATTCACGGAATACATAAATATCAGACTTCCTTGACCAAGGTTGTAGGGATGACGTAGATGCAAAAATTTTGACATTTCTCCATGCAAATGGTGTACCATTCAATGTTCTTTGCTCACCTTATTGGCATGAAACTCCTAAATTGCCCAAATAACAGTGACAAAAACTTGTGGAAACTCAGAAACACCATGGAAACATCCATATGCCCATGAGGTGTGGGACTCATAGGAAGTCTTAAAAGAATTAATCTAAGTTAAATGAAGACAAATTAACCTCTATGGCATTTCTAAACCTACCTACAAATCATCTTATTATTCTTATTTTATTGCAAGATAATCTGTTATTTTAAAAATAAAATAAAATGAAGTAATATATATACAAACACACCACATTCCACCACACCATACCCATATTGGGCGGGTTGTGTTTCCAAGCATTCCCAGCTCCGAGACTAGTACACATTGCGTGCAACTTGGGCATGAAATGATACAAGCCATTGATGGTGGCCCTAAAGGATACAGAAGCCCCGAGTATGACAAAGCTAGAACCATCAGACTTGACAAGGTAAGAGCTGAAATCCACAGTGCTCTAGGAAAATTTATAAATGATGGGAATGAACATGGGCTATCCACTGTATCTAATGGTTGGACAAATGTTGAAGGCAAGCCATTGTTAAATATTTTGGGTGTGTTTGCCAGTGGTGCAGTGTTCCTTTTATCCCATGATTACTCAAATCATTACAAGACTACTATCAATATTGGAGAACTTTTAATCAAAACCATTCAATAAATTGGTCTTTACAATTTGATTCAAGTTCTTTTTTCTATGTGGTTCATGCTCCTCGGAGATGTAATGTCCCCTCTCGAACGATCGGTAGAGGGATGACTCACTAGCTCATTCTTGACTTCCGAGGGCTAGAGTCGTATGAGAAACATTAATAAAGGGAATCAACTAGTAAATAAAGCGTCATGGGTCATATGACTTATTAAAGTGACGTCTTAAGTGACAAAAAAATAAAAGTGACAAGAAAACATTAGAAAATTAAATAAACTAAAAGAAAGGGAAAAATAAATTCAAATTGGAGAAAGGTGGGAAAATGAGAATAGAGGGATTAAAAGAGGAAAATCAAATTTTCCTCTCATGATTATGCATTTCTGTATTTTTGGAAATTCATGGGAGAGCATCGCATCTCATTCCTTCCTCGAACAGAAACCCTAGGAAGTAAATCTAGTTTTGGAAGAGGGATCACATCGATCTCTCATCACATTCAACCGTGTAGAAGCTCAAGCCAATAGCTCAATAATCCGAGTTAGTTGATCAAATGATGTATGTCCGACTTGCAAATCCGTAGACTATACCACTCTGTGACAGGGGTGCGACAGTGAATTGTAGGCAAGGTTCTTGTGGAGCTCAGGTGACAGAGAAGACGCGACTGAGGTCACAACATGGACCTAGGACAAGTGATCAGTCTGCTGCGGGGGGGAGTTCTTTCGTCTTTAGCTGCGCAGGAGATAACCATTGGGCCCAGTCTATGGGTGCACACAAAAAGATGGACCCATATCTTGCAAACCTATCACAATGTGGGAGTTATATGTAAGGGTTGTGTGAATTTGTTGTAACAGTCATGGAGGAATACATCATCGGCAGTGTGTTCAAAGCGAAGGTTGCACTGTAAAGAGACCACAAACTCTGTCAAAACATTCAAGTGAAGCTAGACAATGTGATAAGGCCCAAGTTACACTCAGGGGGGTCTGCGCAGTTGTTAAATGTGGTGGGGCGTGGCAAGTGCATTCTCAAGCCACCTTGTCCATGGAAAAAGTTGGCCCAAGTCATTGTATACTCAGGGGTGGGGTCCCGCATTACTAAGTAGCAGATTACGTGGTCCTATTGGGAGGTCCACTGCACTTAGAACGAGAGATACAACCAGTACGCACAACAAGGGCATACGATTTGTGACATAGGAAGCTGAAGTGTGAGTGGTGTTACGTGACAGTTCGGAGGGGCCGAATGACGTGAGTTGCATGGTTGTTGAATGATGCTCGTCGTAGGAGATTTGCATATGCCCAAGAGTAAATTACCAGGTTGTTGTGGGCCTACAGTGGTTCCAATCTCCAGTCTGAACCCCTAATCAGAGTCAAGGAGCACACGCAGGGATCAAAGAAGGGGATCAAGAACAAGCAATCGGGAGCCTGGGGAATTGAGGGGGCAATGACAATGAATCAAAGGGGAATTTGGCAAGTGTATGCTTTGTGACCGAGTTGATTCCAAACAAAAACCAATATCACACTAGTTTTAAGCCCATGCACAGGGAGCACAAGGGCTGAGAGATTGAGGTGAAATCCAATCCTACTGGCAGCTTCAATTCCAAACTGCAGATGAGGCCAGAACGATCCAGGCATGTAATAATTAGCTTGTTATTTCAATAATAGAGAAATAGCATTGTTTCTTACTTTCCTATTTAGTATTTGTTGATTGTTACGAGGGTTTGAGTCACTACATGCACGTAGAGGTGTAGGAGCTCCACCAAACTATTTATATCACAAATAAACAAAACTTATCAGCGAACAAGTAAAACCAATACAACTAGCAATCAACAGAACTCAGAGAATATGAAAAAAATATATATATATTAGTGTTATCAATTTGTAGCCAACAGAGGTCAAGAACTTTACAAGAGAACAGTGACCACTACATTCACGAAATATTGTACCAGGAAGATCTACCCGACAAGATCACTTACTACCATCTTAACCACAGAGCCTGACCCCGAGAGTGTTGAAAGAATTGAAAATGTGACCTCTCAATAACAGAGGTGTTTTTAATGAAGAGAGCTCGACCAACTAAGCTAACCCTCGAGGCTAATGTCATTCAAGTTATCATTAATAATGTTTCTAATTGTAAGGTAGCAAGAGCAATCACTGAGGATATGTACCCTAACATATTTTGTTCAAGGTGTTTGGTTCACACATTGAACTTCTTAATGCATGATATTGTTAAGATGACAGACCATGATTATAAATAGATTGTTGCATTGTACAAGAGGGGAAAAAATGATAAAATTTATTGCCAGTCATAGCATGGCCCACCACATTTTCTGCAATCACTCTAAGTTGGAACTACTAAAGATTGCAAAGATCATATTTGCTAGTTATTACCTCACCTTCAAGCACCTTTTGCAAGTAAGAGAGGCATTACCTAGTAATGTCTCAAGTGATTCATTGTGAGGTTTGCAAGACAGCGTTGAATACACATCTAATAGACATGAACTTCAAGAAGTGGAGGTAACGGTGTTTGTTGGTCAGTTTTGGCAACAAGATGGGTATGTTCTACATTGCACCAAGCCCATTTATAATATGATTCACTTTGTAGATATAAATCAAGCAATGATAGAGAGGCGTATGAGTAGATGGATGGCATGCCATGCCAAATCAAAGACATTGTTGAGTACTATGATCATATCCATAAACACATGATCAAGAGGTGGGATAATGAAAATGTTCCACCCCATGCCTTAGCATATATCATTACACCCACATATTATTCTCCATTTTGGTTCACCCATCCAACACCTCAAGGTGGGGTTAGGAAAAAAATAACACGGACCCATACGTACAAAATGTGTATATGCTTGTACTATACAAGTTGGTTCCTAATGAAGAGGAGTGTGCTCAAGTACAAAGCCAATAGAGCAAGTACATCAATGAACATGAAGTCTTTTCTAACTTGCATGCAACTCATGATTGAGATAGGTTGAATCCTATCAAATAGTGAAACGTGTATTGCTCCTCTACCACACATCTGCATCAATTGGTAGTGAGTGTGCTTTCACAAGTTGATAACACTTCTTTCGCAGAGAGGTGTTGGAGCACCTATAGATTAATGCATGGTGTGAAGAGAAACAACCTGAATGTAGACCAGGAAAAAAGCTTGGTTTATGTGCACTATAACTTGAGGTTGTTGTCCCATTATTGTTAGTTACCGAAGGACAACAATCTAGAGGAGGCTAATTGGAAGGATGTAGCCATAGTTTTAGAGCCCTTGGAAGATGAAATTTTGGGTGATCATAATGGTGATCGTATTCATGGAGCAGAGATGTCACCCCCATTCGTTAGCAATTATCCAAATGTAAGGACTTTCCTTGAGTTCACAATGTCCAATGTTACTTGGGGACCATGTAGCTCCTGATTGCATTCCACATACACTTCCAACTACTCATGCTCCTCTTCTTCAAAGCAACCGAAAGAAAACTCATATTTTCTTGTGGCAAGAGGAAAACTTAGTAGATACTAGATCTCTTCTTTTCTCTTGTTTAGAAGTAGTCTCTAGAACTTAGTAATTTGTCTTTATTAGGGCTTATTTTGTAAACACTATATGATAGTTAAAGTTCAATCTTTGAACTTTGAACCTAACTTTGCACTGTTGACTAAATCTTACAAATCTTTGGTAATGAATATGATGTTCTCTTTGAATTTGTGGTTGATGTTATATGTTACAATTTGTTGATGACGAATTATATATGTTGAAACTTGAAGGTTGTGTTGTGGTTGATGGTTGATCATTTGATGACAATGTTACATGTTACAAGTAATAACAACTGGATGATTGATACTATATGTGTACTAAAAGGTTGATGCTTTAACGATCGTTATTAATCCAGTAGTTAAATCTATGTTTTCAAGTTTTCTGCAGTTGATTGGGCATTCTGCATGTTTTCTAAATATATATGCATCAAAATACATTAAAATATGTATTATATAAAATGCACTCCCCAAACACTCCACTCTCAGAAGCCTTTTCAAAATTGCACTTCCTACTCTCACTCCCAATAGCCTTGAGTTTCATTGGCATGGTCAACTAGAGTAGAAACTTTGTTATTCTCTGAGTAAATATATATATTTTATTAATAAATTGAGAGATGATTACAAATGTGGGAGGCCCCTGGCTTAAATACTGACTTGGGTGCCTCTTGGTGAATGGGCATGATCTTTGATCATGCCCTTTGCCTAATAAATTAATAATTACGGACTTTGATAAAGATCATGCCCTTTGCCTAATAAATTAATAATTACGGACTTTGATTAATTTTTACACAACAATGCCTCCCTCTTGAAAAGATGTTTTGCCCTCAAAGCATACGTAACGACGGGTGTTGTTGACGAAACGCTTTTGTCTCGCAAGAAGCTTCTTCTTCTGGTAAGTCCTTCCACTTGATTAGGTATTCTTTGATTACTCGTGATCGCAGCTTCTTTTCCTTGATGGAAATGATACCTTTTGGTTCTAGAATGATCCTTCCTTTGTCATCTAAAGTCGGAAGTGTTGTTTGTGCTGATTGATGTTCGCCAAGTGCCTTTTTAAGGCAGGATACATGGAAAATGTTGTGAACATGACTTTTATCAAGAAGGCTTAAATTGTATGCTACTTGGTTGATCTTTTTGTTGATCTGGTACGGTCCATAAAACCTTGGTGCCAATTTGTTTTTTCCCTTTTGTTTTAAGGACAACTGCTTGTAAGGCTAAAGTTTAACAAATACCCATTCTCCAACTTCAAATTCTCTCTCAGTTTTGTTTCAGTCAACTTGCTGCTTCATACGATTTCTTGCATTATTTAGATTTTCTTTTAGAGTTTGGACAACTTTTTGGGTTTCTTCTAATTAGTTTTTAACAACTAGAAATTTCGTCTCAATGATAGTAAAGTCCTTCCATTTATGAGCTTTGTAACTGTACATGAGAGTTTGTTTATGCCATAATGTAGGTAGGCCTCTAAACATTTATTGACAACCTTTGTTTGGCCATATGTTTGAGGATGGTAGGTTGAACTCATGTTGAGGTAGGTTCCTATATGTTTGAAAAATTCCTTCCAAAAATTACCCTTAAATTTGTCATCTTTATCACTCACGATGACCTTGGGAAACCCATGTAATTTGTAAACATTTTTGCAAAATATCTCACGGATTTGTTTTGCAAAGTCTGATTTCCTCATTCCAATAAAGTGAGCATACTTGGTGAGTTTGTCGACTACTACAAGAATTTTATCCTTACCATCAAATATAGGTAAACCTTCAATAAAGTCCATTGATATTTCCTCCCATTTCTGATTCGGAATATTTAAAGGATGAAGTAGTCCAGGTGTCATAATATTTTCATTTTTATTCCTCTGGAATTTATTGCATTCTGCTACATATTTTTGAATATCATTACTCATTCCCTTCCAAAAGAATCACTGACGTGCATTATAATAGGTTTTAAATAATCCTACATGTCCGGCTGACAGTGAATCATGTGACTTTTTGAGAATCTTGGCTTTAAATTTGGAATTTGAATTCAGATAAATTCTTCCCCTGTACTATAGAATATCGTTCTTCAATTCAAATTTTGAAATCTAAGGCAGGTTATTGATTATAGCACTTGTTTCTGGATCTTTTGCACATTCACTTAAGCCATTCGAGAATAGCAACTGAAACTGCAAGTAATGATGGTTCTTCGTCTTTCCCCGACAAAGCATCAGCGACTACGTTATCTTTCCCTTTCTTATGTAATATATCCATGTCGAAAGCAGTGATTTTTTCTATCCATTTTTTGTTGTTTTGTAGATAGTGTTTTCTGCTGGAGGAGATGTTGAAGACTATTATGATCTGTTTGTATTAAGAACTTACTTCCCAAGAGATATTGTCTCCACTTGGCTAATGCGTGCATAATAGCAAGCATTTCCTTGTTGTATGTAGACTTGAGACGTTCTTTTTTATTGAGCTTCCTACTTTCAAACGTGATTGGGTGACCATCCTGCATTAGTACTGCTCCTATGCCAAAACCCGAAGCATCACACTCAATTACAAATGGTTTTGAGAAATCTGGAGTTGCCAATACAGGGGCATTAGACATAACTTCCTTCAAGTCTTCAAAACACTTTTATGTTTCATCATTCCATTGAAATGAGTTCTTCTTTAGAAGGTTCATTAGGGGTGCGGTTATATGGGCATGGTTTTTAATAAATCTTCGATAATACTCGTCAATCCTAGGAATCCTCTTAGCTTAGAGATATGAATTGGTTTGGGCCATTCTTTTATAGCCTTGATATTAGTAGGATCTACTTTTACTCCTTCCTTGATATTATAGGTCCGAGATACTCTACTTCTTCTTTCCCAAAAGTGCATTTGGATTTCTTGGCATAGAACTGATGCTCTTATAATACAATAAGAACTTGCTCCAAATGTTGTAGGTGCTCCTTCCATGTTTTACTATAAATTAGAATGTCATCAAAGAGCACTAACACAAAATTCCTTAGATATGGATGGACTAGCTCATTCATAGTGGCTTGAAATATTGTTGGTGCATTGGTTAACCCGAAGGGCATTGCTTTAAACTCGTAATGACCTTTAGTGTTCGAAACGTCATTTTTGCTACGCCTTCCAACCTTATTCTGATTTGGTAATACCCTAACCTTAAGTCCAATTTTGAAAAGTATTTAGCTCCATGTAGTTCATCCAACATTTCATCGATAGAAGGGATTGGAAACTTGTTTTTAATTGTTATTTTGTTTAGTCCTCGATAATCGAGCATAATCTAAATGATCCATATTCCTTTCAAACTAATACAACTGGAGTAGCATACAAACTTCTACTTTTTGTGATAATGCCACATTTTAAAAGATCCTGGACTAATCTTTCAATTTCGGTTTTTTGATGATGTGGGTATCGATATGGTTTGATGTTGATGGGGTTTGATCCTGATTTAACTTCGATTGTATGCTCAATTTCTCTTTTAAGAGGCAACTTCATTGGAAGATCTTGGAAAACTTTTTCGTGCTTTTGAATTAGCTCTTGGACTTTCGATGCTTCTTCATTGACCAGATTCGAAGTTAACATTTCTAATTGATGACACTATATTAATAAGTTGGTTCTCCCTTCCGAATCATTTTCATCATCTAGGATGATGATACAATTTGATTCTCAGGGGGCTAGAACCCATATAACTTGTATTTTTGCCCTTCCCATTTAAATTTTATAAATTGCTTCTGATGGTTGGCAGAGTAAGTGCCTAGGGTTTGAAGCCATTGGATACCTAGGACCACATCCACTCCTCCTAATGGTACAGTGTAGAACGGAGATTCTAGATTATAGTCTTGAATATGTAATTTGACTTTATGGCATTTCCCTACTTTTTCAATTTTCTTACCATTTGCTACCATAACCTTCATGTTAGGCATGGGAAATGTGAAAATGTTGAGTCTTTTCGCCATAGTTGAATCGAAAAGGTTGTGGGTGCTACCGGCATTGATTAGAACCATTACGTTGTTCTTCTTGATATGTCCTTTTAACTTAATGTCTGGGGCTACAATATACCTGTCATGGCCGATAATGACACTTGCGGAATATTTTCGTTATCTAGTTTTGGAGAATCTTCGATTTCTTCTACGTCTGATTCTTCACTGTTGAATCGTTAGTTGCTTCACATTTATACAGGTTCTTGGTTTCTTTTCCTTTAGCACATCTATGTTTAGGGTCCCATTTTTCGCCACAACGTTTGCACTTTTCCTCTTTCATTCTTTGTATTTCCAAGTTAGTTTTTTCTCCTTCACGAAGATGTGGTGGAACATATTTGGTGTCATCCATGTTCGCAACTTGGGAAAATATTTGTCTCGAATATACTCCTTCAATTTTTGGCCACTACATCTTTCCGTGCTTCTTTTCAGCAACTTTTTCCTTTTGTCTTACTACTTCTATAGAATTGATGTCATGAAGCTCAAGCTCAACCTGGATATGGGGTTTAAGTCCCATGACGTATGACTGAATGAGACGAGTTTCTGATAATCCAAGTACTCGTGTAGCTAAAGTTTCCCATTCTCGAGTGTATTCGTCTATTGGAATTTCTAAGTTTAACTGTTAGAAACCCTTCATGTACTTTGCTTATTTATTTCTGCCTACTTGTTCTAATTAATTAACAAGTTATTTACCATGTAAATACTGAAAATAAATACAAGTACATGCTCAACACATTACAGATCATCAACTAAAGGAAACAAAACAAGCACACAAGTGACACCGTTGTTTTTGGACCAATGTCCCCAGAAAAATCCAATGCGGGAAAACCAGTGTAGCTATCTGAGGGTTTTATTATTATGCAGTTTCTGAATACAATTTGGGTGCCAAAACTGGCTCACCAAACAGAGAATAATCTCGGCAGTAGTACCTCTCAGTCGGAGATAGATGTTCCGGCTGAAACCCCGAATAAACACTCCGACAACTCCTAGCTCCAATCTTCCCATGAAAACCCCAGCGTCAGCCTCTAGAGGCATTGTGTCAGCCCTTAGAGCCTCTGCGTCACCCACGTTGGCTCTCTAAGGCACTGCACAGCTCCTGGCTGCCTCTGCATGAGCCCTTGCTGGCTCTGCGTGAACCTCTGGCTAGCTCTGCATCCCTCTCTCTCGGCTTCTGCGCTAATCCTCCTGGTACAATCTCTGCCTCTTTGCTTTTGTATTCACTGTCCCTCAACTGCAACTCTGATCACTCTTTCGACTTCCTCAGCAAACCCTGCCCCAGAAAATCAAAATCTTGATCAACTCTATGTGTTCTCCAAGTGACCCTCAAGCCTCCTCTTATAATTTTCTCATTGACAATTCAATGGCCAAGATTAAGTCCCTAATCAACGACTAAGATTAAATCTGGCTTGATCCATGACTTTTGGACCATTCTAACTCAGTTTTATATTAATTCACATTAATATTTCATTTTCCCTAAGTTTAGACTTAGGGACTCCAATAAAAATATTAATTATTTTAATATCTCTCAAACAGTTTAGATTCTGTCCAAACCATTTCTGGGTATTGGAGATCTCATGTGCTTTAGCCTCTCCACCAATTTTCGTGGCTAGAGCACATCCGATGCTACCCCAAATCAACACTCCCTCTTAGTGAGGATTGTGCTCTAGTAATACTCCTCACTGAGCATCACTCTGATCATCCAGCATTAGTCCCTATGTTGATGCTAGGCCTGCTGCCCAACATCCTTTGCACTGTTGCATCATATACTGCTACCCATGGCCTTGCCACTGCCACTGCTGCATCTGTACGGCAGCTCCCTCTGCATTCATGCTGCCCATGGCCCTGCCACTGCCACTGCTACATCTGCACTGCAACCCTTCTCATCATGTTGCATCATGTTGCCTATAGCATTGCCACTACTAACTGTTGCACTACAACTCAGTTACTAAGAAGTAAGTAACTGATCTCCCAACTCTGACATCTCCGTCAGGCTAGAAACACTCTCGCTGCTGAAGCTCCCTCTGTCACTAACAAGTTCTCCCTCTCTGACCTTTGCGTTGTTGCATCAACATTGTGCATCTCGCACTGCTATCTCATGATGTCCTGGGACAACTGCACTGTCGCTCCATCCGCATCTGTCTCTACCAACATCCGCCAACACTGCTACTCCTCTTCGGGGCTCCCGTAGCCAGGTATAATCCGAGAGGTTGGGTACCTTAAGGATCTTGCCCCTCATCGCATGTAGTCCATCTGTCTACAGCTCAATGTCTCCCCACTTCCGCTCAAGTGGCGTGTGAGCACTCATGGCACAATCATCATCTATCCCCACTTCCCTCTCCACCCTTGCTGGCGCTGCCTTGGTCTCGGAAGCCTCTCCTTTGCTCTTCTTCCTTGGACACTGGCTCGCATAGTGACCTAGTTCCCCATAGTTGAAGCATTTGACCTTGGAGAGGTCCTTCTTCCGTTTCTCCTACTTTCCCTCAGATGTGAGGGCATCATCCTCCTCTTCCTCCTTCTTGATTCTGATCCCCTTGCCGCTACTTCCCGCCTTGCTTAGCCTTCTGATCTCTTCTTGGCGAAGAGCCGCCCACATTTCCTCCCAATTTGGAAGGGTCGCCCTACCCAGTATGCTTTGGACAAACACCTCCCAGTCTTCTGAGACTGCGTTTAGGGTTGTTCTCACCATCAATTCTTGATCTGGCGTGGCCCCTATGGAAGTCAGTTGATCTCGGATCTCCTTCAATCGACCGAGGAAGATGTCGTTATGTTCCCCAATCTGCATCTAGTATGACCGCAGCTAATTTTCTAGTAGCATCTTCCTCTGCACGGAAGTATGCTGATACAACTTCTTTAGGGCCTCCCACATCTCATTTGTCGTATTCTTCTCGGCAATGTGTGGTACTACATGGTCCTTGACCCCGTCAAGGATGATGCTCTTGGCCCTCGCCATTGCATCCTCGTACTTATCATTATCAGTCGGGTCAACTGGGACCGCTATTGTCCTCAAGGCGAAGTGCTTGACACGGTTCCTGTCTAGAACAGATAAGATTCTGGCCTTCCAGACTACGAAGTTTGAGGCTCCATCCAGTCTATCCTGGTCTCTTACCCCGTTCATTGCCATCTCGCTGCTCCTCTACTTCCCTTCTGGAAGTTCTCGGTGTGACTCCCTCTGAGCCTCCATTTCCCTCCTGGACTGCCAATGTCAGGATGCCCCCACTCCAATCCTTAGTGCAGTTGCACCACTGATCCGTATTTCTTGGCTAGAAATCCTTGGTAGCAACTCCCTCCTCCTTGGTCTTTCCCTGTTAGGTACTGTTTTGATTACAGTGCCCCACCAACTTCACTCTGCAACTTACCCACAGCCTCCTAAGCCCCAGCAAATTGATGGTTAGAGATTCTAGGCTTTGCGCAATCCTGACACCAGCAAAATCTGCACCTCCTAGCCACGGGCATCAATCCTTCCTGACTGGGAAAGATGACCGGGCACTGCGTAGGTCGAGTCTACTCCCCTCTGCCACTGCGTCGATCCTCTTCCCGGCTCAAACTTGATGATGCAGGCACTACATCACCCCTTCCTTGCTGCTTCTTTGTTAGGGACAGCTTCTGTCACTCGGGACAGTTGTTTTCTGTTGTTGCTGCTCTGCTCGGCTGATGTCCTCAGTTCTCCTGTGATCTGCAACCACGCTCTAATACCATGTTGGAATTTCTAAGTTTAACTATTAGAAACCCTTCATGTACTTTTCTAATTTATTTCTGCCTACTTGTTCTAATTAATTAACAAGTTATTTACCATGTAAATACTGAAAATAAATACAAGTACATGCTCAACACATTACAAATCATCAACTCAAGGAAACAAAACAAGCACACAAGTGACACCGTTGTTTTTGGACCAATGTTCCGGGAAAAACCCAATGCGGGAAAATCGGTGCAACTATCTGAGGGTTTTATTATGTAGTTTCTGAATACGATCTAGGTGCCAAAACCGGCTCACCCAATAGAAAATAATCTCGGCAGTAGTACCTCTCAGTCGAAGACAGATGTTCTGGCTGAAACCCAGGTAAACACTCCGATAGCTCCCAGCTCCAATCTGTCCCACGAAAACCCCAACGTCAGCCTCTAGAGGCACAACGTTAGCCCTTAGAGCCTCTACGTCACCCACGTTGGCTCTCTGAGGCACTGCGCAGCTCCTGGTTGCCTCTGCATGAGCCCTGGCTGGCTCTGCGTGAACCTCTCGCTGACTCTGCGTCCCTCGCTCCCGGCTTTTGCGCTGATCCTCCTGGTACTATCTCTACCTCTCTGCTTTTGTATTCACTGCCCCTCAACTGCAACTTTGATCACTCTTTCGACTTCCTCAGCAAACGCTGCCCCAGAAAATTGAAATCTTGATCAACTCGATGTGTTCTCCAAGTGACCCTCAAGCCTCCTCTTATACTTTTCTCATTGACAATTCAACGGTCGAGATTAAGTACCTAATCAACAACTAAGATTAGATCTGGCTTGATCCATGACTTTTGGACCATTTAACTCAACTTTATATTAATTCACATTAATATTTTATTTTCCCTAAGTTTAGACTTGAGACTCCATTAAAAATATTTATTATTTTAATATCTCTCAAACTGTTTAGAATTTGTCCAAACCATTTCTGGGTATTGGAGATCTCACGTGCTTTAGCCTCTCCACCAATTTTCGTGGCTAGAGCACATCTGATGCTACCCCAAATCAACATCGTCCACATCTCCTTTTTGTTGCAGTCTGGTGAGTGTCGAGAAGAAACTCTTCTTCCTTGACACCTTGGAACCTTTTAAAGGATGCATTTTTTAATTTCCTCCAACTGATAACAAATGTCGTCCTTTTCCACCACATATACCAATTATATGCTTCGCCTTCCATTTGCATGGATGCGTGCCTGATCTTTTCATCATCATTGTCAATACCGTAAATCTCGAAATATACTTCTGCTTTAATGAGCCATGCAACACTGCACTTTTCGTTACCGTCAAACTTGGAGAGTTCAAGTTTTGCTCTTCATTGATATGTCGCAACTGTTGGAGTAAAGAGAGGGTATTGATTCGCGAACTGCATATTTGAGTATTGATTCCAAAGCTGCATATTTTGAAAATTCGTGTTACTATTTTGTTGATGGGGTATGGACGATACTTCTGAAGACTCGGGTTTCTCATGTGAGTTTGACAAATCCGGAGAATTGAGATGTTGAGTAGCTTCATTATTTTGGGGTATTTGATCGGATGTAATCTTCAACTTGTCACAAATATAGGTCAACATCACCATTGCTTGATTATGATTCAAATCCACCTTACTTGAAAGGATTGCATGATCCCTTTTAAATTTGTTATGGTTCTTCTCGAGCTGACTCTCTATCCTCTTTGTTGAGTCCTGGAGCTCCTTGATTTCATTAGAATGACCGGTAACCTTATTTTCAAGGTCCATCAATTTTTTACTTAAGTCAGCCATTGTGTATGTGGCGATGTATATTTATCTAGCTTAAACCTTTTCCTTAACTTGAAATTATTATTTTTTTTTTTAAATAAATTATAATAATTATAATTAAATTAATTATAATCAATAATTATAATTAGAGACTATTATTATAACTATTATATGCTCACATAATTATATAACCATATATGAATGGACCGTAGGAATGGACATGACCAAACAAGTGGACCAAATGAACGAACGTGACTAAACAAATGGACATGACGTGACTCGTCGCAGTGCTAGAAATGGACCGGGAATCGATGGACAGAACTTGGACGGATTGTCAAAAGGCAACGGAACTGGTGACAGGGTAGCGTCGGATGTGGATGAGGGTTCAATAGGCAGTGGAAATGGGTGGAAGTCAGCGACAATAGTGGAGGCAAGCACGGTCCGGAGACAGCGAAAAAACAGTGGGACACGAGAACAGTGGATGGGATACAACAGGGAGGTAGCGGTCGAGTAACGCATGAGGGGGTACAGAAGGGAGTTGGTGTTGTCGACAGAAGACAGTGCGGGAATACCAAATGGAACAAAAATAGAGATACGCACAGTAAGGAGCGATGGCACAGGAGGAATGGCGTCGGGGTAGCAGAAACCGAACTCTGATACCAAATGGAGTAGAAAACTCTGTTATTCTCTAAGTAAATATATATATTTTATTAATAAATTGAGTGATGATTACAAATGTGGGAGGCCCTGGCTTAAATATTGCCTTGGGTGCCTCTTGGTGAATGGGCATGATCTTTGATCATGCCCTTTGCCTAATAAATTAATAATTAGTAATTACAGACTTTGATTAATTTTTACATAACAAACTTTAATGATCATTATTAATCCAGTGGTTAAATCTCTGTTTTCAAGTGTTCTGCAGTTGATTGGACATTCTGCATGTTTCTTAAATATATATGCATTAAAATATGTAATATATAACATGCACTCCCCAAACACTCCACTCTCAGAAGCCTTCTAAAAATTGCACTTCCTACTCACTCCCAATAGCCTTGACTTTCATTGGCAAGGTCAACAATATAAATTATGTGGTGTTGAAGGTTCTGCTCCCAAGAAAGGTGAATTACAACCAATGAATACAACACAAGAAGCATGTACGACCATACAACAACAGAAGCAAGAACAAAGTGTTACCAAGAAGCTTCATGGTTTTACGATAAACAATCAAGTCAAAAGACTTCAAGGTATGATCAACATTTACAAAGGAACATTGCCAAGACTCAAATGAAGGACAAAGTCAAACCCTAAACCAGACAAAGACAAGGATGATGCTACCAAAGAAACATCTAGAGAGAATTCAATTTATTATGCTTCGAGGACAAGACATTCCTCAAGGGGGTGGCAATGTAACAAACATAAACAATAAATATTATAACAAGAATAAATAATAATAAATAAATAGTAAATAATAATCAGTAGGTTAATAAAAGGTCAAAGGAAGCACCTCTTACCTAAGGACCAGCCAATGCATATAAGCACACCATCATGAGGCTCATTGCAATCATCATTTTTATCATCTATCAATTATACATTAATCAATACATATTCTTATATATTTACATAAATCTTCTGTCTATCATAATAAACAGGAATTCTGTTTACTACATCATGTCAGTTGGAGAATTGGCAAACATTTCAAACACCATCCAAACAACTTCTCTGGACTCTGCATATCTCAACTGCCAACTCATTAAGAGAGTTATTCCAACCATCCTTTCTAACTCCATAATCAAAACATACTAAATTATCTCCAACAACCACCTTCCTAGGGATGAGCAGACAGTGGTATCGTTACTGAAAACTCCTGTTAAAGAAACATTTTAATTTAGAGGATTTCAGGTATTCGAAGTGATCATATTGTGACAAACACCTAACAAGGATCAAGAGATTGCAAACATCTACCTCGGCAGGATTCTTCTTCAAGCATAGGTTAACGAACTCCTTCATAGCGCGAGAAAAATGATCATCGAGCTGTATCACAAGAACAAGATTATTATCTATCATGTCAATCTGCAATAGCATGCCTTAAAAATAATGCTTCTTGTTTGCTTATAGGATAACAGTAAAATAATTGTTCTTGGAGACATGCACACAGATATGCTACATATAAAAAAAGGAGAACAAAATAAGAACAAACATGGAAAAACCTGAGGGGGGTTATTTTTGGGAATCAGAAATAGAACTCTCATTGGATGAAGATCTGCAAAAGGAGGCTCTCCCTTAGCCATCTCGATAGCGGTAATGCCCAATGACCAAATATCTGCCTGTATTATTTAAGCACAAATGTCAAAAACAGTAAAATATGACGAAAATAGAAACCTAACCAACAGATGGGATAACACTGAGTAGCATTACTAGCATACCTTTTCATTATATCCATCTGAGTTCTGAATAACCTCTGGAGCCATCCAAAATGGAGTACCAACAAATGTCTAAAGCAACCACCACACATTCAAATGATGGATTTGGAACACAACAATAAACTGAAGTCAGGACATAAGTTATCGCATTTGATGCAAAGAATTTCAGGGAGTCAAGCTTCAAGGAACTTTAATCAACTTAAAAACAAAGACACAGGTAATTTACAAATCATGAACAAAACATATTTGATGAGATGTCATATTATGAATTTTCATACCATCCTTAGCAGACAATCTCATCAACCCAGCCAAAACAAAAAATCAGAGAGAAAAAATTAACCAAGGTACTATTCTGGTAATTGCAAGATCACAGTACTGTTCTTGTAATGAATCACTTTATGAGAAACTTCCAGCTCTATGACATAATTTATAAGTACCATTAGTCAGTGGAAAGACAAACAACACAATAGTCACAACCCAAAACAAAACAAAGTGGCCCAGCTAGATAGAAAGCAAGATATTCAACTAACTGACATCAGCATTTCACAGTAGTGTCTGCAACAATTTGTTACAGGGTAGGTCCATGCCCCTCCAAGCCTTAACAAATAGAAGCTAAAAAATTATTCAAATTTTGATTCAGTCAACGTTGAAGTAATCCCCTCCCACCAGGATTAAGATTAGATAAGTATAAATAGAAAATAGAAAATAAGCTACCAATTAGAGAAAAGAAAGGGACCATCTAATTAATACCAAGATAAGGATCAACAACTCAAGTGCATACATCAATCATATGGCTTTACTTGAGAAGGAGGCAAAATTAATAGAGTTTCAAGTTACTTTCAACAATTCATGTTAGAGCAGAAAGCAAATCGAATCTCCACAAGGACTGGTGTATCAAGGCAAATAAGCAATACAAGGTAACAACACACACTATTTCCTCCTAACCAAAAGGAGAAATTAAGCAGCCTGTTTAGACTCATCCCCACTTCTTTATGCAAACACCTCCAAAGCTTATTTCGCATAACTGGAAGAAAAGTCTGCCCACATTCGTGCTTCAGATCAGGCACCAAATTTCCAGTGTTAAAACATGACTCGCTAACACTATCATCACAAAAGAAATATGTTGGTAAATTCAACAAACTCCTGGATGCAACTTTTATTGTATCCAACTGAGTTATTTTAATACTTAACAGAACTATATTGTACTTAGAAGATAAGGATTATATGTAGTAATAGATTTTAAATGTACTTCTGACAAAAAATGTTCATGGAATTGTAAAATTGGAGTCCAATCTAGTGTTTATGTGCGTAATGAAGTCCACCTGGAAGATTTACTAGTAGGCCAATCTGATGAGTGAAATTTAATTTCCATTATTTTGGAAACAAAATTGAGCAGAGAGTAGCATTGACAAATGAAGAGAAAAGAATATATATAGGCCAATCTGATGAGTGAAATTTAATTTCCATTCTTTTGGAAACAAAATTGAGGCAGGGAGTAGCACTGACAAATGAAGAGAAAAGATATATATATATATATATATATTCTCTTCATTTGTCAATGCTTAGTAACTAGAAACCCAGCAGAACTCAATCCCATGACCTCTTGGGCGATTATGCTTTGAGCAATCGGGATTTCACTGGACATGCTATGTTATGGACCAAATAAGCATAAAAAGGACCAATTCCGTAACATCACACCTAAATCAAGTCAAGCAGTGAATGAATAAGAAGTCACTTCTTAGGGGCAACCTCCTTTTACAATATATAGGACAGATAGAAAGAAATAATAATAAAGCCAATATAACTAAATAATCAAAGTTATCAGAACCAGAAACATAACCAAAACCAAACAAAGGTCAGACCAGTACAAAACCACAACCAGCTGAGGATCAGAATGGGAATAGAACAAAAACCAGAACAGAACCAGCCTCTGAATGGGTTTACGATCTGGTTTTGTTAAGTTGCTAAGTTGATTTTTCACCTAGGTTTATTGAGTCAATGTCAACTTTGAGTCATGTAACTTTGTTACTTGTCAAGAAATTGACCAGAAAAGTAATGAAATCTTTGTCCTATTTTAGGGATTGAAACTTAATGACTCATCATATCATGGGGCAAATTCTAGCTATGTTTTAGGCCATTCAGACGTCTATGCATATAATTATTTATCATTGTTTTTATCCCAAGTTCTTCATTGAATGCAGTAAACACAACATTTTTGTCATGGGTTAATTCCAGGGAGTGTTCTACGCAAAAGCATAGCTAGTTTTGATATGCTCTTATGGTTGTTGGGAGTAGTAGGTTTATGATGATCACACTTGTATACTATCTCGTACTTTCAAGGCTTGACACTCTAATTGGAAGACAAAGTCTCGGGAAACTTTATGCTAACACATCATGTGACACTTTTCTTAACAAAAAACTCAATTACAAGTCAGCACACATTATGATGTGTCCTTTTTCCTTTTTTCAGAAAATAATTTTTACATTGACAAAAAATATTATGTGCAGAGATAAAATCTTTGTACACAGAAAGCTATAAAATACCAGCCAACATTCTCAATGCTACAAGGGATGAGAAAAGATCTGAAAGAGCAAGTATATTAGCATTCTTAGCATCCCCAATTAGCAAAAATCCCTTTAAGAAGTAATCAAGTGCATACCCTTCTCATAAAATTCTAAGAAGGGAGAGAACAAAGCTATCTCAAGTTCCAAAAATGCATTTACATCCCATTCTCCATATTGAATGCATAGTGGATGCCCAAACGCAATGCCAAAGGCCAATGAAAACAAGGAGCACCAAATGCCTGGATTCCCCTAGCAAGGAAACTCTGTTGGAATGTCCCCTTGCTACAATTGATGCAAATTTAAAAATTTCACCTCAACCTTGAGGTTTCCCTGATCTATTTGCTGTGAGCTTTCAACCTTAAGGCTGAATTTGAAATACAAATTAGAGTAGCATATACTTCACTACTTTTCAACCAAATACAGATGACAGCCTAAGAAAATAAAAACTGAACAAGCAGACATTAATAACACAAATTTCTTGCCCATAGGGTACACTTCCCAAGCATATAAACAAATCTGAAAATACTTATTACAGCCATAAATCTGCCACCTTAGCTTCTATATGTTTGTTAAATCAGTTAAAAAGATCTGCTCAATGTTATGTTGAACCAGCATGCATAACTAGCACTAGAAATACTAATCTACATGAGAATAAAAGCTTAAAATCAGACCTTCAAGTACACAAAGTTTGCAAAGCAAGAAACTGTTCATGTGTGTGTGTGTGTGTGTGTGTGTGTGTGTGTGTGTGTGTGTGTGTGAAATTACTTTTGGAAGAAAATGTCATTGATGTCAAAGGATGAATGATCGTCATTGATGTCATCCCTAGAAGAAGCCATGCTCTTGTTAAGGCAAATAAATGTGATGGGCAGTGAATTTGTTAGCAACATCATCATCATTTAATTGTGCTCATCATGCCATTTCCAACAGTAGGTTGCACGCCATGTAGGTCTTCTTGGTTACAAAGATATTCATGTTTGAATTGTGCTGCCCCAAATTTGAATGGGTTTGACCCCATAAAATGCATGATAAAACAAGCTTAATAACTCATTCATGGAATCTTAAAAAGATTGAAAATTCATGGTCTAAGGAGAAGTCTTTGCTACAGCCACAGGTGGCTTTGACTTAAACTTAAATTGAATATTTTTATTATGAAAAACCTCAAGTCAGCTCCATCAAAAAGGGTAATTTTTAAGCATTCTACTAAGGTTTTGTGGGCAGGTCAGCCCAGCAATTAAAGCCCTTCTAATCTCCTATAAGTAAGTCAACCCGTGAGACTTTCAAAGAACAGATTCAAGCATCGATCTATACACAAAATTCCTCTGAATCTGAGCAGGCCGAGATCAGAATGAAGCATCTGCTGCAGGCCAAAGATTGGACAATTTCTAAGATGATTTCATGGGCATTGCTTGGTTAAAAGACGTATCTGCTACACGCTGAAAATGAACATTCTCTGAGGTGATTTTGTGGGTGTTTCTTAGGTTAAAACAGAATATCTTGTTGGTAAAACAGTGTTAGAGAACTCAAATTGAAGGCCAAACTCCCTGTGACTATGTTCTGTGTTTAAAATCTGAAATTGGAGTTCAAAGTCTGAAGACCGATGAACATGGGTTCAACTGTAGTAGACCGATAGATAGGCTGAAGGTTGACTGTAATAATGACCAAGAATAAGGGCAGATCTGAAGTGTCGTTGACCCATTAACTGTGCATGAGCATTGACTGTGATGTCCCCTCTAATTAATTTCAACCAGCAGCTACACCAGTTTTGCAATTTTGGCTAAGTCGTGGCAATTTTGATGTTTTGGAGTGCTTAACTTAGGGGAAGTGGGTCAAGAGGACCCCACTTAATTAAATTGGCTAAAGAGGGTCCCAACATAGGAGAAAAAGGGAAATCAAAGTTGTAGTGGATAGTGGGGACCACCACAAAAGAGGAATACGCAACCCTTGAGCAAAATCACACATTTGGAGGGAGAAAGACCAAGGTGGGGTTGATGCATGGGGCCCACATGGAGAAGGGGGAGCTCAAGGATAAGTAGTGAGAGATGCATCATTTTGGAGGCTTTTGAACCTTTGCTAATCAAACCTGACTAGCACGCTTGAGTTGTTGAGCCAAGTCTGCAAGTGTTGTTCAACACACGAGATTCTCAGGCAGGATTCTCACTGTACCTTCAGTGGACTTCGAGTGCCAGCCCAAAGACGAAGATCTACACCATTTGGGAGCTGTTCCGGACTTGGCATCGGTGCATTTCATGGGATTTACTTAGCAGTTTGGACGCAGGACAGGAATATGCACTACCTAGGAGAGTGGATTGTCGAGCAGAAAACTTGCTGAGTTTTCCAGGAGAACCTTGGACCATTTTCTGCTGGAGATTTGTAGTGTTGGGCAGGCACATTTCTGTCGGGATTTTTCTGTAGCAGTGACACCATTTCAGGGACTGCGTGGGCCTGCACAAAGGGAGTTTCTGGGCCACACATGGGAGCTGAGGGGGAGAGACAATTGGGCTGAACTGAGTTGGAGATTTGGTGGGACATCCGGAGAGGAGTTTTGCCAGCATTTTCCCTCATTTTGGAGGCACTGAACAAGGGTATTTCCAGGTGAGCCAAATTACCCAACACTTGGAGGAATACGTGCAAATTGGGGGTAATTTCGGGGGTCAAAACTAGGTCAAACCCTTTCTGGGTTTTGGTGCGTTATCTGAGAGGAGACCGGTGTTGATTTCCCGGAACTTTCTGAGCACTAGAGGAGGACCAAATAGCAGATCTACATCAGCCAGCAGTGTAGTTTTCCAGGGCCAGCGCAGAGCTTAGAGGGGAATTGACTCATCCGGGTCATTGTCTTCTTCACCTAGGGCTTGTTTAGCTTGCCTTTGACAAGCCCAGGTGCACTCACTCCATACTTTTGTTGTACCTCCACTGATTTATCAGCTTGGCTTAGTTTTTGGATGAATTTCTGGGTGTTTACTTATATGTGTAAATTTTTGTGTGCATGTGTTATTATGGCTCTATATCACTGTTAATTTTCACTTAGGAATATTACAGTGGTATCAGAGCTCATAGTCTTGGCTCAGCCTGTGGGAGAAACCTTCAGTCTATGACACCAGAGGATAGGCAGAATATCACGTACAAGAGGCAGAGGTACAGAAGCAAGGAAAGACAGCTACAGATTACCCCTAATCCACAAACCCTTGAGCTGGAGGTTGAGGAGCCAGATATGGGGGACAATCAGAATGACAAAGTGAGTAAAGAGGAGGAATTTGCCCAAAGCCTCTTGAAGGCTATCCACGACTTGTCTAAGGGTATTGATGAGTTGAGGCAGTAGAACAATAGTAACAACAAGGGCAAGGGTATTCAGGGAGACATCCATTTGGGTGAGGGTTCAAGTACCTCGCACCACTAGGCAGCAAACCCACCCAACGCACCTCATGTCTCTAGCACACCACCTAGGCCGACTATCCCCACATTTTTAGCATCGAGTGCTAGAGGGCTGCAGGGACAGGAGGACATTCCCATGGGAGACTACCTTTTGGATTACCAGTCCTATGGGGTTGATTTCAGAGAGGCCATTACCTTCAAAGACTTTTGCCAACTTAAGGGAAACAATAGGAGCAAGGGGCAGAGTGGAGGAGGCTACATGCATGGCACTGATTTGCAGCGCATAGTGGGGAGGTTATTCCTTCCAACTTTTGATGGCTTGCCTAAGAGCTCAGCTAGGGCGTGGGTTGAGAAGTTGGATGTCTATTTCCAACTTAACCAGATGACAGAGGTGGAGGCAATCAAGATTTCCACTCTACACTTGGAGGGAGAGGCCCATGATTGGTGGTTCCATGGGTTGACCACTATGGGGCATGCAGGAGTTACAGCCTATGAGGATTTCACACGGAGGGCATTGAAACGCTTTAAGAGGAGTGACTCGGAGGAGCACTTTGGAGAGAAAACCGGTAGTGCAAAGACATATATCTCTGAGTTTCTGAGGATATCCGTGATGGTGTCGAATTTATCGGAGGTCGGGAGAGTCCTTTTGTTTTTGGAAAGGTTAGCAAAGCCACTGAGGGGCTTGGTGAGGTCCAACAGGCCCACCACTTTGCAAGATGCAGTAGGCAGAGCCCGATATTTGCAAGATGCTCTTCCTGAGACCAGAGCACAGATACCCACCAAACCGATATTCCAATAGAGGGTAAGAGACACTAGACCCCCACCACAGTGAGATATTCAAGGGTGTGAGCAATTGGATGATGAAGCCATGAGGGATCTTCGTAGGAGGAAGTTGTGCTTCACTTGCCAGGAGCCATGGGCACGAGGGCACCGATGTACCAAGGGCAACGCACACTTCATAGAGGTATTTTCTAACAGTGAGTCTAAGGATGATGCAGAGCAGGAGATAGGTGTTCGTGATGATAAGCCACATGTGATAGGAGGAGGAGGAGGATCGTCACCCCCACCAAGAGGAGCACTCTTCTTGCCTATAGCAGGGGTTATTGCTTCACTTCGAGGAGGGTCAAAGTACCTTACCTTGAGGATCAGGGGCACAGTGTAGGGGCAGCGTGTTTCGGTGCTGGTAGACAGTGGGGCCACCCACAATTTCGTAGATGCCTAGATGGTGGAGAGGAGGGGCATACGCACAGAGTCCTTTGAGGGATTCTCGGTCTTGGTGCCAAGAGACCGTACCATGCAGTGTACCAGATATGTTCCTGGGATGACAGTGGTGATGGGGAACTATTCTATGATGGACCATTTCTTTGTGGTTGATGTTCCAGACACCAACGTGGTGCTTGGTGTGCAGTGGTTGTATTCTCTTGGGCGCGTAACCACTGACTGGCAAAAATTGGAGATGGAGTTCACAGGACCCCATGGGAAGATGGTTTTTTTGAGAGGCATGCACTCACATCCCCCATAGACAGTATTAGCACATAGGATGGAGGCAGACTTGGGGCATGGGGATATAGAACAGGTCGTGGAGCTCAAGATATCTGATGCAGGGGGCAAGCCCCAACCACCACACCCGTACATCCAAGCCATTCTAGACAGGTACCCAGTAATGTATGGAGACATTCCACCAGGACGACCACTTGATAGGGTGTTTGAGCACACTATTGAACTAGAGCCAGAGGTGCAAGCAATTATCACGACCACATAAAGACATCCCAAGGCCTATCGAGATGAGATTGAGCGGGCTATTCATGAGTTGTTGGCATTGGGGCACATCAGGCCCAGCCCTAGTCCTTTCGCTTCATCGGTTGTCTTGGTGAAGAAGAAGGATGGCACGCTTAGGATTTGCATTGACTATAAAGCCCTTAACAAGAAGGCGTCGAAGAACCGATACCCCATCCCCCGCATAGATGAGCTTATGGATGAGCTTAGAGGAACCAAGTACTTCTCTAAAATAGATTTGTGTTCGGAGTACCATCTGATTCGGGTGAGGGATCAGGATATCCCAAAGACAACGTTCAGGTGTCGCTATGGCCATTTCAAGTTCTTGGTTATGCCCTTTGGGCTGACCAACACTCCTGCTACCTTCCAGTCTTGCATGAACCATGTGTTCCACAAGCAACTACGCAGATTTGTACTGGTGTTCTTTGACGATATATTGATCTATAGCAGGATGTGGGAGGAGCACCTGCAGCATCTTGAGGAGGTGCTTCGTATTTTGGAGGGACAGCAATTCTATGCGAAGTTGTCCAAGTGTGAGTTTGGGCTGACTGAGATGCTCTACTTGGGGCATATCATTGGAGAGGATGGAGTGTGGGTGCATGAGGAGAAGATTAGAGCCATCCGAGACTGGCCAGTTCCTCGGAATGTGACCGAGCTGAGGGGATTTGTGGGCATTTGCACATATTACAGGAAGTTCGTAAAGGATTTCTCACAGTTGGTTGCACCCTTCACATATCTGACCAAGAAGGGGGCATTTGCATGGTCTGACAAGGCATAGGTAGCATTCGAGCACCTCAAGGAGGTGATGAGTTGTTGCCCGGTGTTGGCTCTACCTAATTTTACACAATCGTTCACATTGGAGTGTGATGCATTACGTGAGGGCATTGGCATTGTACTGTCACAGGGAAGCCACCCTATAGCTTTTGAGAGTCGGAATCTCCTTAGTCACGAGAGGTTGTACTCGATCTATGACAAGGAGATGGTGGTCATCATGCATTTATTGGCCAAGTTCCAACAGTACTTGGTGGGTAATAGGTTGAGAGTGAAGACTGATCATAACAGTCTTCGCCACTCTCTAGAGGGATATTTGCGAAACAAGTGGTTGGAGGGATATTTGCAAAACTAAGTGACAGGGCAACAGCGAGCATAAATGAAGTGGTTGCACCTGGGGGAGTATTGCTACAACACTACCTACCATATTTCCATCGGTATGTCCCCTTTCCGTGCTTTGTATGGGTATGATGCTTTATCTTTTGCTGACATTTTTTTGTAGACAGCAAGGACCCAAAGGCCAAGGATTGGATTCAAGAGAGCCAAGACATCCTCAAGGCTCTCAAGGACAACCTACAAACCAATGTGGAAAAAGTCGAAGTCGGGATTAATTCGGCAAGGGTCCAAAAGTTGAAAAACTCGTTAAAGTTGGGAGTTTTTTGAAAAAGTCGGCAAAGTTTAAAAAAAAAACACAAAATTATTCTATTTTTTTTTATTTTTTTTAACATCTCTAGTCGAAGTCATAGTTTAGAGGTGTTTTCAGTGTTTTACTACAATGTCATTCTTTACATGTGAATTCGATCACTAAAAGCATGTTACACTCTTGCAATCTGCATTCTAAGTGCATTTTATCACCAATGTTTTTCAACATTATCCACAAAAAATATGATTATAACAGTGTTGATTCTTGGGAATGTTCTTCAGCTATTTACACTTCCTTGCTTGCTAGTCTGGATACTCCTCCTCTTGCTCTTATGTCTCACAATCATGCTCGTCGAGGTAGGTATGCACTTCTTTTTCATAGTCTTCTCAGTTTCTTATAGCAACCTTCTGACAGCTTAGCCTCTGGCTGATGTCTCTTCTCTATATTTTTTTGCACATCTCATATAGATCCCTATTGTTTTGCAGACATAACATCTAGCAAGAGCAAACCAATAATAGTCGTATATGTTTCAACATTCAACAGAATATAGCAACTAAGCAATTAATTTTCTCAGTAACACCAACCAACTATAATGCTCGAAATTAAGATTCAACAACAAAACAAATTGCACAGCACAACGTTATCATCAAATTTCTAGGGCTATGTTTGAAAGATTCCACACTCTGCCTTAAAGATTAAACAGCAGAAAATTATATCATTTTCACCTTTGCGGCCTCTTTATCCACGACCTAGGAGGGAGGCCGACTTTTTGGGTCGACAAACGATTAAATCGCGATTTTTTCCTTTCTGAAAAAGTCGCCAAAAAGTCGAGGGATTAAATCGTTTAGTTTAAAAAATTGCATTTTTAGGATTAAATCGCGATTTTTTGCAGACTTTTTCCACGCTGCTACAAACTACCCAAAATCAGCAGAAAATAAATGCAGACAGGCACAGCGTCGAGAGGCACTTTGAGGTGGGGGACTTAGTCTTTTTGCGCCTCCAACCGTATAGACAGTCCATGCTGAAGCAGAAGGGGGCCGAAAAGTTACAACCGCGTTTTTATGGGCCCTACAAGGTGATCAAGCGAATTGGAGAGGTGACATATGAGCTGGAGCTTTCGCCTAGAAGCAAAGTGCACAATGTCTTTCACATTTCATACCTCATGAATGTATTGGGACAACATGTGACAGCAACAACAGAGCTACCCCCACTAGATGATGATCGTCACTTGGTTAGTGAACCCAAGGCTATTTTGGAGACCAGGGAAAAGAAATTACAGAGTAGGACTATCAGAGAGTATTTGGTGTGATGGAGGAATTTACCGGATGAGGTTGCCACATGGGAGGGGGAGCATATTTGCAACACCTTGCATTACAGTTGCTTGGGGACAAGCAACATTTGGGAGGGAAGGATTGTGATGTCCCCTCCAATTAATTTCACCCAGCAGCGACACCAGTTTTGCAATTTTGGCCCAAGTCAAGGCAATTTTGATGTTTTGGAGTGCTTAACTTGGGGGAAGTGGGTTATGAGGACCCCACTTAATTAAATTGGCTAAGGAGGGTCCCAACATAGGAGAAAAAGGGAAATCAAAGTTGTAGTGGATGGTGGGGACCACCCCAAAAGAGGAATACACACCCCTTGAGCAAACTCGCACTTTTGGAGGGAGAAAGACCAAGGTGGGATCGATGCATGGGGCCCACATGGAGAAGGGGGAGCTCAAGGATAAGTAGGGAGAGATGCATCATTTTGGGGGCTTTTGAACCTTTGCTAATCGAACCTAACTAGCACGCTTGAGTTGTTGAGCCAAGTCTACAAGTGTTGTTCAGCACACAAGATTCTCAGGCAAGATTCTCACCCTACCTTCAATGGACTTCGAGTGCCAACCCAAGGAGGAAGATCTACACCATTTGGGAGTTGTTCCGGAGAGAGTGGGTTATGGAGTTTTTCGGGAGAGCATTGAACCATTTTCTGCTGGAGATTTGTAGAATTGGGCAGGCACATTCCTGTGGGGATTTTGTTGTAGCAGTGACACCATTTCAGGGACTTTGTGGGCCTGCGCAGAGGAAGTTTTTGGGCCACATGTGGGAGCTGAGGGGAAGATACAATTGGGCTTAACTAAGTTGGAGATTTGGTGGGACATTTGGAGAGGGTTTTTACAACATTTTTCGTCATTTTGGAGGCACTAAACAGGGATATTTCCAGGTGGACCGAATTACCCAACACATGGAGGAATACATGGAAATTGGGGGTAATTTCGGGGGTCAGAACTAAGCCAAACCCTTTCTGGGTTTTGGTGGGTTATTTGAGAGGAGACCAGGGTTAATTTCCTAGAATTTTCTGAGCACTAGAGGAGGGCCAAATAGCAGATCTACATCAACCAGTAGTGTAGTTTTCCAGGGTTAGCACAGAGCTTAGAGGGGAATTGACTTCCCATCATCCAAGCCATTGTCTTCTTCACCTGGGACTTGTTTAGCTTGCCTTTGGCAAGCCCAAGTGCACTCACTCCATACTTTTGTTGTACCCCCACTAATTTATAATAAAATGACTTAGCTTGGCTCAGTTTTTGGATGAATTTCTGGGTGTTTACTTATATGTGTAAAAATTTTGTGTGCATGTGATATTATGGTTTTTATCACTATTAATTTTCCCCTAGGAATATTACATTGACAGATTTGAAGACTGGATTAAGAACAGATTCTAAGAGATTTTGAAGACAGAGTTAAGGGCAGATTTGAAGATAGTTTTGGACAAGATTGTTGAAGCTTGTGTTCCAAGGGGTTGTAACCTCCTTCCTATTGGTGCAGGAGAACCCAAGGGAGTTGGCGCTCCCTATTAGTTGCAGCTGACAAAATCCCAGGGGGTTGTAGCCTCGCTCGAGTCGGTGCTGATAAATATTGGAGATTGTTGTCTCCTCTTGTACATGTATGAAATCATAGTTTTATCAATATATTCTCATTATTGAGTTTCCATGTATATTTGATGTTCTCTTATTGATGATTGACTCAATGCTGGTTTGTTGACAAATGCATAATATATATATATGGTTTATGGAATGCTATTAAACCAAAACGTTTTTAAAAGAGTTCAATATTGATTCACACCCCTCTCAGTATTGGTGATATTTCCAACTATTACAAGTACATCCTCATAGCTCAATACAAGTTGGTACAAGTCACACTCCCCAAAACCTACCTATGGCATTCACCGTAAATAGTAAACAATATACACCAACTCACCCCTAGCTAGGAATCTCCCCCAACCAAAGCTTGTTGTTCCACCCAAACTTCTCAACAAGCAATTATACATACTGAAAAGTCCTCTTTCACGCCTACACTTGCATCAAAATTTCCAAATCCAAAGAGAAACAAAACAGACTCCCTCCATCTTCTCCACATCAAGTACTTCAAGTGGTAATAAGTTTTCCAAATGCCACAAAACCCCAATGTTCTTCGCTCACAAGAACTACGAGAACAAGTGCTCCTTTTACTCCTCTATGATTTCCCCCAAATCCTAGCTTTCTTTTTCTCAGAGAAAACCATAACCCTATACCCTATCCTTCTTGAATCAACTCAAAAACCCTAGAGATCAAGACAAAGAGAGTGAATTACAATGACGAAGAAGTACAATTAAAGATACAGGTTTGTTCTAGATCTCACATCTCTAAGACACATATGTGACCACCATGAATGAGTGAAAAGGCTTTCTCCTCCCTTTATTTATATGAAAGGTGAGGGAGGCCAACAATAGTAAAGTAAACCGAGTCCACAAGAAGCAACCTAACTGAACACTAGATAGATCCACATGTGAAATGCTCCAACTCTAAATGACACATGTCAAACTCCAAGGTATGCACATCCACCAGGCAAGAGTCCCAAGGTGACTACTCCACAAGAAGTGTCCAAGACTCCTTCAAAGGCCTCCATTGATCCAATCCCCCTCCTAGGAATCTAAGCCATGTGTACATCCGAGTCCACCACACCTTCATGATCACTCCACCAAAGCATTCTCAAATCAAGTTCAAGCATCCATGCAAGATCCCAAGTGTCCTAATGCTACTTAGGGCTCAACACCCTCTTCCTAGACCCCTTATGCTACTCCCCCAAATGGATCGTCCTCCCAAACAAGCAACCAAACTCCATGTGCATGCCTCATAGAGAATGTGACCAAACCATATAGGTCTCCAACCTCCTAAAAGAGTGCACCAAAGAAGCATCAAATCAAGGCATAGCAATCCATCAAAGTAACCCAAAAGCTAACAAATTCTACAATGTTTATGACCTTAAAAATGATTGTAGAGACCATACCACTAACAACTTTTAGCTATCTTTCTATCCCAAAAAACATGCTTAATAATATCATCTTTGCTTGTGCATTTTGTTTATTTGCAAGAACAAGTGCAACCAATAACACAAACTTATTTGTCTTATGAATTTGATTGCATTGAGGAAATAAGATGCATATTGTTGGACTTGATAGTTTCTTATTATCTAACTATATTATTTGTCTAAGCAAGGAACTATATAACAAGAATAGATGATCATTCTAAGATACTATTATTGTGGTATGATTAGATCCAATTGCCACAATCTCAAGGGCTAACTCAAACCATAAATTATGATTGAGCATTTACTCTCTTAATGACAAGGCATGGCATCCACAAAGTCTATAGCAGCAAGCCTGCCTTGCATTTAAAAGGCACTAGGATATCTTTGGGATGTAGGCATCTTTCCCCACCTCCTCACTGATTTGAGATCGCACGCAAGGGTCCTATCGATATATTGATTGGTCACCCTAGTGAATGGAAGCACTATGAAAAAGGTGAGGATTCATCCAAGTGGAGATTGCTCAAGATGATGGTTATAGAATCTAGGTACGGAATCCAAGGGCCTCCCTTATGCAGAAGGCCAAGCATCTCCAGTTGAGATATAAAAAAAAACTAGGGAGGGCCCATGCCTTCCTAAATAGATAATGGAATTATCCTTCAATCTCTTAATACGTGGGACAATAGAATATGAAATTTGTAGTTTCCCCTATTGATTAATTTCCCATGAAAGGACAAAGTAGCCTATCCAACCCCATAGGCTATAGTCATCGATAAAGGGGAAAACCTAATTATCCAATGTTTGAGGCAACATTAGGCAAGTTTTGGGGTAGTTGGGGAAAAAAATTCAAATTGGGGATTGCACTTGCAACCCCTCACATTTGAGGAACCCCATGACGAAATCTATAAATAAAGGAGAGTTGGAATCACATTTCCATCATCGATATGGATTGAATCTCTATTTTCTTGAGCTAATGCTCTAAGGGTTTTAAGACCCCTTCTTGATTAGTTTTAGTGGAGGTGATCACACCCTAGCTAATCCCATCTAGTTTCGGTGGGGCTAATCCCACCCTACCTAAACACTCTCTTTTCTTGTTTTGACATAGCATAGAAGGTTGAGCATCTCTGGTTTGGTTTGGAGGACTATCTAATTATGAATTTGTCTAAGAAGGATCTGCATTAGGGCACCCAAAGCCCTAAGTTTGTTACCAGGACCTTTCCTTAGAAATATGCTAGGAAAATTCGTGCCTCTCCTTACTCTTCCACAGACCTGCATTTTTGAGCAGCGAAGGGTAATAAGAGACATCTCTACAGCCTGGTTAGAACAGTGAATCTGGGCCAACAGCCAAGTCTTCTTGGGTTGCGGTCACCTATTCAAATAGTCACCAAACCGTACTACAGTAGTAGTTCATCGTCAAGGGCAACGTTAGGGCTTTTGCGCATTGTATCAAGGTTTCTTGCGGCCATCTTGAATCCACCAGTGCTTAGACAAGTTCTCTGAGGTATCTACGCAAGGGAATCCTACGGCAGTTTATTAAGGCATGACAACCCAACCCAGAATCTTCCTACGGCTGATCAAGGACACTTCTACAGTTCCTGGTCATGGTGTTGTGCAGTACGAGTTTGGACAACAACTATACAGTGATCTCCAGCGAACAAGGAGAACTATAAGGACAATTAGGGTTTTCAATTGGTAAAATACCAATAGTATTAAGGCTTGGACTCATATACTAGAAGTTTCAAAACAACATAGTAGGTAGTAAATTAGTACATTAACGCTTGAATTAGATAGTACAACATAGTACAATTGAATACCAGTTTATTAAGTTATTGTAGTGGTGAATCATTGATCGACAACATTCATTGGGCAAACAGCCCTAGTTTATTGTGATCTAGTTGAAGAATCATTTTGTTGTGGAGATCTTTATATTCATGCATAGAATGATACCTATTGTTGTATCAATGTGCATTATTGTTACACATTTTTTTCTGATTGATTTGGGAAAACCCTAGTCAAGGTAGAACCCTAAGAACAAAATTTTCTTAGGTCATTACAAAATTATCCTTTGCCTTAGCCTCTTGAGGATAACAAAACTAACAGATCATATTCAAACAATCAAGTTGTTGCTTTTCCTCCACCCTATTTAAACCCACTTTAAACTAGACCAAGGGAACGTGAAGACCATGCATCTACTAACAGATCATATTCAAACAATCAAGTTGTTGCTTGTCCTCCACCCTATTTAAACCCACTTTAAACTAGACCAAGGGAACGTGAAGACCATGCATCTAATAGCGACACATATATAGATGTCACACAATGAGGTCGTCCCTCAACTCCATGAAGTTCTCTACATAGAGGGCCATCTTTAGTAGTAAGTTTGTAACACAATTGATGGATACCAGTCCTAACTCATAGTTGAGTCAACAAAACTTCGAACACAATGAAGGAGTGAGACTAGGCTGAACACGAACTCAAGATGGAGGGGGCAAGCACCAAAGTCTACAAGAATAATGGGCTAAGAGATCTGATGTTTGCATTTGATCATGCATTAAAGGAGAAGAGTCTAAACCCTCTCAATAATATCCTAGTCTTACTTGAGCAAAGAAGGCCCCCAAATGTCTCACATAAAAAACCTAAAGGTCAAATAATGAAGTGCATGAGACACAACTTCGACGATATGTCCTAGAAGTGTTAAAGTAAAAAACAATATAATCCTAGATATAACAAGAAAAATGGTACAATAACAAGGTAACAAGATAAAATCCTAAAGGATACAAATCATCAAAAGAAGGAACAAAATTAGAAGGGGAGGGGGAAACCTTGCACTCATAAAGGTGGAAGAGGATGGAAAAGTCCCTTCTGGATCATCAACAATAGAGAAGGAGCCAACACATTCTTTAACAATGTTCTCAAGGGAAAATCTAGCTCTAAGGAGGTTGGACTATGAAACCCTGGGAGGAAAACTACAGCAATATGCTGATATGCTCCTACACTCCAAGCCACCAAAAAGAACTTGGTGATGACACAGTGGTGCCCCATGGTTGAGGGAATCTTGCAACCAACCTCTAGTGAGACCAAACATGAGACCTATGTTGGGACCAATAATCAAAACTCCTCAAGATCCCCATGGGGGTAGGTCTACTAGTCAAACAACAAGAAGAGGTTTGTGATCTCATGCATCTAGTGTTAAAAGCATTCTAGGTACTAGCCTATCACTTGCTACCACCAAAAGACATGATAGAAGGAAAGAAAAGAGTTATACTCTTGGTGGACTCTTTCGCTGGAGGTACTCCTACAATCTAAAATTCGTAACAGTATTTACCACTAGCACAATCTCACTGCCAACTATATTCCCTAACAAAATTACTTTCTTGTTGGCCTTACCTTTCTTCTCTCACCTAGCAATAATTTACCTAGTGCTCTAGCAATGTCTCTTCTAGAAATCAACAACACTTCTCACATAATGGTGGAACCCAAGAATAATATCTCGACATTTTATTTAGATAAATTTCTTCAACAAATGTCACTCATGTTATAACCACATCCGACACACACTAAATTGAAAATTTTCAATCAACAACACTTCTCACATAATGGTGGAACCCAAGAATAATATCTCGACATTTTATTTAGATAAATTTCTTCAACAAATGTCACTCATGTTATAACCACATCCGACACACACTAAATTGAAAATTTTCCTTCTATCCAACACTAACTTCTATATTGTCCATGTTCTCTCAACCTATGAATTGGGTCACCCTATTGGCTCTCTTAGCAAATCTGGTCAAAATACTCTAATTCTACTCATATTGACCTCCTCCCCCTAACACACTATTGTTTCAAACACTTCCAATGCTACATCCTAGGTTTCCAATGTGAATTAGTACCAAGTTCCAACATCTCCAACACACTAATAGTTTTGAAAAATGGCACTACAGGAGTCTACAGTGAATGTTTTCCTACCCACATCACTTTTCACATTGTCCATTGTGCCTCGTATTTATTTATACTATCAAAGACTAAATTTAGAATTTCACCTTATATTATCATAATTTGTTTGACCCATGTTATCGTCAACAAACTTGCACACACTAAATCTGTTATGAAACCAGCTCACAAAAAGATAGAAAAGAGAGATCCACGCCTTAGAATTCAGCCTCTTCGAGGGGGCAACCTCCTTTACATTACATAAATGAACAATTCTTGGATGATACAAATGACAAAACCTCCTTTCTATATATAGGAGTCTAAGGAGTCACAATATAATCCAGCCGACCTAACAATAATAATATAAAGCCACAAAAATAACAATAGAGGGATTCTATGGGGCACAGAAATAACAATATGGGGGTAATAGGGGCACAACAATATAAATAGGGGGTATAACTACAATAGTAATGGGTTAATCACTAGTATTATAGGGACCCAACAAAATCTCCAACAAATAACTCAGACACATCTCACCCTATTTGAATCTTCTAGATGCTAATGAACTCGATTCTGGTAACATACTAAATTAAACACACACAATATACTCCATGATGCCAAGAGAATTGTATTATTCAATAATGAAAGGGAGGTGCATGACTAACCATACAACGAACTCAAAATGGTTTTAAACATAATTAATGTCTCATTGTTACACATTATGTCTAGACACCTTCATTAATATGATGTGAAACTCGATATCTAAGGATAACACCTAATGATATGATTATCACATTGTATTAGTTATCTCACTATTATCAATAAAACAAAACTAAATCCTTTGGAACTAAGCTCAAACCTTGAGGTAAAAACGAGCACTATAAAAAGAATTTGGGTGGCAATATAGAAATATAGGGAATTCAAATCAAATGTGCATCATATATGTGTGAATATTGGGAGTGATAAAGTATCTCCAAGAGAATTGTAGAAGAAAAAAAGAGTAAACAGTGAGTATCAAAAGGAATACAATCAAACACTAAGAAGCCCAAAAGAACAAAAGAAGTGAGGATCCAAAGGGCATCAAGGAAGAAGTCTTAACCCAAAAACCTTGGCGAACATCAACTCTCCTAACATTGATGGCCACGAAGAAGTGGTTAATGAGATCCCTATCCCCACCATGCATTGTTTACGTCTTGACTAACCCAACATTGGAGTTTTGCTCATGATCCCTCTTGTGACTGGAACCATCTAATACTAGAATTAGAAATGCAAGGGAATATATCACTAAGAGATTTCTACCAAAAATGGAGCACCACATGGAGCAAGGCAAAATATCTTTAGTCCAAGTATTGCACAAGGTTGTGGGGGAGACCACCGCCCCCCCACAAATCCGCTCCCGATGCGAATTTCGGGAGCACGCTCCATATACAAAAAAAAATTGCTCCCTAGCTTTTTTCTCATTTTTTTTTGCAAACACATTCCAAATGCAAAAAAAAAAAATCAAAGAAACAAGAATGTTTGAGTGGGGCAGCCTGATGATCAAGCCTATGGCCATAGTATTGATATGAAATTTATGGTGATGTTAAATTCTTAAAGTAAAAGTGACATTCTCCTTTATCTCCTTTTACTTAAATTTTTAACATTACCATGAAATGACTCAAGATGTTTGAGTGGTTCCGACCTAATTGGATTTCATATGGCGAAAGTAGAATTTTAGATCTCACTATAAATCCAGGAGACTCATCATTTTTCAGGATTTCAGGATTGGGGGGATTGCAATGTTTCCATTGGATTTTATCATGTACTAGGGTATGCAACATGTATTTAATCAAGAGAACCAAGCCCTTTATGCGGGGGAGACTCCCAATAATCAAGAGCACCTAGGGTACTAGGGTATGGAACTTGTATTTAATCAGGGGCACCAAGGTCGTTTGACTATGCAGGAGGAGACTCCCAATAAAGCACGAGACAAGAAATTACAAATTTCTCATGGAAATAGGGTCAAGCAATAGATAATAGATTTACTTGTATTTTCTAGTTTCTAGTACTTTTTATAACTATTGACTCTTTCATATTTATTATGGTTTTTTTGTGAACAATATATGACGATTTAAGTTTGAGGTTTGAAGTTGGCAGTTCTAACTCATTGGTAATGAATTATGAATATGATGCTTCGTGAAAGTTGAAAGTGGAAACATTTCATTTCATGTTAGATATTCTTGGTTATTGTTTGTTACTTGGTAATGGTATTGGTTAAAAGTACAAGTTACAACTTTTGTGATCAATGATGATAAGTGTTATATATTGAATTTTGAAAGCTTGAAACTTTAAGATTTATGAATCATGAGACTCGATATGTTTTATGTTACTAACTTGTGGACGTGGTTGATGAAGATTATAACTTCTAGATGATTGATGTTATATGGTTCAGTCCATGTTTTTATGCTTTTTATATCTAATTCATCAGTTTACATGCTTTTGTTGACATTTATGCATCAAAATATATAAAAATATATATTATGTAAAAATTCGCTCCCGAACTGGGAGCTTTTGAAAATGTCGCTCCCCGCTCCCGCTCCCACTCCCACTCCCAAGTAACTTTGCACTGGATTTCATATGGAAAAAGTAGAATTTTAGATCTCACTCAAAATCCAACAGACTTATCAATTTTTCAAGATTTCAAGATTGCAATGTTTCCATTGGATTTTGTCATGTACTAGGGCACGGAACTCGTATTTAATCAAGAGCACCAATTCCTCTATGTACCTTGATGTTAGTGACATTGGTTGTCGAACTCCTCTATCATGACCCTACTAAAAATGTACCCATCACTCAAACAAAATCTTTACTTGGCATGCTCTGTTTTTTCTATCTTATCTTAATGCTTAGAGGGTGATATTAATGACAAAGATCCCAAGATAGGCAATGATTTTGATGATATGTAAGAATTTATTGGAGCATGATTTTTTTGGATGCTAGAGGCCATCTAGAGCCTATTTGTTGATGTATTTTCAGTTCAGAGATGGATTTCACTTGATGTTATTTAGGTTATGTGCAGTGTGCACCCTTACATGCTATATAAATCAAAACTCGTAACTTGTGGACCTGTGGTTGATGAAGATTGTAACTACTAGATGATTGATGTCATATGGTTTAATCCATGTTTTTATGCTTTTTATAACTAATTCATCATTCTACATGGTTTCTCAGAAATTAGACATTTATCGTGGCAGCAAGAGGCCCAAGCATTAGCAATAGATAATAGGTTTACTTGTCTTTTCTAGTTTCTAGTAGTTTTTATAATTGTTGACTCTTTCATATTTGTTATGATATTTTTTGTAAACAATATATGACAATTTCAGTTTTAAGTTTGAAGTTGGCAATTATAACTCATTGGTATTAATTATGAATATGATGCTTCGTGAAAGTTGAAAGTTGAAACATTTCATTTCATGTTAGATATTCTTTGTTATCATTTGGTTACTTGGTAATGGTAATGGTTACAAGTACAAGTTACAACTTTAGTGATCAATGATGATAAATGTTATATATCGAATTTTGAAAGCTTGAAACTTTAAGATTGATGGATCATGAGACTCGATATGTTGTATGTCACTGACTTGTGGACATGGTTGATGAAGATTATAACTTCTAGATGATTGATGTTATATGGTTCAATCTATGTTTTTATGTTTTTTATATCTAATTCAGCATTCTACATGCTTTTGCTGGCATATATGCATCAAAATATAAATTATATAAAAATTCACTCCTAATTCGCTCCCAAACCAAGAGCTTTTGAAAATGTCGCTCCCCGCTCCCAAGCAACCTTGGTATTGAGAAAAAACCCTCAAGGAGCCATGATAATCTCTAATCTACATAGTTAGCTTTCTTATGTGGTACCACTTGTAGGTTGTTTCCAATGTCCATTGCCTTCATCTTTAGCCCTATACTTTATCATAGAGAGTTCATCCATTATTGTTTTATTTCCACTATGTGATGATGTTATGACTATTAATCACTTTACTTATGTTATAAGAAGAGGCCCTAAGCAATGCTTTCTTCACTATTTTTATTTTAATTTTGAAGTCCCATCGACATATTTTAGTTATTTGTGGGCATTAATATATTTTCTTTCTTGTTGTATTCTGATTTCTAAACAAGCAACGATAACGACCATTAATTTCATGATAGATATGGCATCTAAAGATGAAAAAATGGCCTTTTGACTCAAGTTACCATGTATATAGTTTAAGGTGCAATGCTCCTTTTGAAGTTGATGATTCACCTACATTCATAGTTGATGGCAAGAAACCCAAATTTGAGCTAGAAGGACATAGCGTATACATAATATTTCTCAATCATGCATTTTGTATGCAATGATCTCAAATATCTCAAAAGATAAGAAAATAAAAAGGTGGGGAAGTTATGAGGTGATCAATTAAAAAAGGGAAATTTAGTTGGGTAACTAATCGATATTATCAATATTTCCAATAGTACTAGGGGAGAAACCATGTTAAGTGGCAAGTTAAGAATGACAAATGCTAACATTTCTTTTTGAATAATGCCTTGTATTAACAAGACAAGATGTAGAAGACGGCTAAAAAAGAAAACCAAAATGGAAGGGCATATACAATGATGTCTTATACCCTCTTCCAAAGAGCTACTAGGGCAGAAATTAATTCAAAATAGGCTAGAGCATTGCACTGTTTGGCATCCTTAATCAGGAGATAACCTTTGGAAAACAATTGAATGCACACCTATTCTCACCAAGAGTGACAAAAATAATGGACTAAGCTGGCCTCACTAGAGAAAACATACTTGCATTTTAGTTCCCAAATTGTAAATAAGGTTGTAATCTTAACACAATCCCAAATGCCAATGAAGTGAGTCAAGCCACCAATGAAGATATCCTTGAAGCAACATAGAAAACCAACCCTGAAAAATTCTCAGGCAAGTTCTAGCAATCATGCACTCCCATCAGATGTGCTTCAAGGTCCTTGAGTGGTTGCAATGGGGATATAAGCTATCTATCCACCCACTTTTCGAAAAGTGGGCTTTGGAGGCAACCCTTTGGCAAACAACTAACTAAACAAAAACCTCGGAGCTTGTCGCTAAGTCAAAGGGACCACCCATTATGCAATGGGTAAATCTGAAAGATGCTCATGTAGAATTTAATATAAGATAGAGAGAGTGCTTTCCATGCGGAAGACAGTGAAGTTTCTTCGCATCATACTATTGAATTAGCTTCCCAAATCTCCATTCTCGATCTCTCCAAAAGGGGGTATGTATATCATTATTTAGCTTGTAATAATCCTTAGGAGGAAGTAAGCCCATAATGTTTTTGATAGCTAGCTTATCAAACAAGTGAAGATCCTTTTCATGAGCTAACTCACACCAAACCTTCCAACCCTAGGATGCAAACTCGCAAAGTTCCATCTTAAAGAAGATCTTTGTAACACACCCCCTCACCACTCCTAGACCACACTAAGGATGTGAGGAGATGATTACTATGAATGAATCGACCTCCAAAGTCATTTTATGGAAATGGAGTCTAAATTTTTTATCTTTTTCAAACTTCTTAAAGTCCAAAATAAATGTCATTGTGTTTGTCTCATCAAGACCTTTCTGGCGACATAAATTTTACCTCCATCCAACTTATGGATCAGAATATATGGCCATTTAAAGTTTGGCCAATCACTCTTTGCCACATCATCAGAGTTTTTCATGTGGCATCCACATGGTCACCCTTCCATCGTGGAAAAATCCACGTGGAAGGTGATCTTTGCTTGGTTGTGTGGTCACATAGTCAGCTTTGACAGCAAACCACCAAGGTACAGTACCTTTCGCAGACCGACCTCTGACCCTGTCGACTCATCCTAACTGACTTCACTCGACAACCAACCTACCGACTCATCCTGGTCAACTTCGCTCAACAACCAACATCGCCGACTCATCCTGGTCAACTTCGCTCGACAATCGACCTCGCCCCAACTTTCGATCAGCGTGACCTGGGCAACTAGCCTGTGATTGACCCACTTGGTCGACTAGCCTGACCTCAACCTAAGGTCCCGCCGACATAACCATTAGATGATGGACCAATTTTAGATGATGGACTCAGTAACTTACTTGAACCTCTGAAGTGGACGCTAAGGCGAAAGCTTCCTCACATCAACCTGAGATATACGCGGACTAACGCGACTCTTTCGCTTCTCCAACACGCTTTACAATCTCACTCCTTAAGATGATCTTGGAACAGAACTGTCCTCAGACAGGCGGCTTAGCAGGCTTCAAAATTAATTCAAGCAAAATGTTACATACCAAGTTAAGCCTCAAGATTAGAGCTTACTAGTCTCTGGTCTTTGAAAGCTCAGATTACAACACACACTCCTACTCAAACACTCAATGCCTAAACTATCTACAACACACTTATTTATAAGACATATGAGAATAATTAAGGGTCCTTGTCTGACATTACTTAGTCATGACGGTGTCTACCCAATATTCTCGAGTACAAATAAAGCAGACGCACTCATAAAAAGAAAACACACTACCAAGGTCCTTTCGGTCTTCGGTCACTATCATAATCAGAAGCAAACTCGGAATCTGGCGGGGTCCCTTGTCTTTCCCAAGATGATGTAAGCCACGATAAATAATCTTTTTCCCAAGTGGGGTCATTTTGTTCCTGAGCATCTTGGTACATGTCTACGAACACGGTTTCTTTTTCTTCGGATACTTTCTCTTTATCTTTTGAGCTGGTTATGACTATTGAAGATTCCTCTTTGAGTGGTGCCCGTGATGATTGTCCCGTGTCAAACTTTACCGTATCTGTCGTGACTCTTAGATTCTTTTGAGGAAAGAGATAATCATCTTTATTCCATCTGTTAACATAAGCAAATGGATCAATCTCAATATTAAGAAAAGAATCTTTCTTACTTTTCCAAAAGTCGGGCAAGGACTGAACTGACAACTCCACTCCATCCAATAATTCCCATTTGAAGATCTGGAACATACTGACTGATTGCTCGATGGCTGCTTGTACCCTAGTTTGTAATGATGACTAATATTCCCTCGTTCTTGCCAATTTACTTCAAACATCATGGATGAACATACCCTATTGGATAGTAACAAATTGATCCGGCATACTACATCATCATACCAATTACCTGAAGAAACACTAATTGTGATTAGTGCCTTTTGATTGATTATCGGTCTCATTACTCCATGTCTGCCTTGCAATGGTTCTAAAGTTTTGATTAATGAGACTTTTTCTGATAGTTTCAAAGTATGAAACTCTTTAAGCCAACTTGACACTTTCTTAATTTCTTATGAATTGGTAGCAAGAGTATTTTCGCCCATACTGTCAGATCCATAGACTTGTGAAAAAGGATTAGGAATTATGGGATTTCTAAATTTCGTGCTTTGATAATCCCATGGCGATGAAAAGGTTCTCAAATATTGAAGTGTTCTCTCAATACATTGAGAGGCTCGAACCTAAATCTTCTTCTGACATCGTCCCTCTTTAAATTCCCAATCAGCAAAGGGTGCAAACAATTCGTATTGTGGGAAGGAATCAGTACCTACAAAATTCTCATCATTTCGTTGCAGAAAAGCAGCTTCTAATTCTTCAAATAAATCAGGGATTCTTAAAGACATTAAGAATCGTTCAACTTGTTCATGCATATTTATCTCTTCCAGATCTAGCATTTTTGCAGTAACATAAACAGCAACAAAAAAATCAACTCCACCAATGATTTGATAATAATTCAAGATTTGCAAAACTCTGATCATCTCATTTGTGTAATGCCTGGTCCAAGAATCATCTAAGGTTTTAAAATATAGTTTTACCTTCATGTTTGGTAGAGGATAAACCTTTACCAACTCTTCATCCAGATTTAGAAAAACACCAATATTTTTATGTTGCCATGCTTGGCATCTTTGAATCCATTGGTTTCTTCTTAACCGTAGACCAACAATCTTTTTAATTTCTTGAACCACATCGCCTAGAATAAAATCAAGAAGGCGGAATCTTTGGACAAATGTTTCAAAACTGTCATCGGCAGAGGTCTTACCAGGAAGATGGAAAATATCATTTCTGTGAATATGAACCTTGTTCATTTCTCTAGTAAGAGAATCTGCTAAAACATTAGAATTACCAGGAACCCATTCAATTTCAAATTCATACATCTGAAACCAAATTTGCCATGCTAAAAGTCTTCCACACGCAAGCTGTTTTGAGATCTTTGCTGTCAAAAAATACTTGAAATTCATAGAATCAGTTCTGATTAAAAACTTGGCGGGAGCTAAATAAATTTCAAACTTTTGAATACCATTAAAAATGGCGAGGGTTTCTTTTTCTGCAGGAAAATAGTTTTTCTGGTGTTTCAAGAATTCTCCAGAAGCATAGGCACATAGGACTTCTTCAATCTTTTCTCCTTCTCCCTTTCTTTCAAAAAGTACTGCTGCCCAAAAATTATCAGAGGCATCAGTCTGTAAAATGAGAAAACCATTTCCTGGGGGTTTGAGTTCCGGGAGATGCTGACATTCTGCCTTAAGGAGCTGAACTGCTTTGGTAGCTTCAGATGACCAACCAGAATGAAGATGTTGACGAATAGGAGCAGTTTTTTCAGAAAGTCTAGGAATATACTTATGTACATAATTCAAAATTCCTAGAAAGCGTTGAATCATCTTCACATCTTTCAATTGATCAGGAAATTCAGAGAGTTTAGTTAAAACATGTGGCTGCATCTGAATTTTTCCACAACTAACATGAATTCCAAGAAAATCTATGCTATCTTGAAAAAGACACATCTTCTTTTCTGACAAAACAAGACCATGAGTTCTTGCTTCTTCAAGAAACACTTGTAGATGTTTTAGATGTGTTTCAAGATCCCAACTATGTACAAGAATATCATCAATATATACAACAATAAAATCATATTTACCGAAGATATGATCCATCTTTCTTTGAAAGAACGCAGGAGCATTCTTCAATCCAAATGGAACAACTCTCCATTGAAAGAAACCGGCAGGACAAGTGAAAGCAGTTTTATGGTGATCTTCTTCCTTGATCTGAACCTGATAATAACCAGATTTCATATCAAACTTACTAAAGATCTTACTATTATGAATCTTCTGCATTATTGTTTCTTGACGAGGCAGAGGATAATTAAAACTTTTAGTGATCGCATTCAATGGTTTATAATTAATAACCATCCTGTCTTTTCCAATGAACTATTTCGGAATGATTTCGGACTAGGAATGCAGAACAAGAGTAGTGAGATCCACTACGTTCAATGAGTTGAAGATCTAGCAATTCTTCTATCGGCTTTCTAATTTCTTTTTCTTCAGCTGGAGTACAAGGTATTAGCTTTCCAGCTACCCCATTGTCATGTAGAGTAATAATCTCTTGTTGCGGACTTTCTATACTCCACAATGCTTTAGGATTTTCATAACAACATTTTAATAATTCTTCATACAAACTCAATTGTTCTGGGGACCAATCATGGTTTTTATTGGCTTTCTGTGTAGGCTGGTTTTTCTCATATATCTGCAAAACTTCTTTCCAGTCATGAGATTCATTCTTTGATTTTCTAATACCTATCTTCTTTTGACTCTGTTCTTTTCTTGCTTCAGCGTTTGCCATAACTAGCCTTGGAACTACTATTGCCTTCTTCTTAATGTTACAGATACTTTTATCTTCGCTGATAGTCACAGGCAATACTGAATTGATAAATGGCATTCCTAAGAACAGGCTTGCAGAGGCATCATAATGTTGTATTACAGACATTTTGACAATACTCCCCCCAATTTTTAAAGAGACATTATCAACATAATGGGTGAGGTTGACTAAACCACCAATAGTTTCAGACACTAAAATATGTTGTAAAGGTTTCCATAAACCTTTAAACAAAGATGGACGAGCAAGATTATTAGATCCGCCAGTGTCTATGAAAGCATCAACAGATATCCATTCACCTCGTACTTGGACTTCGATTGGGATATACAGGAGGTTGTTGGACTTGACAATCTTTTTAAGAAAAGCATTTTCTTCAGCAAGAGCAGTAGTATTTACAGGTAGTGATGAGGAAGATGACGCTACTGTTTTTGGATATGGACAAAAAGAATTCATCATAGGCTGTGGAGGCAAGGAATTTATAACCAGACTTGAATTCTTAGAGTCTGTTGTGGTCACAGTGTCGACTGAGGAGTCATCTGAGTATTCTTCTGTATAATCTTCTGAATCATATTCATCACTATAATGAAGCTCTTGATCACTAAGTTCACTTTCCCATGCAGTATAACAAAGATTCATTTTTTGACTAACAACAGGAATAGACTCATTATCAGACAAGGAAGCATCTGTCAAAATATATACATCGGACACTTCATCCTGAGAATCAACGACTGACCAATTATCTACAAAATCTTCAAACTCTATACAAGCTTTTAACTTATTTGACGAACTCTTTGGACACTTACGAGCAAAATGACCTTCTTGCTTACAGATAAAGCAAGCATTGTCTCTTTTGGGCTGCTTTCTCTTTTTCAGATATTTGAATTTTCTGAATGGTCGCCTTGGATTTGCAACACGCTTTGGTCTGTATTTTCCATACCTTTTAGATCGTCTCTTCTTAAAAGGAGTCCATGGAAGTACAGAACGACATACATTCAGATTTGGAGAAACATCATGGATTTGTTTTTGCCAACATAAATATTTGACCTTTTCCTGACACCTGAATAAAAGATCTATCCAATAGGTTTGTTCTATCTTTTTACCCTGGGTTTCGAGATCTTTCATTATCATGTCACCTAAATTTCCTGGCAACTTAGACAAGAAGGAAATCTTTTGAGTAGAATCATTGGTAAGATTTGCTTTATACACCTTTGACATATAATCATTCCCAAAATGATCCAAATCTTTTAATTCCATTCTTGTTAAATCTATAATAAGTTGCTTTTTCTCATCTATAGGTGTTAAGTTTTGTAGATGTTCTATGCTAAGAGCAATTTCACTTTTTTCTCACAGCAATCATACAAGTAGATAAGCAAAATGCAGATAGAACATATAAGCAGATCTTACAGAAGACAAATCAGAAACAAGAAAAATGTATGTGTTCGTTTCGGCGGTCAACAGGATGTTTCAACCAGCAAAGTCTCTTTTGGTCAGCCAGCCCAGCATGTGTCACAACAACCCTCCAACCAGTAGATGAGTCAACCCAAGTCAAACTTCTGCGAAACCCTAGCAGCAGAAAGATCCTCTTCGTCCTTCCTACGTGTGGCTGAAATTCGTCCTCCAGGTAGCTCGTACTTTTAGGATGAGAGAGGAAGATGTGAGTTGTGTTGTGATCAAATTCTCTCCAACTTTTCCTGTATATATATACATCAATGAGGGTGTGTGACACATCTGTTGGGCATGTGAGCCTACATTACAAAACTGGCTGACCTTGCACATATAATTTATTAAGAATAATAAATTCAAAATATAAGTTCTGCTCATCGGATTAAGATTATTTTTATATGGATTTTACACCTCTCAGAAAGAGGAATCCAACAAAAATATTAGCCTCTTAATCTGAGCATCAGAACATGGAGTTTGGACCTAGTTGTCCAATTTTAACACTCCCTCTCAACTAGGGAGAACTCCATCTATTAGTGCAATTAACATCGTGAGTCATCCCGCCGAAACTTGCTTTGCTGGCTTCTTTATTTCAGAACAGAAGTGGGTCAGTCACAAAGACATCATTCCCCGACTGACATAATCAGTCCAGAGGTCCCAGACCTCACAAATCTTGATCCCAGATCAAGTGGTTGGACCATGCCATCCTAGATAGAGAGTACGGCAATCTATGATGCGTCCATCAGTCTTTGCTAATAGTCTCTAGCTTTTCCACACCTCATTGGCCAAATGAGAGGTACTTCCCATGAGCCTTGAACTCAATGGGTAGGATGCATACGGGGCACAGATTAAATGAGTGGCGAACCAGCTCAATAATCACAAGGGTGGGGCAGAAGCATTATGAGTGCTTATAGCTCCGAGAAGCTATCCCCAAAGCCCCCCAGAGCTCCCAGAGCTCATCGTCCAACAGGACCCACATCATAGGGTCTTTCCACGACACCAAGACTCTCACGGAAGGTTAGGAACTTGACCTTCCCCAGGGGCTTAGTGAGAATATCCGCGACCTGCTCATCAGTTCCTATATGATCGAGCCTTACGGCGCCTCGCTGTACCATATCCCGGATAAAGTGGTACCTGATATCAATATGCTTGGATCGGTCGTGGAACACAGGATTCTCAGTCATACGAATCCCACTCTGATTATCACAGAGTATTACAGTGGTATCTAGCACATGTTGGAACAGCTCACTAAAGAGCTTCCTCAACCAAACTGCTTCACAACAGGCCATACTAGCAGCAATGTATTCGGCCTCCGCGGTGCTCAAAGCCACCGACTTCTGCTTCCTGCTCATCCATGAGATCGAAGCAGAACCAAGATTGAAACAGCATCCAGATGTGCTCTTACGATCCACCACACTGCCAGCCCAATCGGCATCAGTATATCCCCGGAGTATCACACTCCCGGCAGTGTATCTCAGCCCATGGTTTATCGTGCCCCGAAGATATCTCAAAAAATTCTTGGCACCAACCCAGTGAAAATGATGAGGCTCAACCATCTGTTGACTCAAAGTATTCACTGCAAAACATATGTCCGGACGGGTGTTCACTAAGAACATCAAAGCTCCTATGAGTTGACGATACTCAGTAGGATTGGCCAAGATAGGCCCTGCAGCGCTGCCACTCAACTTCTTAAAGTTGAGTTCCATTGGTGTCGACACGGACTTACAGTCCACCATCCCAAATCTTTCCAGAAGCTTCACAATATACTTTCCTTGAGAAAGGAAAATCTCTCCAGGTCTCTGCCAGACCTCCAGGCCTAGGAAATAGTGCATCAGTCCTAGGTCTTTCATCTCGAACTCAGCAGCAAGCTCCCTCTTACATTGATGAATGAGAGGGTCATCACCTGTCAGGAAGAGGTCGTCCACATACAGCACTAGAATGAGAGGCTTTCCTTCCTCAACCTTAAAGTAAAGGTTTGGATCAGCATTGCTTCGAGTGAAGCCCAGCTTCATCAAGTAACTATCCATCCTCTCATACCAAGCTCTGGGTGCTTGCTTTAACCCATAGAGGGCTTTCTTCAACCTGCAGACATAAGTGTCTCGATCTTGAACTTCAAATCCCAGAGGTTGTTCTACATACACCTCTTCCTTTATTGCACCATGCAAAAAAGCGGTCTTGACATCCATCTGATGAAGACTCCATCCTTGCGTAGCAGCAAGGGCTATGATGGATCGGATGGTGGTATATCGAGCCACAGGTGCAAATATATCGTCATAGTCAATTCCTTCCTTTTGAGAGAAGCCACGGGCAACAAATCTTGCCTTAAACTTTTCAGCACTCCCATCAGATCCATGTTTAATCTTGTAGAGCCATTTAGCGGTGACAACAGATTTGTCCTTCGGTCTCGGGACCACATCCCAGACATCATTCTTCATAATAGCCTCATATTCTTCATGCATAGCATCCTTCCAGACTTGATGCTTGATGGCTTCCTCAAAAGATCCAGGTTCAGATTGTATAATAGTACTTATGGCAGCTAGATACCCTTGGTATCTACACGGCTTCTTGCTTTCTCGGAATGTTCCCCTTGGGGCAGCATGACCCTCAGCATCTTCGAGGGTGTCCCTGAGCCATGATGGCCTCTTTCCTAGAGAAGGGGAAGGATCAATAGGGTCCATTGGCCCTTCAACATCAGGCATAGTCTCATCCTGGGGTTCTTCCAGATTTCCAGGTCTTTCTTCATGGTTTTCTTCAGATCTAGGAAGATCTATTACTTTCTTCAGGGAAGCATCTTCGTCAAAAGTGACATCATGGCTTATCTCTACTTCCCTTTGACCAGGTACATAGACTCTATATGCCTTAGAAGTCTCACTGTAGCCCACAAACATTCCTTTCTTCCCAGTAGCATCCAGCTTACTTCTCTTTTCTTTCGGCACATGAAAATAGACAGGACATCCAAAAATTCTAAAATGTGAGACATCAGGTTTCTTACCAGAGAAAACCTCTTCGGGAGTTTTGGAGTCCAAAGCGGAATGAGGGCATCGGTTTTGAATGTACACAGCAGTACTGCACCATACTTCACTAATCACGTTGCTCATGTCCATGATCTTATCCATCATCATGCTGCCCTTCATTTCCATAATCTCATGCTGCCCATGTCCATGATCTTATTGCTTCATGTTACCCATGCATCAAATCAAGCTTTATGTTGCCCATGCATCATATCAAGCTTCATGTTGCCCATGCATCATATCAACACTGCTCAGCGAATATATACCCATGATTGCCCAGCGTGACTGCTCAACGTATATACAGTCATGAAGTCCACCTGTGTATATATATATTCATGAAGTCACCTACCTGCGTATAAATATACATGAAGTCCACCTGCATGTATATATTCAAATTAAGATCATATATCTAAATACTATGCATCATGGAAACTCATTCCATCAACACGGTTCTGCTGAGATAGTATGCCGAGAGTTACAGTTCTATCACTGTTGTTCATTGTGATTGGGCTGCTATAGGTATGCCACCGAGATTTATATACCAAGACAATATTGTACCCTCATCCGAGCTTTTCTCTACTTCTTTTCTGTGTTAACAGGTCTCTTCTATTACAGTGTTGACAGGTCTATAGGGTTTCTCAGCATGTGAACAACGTGTATGATTCTTCAAGGTGTGTATAGACCCTTTATGTTATGTGTTCACTACAGCGTGTTCCTTACCTAGCTGCCTTGACTGCATTCATTACGCTGTGTTCCTTATACTATATAGATCATATGAACGTGGTTCCATATCCCTCATATGACTGCGTGTCTATATGAACATGTTCTTATATGACTGCGTTTACATGTATGCATTCCAGTGACTGCGTTCCATGTATACGACTGTGTTCAAATGACATGAAAACGTATGACTGTATTGTCATTTGATGTGTTCAGATGCTATGCGTATGACTGTATTACTATTTGCTGCGTATACATATGAACTCATACACAACGTATTGAACAACGTATATATAATGCCCAGCGTATATGCAACCATGACTGAGTTTACCTTTACAGCATGTAAGTCTCTAGCGTGTAATTCTTTAGCGTGTAAGTCTCCAGCGTATAAATCTTCCTGATCTTACGTATATGCATGACAACGTATAGAGTATTTTATGTGCGTATAGGTCTCCATTGCCAACGGATTAGAGATTGCTGTGTGTATAGATGACAACGTATCTTTTCATTTTGCGTATAGTGGCTGCGTACTTTTCCTTTGCTGCGTTTTTCACTGCGGCTAGGGCATCACCCTTGGGCCAGCGTATTCTTAAGGTGCCATCCTCTTGGCAGCTACAGGTTTCCTTTGCGGCCAGAACTCTTCGACTGTGGCTAGACACTATTATGACAGCAGCTAGATCCTGGGACCTTTCCATGACTGCATACATCCATGAATGCGTATAATACGTCTCTTCCACTGCAGCTACATCCCTTCAAGTATGCCGAGAGCCCAGAACATATGATAATGTTGCGTTTGACTGCAGCTTCATATGTTGACCCAATACATAGATTATGCTGCGTTCATGTATAGTCTAACTGCGTGTAGAACTCTGCCCTGTGTTAGGGCATCACGTTGACCGTATAAATATCATGTATACCCAGAATATGAACGTAACCATGAACACCATATAAATGTGTCTCCATTATCTGCATGTAAGTATCTCCAGGACCTGTGCATCAGTCATCAGCATATAAGGTTTCCTGGACAGCATATTGAGGCCTCACTTTGACAGCAAATTAGGGCATCCATTGACTGCGTCTAGAGTATTATTAAGACTGTGGCTAGGACTTTAGATAACCATGGTTTCTTCCATACTAGACTGTGGTTATGACTGCGGCTAGGTCTCCATGAACAGCGTATTATATTTCTTCATGAACAGCGTATTGATTGACTGTGGTTCCATATACTTTGTTGTGGCTACTTTTATCCCTGCGGCTTCATATACCCGCTTCTTAATTCATAAATGAATACATCTCCATTGCCTGCGGATCCATGACTGCGTTCTCCATTAGGGCATCATCATACTAGACCAGCTTAATCCATAGTGTATCTCCTTCTCCAAAACCCAAGACGTGGAGAGGAGATTACTTGAAGTGAGTTTGTCTTCACCTCAGCTCTGATACCATGTTAAGTTTTGTAGATGTTCTATGCTAAGAGCAATTTCACTTTTTCTCACAGCAATCATACAAGTAGATAAGCAAAATGCAGATAGAACATATAAGCAGATCTTACAGAAGACAAATCAGAAACAAGAAAAATGTATGTGTTCGTTTCGGCGGTCAACAGGATGCTTCAACCAGCAAAGTCTCCTTTGGTCAGCCAGCCCAGCATGTGTCACAACAACCCTCCAACCAGTAGATGAGTCAACCCAAGTCAAACTTCTGCGAAACCCTAGCAGCAGAAAGATCCTCTTCGTCCTTCCTACGTGTGGCTGAAATTCGTCCTCCAGGTAGCTCGTACTTTTAGGATGAGAGAGGAAGATGTGAGTTGTGTTGTGATCAAATTCTCTCCAACTTTTCCTGTATATATATACATCAATGAGGGTGTGTGACACATCTGTTGGGCATGTGAGCCTACATTACAAAACTGGCTGACCTTGCACATATAATTTATTAAGAATAATAAATTCAAAATATAAGTTCTGCTCATCGGATTAAGATTATTTTTATATGGATTTTACACCTCTCAGAAAGAGGAATCCAACAAAAATATTAGCCTCTTAATCTGAGCATCAGAACATGGAGTTTGGACCTAGTTGTCCAATTTTAACAATAGGTTCAGGAACAAATTGTGTCAGCAATAAAACTTCTAATGTGGCTAAACCCGAGGCTGCAACATTTCTCCTTTCTTCTTCTGTTCCACCCATCCACCAATCATACACAATACCGGCCATTCTTTTTTCAGCTAAAAGAAAGATAGAATAATTATCCAATTTTGAAACCACTTGCATCTGGTAAAGAGCACCAATCCAAACTCTAATGGATTCTGCTGGATTTTTGGATTTATCCAAATCTAAAACATATCCAGATGAATTGGTAGGGAATAAATCTTCTTCTACCCTTGGATATTTGGCTTCATTAAACACATTAGCTTTCTGGAGGGACGGCATAATAAAGGATGGAAACAAAGTAGCAGCATTTTCAAGAGTGGCTAATTCACTTTTGTTTTTATGGACAATAACCGGTTTTGGCATTTCTAGCTTATGTCCAACTTGACTACTTGATTCAGCAATATTGTCATCTTGAGATTCACTGGTATCCCAACTTTGAGGAATTTCTAAGTTTTTAGAAAACTTTGGAGGCTGGGATTCTCTTTTCTTCTTTTCTCTCCTTCTTCTTTCTTTAGCTTCTCTCTTTTGTTTGTCTGCTTGTTGTTCATCTTGCAATAATTTGAGATTTGCAAGAATTAATTCACTTTGGCAGCCTAAATCATCAAGCACTTCTTCAGCATGTGCACACCATGTTGTCAGATAATTACCGATCTGGTAAGTCTGATCTAGATCATGAGGATTCTGTGAGTTGTGCTCTATGAGAGGAGCACAATCAGCTCGTGTGGCTGGTTGCTTGGATGATGAAGACGTTGTACAGAACTTGGTTCGAGGAGGCCATTTGCCACCTTTGACAAAACGATGATTGGCATATTGCCATTCTTCTACAGGAGGAAAATAACCTATTCTATGCATTTTATTTACAGGCAAAAAAGGTTTTGACTCAGATATATACAATTCATTAGAAGACAATTGAGGTTCAGGAGGACTGTCTTCTTCAACTGTGGACAAATTAGAACTACTGGAAGGAACTTCATTGGGAGCAATCGGAAATACATATCAACGAGGTCTGGTTACTGGTTTAGGTATCTTTGGCTTGGCAGGAATCAACTTTACTTGACCATTGTCTATTGATACCCTCTTGAGCTTAGATTCAGGCTTTCTGTCATCAGCAATTGATTTATATTGAAAATACCAATTATTTGGCAATTCAGAAGGATCATATAACACACCTTCGACCTGTGCATTTGATAATTTGACTGTAACACAGTCTTTTAAAACAGGTTGTTTCAGTTTAGGATGTGCAGTGTTAGTCAACTGAAACGAGGCTTGGACAATTGCAGAAAGGTATTCACTATCTTCAGCCATATTAAGACCTTGAACTCCAGTCAATAGTTTCCAGCAGTCTTTTAAATGTGCATCATTCAAGCTAATGGAATAGTCAGGAAATATGGTTCCATACTGGCATCTCGTGGACAGATTTCCCATAATCGTTCCTATTCTTGCACTATCATAGGTTTGATGACGGGTATCAAACAACTCAGCAATACAAGGGGTGTTTATACCATGACGGAACAAGGGTGCAAGACCTATTCTTATCCCCCCAAAATGAAGATAAGAGTACTTCTTTTCCTTGACATACTGACGGAATTTCTTTATCTCGTCATCAGAAAATAAATTTAAAGCAAGAATTTGAACAGCAGGGCTTGAAATCTTTATAGTAACTTCGACTTCTTTTAAGAAAGATTTTCTTTTCAGAACAAAGGACATCGGGAGTTTATATACATCAGTTGCATGCAGTGCAGGAGGATTCCAATTTGCAGGAGTTTCAACTACTTCATGATTTTCAGTATTATCTATTTCAGATTCATGAGAGCGAGAAGGGACTTCAGTTATTACTTTAGGGTCAATAGTAGAGAATGAGCGTAAGAGATTAGCCATAGTTGACAAACTGGACCAGAGATAGACTAAAGCAGCGTTTATCTACTCAGCAATTGCAAAACAAAAGTTTTTCGAAGGCTTCCTGGCTGGCTTTAGGCTCTGTCTACAGTTTATAACTTCTGATTTTACACACAAGATGAAGAGCAGGACTAGAACAGGGCTCTGTTCTTAAGATTTTCTCCTTCTCCCTTTCTTTCAAAAAGTACTGCTGCCCAAAAATTATCAGAGGCATCAGTTGTAAAATGAGAAAACCATTTCCTGGGGGTTTGAGTTCCGGGAGATGCTAACATTCTGCCTTAAGGAGCTGAACTGCTTTGGTAGCTTCAGATGACCAACCAGAATGAAGATGTTGACGAATAGGAGCAGTTTTTTCAGAAAGTCTAGGAATATACTTATGTACATAATTCAAAATTCCTAGAAAGCGTTGAATCATCTTCACGTCTTTCAATTGATCAGGAAATTTAGAGAGTTTAGTTAAAACATGTGGCTGCATCTGAATTTTTCCACAACTAACATGAATTCCAATAAAATCTATGCTATCTTGAAAAAGACACATCTTCTTTTCTGACAAAACAAGACCATGAGTTCTTGCTTCTTCAAGAAACACTTGTAGATGTTTTAGATGTGTTTCAAGATCCGGGCTATGTACAAGAATATCATCAATATATACAACAATAAAATCATATTTACCGAAGATATGATCCATTCTTCTTTGAAAGAACGCAGGAGCATTCTTCAATCCAAATGGAACAACTCTCCATTGAAAGAAACCGGCAGGACAAGTGAAAGCAGTTTTATGGCGATCTTCTTCCTTGATCTGAACCTGATAATAACTAGATTTCATATCAAACTTACTAAAGATCTTACTATTCTGAATCTTCTGCATTATTGTTTCTTGACGAGGCAGAGGATAATTAAAACTTTTAGTGATCGCATTCAATGGTTTATAATTAATAACCATCCTGTCTTTTCCTCTGACTATTTCGGAATGATTTCGGACTAGGAATGCAGAACAAGAGTAGTGAGATCCACTACGTTCAATGAGTTGAAGATCTAGCAATTCTTCTATCTGCTTTCTAATTTCTTTTTCTTCAGCTGGAGTACAGGGTATTAGCTTTCCAGTTACCCCATTGTCATGTAGAGTAATAATCTCTTGTTGCGGACTTTCTATAATCTAGAATGCTTTTGCCTTATTAGCACTCAACACCTAGAAATTTTGAACTTTAAGCTTTTTGCACAGACCTTAATCATGTGCGACTTATCTATGCGCCCTGGCCATAGGGGGCATAATTGATGTGCCCAAGCAAATCGACTAAACCTATCAATGTCCACAGGTGGGATTTACTTCTAGATTTCGTTGGGACGATTCAAAGATTCAGCCATCACGTACCCAATAAAAACATACAAAGGGAGTGCATCCGAGTGCACTTCTCAACATTACAGGGAAATAGATCTAGCTTCCCACTTACCCCACATATATTAATATATACATACATTTTCTTTTTAATTCCTGGCAGCTCACACATACACAGCATATGAAGGAATTAACATTAGTTCAGGCCAGCAAGCCATGTGCATCAAATTTGAATAAGATAGATAAAGAGATTCACTTATCTCTTATACTTAGGCCATATATTCATCTCTCAACATAGCACCAGTTAACGACAACCAGTCGACTACAACCATTCAACCACAACCAGTCAGCATAGCACCAGTTGACTACCTCAGCTAGACAAGACCCGTCAAAACGACTCAAACGAGTCAACTTAACTCAACTCGATAGGATCAGTTGAATCGACTCGACCCAACATGAACACAGGAATAAGCGTATTCCTATAAAGGTATTCAAAACATCTGCAATACATTTTTTATGCCAAATTCATGTTCCAAAAATTAATCTAGTCAATTGACAGCCATGTGCCAACCTATAATAATAACACATGAAACATAAGTAAACAAGGATACATTAGTCCTTCAGGAATGAACCATCCCTCATCCATAGCATAGAACTTTAACATAGTACAGGAATGAACCACTCCTCATCTTATCAGAAGCATTAAAGTAGCACATTGAACTATTAACATCACAGGCATTAATCCCAACACATTAGACACATGCATAGCATTCAAAGTGTAAGAGCTTGAGTGAACACTTATCCTATATTATAAGTTGGGAAAATGAGTTTGGGACTTCAACTCTCCACTCAACCTTAGATTAGATTGCATTGTGGCTTTTCTTGCAGCCAATCACCCTCGAGCCAGATTCCAAAGCTTGAGGAGGTTTGCTCAAGGGTTAGATTCAATGTTGCTAGTTGAGACAGGGACTCCAGAGGACCAGCCACCTCCACCCACCAGCTGAATTATTTTAGTCAGGCTTTCACAAGGAATCGAAAGGTCTATGCTCCATGAAGCCAATAGCTCTTCAAAACTTAGGCTGAAACAAGGAATCTAGAGGCCTCCAACCTCCACCCACCAGCAAAACAAGGGAATCTAGAGACTTATGTCTCCACCCTCAATAATTTTGCAAGAAAATCCAAAGGCCTACCTCCACCCTTCAATCTTGCAAGGGAATCTAGAGGCTCCACCTCCACCTCAAATCTGCAAGGAAACTCAAAGACCTACCTCCAAACTTCAATTCTACAAGGGAATCCAAAGGCCTACCTCCACCCTTCAATTCTACAAGGGAATCCAGAGGCTCCACCTCCACACTCAATGAAAGAAGCACAACAGTTCCACCCAATGAAAGGAATCCAGAACTCACTGTAAAACCAAGAAACAAGCAAAGGAAATTTCAGAACTCTCCTTACCAGAAATCCAAGAAACAGGCCTCCACCCCAGCTGTCAAAGGAATCCAAAGAAAGCCATCTCCACCCTCCAACCAAATGGGGAATCCAGAGACCATCATCCCTCGCCTGAGAGTTCCAATTTTCCCTGTGCTCAACTGAGTTTTGCCTTAACCTTTTGTGCTACAAATATGACGAACTTGTTTCCTCCGCACTGTCGCATTTAGTGTCTCTACAGCTTGAGCATATGCTCCTCCCTATAGCTCTTTGTCTATGTGTCCTTCCCCCTCTTGTCGAGCTTCTCGTCACTTTCTTTCTTGCTCTTCTCACTGTATGTCCAATTACACCTTCCTCGCGTACAAACTTCTGCCAGTTTATGCAAAGCCTTCCCAGCCTGTGGGGTCATGTCACATCTCCCCCAAGGTCTCCCTCTTTCTTATCGATTCCAACGAACCAACCGTCCGCGCCCTTTCATGGTCTACACGAACCAATCCATGGACAAAGAAACCACTCTTTCCATTAATTCTCTTGTCCTTTCTTGCTTGTGTTTTTCTCCAAGGAAGCATGACCCTTGTCCTCTTGTCTAGCTTCCTCTTAATGGCATGCTCTAGCTCATTTAGAATGCATACCTACCAGCCTCATTGGCTATCATAGCAATTAAAAATTCCAAGTAATTACCCTCCTCAGCTCTCAAATCTGTGTCCCAAGACCTCAGCCCAATTTTTAACAAAATATTTAAAGTATTTACAATACATGGGAAAATAGCCAAGCACTGTCACAATCACTTTCTTATTTAGTCTGTGATCCTGAAATCTACATCACTTAGAGATACACTATTCCTAATTCAACAAGCTCTAGATAAGACACCAAACCAAATGTCATCTAGCATGACTCTAAGTTGCATGATATGGGGAAACCAAAACATGTATCTGAAATGGGAACGCAATGGAAACATGGCCCCCCAAAAATGAGGAAATAGGGAAACGTGATGTATGTGTGAATATGTATATGTAGGTATATACTTATATGTGTATGTATGTATGTATTCATAAAATTATATTGAAACTTTGAAAGAAAGCATTTAAGTTTTAAGTTTTAACATCATAATTTAGAATCCAGATAAAAATTCATGAACAAATGAGCAAGTGCCAAGGCCCAAGGCCCAAGAACATTTAAATGAGAAACAAAAAATAAATTGGATAAGTGATACATGTAACGTAATGTGAGCCATAAACTCCAAAAACAACCTTTATTACTTAAAAATGAAGCTAGACATCCAAAATTTGCCTCTATATATGACCCTTCAGGCTACAATGTTGTATAAGAACTATGAACAAGAAACACAAAAGATAGTAAATACTAAAGGCTAATAATCATCATCCTCTTCTTCATATTCATCATGGAAAATAGAAGAAAATGCACATTCTACAATGGAATGTGGACTGGTAGAAGTTTAGAACTATGTCTAATTCTACTTCTAGGTCTCTCAATATTCAATGCAACAAGAGTGATGTCCAAGTCGGGACATTTAGGATCCACATCCCATTATTTACAAGACCTAGTACTATATTATGGACCCCTATGAGATCCAAGGCAACGGTTGGAATGTATATAAACAATATCCTCAACAGTGATGCGGGGGAGCGCCCCCCCCCCCCTACGAACCCGCTCCCGAAGCGCGCTCCGGGCGGGAGCGGCTCGGGAGCGGGTCGGGAGCGCGCTCCCCAAATCGCTCCCGGACGGGAGCGATTTTCGGGAGCGCGCTCCCGTAAAAAAATTTGCGCTCCCTGGTCTGTGAGGGAGCGCTTCAGGGAGCGATCGCTCCCGCGCTCCCAGAGCGCTTTTTAATGCCCGGGAGCGATCGGGGAGCGATCGCTCCCTGATCGCTCCCGGGCATTAAAAAACGCTCCGGGAGCGAATTTTAAATTTCCGGGAGCGATTCGGCGGAAAAAAATTCCGCGGACCCGAAAAAAACAAAAAATTAAACTAATTTTTTTGGATTTATAAGCCCAATGGGCCAAAACAAAATCATTTCAATGAGATTGAGGTTGAGTTTGAGAGCAAAGGAGCAAGGAGCAAGAGCTGAGGAGCAAGGAGCCAGAGCTGAGGAGCGAGGAGCAAGTGCCAAGGAGCGAGGAGCAAGCTTGCAGAGGTAAGTAACTTAATCATTTAGTTAGTTTAGCTGGTTAGGTAGTTAATTTGGTTAGTTTCATTTACCTGTTTGAGTTTAAAGATCATTAATTTAAATTAAATTAATAAATTAAATGAATTAATCCCAATAAACTAAATTAATTTGCAGATTCAAGACTCAAACCCTACAAACATCAAACACGATGGACCTGAGCATTTTTATTGGCATTTTCCTCTTCCTGGTCCCCTTTCTGGTTATTATGGTGGTGGAGAGTAGGAAACGGAGGGGGCCTGAAACTGAAGAGGTGGATGAAGAAGCCGGAGGAAGTCAAATAGGTGAAAACCCCAGTGAGGAGGATGTGGAGGGTGAACATGAGGGTCAAAAAACTAAACAAGACCAAACTCCATTGTGGAAATATGTTCAGAGGCCTGAAACAGGGAGAGGGGGTGGAACCACTAAATTTCATTGCCCCCATTGCAACAGTGATTTCACAGGCTCATACACCCGTTTGAGAAGACACCTTTGCAGGAAAAGGGCATGGGATGGAGAGAAACAAATAGGAATCAGAACTTGCGACGCGGTGTCAACAGTTGATAGAGCCAAATACATAAAGGAAGAGGAGGACGCCCAATACAAAGCAAAAAGATCAAGGGGTTTCTTTGAACCAAGCTCACAAAGAACTCCTTCAGCATCCTCCCAAGGCAGTGGATATGGACATGGAGGCTCAGGGTCATCATCTTTACGCCGTAGAACCATATCAGATTTCCTTGATGAGGGGTGTAGGAATGATGTGGATTCAAAAATTTACAGGTTCCTCTATGCAAATGGGATACCATTCAATGTTCTACGCTCACCTTATTGGCACGAAATGGTTTCTGCCATAAATGATGCCCCTAAAGGATACAAGAGCCCTGGGTATGACAAGGCAAGAACAGTTGGCCTTGATCATGAAAAAGCAAAAATATCACATTCTTTGAATAAAATGACAAGTTCTTGGACTGACAATGGGGTGTCCATTGTATCTGATGGATGGACAAATGTAAAAGGCAAGCCATTGATAAGTGTTCTTGCTGTGTCCCGAAGTGGTCCCATTTTTCTAGCTGCACATGATTACTCAGACAAGTTCAAGACCGCTATCAACATTGCAGAAGCATTGCTTGAAACAATTGAGCGTATTGGCCCATACAATGTCATCCAAGTCATCACTGATAATGCTCCTAATTGTAAGGCAGCAGGAGCAATTATTGAGGATAGATACCCGAACATATTTTGGTCTGGATGTTTGGTTCACACATTGAACCTTCTGTTGCATGATATTGTCAAAAACAAAAATGAACAATACCAATGGATTGGGGATTTGTACAAGAGAGGAAAAAAAATGATAAAATTTATTATAAATCATAGCAATACCCATGGCCTTTTCCGCAGTCACTCGAGATTGGAGTTGCTGAAGATTGCGAGGACTAGATTTGGTAGCTATTACCTCACCTTCAGGCGCCTTTTGAAGGTAAGAGAGGGTTTAGCTAGCATGGTATCAAGTCCAAATTGGCAGGTGTTAAAGGAAAGGGCTACAAATGTAGCTGACATTGCAGGTTTTGAAACGGTGGAGGAGGCCGCTCTTGATGGGCAGTTTTGGACAGCTGTGAGACAGGTATTGGATTTCACCAAGCCAATTTATAACATGATTCGGTTTGCAGATACAGACAAACCAGTGATTGGCGAGGTGTATGAGCAAATGGATACCATGTTGGGGGAAATAAAAGACATTGTTAATAACAGAGATCCCGACTTGTACAATCTGATTCACGATTGTGTGTGTGAACGGTGGAAAAAGCTTAACCTTCCACTACATTGCTTGGCGTATATCCTTACGCCAAAATACTACTCAGATTCTTGGTTGGGCAAACCTGCAGCAGGGGGTGGTGTTAGGACCAAACCCCATTTAGATCGAGAGGTAACTAAAGGATATCTGGATGCATTAGAAAAGTTGGTGCCTGACAGGGAGGAATGTGCAGCTGTGCGCCTTGAAATAGGCAGATACTTCACTGGCAGTGGTTTGTATGGTAACTTCCATGCAATGGACGACAAAGATAAATTTGATTCTCTCACATGGTGGGAAACATATGGCGGCGACGGACTTTTGCGAAAATTGGCATTGAAAGTTCTTGCACAGGTTGTAAATTCTTCTTCTGCAGAGAGGTGTTGGAGCACCTATAGTTATATACATAATGTGAAAAGAAACAGGCTCAACGAAAACCGAGCAGAAAGCTTGGTTTATGTGCACTACAATTTGAGGTTGTTGAGCCATTACTGTGATCGGGCTAATGAAGATCCCACATATAAAATTTGGGACAATCACCCTGAGGACGACAATTTAGAGGATGGCATTGTACATATGGAAGAACTAGAAGATGAGCTTGTACGGGATGAAGCTGAAGCAGCTGCAGCAGCCATGCCACCTCCACCTCCACCATCCAGTAGCAGTTCTCGGGGCCCGAGTCTTGTTCCATTGCTGTCGCCACCTCCATCGACACCCTCGCGTGGAGGCTCTAGTTCTGGTCGTCGGTCTGGGCGGGAGACTCCTAGAAGACCGCCAAGACCTACTTATACTCCTGGAGACTCTCGTGGCAAGGGCCACTTGTAGATTTACAGTTTACTTGTCTTTTTTAGTTTCTATTAGACTTGTCACTTTAGTTTTCATAACTGTTCAGTGTTGAGTTTTGAGTCCTTGACTCTTGACTCTTGACTCTTTCATATCATTATGACATTATGATATTTTTTGTAAACATTATATCACTGTGACAATGAAAATTTGAAGTTTGAAGTTGGGCCTTGGCAATTATAACTCATTGGTAATGATTGTGAATTATGAATATGATGCTTTGTGAAAGACTAAAGTTGTTTCATTTCATCTCATTATTCATGTTTCATTTTATAAATTTTTAACATTTCATATCATGTTAACAGTTACAAGTTAGGACTTAGAAATATCTTCGATATTACTTCTTGTAATGGTTAAACTTGGCTTACAAGTACAACTTGTTACTTTGGTGATCAATGATGATAAATGTTATTGAATTGAATGTTATTTTAATTTATTATTTTACTAAGGTTGATGACGATTATAATTTCTAGATGATTGATGTGATATGGTTCAATGATCAATTTATGTTTTTTTATGTTTTTTATGTCTATTTCATCATTCTACATGTTTTTGTTGACATATGTGTATCAAAAATTAAAAAATATAAAAAATATATATATTTTTAAAAAATCGCTCCGGGATTCGCTCCCAAACCGGGAGCTTCTGAAAATGGTCGCTCCCGCTCCCGCTCCGCTCCCGCTCCCCGCTCCCGCTCCCGCTCCCAAGTAACACTGATCCTCAACCTTCTACGAAACAAACCTATTGCACTTCACTAAATGAATAAAACCATATGTGCTCCAATTTCTTTCAGTTGGTAAAGATCTTGCCACTTGTGAGAGAAGAGAAATGGATATGCTTTGCAGGTGTACACCATTTTCTTTGTGACAGCTCCACAATCTAATTGGACTAGTCGTGTTCCTCTCATCCAAAGCTTATATATGTGAATACTCATCTAGACCAGCAACAAAACTAGTGAATTTTTCCTTCACCTCTCTATGTAGATGAGTTGGAAATAATTTCATATGGGCTCTTTTCACTCCATTTGCCACTTCCCTATCCTTACGAGGTGCCTTCCTCTTCCCAATGCTTTGAGAAATAATGTATCATCATAAAATCTTGGGTTTAGGACATGTGCTAAAATGTGCAATGGAGTGTTAAACTAGTTCCACCTCTCAACCATGATTTCCTTCATTGTATCACCAAAGTGAGCATCAACAAATAAAATCTTAGGAGATTCTTGTGCAATGATTTCCATAGTTTTCTCATCCATGGTTTTCCATACCATCATAAACCTCTCCAAGGAAAGGATTGTCTATATCAACACTTCAAAGAAGCCCAAATGCAGGGGATGTCAACTTCAGTAAGAATTCTATCTTACTCCATCACTCCTCATCAAGACAAAATATGTGCACCATAGCTCCCCACTCTAAATTTGGTTGCCTCCTCTCAACCCAAAGTTGACTCGCCACCATAGAAATGGTTGCTTAACCTCAACAAGGCAGTCGAAGTTGATCGAACATGATGAAATTTGAGGCATATATTGTCTCAACAACTTTCAACAACTCTAGCCTTGAGTGTTCTTGAAATGTTGCTTGAGACTGGTGGTTGTCGGTGATGAAGTTAATTATCTCCCTTGCTTGTCTTGTGAGTTCCTTAATCTATAGATCTTTATTGTCAATCTCTTCTAAGATAAAATTTAGATTCTAGACAATGCAAAGAGTCCAGGAAATGTGATCATATCTACTCTTAGTAATCAACCCTGCAGCTTTGCAAACTAGTGGATTATCCATGACAACTTTCACCACCTTAGAAGCCCCCACTTGCTCAATGGATTACAGTAATTATTGCAGCTACAGATCTGAAGGAGACTTTTTGTTTGAAGCCAGATCTACGCCCTGGAGGGTAAGATTTCGCCTCAATATCACTTTGCAGGGATATTATTCAAAAAATTTACAGTCCTAGGGTTTTAAAAAATTTAGATCTGTGTTTTCATCTAAATTTTCTGTTAAATCATTAAATCTTGGGTAAAAATTTCTGATTCAAATTTTTTTCTTTTAAATCTAAGGGACTAACCCCTTCTAAGGCCTCCAGCTTCTGCTGTGTTTTTTGTTTTTTTTCTCCCTTTGTTTTCTATGTTTTTCTTTTTCTCTATCCCTTCCTCGCCGCATTTTCTCCATCACTGCTCCTTAACTCGTTGCATTCCGCCCTGCCTTTCACTGCTTGCCCCAGCTGCCTCTCCTTAACCCTCGGCTCCAACCTTCATCGTCGCAGCTCCTCCGTTGAGCTCTTCCCGCCGCCTCTCCTCCAGACCTGCAAAACAAACACAATACAATTTCCCTTTGTTCTATTAACTTTAGGTTTTAGTTCCTTAGATTAGTTTTTTTTTTTTTTTTTTTTTTCGATTTTTCGTTTTGGTTGTCTTTTTATTTACATTTCTTTTTTTTGTTTTGAATTTTTTTTTACTTGAACTTAAAAAATCTAAAATAATTAAATTTTGTTTTCTTATCACTTTAATTTGTATTTTTTTATGTTTTGATTTCCTTTTTTATTTTGATTTTGTTTTAAAAAACATTTAAAAAAACTAAAAAAATTTAAAATTTAAAAAAAATTGGTGACTTTGAAATTGCGAATGAAATGAATCAAAAGAAGATCTATGCTTTCACATTTAAAGAATTAAATTTTTATGTGGCTTATGGCCCATTAAAAATTTTAATTTATTGAAGTCTTTTGATTTTTATTTTTTGTCACATTAAAAAATTTAATTAAACATTTGCCACATTAAATTTTCACATTAAAAATTTACCTAAGGGATAATTAAATTCTAATCTAAAGTTCCTTGGTGTCTTTTTGTGTTAAGTGTAAAATTTTAAGGGAATATCTTTGTGGTATTAATTTCTCTATAGTCAAGTGCGATTAATTTTCTAAATCATCTCTAAAGATTGACTATAGGAGAAAGATAATTTTTTCTACATCTTGGTTATTGAAGAAAATTATTTTAATTCTAGAATCATATATTGCTTATTAGTTAAATTTCATAGCTCTTCATGGTATTTAATTGCTAGAACATCTTGCATGATAAAGTTTTGATTTGTGCAATATAAGCTTGACATAAGAGACAACTGCAAAAATATAACTTGTATGGCACATCCAATCCATGTGTTATCCTCCTCAATACATGCTTTTATTTGGCTCATAAGTCGGTGCTAGGCAACAATTAACTCATGGTTGGGAATGGCTAGTGGAACAGTTTAAAGTATTAGCCATACGCATGACCCCCCTTCCCCCCCGATTTGTAGAGCAGTTGCATACGGTTTGATGATGGGCAGTTGAACGGTATTAAGTTTATACAAGGTGGCTCCATGGTAAATTGTTGGACAACTTCATAAAACTTTTTTTAATTCATGTATGGGGGGCTTGCACTCAACCTGATAGATCACCCATGAGTTTACTCATTAGAAAAGGACCCACAAATGCTCATATGGTTGCTCATACATTTGATGGCAACTTTACTAACCTCCTCCCCCCCACACCACCCCATGAAATATTATAATATTCTTTAAGGAAAATGAGTTATGTTTGCAAGTGAGGGCAATTAAATGGGAAATTCAACTCATGGCCCCCTTCTTACACACAACGCCTTATATTAATATGAAAGTAACCCCCCCTTAATCCCACCCAACAACCCAACTAACTATTATAATAATATTATAATCTTCGCTGAACATATGTGCCCTTTAAAGTACATGGGAAATGAAGTACGGTTTCTTTAATAAAGCAACCCCTCGATATATCTGAATCTGTAAGGTGGGCGGATCCCATTTCAAAAATAAGGTGGTTAGGTAAAAAGAAAAAAGGTTTAATAAAGTGCCCTCATGTGTGTGAGTGTGTAAGAGGGAGAGAAAGAGACCCTTGGACTTTTGAAATCAAGGTGTGAAAACATGAAATAAAAGAGGGGGAGGCTCGTAGTGATGGAGTTGACACTCAACACGTTTAATGGATGGATAAAGGGGATGTCATATAAAATATAATAAATGGTATCCACGTGCATGCCAATGAGAGCATACTCCACAAAGGTTTAGTACCATTGTAATATAGGTGGATATGCCTAGCACAACCAATCATAAACCGAAGTCATAATAAAAGGAGTTTGAGTGCAACCATGACAACAAATACCAAGGATATACCATAGGACCATGGAGATATCATAAGGATCAACCAAGACCCTGAAGCTCCATCAACTAAGATATGTTGCTATAAAGAAGAACCAAGACATGACAATCAACCACATAAATTGCTTCTCATCCCATGCCACTAACAATCTCCAACAACATCCCAATCTTTGGAAGGTTGGGATCATGATATCAACTTGTGTAATATTCTTGGGCTTGCTCAAGGCAAGCTAGCTAAAAGCCCAAATGAACGATAAGAAATCCCTCTCAAATTTGGTGTTTTTCTCTCTTGGCTCTGTGCTGAAGCTACCTAGAAAATATGTTGTTAGATGCAAAGAACTGCTGCTAAGGCCTCCTCGGGTGCTCAGAAAATTCTGGGAAATTAATCCCAGCCTCTCCACCAATAACCCAAAAAAACCCACAAAGGGTTTGGCCAAATGTTGACCTTGGAATTTCAGCCCAATTTTCCCCTAGCTTCTCTAGCTGCTCATGGAGTTGGGACCCCTGTTTGACCCCTCAATCTACCCAAAAAATTATGCCAAATTAATTTTGCCCTCTGATCAATAAAACCAAAAAGGGTTTGTCCTAGTTTTGACGCTCCAAAATTGACCCCAAATGCTTGGTCGTCCTCCACAAGCAAAATATGTAACCTGTAGCAAATGTTGCATTTGATGCTCCGCAAAAATGCTGGGAAGTCCCCCACAACACTTCCCCACACTCCACCTCCAGTTTCAGCCCCTAAATCTCTTCACACCACAACCTCCAAGCATGCCTCCTCCAAGAGTTGCGCAGTCCATGTATTGTTGCTACCAATTCTCTCCACAAACTCGCACTCCCTGTTGTTGGTACGAACTGGTATAGGTAGGACTCCCTCCTTGGGCTGGCACTCGAAGTCCACCAAAGCAAGGGTTGAGATCTCCACTCGGAGACACTCGTGTACTAAACAGCGTTGCAGACTTGGCTTCAGCTCAAGCGTGTTATGTCAAAGACACAATTTCTGAATAGATGAATGAATGACCAAAATGAGTGCCTCTTGCTCTATTTATAATTCGTGGCTCCTTCTCTCCTTGTGGTCCACACTCTCTCTCTCTCTCCAAATTCACACGCCCTTCTCTTTCCTCTCTCTTCCAAAAGTGTGAATTCCCTCCATGGGTCGAATTTCTCTTTCTTGTGGTCCCCACTTTCTACTAAAGCCACAATATTCTCTTTTCCTCCTTAGTCCCGGTGTCGAAATTACGTCCTCTTGCTAAACGCATCTCTAATGCTGAAAATCAAAATTGGGGATATTACAACCTGCAAAACTTTGAAACATGTGATCAAAACCACATGTGCAATCCTTGTACAAAATGGTGTATAACCTCAAACATGCTCCAACAAATATTGATCCAAACACCTTACAAGTGTTGAGCTAAGTCACCTAACACGGGGACATGGGACATGCAAGACACAAAAATTCGAGTGTCTGACACAGGCACGTAGACCCCCCGAGACAGCTCACGTAGGACATGTTATATATTATTTTATATATATATATATATATATATATATATATGTATGTATGTATGTATATTAAAAATTAATACTAAATAGATATTTCTTACACAAATTCTCATTCATGATACAAATTCAGACATAGATCTAGATTCTACATTGTAAATTTAAAATTTGTAAGTTGTACAATGTAACATTATGCATACAAATACAATTGTGACAGATTCATCAATGATCCAATAGGAGAAAGACAAGAAACTACAGTTTTCTCATTAAGTCATCAAAATCAAAATGTGTTACATAAGTAGACCGTAGTAGCAATGCCAATGGCAAATAGAAATAGCAAATACAAAACAACTACAAGGTAGTAGGTAGCTCATGAGTCATCAATCATCATCATCATCATCAAAATCAGCATCACTGTCATGGTCACCATTTCTCTCCTCTGCTACATCCTCCTCCTTTGTATCCAATGTAATCTTTGCATCTACTAGTGTGGAGGATGACCTCTCAAGAGTATCACCATCATCAAAAGTGTCAGACTCTAGCACTAAGTCATTAAGATCCAAGATGGCTAATTCCAACTCAACACTGTTGTCCAAACCCATATCATCAGGAAAGACATCCCACATCTTTATCTTTCCCTTCAACCACTCATCACTCTACCTGTAAATAAAACGAAGATTGGTGTGCACATGCATCATTGTCTTTTCCCTGGACTGCTCAAGCTTGCTCTTCTTGACACTATACAAATTCCCATATGTGCTCCAATTCCCCTCGCAACAAGACGATGAAGTCACCCGAGAGAGGAGCCTCATGGCGAACTGCTGTAGAGGAGTGCTTGTTGCCCCATGAGTTGCCCACCAAAAATAGGGCTTCTTAGCCCCCTTGTCTCTAATCACATCATAGCTTGCAAATTGCCCAGTGCCAGTGGAAAACTCTGCAAAGGCATCCTCCACCTTATCAAGGGATGCTCTATCCTGAAATATCCACCTCAATGCATCCTTCCTCCCCTGTGAAATTTCACCATCCATATGAGGAGGGAATCTGCGAGAAGGTCCACCATTCAGCCACTCATGGCTGTAGTATTTTGAGTTCAATGAGTGAGCCAAACAATGCAAAGGTGCGCAATTCTTGTCCCATCTGCGGACAAGAATATCATGTATGGTGGTGAAGAAGGCCTCTAATGATGTCTCATACTCAGGGCACTCACTCTGTAAAACAATGGTCCTCACGAACTCAACCATGGAATCCCATCCCTCATAAACCTCTCCTAGGATGGGTTGGTCTATATCTACAAATCGTAGCAAAGCAATGATAGGGCCCATGATCTTAATAGTGAAATCTACCCTCTCCCACCAAGCATCATCTAACATTGTGTCATTGACTCTTTTTGAGGTTGTTTGATCTGTCTTTCTCCGAAAAGACCAAAACTCTGAAATAACCATGGCCACAAGAGCGGCCTTGACCTCCCTCAACCTCTTCAACATGATGAATGAAGAGGCAAACCATGTATCAGCAATCTTCAACAAAGATAGATGGGTGTGCTCTAGGACACGCTGGACACGAGAATCGCACATTCCAAGACATGCTGGACACGAGAATCAGACACATGTCCTAGAGAATTGTGTCTGATTCGTGGGATTCGGGACATGGGGGGGCGAGGACGAATCCGGTTTCTTAGGTGCTGAGGGGACAAGATAATGTCACACAACCAAAAAGGGCCTCAGATGGAGAGTAAATTCTGGGCAGACTAAAACTGAACATTTTAATAAAACGAAAAATATGTGACTTGTTTCTTGTAAGAACCAACATAGAAAACATTGTTGATTGTACAAACAAGGGAAACAGTATTCTGTTAGTCTTTTACCCAGCTTAGCAAATGTGTTAATCCCCAGAAAAATCCTTGAATAAAATGGCTATCCAAGGTGTCCAAATAACTGCCAACTACGAGTGTGTGTTGTTACCTTATCACACTCCTCTTCGCTTTGGGTATCCCTATGGTTGTATCATTGAATGAACTCTAAAAATCTGCAATAAACACTTTCAAATCAGCAAGAAAGGTCACAGATCTGCAATTAAAATTTGTAGATCAGCACTCTAATTCTTAAATTCAATCAAAAACAAATCTAGTAGGCCATGGGGTCATATTGAAAGAAGAAAATTAACAAGGAAATCCTAAATCTTGCCAACTAGGAGAAATCCTATAATAAATAACAACAAAGCAAAGAGAGCATTCTGATTTGAATGAGTTGTCAATAATAAGTTCACTTTGACAAACCAAACAAACTTGTCTTTTATTAATCAGATATGCCTAACACATGGTTCTGATACAATTCAAGAGCAAGCTCATCCTATGAAATTAGAAAGGATACTAAATAAGATCGTGCTCAGCACCTTGTATATCTACCAAAAACCCTTAAGAGCCTTGAAAGTTGAAACCCAGCATATAGGATTCAAAATAAAGGAGGAATAGAATGAGAAGAGGAAGAAGAATGCACACTAGGAACTATGCTCCCCTCAACCTCTAAAAATTGATCAAATAAACTTCTGCCTCTAACTTCTACCACCTCAAACACAGATGCAAGTGCAAAGCACAGTCAACTGGGACCATATGGATAAGATTGAGTTCAGAATGCATCCACCTCAACCAGTGTACCCCCCAAGAGATGCTTCCTTTGCTATTAAATAATATCCTCGTGAACAGCTCCTTGCAGGGATAAGACAAAATCTTTTCCAAAGAAATCTCAAGTGAGAGATATTTATCAATTATTTTTGTTTTGATTCACATGAACACGTGTAAAGATCCTCATGCTCATCAAATGATCATCATAAATTCACACATTACGACACATGGAACCATCTTGATTCTCTCCAACCAATCATCACCCTATGAGCACCACACCACTGGCTAAATATGTGGTAACAATGAACCCTCCTAAAAAACAGGAACCTCAAACTGTCGAGCTGAGCCTCCTAAAAAAAGGACTTCCTCAGAAATAGGAACCTCAAAATACCAAAATGACACTAGTGGCAACAATTACTATAAATAACATGTCTAAAAATCCTTGTTGCACGACTCTTATAAGACCCGCGAGTACCCACGGGTCTTGACAGGTTCTATAGCGAGACGGGTCACTCGCATAGGACCCGCGGTCTCTACCCATACTCGTCCAAACCCGCATAGAACCCATCTACTCATATTGAACCCATGAAGAACCGCATGTGACCCGCATAAGACTCGTGGACCCACTCAAAATTCGTATTTTTTATTTTTCTTTTTTTGGGAGATCGTATTCTTTTTAAGTTTTTTTTGTATTTTGCCTAGTCTTATACGAATCTTATATGGGTCGTTCCCGAGTCTTATACAGGTCAACGAGTCAATAACAAAACAAGTCTTATACGAGTACAAGTTGTGCAAAATTGCTAAAAATAGAAATTGCTAAAGCAGCACCACCATGCATGTAGACAAAAATAGGCTTGTTCAACTTGTGTGCCTACAAAGAAGAACTAATTTACCATGCAAACCCCTTAGCCCCAATTGCTAAAAATAGCAGTTAGACAAAACACCTCGCGTGTCATTAAAAGTGGCCTTATGAGATTCATGTGATAACAAGGAAACAAGCCATGTCATCGAATCCAACATGTGGACTCTAGAATGCCAACTTCTAAGAAGAGCAGTTTCTCAAATAATATGCATGTCGCATGCACACTAACCGCAAACTCCACATGTACCTGTGAAGTGCCTAGAGGATCCAGCATGTATCCTAAATCATCTCTGAAGCAGCAAATGTGAAATGCAACTTATACATGCATCCAACAGAAAGAAAGTAATCTAAATGGAATCGCACATGCAAGTATATTGAACTCCAAGTGGCACTGCTGAATGGACCGATGAACTCATAGCACTCTAGTCTCTGACTGCTACCAACAGATGTTAGAGTGAATCTCAAAGTTGGCACCAAGATTACACAAGGTGTAATTTCAAGTGCTAACAAGATGACACATGTATATGCAGCTGAATGGGGAAAATATCAAAGATCGCTGACTAAAAGCTAACATATATTTGAGCTTACAGCCAATTGCAAAGCAGTGTTATTTCCGGAAGAATTGGAATTTGAAATGAAGCAAAGACACAATCTCAGTATAATTTGAATTCCTTGTGACATACAGCTTTACAGTTCCTTCAAATGCCATGTTTCCTGGTCATAGTTGACTAGCAGTTAGGTATCTTTTAATTATTGTGAGGATCAGAAAAATGACCTTTCGCTTCGAAACAGTCCGTGTTAGCTGGGCTGAGACGCCAAAATCTGCAACCTATATCACAACAGAAAATATTTTCAGAATTTGTAAGCCCCTTGAGGAATCTTTGGAGAGGTGATAGCACAATAACAAAGATCTTTTTATCAAAGAATTCGGTATATACCTTAACATCACCATTTGCCGTGAGCAAGATGTTAGCCGCTGTAACAAGGACATTTTTTTGTCAAAACAGATAAAAGATGGATTTAGTGGTATTTCAAACTACAGATAAACAAAACATTTGTCTAAAAAACTAAAACTAAGGATGCCAATTATTTGAGACTTGAGCTTACACAGAAAATTTGAATTGCATCTAAAAATCCAATCAGGCAAATTAAATATGCAGAAAAAGAAGTGCCCTTACCTTTGATGTCTCTGTGTATTTTTCCTTCAGAGTGTAGGTATTCTATAGCATGAAGCAGATCACGTAAGATGCATGCAATAGAACCTTCATCCAAGGGTGGACCTGTCTCAAGCTGTACAAAAGGGGGTATAAATCATTGTTCTGCAACTGGACCACACATCAACCTACATTTAATAACTATTTACGCACGTGAACACTGCTGACTGAACACATTTTACAAGTTCACAACCCAATTTACCTAAAAAAACTGAGCATTCAAGATTCAAATTTCATATTGTATGCAGTATGCACACTGAGACAATGTGGAATCTGGAAATAACACATTGAGACAATGTCAAAGACATATTACATTTTATTTTCATTGGAAAAGACCCTGTTCTGCAATCTGTAAAGTTTATTTAAACTTCCAATTTGTTTCTAAGATAATAAGTGTTTCCTGTCCAACAGAATCACTGAAAATTCCACCCCAAGGTGCTGGACAGTGGAAACATGTTTGAGCATTTCAGAAATGTTTCCTAATAAGAAATGCCTCTGAAACACAACTGAAACATTTCAGTGATGTTTCAGATTTTCGAAATGCTGTATCAGACATTTCAGATGGCGTATCAGCTGTTTCAACTGATGTTTTGGTTATTTTGGCTGGTGTATCAATCACTAAAATGAAAAAAATTACCAAAAAAAATGGTATTAATTTCTAATTTAATCCCCATTGCCTAAATGGCCTCTAAAGATATGTATCCATATTGTTACAAGACTTCAACTATTGTTCACTGCAAATTATACTTTTAATCTTTCTAATCTCCAGACTCTGAAATCACTACAAATTTTTCCTAAGACAGCTCTGGCTCCCATTAATTATTATGCCACTAGTTTAATGCTAGACTGATGTTGTCTTAGAATCAGTGTCATACTACTAATCACTCTCTTAAGGTTGTAGTAGACTGGGATAATGCAATGAGATAATATGATGGTCACCATAATTATTTTGTTGGAATTGTAGTGAGTAAATATCAAACAGTTGGGAAGTTGTCGAGACTCGAGAGTCCACAGTCATGCCAGATAATAGTACAGTGGTCAACCCAGAAGGTTTAATCATTTAAGCAGAGATTAAAAATGCATGAGAAGCTATCTTCATATCTATGCCTGGATTCCATATCTTGCTTTTTCCAATGGATGTTAGGGGAGCAACCTCATAAACAACATTGGTGTCAATCTATTTGGACCCTGTAAGGGTCACAAGTGTATTAACCATACATCAAGTGGATTCATAGTGGCAGGGCTGCCAGTAGAAAACACGCAAATCACAGTTTCCAAAGCTGGATGCATCCAATTATAATTCAATAACATACAGCTTGATGACTATATCAGTTTCATTAAATATATCATGCATGCCGAAATTACCAAGTTCAGCCGAATCAAGCAAAGAAATCCAGAAATTTGAAATAATTTGGTTTGGCCAAATTATTTGGTTCAAATTGATTTCATTCACTCCTGCCTGATAAAGGCAAAGTTACTATGTAAAAAGGGTAAGCAGGACAATTTGGATATGGGCAAAATTCCTTTTATCTGGGATATTGTTGAATCGACAAGGAGCATCACAAAATTTATATATAATAATGCATATCTGCTAAGTTTCATGAGGAACTTCACAAATAACAGGGAGTTGGTGCATCGTACTATCTCACATTTTGCCAATAGCTTTATAGCTCTTTGGTCTCTCTTGACTTGTATGTGGGGGGTGAAGAGAATGTTCCCTTCAGATGAGTGGCATGCTTTATCATTCAGCCATAAACCAGAGGAGGAGGCCATATTCACGCTAGTGCCATACCAGGAGAGCTGTTGGATGAGAGTGGAGGAGATGTGTGCTATTAGAAAACCTTTGGTAAAGGTCCTTTGATTGGTAGATGGAGATAAGCCCACAATAAGATACTTGTATGAGGAAATGGATAGGGCCAAAGAATCCATCCATGCCTTTTATGAGGACAAGGGGAATGATGGATTTGAGAAATGACTATTGATATGGAGAGTGATTTATGAGTCATGGAATAATACGCCATCACCCCATTCATACTGTAGGGATCTACCACAACCCCACATTCTATGACTCATATGGATTTAGATTTGATGCTGAGATCACAGATGGATTCCTCGCATGTGTTGAGAGGATAGTGTCAGATCTGTAAGAGCATGTGAATATTTCCAAGGAAATGGACATGTATAGTATGGTTGGTGGAACATTCAGCTTTAACATGGTTATTCAAGATAGAAAGAACAAAATGCCAAGTAAGCTTCATTATGTTTCAACTTTCAACTTTCATGTTTCAATGTCTCTTCTTTCTAGTTTCAAGTTTTAGTGCCTTTTCTTTTTTTGTTTCAACTTTCAACTGTCAAATTTCAATTTATTTTCTTATGTTTCTCTTAGTTCTTATTAGATGCCTGGTGGACGAGTTATGGTGAAAGAGTGCCCCATTTACAAAATTTTTCCATTTAGCTGCTTAGCCAAACATGTAGCTCTTCAGGCTGCAAACACAACTAGAGCGTAGTTAAGAAAATACACACCAAGAAGCGCAACAGGTTAAAAAAATTCAAATTAAATTTTGAATTCCTTATAAATTATATTTATTATTTTATACCTCATCACCTTCTAAATTATCAATTATATTTATTGGTTTATTAATTTAAAATTTATGACCCACATATAGATTGGACTCCCGGTGCCATAGTTTACATGGTCCACATCTACAATAATCTTTGATTATAGGTGAGGCAACTTCAAGAAACACCGAATGTGGAAGCCATCTCACAGGACAAAATTGATACCACTGTTACATGGAGAATTGACACCGAGAGGCCTATCATGGAATCAGCCCCTGATTGATTACAAGAGAAAGCGATAGGGGTGAGAGAGGAAGAGGATGAAATAGAGGAGGAGGATCTAGAGCAAACACTTTCACAGGAGGTGACTATTGGCACTAGGAGGTGCACCACAACAACCCACTTCAGAGTCTCCAACAAAGCGAGTTAGACATGGTAGTAGCACTAGTGGAGGACAAAAAGGTCTAGACTCTACTTCTTCTAGAGAACATCAAAGTACAATGTGAGCCCTAGGGACTTCTTCCTCCAGAGGAAAAGTCATTACCTTTTCCCATAAAATGAGTAGAGGCCCGAGGGAATTGCCAGTTCATTTATTTGATTTCATTGTAGATGACTCATGATGATGAGATATATTTATTATATTTTTTTAATGATATTTTGATGCTTTGGTGTCAAGATTCAAGACATGATCCATTGTTGATGTGTGATGGTGGCATGTATCACTAGACATCTTATACTTAATTTTTCATGTCTACGTGGCAATGCATTTATTTGATGCTCTTGTTGCTTTAGATGTTTAAAATTTTGAAAAAAAAAAAAGAATATATTTGTATTTTTTCAATTTCGTTGATATTTTCAAATAATTTGTGATATTTTCCCCAATGTTGCCGATTTTTTTTTCCAAACCCTTGATGACATTTTCCCCGGCATGATGCTTACAACACACTGCACCAAAAGTTCATTTGCATGACAAAATTGTTATCACCTTCCCCAATAATTGGTATGAGCTATCCTATAACCAATATAGGGTGTTAAAATCATATAGGATGGAACAATAGGAAGGGATTTTATGTCTTTAGTTCAAAAAAGTCTTATTAGAATTGGCTAGTCAAAACCAAGATACGACCCACTGATATGACCCAATCCAAACCATTTAGTGCTCAAACCGATCGCTGAACTAGGCAAGGAGGCCAATTCAAATGTTGATTCAGCGGCTTCAAATCAATTCCTATTACCATGGGACCAACGAAGGTACCATAGGGAAAAAAAACAAAGAACCTACCTCGTACCCACCCCTTGCCCCCAACAACCCAAAAAAAAACATAAGTAAATTTTAAAAAAAATGAAAACAAAAACAAAAAAACAAAGAAAATTATATAGTGATACCACCATCCCTTGCAGCTCTCTCATTGAAGATTTGTGAGTATTTGGAGATGTCCCTAGAGGGGACTAAGGTAATAGCTAAAGGAAGAGGTTGAGGTGCTACTGACGATGTCGAGGCTAGTATAGGGGATGGCTACTATCTAGTTATTTGTTCTAACTAGTGTGGAAAAAGTCAGCATCTACAAAAAATCAGCGAGCATCTTAAAAGTCGATATTGGAAAAGTCTGCGAAAAAATCTGAAAAAGTTGGAAAATCACGGCAAACATTAAAAAATGCAAAATATATTCATTTTTTTCACATACATATAAAGCAACAACATCATAAAATAAACACATTGGCACATAAATATGAAGAAACCATCGATATATATGATGTAGTGGATGTCAAATAAAAATGATGCATCAAAGGTGATACTAAATTCTGTCGATAATTGTCCAATCAAGGTCTCAAATGTGGAGAACCAATACAAAATACCATCACATATATAAATGTATCTCATCGTCATGAATTATATGTACAATGGAAAAACAAACAAAACTAGCAACTAGCTACCTGAGATCAGTTCCCTCTCCCCCTTTTACGGGAAAAGATGATGGGTTGTTTGTCAGACCTACCCCTAGCAGTAGAAGGCCCCAGCCCTGCACCCAATATCAAATGATCACTGATGGGTATGGAATTGTGCTCTCCTATGTCTATAGAAGGTGGTGGTGATGTTGCCAAATTGTCCTCCTCCTCCTCCTTCAAGTGCTCCTTTTGTTGCTCCTGTTGTTTGTTGAAAAAGGTTACCAAGGAGGTGTTTCCTAGTGTTATTTGCCTAAGCCTAGGAACACAAAGTGAACCCACCATTTTAGTGTGACTTTATGAGTTATTGAAGTCAAGTGACTTTTTAGATACTTTATGAGGTACTAAAAGTACACTGTACGTAATTACATTAAAATGACTTTGTCTTTAAAGTGACTTTATGAGAAAAAGGTACATGGTACAAAAGGTAATTGAAGTGACTGGGAGGCTCATCAATGAAGGGGGAGACATAAGTGGGGATCAATGGGAGATTAGATCTCCACCCTTGATCAAGAGAAGTTGAGATTTAATCTCAGCCCTTGATCATAGGGATAGGGCTTCTCATCATTATGAGACTAAAAAGGAGGTTCTCATTCTTCATGTGCAAAGTTGGAGAAGAGAAGAGGAGAGGAAGAGAAGGACGAGAAGGTTGAGATAATAGGAGTTTGTTGAAGGAGAAGACATTTGCAGCAAGGAGAACATACTCATAGGCCTGAATTCCTAGGTTGGAGAATACTGCACATAGCCCAAGGTAAAGGCAGAGTTCCAGCGCAAGTTTCCAAGACAAAAAGGCAGTCAGATAGGCCCGAAAATCAAGGAAGCTTCAGCACATTTCTCATAGGTTTGTGAACGTGAAAATCATGTTGAAATATGTCACTAGGTTTGGTCTTCATAATGACGTGTGTAATCATGATTCTATGTATTTGATATAAAGAGAAAAATAAAATTATTATTGTCATTCTTGAGGCATGGGTTTCATGCTCAAGGTTATTTGATTTACAGTTCAAGAACCCATTGAGTGCTTCTAGGGCTTGTCATTGAGTCAACAAGTCACATGAGTCATTGTCATGTACGGAATACCCCTTTTGGACATGTTGTATATTGTAAAGAAAATTTATTCAAGTCAAAATTAGAGTCAAAGACCCTTCAAGAACTTGTCATAGTGCTACAACAAGTTGGCCTTCAAAAGATGACAAGTCGACCTACCAAGAGGAACAAGTCGGCCTATTAGGGCACTCAAAGAAGCCTATAAATAGAAGCACTCGACCTCATTCAAAGGACAATCAATCAAGCAACAAGAAGTTCGATCAAAGGAAGGAAAAGCGACCTAAAGCTAGTGAAGAAAGAGAAGACCTCAAGGAAGGAGAATCTGAATTTTTAAGGACTGTTTTTAGGGCTGAAATTCTTCACACGTGCGAAAAAGTTTGGGTATCATTTATTGCAGCAGAGACCGAAATATTGCAGTCACAATAGGAGGCTGAAAACAAGTGAAAGAGGAACCATCTTGCAAGCCGAATTGCTGGAGAAGAAGCCATTGTCCAAGCGAAGGAGAAAAGAGAAGAAAAACACCATCTTTGTCTCACACGTGCCAACTAGGGTTTCTGCAGTGAACACTGAAGACCTTAGTCCTAAAACAGCTAGCTGAAATTTTGAGGAGAAGCCAAAACCTGCTTTATTGCAACAAGTTTGACCAGTTTTGACTTTGTGGAAGAAGAGTTAATCAAAGATGTGACTTGACTTGGCCTTGGAGGGGTCTTGGTCAAGGGTCATAGGTCTTGGAATTTGTCATTTGATTTTCTATAAGAAGAGAAGAGTTCTTGTGCGTTTTCCTCTCAAGAGGAGAGGTTTTGGCCCTGGCTCATAGCCTATATCTTGTGTCCTCTTGTCTTATTGTTTCTTCATAGTTTGGTGGTTGTTTGATAGCCCTGAATATCTACCTGCACACTCGGCCTTGTTTGCATATGCCTCTTCTTTCCTTTTGTCCTTTACATAAATTGCATCAAGTGCAGCTCTCATAAGCTCCGAACTAGGTTTATCACAAAGCCCAACATCATGTCCGGGGATTTTACCCAAATGGTATTTCCATAGGCAAATCCCTTGTGTCATATGGGCCCCACACAATTTGCAATTTAGTATTTATCGATATGTCCCGCCTTTTGGTTTCCCGTACTATTAAAATGGGTCTAAGGGCTTCAGCATATTTGCAGTGGAAGTGTTTAATGATAGCTTCAAAATTCAGTCCTAGGGCACCAAAAAGACAAAAAAATGGCATTGAGCACCCACTACACAAAAAATAATAGCCTCCTCATTTAAAAAAAAAAAATTACAGACTTAAATTACATTATTTGCAATGAAAAATGGCAATAAGAGGGTGCATAAAAAAGTTAAAAACAAAAATCAAGCTTGTTGTCCAAATATGGAGAAAACCCTTGCATTGGTTCATGGGCATGAAAATCATAGCAAATGACAAAAAAAGAAGAAGGAAAATGTTGGTAGGCAAAGAGGCAAGCAAGCATATGCCTAAATGTATGGAAAAAATCATTAACATGGGGGTATTTAAGAACATACTTGTGAATGGAAGCAGTGAAGTCCGTTTGATTGATTTGGCAAATGATCTTTGAATCTTTGATCCACAAATAAAACAAACAAACAAACAAAAAAAATTGGCGATGATAATGGTCACTTGCTCCTCAATCCCTCCTTGAAAATCACCACAAAACTCTTCCCCTTCCTTCTTTAATAACAACAAATCCAAATGACAAAAAGAAAAACCAAAATTCCTTTTGAAACCCCGTGGCCTTGAGCAACTGGCAATTTTATGGTTGTGGCACTATTTTTCACCAAAAAATCACAATTTTGACACGGCAATTTTTCGAGCTGCAAAAAATCACGATGTTGCCAATTTTTAGCGATTTTTCGCCCACTTTTGCAACACTAGTTCTAACTTTTAGCATGTAGGTTGCAAGTTGTAGCTTGACGTTTTTTGGACTCTAGATGTTGTTTAGTGCCTCAATTTTTATGTTTTTGTTTTGGATATGTATCACACTAGTGTCATTTTCTATATTCACCCTTACATTCTATATACTTGAGAACATTTTGCATAATTTGTGTCCATTGCTTTGCATATATATATATATATGTGTGTGTGTGTGTGTGTATCGCGATGTTGTTGATTTTTTGCTGACTTTTGCAACATTGGTTCTAACTTTTAGCATGTAGGTTAATAGTTGTAGCTTGATGATTTTTGGACTCTAGGTGTTGTTTAGTGCCTCGATGTTTATGTTTTTATTTTGGATATGTATCAACCCTTTGTTGAAAATTGGTAGCTCATGGATGAATTTTTACAAATAGAAAGTCTAAAAATAGAATTTCTAAACATAGAAAATCTAAAAATAGAAAGCCTAAAATTATAAAGTCTCAAAATAGTAAATCACCTTGCATCAATTGGTAATCAAGTATTGTTGATGAAAAATCACTTCTTATCATTAATCAATCCTAATAGTTCAATCTCGACTTAATATTTTATCATCAATATTATTATTATCCTCTTTATGATATTATTATTATTATTAAAAGGAATTTCAAGACACTCAATCATGGCTCTCAATAATATTCTCTTACACTCTCATTATTGGCATGGCATATTTCTCTTACACTCTCTTACACTCATTAAAGCACATCATAAAAGATTCTCTTACACTCAATAAAAGCATGCCATAAAAGATTCCTCTTACGCACTCTTTAATGCATATGTTACACTCTCTCTTAAAAGAATAAGTTACAAAGGCATGTGTACCTCCTTAATGGCATGAGTTACATTTCCTAAATGGGCATGAGTTACACTTCTCTTGGCATGTGAGTTACTCCTCCTTTATGGCATGGATTCATTGCTCCTCCTATATGTGTGTGTGTGTGTGTGTGTGTGTGTGTGTGTCATTCTTTCTCCCCTCACTACTTGTGCATTGTGAAAAAAGAATTTGAACTTGAGAAAGAGTTGGAGAGAGTTGAAGAAGATTGTGAGAAAGAGACTTGGAGAGTAAGAGCAGAACTTGGTGAGCCAAGGTTGATTCAATGCTTCAGTGTTTCAATGTTGATTCAATTGAGGGGAATGTTGATTCAGTGTGTGCATCTGTTATTGCTGCTAGTGATCTTCATGCTACAGCTTGTTCAGATTTGGGTGAACTTACTCATTCTCTTAATCTCTCATTGTACTTTGTATCTCTACTGAACAATTGATTTCTAATAAAAGAAGAATCTGGTTGGGTTTCCCCCTTGTGGGTTTTTCCCTAGTCATTAGACCTAAATTCTATGTGTCTCATTTTGTTCTTAGTTGTCTTCTATTGTGCATTTGATTTATGTTCTATCTATAATTGCTTATCTAATATTGCAGCATAAAGAAGTTTTGTAACAAGTGATCATTACAGCATAAAACATCATAATTTCAACATGGGATCAGAGCTTTGGTGTAAACAAGCTCAAAAAGACAAGTGTTGTTCCAGCCCATTTTCTGTTGAAATATCTCTCATTGTCCACTTTATTTGCAGCCCATTTTATGCTAAAATATCTCTTGTTGTCCACTCTATTTACAGCTCATTTTCTGTTGAAATATCAAGTGTCGTCCACTCTATTTGCAACCCATTTTCTGCTAAAATATCAAGTGTTGTCCACTCTATTTGCAACCCATTTTCTGTTGAAATATCACTTGTTGTTCCTTCTATTTGTTGTTCATTTTCTGCTGAAATTTCACTGTTGAATTTTACTGCTGAATTTTACTATTGAAATTTTACTCTTGAAATTTTGCTACTAATATTTTATTGCTACTGTTCTTCCAAGATTTCAAAAAACCCAAGATATATGATAGTAATTTTGCATATACTAATTAAGGCGTTGCATGTGTTTCATAGTTGTGTTTTTGGTACTTGTTGATGCACGCAAAAATAAAGAGTAGTTTTACTTTTGTTTATGCATGTGAAAGAAAATAGTATTGAAAAGAAGTATAATGCATTGAAAGATATGAAAGAATGATTGAAAGAAATTGAATGTTGATGATAGGTTGATTTGATTCTCTCACATTATATGAGAAAGGACATAATCTTATGGGTTTTTGCTAATTTTGATATTAGAGTTTACTGACAATAGTGGTTGCAGGTATACTAATTAAGGTGTTGCATGTGTTTCATAGTTGTGTTTTTGGTACTTGTTGATGCACGCAAAAATAAAGAGTAGTTTTACTTTTGTTTATGCATGTGAAAGAAAATAGTATTGAAAAGAAGTATAATGCATTGAAAGATATGAAAGAATGATTGAAAGAAATTGAATGTTGATGATAGGTTGATTTGATTCTCTCACATTATATGAGAAAGGACAAAATCTTATGGGTTTTTGCTAATTTTGATATTAGAGTTTACTGACAATAGTGGTTGCAGGTAAGGATCATGAATTTTGCAAAAGAATGAATGATAGTTTTCTAAACTAACCTCTTTTGCAGTGATCAAAGATGGATATCATTGCAGACAATGAAGTCAATATATATATATATATATAATCTAGGATCAAGATTTGAATATCTTTATCAAATCAATGGAAGACCTATCCATATGCATTGATTCATGATAAGTAATCATCAATGTAAACTGTGGCACTGAAAGCTCGTTCATCTTCACTATAAAGCATTACCTCATGTGACAAACATAGTTTCTGAGATTAGAGTGGATCAAGATGGAGTTTGTCAAGTGGTGCTCAAGAAGATGCATTTCTTCTATCGATGACATTTGACTGATGGAATGTGGTAACTAATGGAGGTTGAATCAAGAGGGAGCTAACAAATTCCTTCAAATCCTCATTAAAAAATAATAATAATTAAGTATTTTCAAGTCTTATGTTGTTTCTTTGTGTTACTGCTCTTGTTTAAGATTTATTTTTTAGACCATTGGTTATTCTTCACGCACGAGTATTTGAATGATTCTTTCACTAACTTCTTGATGAGGATGCAATCAAGAAAAGAAGATCATCAGGATGAAAATAGTGCAGGAAGAGTAAACTCCAAGAGGAAGCTGGTGCAGGATAATGAAGAAGCCTCTCACATCTAGAAAAGAAAGAAAGACCTACCTCATCACCAGGTATACTTTCATTATGTTTATTTACTTTCCCAACAATTTTTCTTGCTCTTGTTCTAGGATCAATAGGTACATCTGATGAATGTGAGAACCAATCCCTCTGTATCGAGATTGAAGAAGATGTCGAGCCATCCCATGATTTAAGTGGCACATGAAATGGACAAAAGCTCAAGACTTCTGCTAGGAAGTTGGAATCAAGAAAGAGACCATCGTACCATATAGCCAAGAACAATGTGGGCACTTGAGGATCTTTGGTTATCTTATCTACTTCCACATGCCAAAAGAAAAGACGAATAAGTTGGAAGCTTCAGGTAAGAAAAGTAGGTTTGTTGGTTATTGTGAAAATTCTAAAGCTTACAAAATATATGTACCTGGACAAAGAAATATAGAGTTTAGTAGGGATGTAACATTAGTGTTACCAGAATCAGACCGGAACCAGTGGAACCGGTGGGTCCGGCCGTTTTTGGCCCAAGACCGGTCTAAACCGGGCCTCTGAACCTAAAAAGGCCAGGTCGGCTGTTTTTGGCTCAAAACCAATCCGACCGAGCCTTCGAACCGGAATAGACCGGTTCGGTACACAACCGGCCAGTTCAAGACCAATTCTGTGCAGTTTGACCAATGCAAACTAGCGTAAAACTTTTGCCTTTTTTTTTTTTTTAGTTGGTTGGCCCACTTCTAATTCTTCCCTAGGCTAGCCTAATATTCAAGCATATAGCCCTTAGCCTAATAATGAAGCCTATGGCCCTAGTATTGCTATGCAATTCATGGTAATGTTAAATTCTTAGAGTAAAAGTGACATTCTCCTTTATCTTTCATTTTCATCCTTTTACTTAAATTTTTAACATTACCATAAAATGACTCAAGATGTTTGAGAGAGGTTCCAACCTCATTGGATTTCCTATGGAGAAAGTAGAATTTTAGATTTCACTCAAAATCCAGCAGACTTAACAGTTTTTCAGGATTTCAGAATTGGGGGGATTGTAACGTTTCCATTAGATTTTGTCATGTACGAGGATATGGAACTAGTATTTAATAAAGAGCACCAAGCCCTCTATGTACTTTTATGTTAGTGGCATTGGTTGTCGAACTCCTTTATCATGACTCCAATAAAAATGTACCCATCACTAAAACAAAATCTTGACATGATATGCTACATTTTTTCTATCTTATTTTAATGTCTAAATGGTTATATTGATGACGAAGACCCCAATATAGGCAATGATTTTGATGATATGTAGGCATTTGTTATAGCATGATTTTTTTTTGGATGCTAGAGGCCATCTAGAACCTATTTGTTGATGTATTTTTGGTTCAAAGATGGATTTCACTCGATGTTACTTTGGTTATGTGTACCCTTACATGCTATGTAAATGAGAACTTTTGCATATTTGTGTATAAATGGTTTGGATTCATATGGATGCACATGAATATATATGTTTTTCTTTAAAATATGAATATCTTATTTGTATTTGGTAAACCAGTTTTTTTCCGGTTTTCTACCAATTCTGAAAGGTTCTCAGTCCACAAGGTTTTTTGGTTCGATCACCAGTTCGTTTCTGATAACATTGTGTAACATTTGATGAAGATGCAGCTCTTGGAAAGGCAAGAGAAGCTCCTCTTCCTCCTACTAATGTTGATAGTCAAGACTCAAAATGATGCATTTGAAATACAAGAAAATCCTAAGCCTGAAATTGATCTTGTTGATGAACATGGAACCCATGGATCCTTTGGATTCTCCTCCATGTGATCCTCCTGCTAAAAGGAGATCTTTATGGCTTCGTGACACCTTTCAAGATGTTAATCAACATGTTGCTCCCATAGGAACCTTCAGAGAAAGCAAGAAACCATGTCGCTTCCAAGGATATGTTGTAGCCATGAGCAACATTATTCAAGTTGAGCCATGCACTTTTGAAGAAATTGTGAAGGCTCAAGTGTGGAAAGATGCAATGGCTGAAGAATATGAGTCCATCATTCATAATGATGTATGGGAATTGGTTCCAAGACCACAAGGTAAATTTGTTGTGTCTTCTAAATAGTTGTTCAAAATTAAACATGGTGTTGATGGCAGTATTGAAAAATATAAATCTAGATTTGTGGCCAAAGGTTTCTCTTAGAAAGAGAAAATAGACTATGATGAGATTTTTGCACCTATTCCATGTTAAATCTATTGTGGCTCTAGCTACTAGCTAGGATGGACACTTCACCAATTGGATGTGAAAACTACTTTTCTACATGGCTTCCTCAAGGAAGAAGTATTTGTGGAGCAACCACAAGGCTTTGAAAAAAACATGACAAGAAAACTCATGCATGTAGACTGATCAAATCTCTCTATAGACTGAAGCAAACCCCAAGAGCTTGGTATGCCCGCATTGATAGCTTCTTAATGAAACATGGTTACTGGAAGCAATGTTGATTCAAATCTCTACTTCAAAACGATCCAAGGTATGCCTTTGATTTTGGTATTATATGTTGGTGACTTATTCTTGACAGGTGGAGAACCTCTTATCCTCCAGTGTAAGAGGGAGTTAGCTTCTGAGTTTGAAATGAAAGATCTTCATTTTATGCACTAATTTTTGGGCCTAGAAGTATGGCAGAGACCTGGTGAGATTTTCCTTTCTCACAGAAAATATGTTGTCAAGCTACTGGAAAGATTTGGCATGACAAAATGTAAGTCCATGAATACTCCAATGGAGATGAATTTCAAGAAGTTTTGCGGTGAAGCTGCAAGACCTTATTTGGCTAATCCTTCTGACTCCCGAGTATCGACAACTGATTGGAGCATTGATGTTCTTATTGAACACACTAGACCGGACATATGTTTTGCAGTCAATACTCTAAGCCAATATATGATTAAGCCATCGCATATACACTGGATTGTTGTAAAGCATGTGCTAAGATACCTGAATGGGACCATCAATCTTGGATTGAGATATACTGCCAGAGGTGTAAAGCTACAAGGGTACTCTGATTTTGATTGGGTTGGTAACACTTCTGACAAAAAAAAGTGCATGTTTGGGTGTTGCTTCAGCTTAGGATCTGCCATGATATCTTGGATGAGCAGGAAGCAAAAGCATGTAGCCCTCGGCACAACTGAAGTTGAGTACATTGCTGCTAGCAAGGCTAGTTGTGAGCATAGATTTAAAAACCAATCGGCATGAACCGGAAAACGGTCAAACCAACCGGTTCATTGGGCGACCGCATCAAACCTGACAAAAAACCTAGTTTAAGGGCTTATTTCTCCTAAAAACCAGACCAAACCGACCAGTTTAGGATGGAACTGGCCGATTTATGGTCAAACTAGTCAGTTTCGTCCTAAACCGGTCGATTCATTGCCAAGGTTCAATGTACTTTGTGGAAGTTATAGGAAGATCCTTGTTAGGTTAAACTCAAAGCTACTTCATTGCCTCTGTAAACAAAGAGCATATTTTCTTAAGAATTGGACCAAGAGAAGGAATACCTTTGAATATCTAAAGATAAGCCTTAGTGCCATCCTACTTGGAAAAAAAACACAGCAACACTCCCTTTGGTTTTCAAAATGATGATATATGAGGCACTTTGTCTACCTCAATGCTTGCACAACAACTATGTTAGAATCAATCGATCATCAAAATCTGAATACACTGAGCAAGCTTGGAGATTTGACAGAAGATGATGATCTCACACCAGGTTCTTGCTTAATCAATACCTCAAACTCATTGATGTGCATGTCCTTCAATCATTTAGGCAGACTAACTAGGATCATGATGACATAATGTTTTAATGTGTTTTGACTCTTGACTAGGGGCTTATTTATAGCTTTGACAACAACGCACTAGGTGTTATAGATAGAGATGAAAGGGGCTATACTTGTGAGAGATGAGCATTGCTAATATCATGTTGACAGCTTTCCAAGGTATATAATATCATGTGTACCAAGAGGACTTCCTACTCTTCTTGACAATCATACAGAGATCTAACTGAAATGAAACGATGCATGCATTTAATCTTTGTAGGCCCCTGCCCCATTGTTTTGACGCATTGTTTTGGGACTTTATAGGCCATTTAGAGCCTCACTGCTTATGTATTTTGTCGATGATATGTATTGCACTCGGTGCCATTTTGATATATTCACCTTTACACGGTATATAGAGGAGCAAACTTTGCATATCTTGTCTCTATTGGCTAGGAATCATGGTTTTAAATCTTAAAAATATTTTTTTCCATTAAAAATTAATTATTTGATGTATTTTTTTTAAAACCGGTTCATTGAGATCTAACCAGTCCCGGTTTGATTGGTTCCGATTTGAAACCCGGTTTATTAGGTGGACCAGTCCGATCACCGTTTCCATTTTTTAAAACTATGGTTGTGAGGCAGTGTGGCTGAGTTGTTTGAGCATGTTATGGACACAACAGTAATTTACTGTGACAACAAGAGTGGAGTTCGACTTGCAGAAAATCCCATGTTGCATGACAAGTCCAAGCATATTGAGATCAAATATCACTATATCCGGGATATAGTGTAGAGAGGAACAATAAGACTCCATCATATAGCGACTGATGACCAGATTGTCAACATTCTTACCAAGCCTTTGCCAAAAGGGAAGTTCTTGGTTTTCAAAGAGCAGCTTGGACTGACGAATGTGACCCTTCCTAGAGAGGGTGGTCATGGATGATGAGCCTTGGTTGTGCGAGATCCTTGTCATGTGTTGACAAGTGGATCCCCCCAAGCAAAGATGTGACTTGGTTGTGCGAGATCCTTGTCATGTGTTGACAAGTGGATCCCCCCAGCAAAAGATGAGACTTGGTTGTGTGAGATCCTTGTCAAGTGGGTTATCCCCCCAAGCAGAGATGTGACTTGGTTGTGTGAGATCCTTAACAAGTGGGTTATCCCCCCAAGCAGAGATGAGACTTGGTTGTGTGAGATCCTTGTCAAGTGGGTTATAACCCCAAGCAAAAATGAGACTCGGTTGTGCGAGATCCTTTTCAAATGCTGGCAAGTGGCAATCCCCCCAAGTGAATATAGGGTGATGGTCTAATGGATGAACCTCCCCTATGATGATTCTTCTTCATTAGAGTGAGACATCATTGTTCCAGATGATATAACGCAGAGATGAACAAAGATGAGCAGAGAAAGCAGAGATCTTTGTTGCAGAAAGAAATTTCTCCCCAGCTGAGAGGGAATGTTGAAAAGTCGCAACTCAAAGATGAATTTCTAAATATAGAAAGTCTAAAAATAGAATTTCTAAAAATAGAAAACCTAAAAATAGGAAGTCTAAAATTAGAAAGTCTCGCGATAGCAAACCACCTTGCATCAATTGGTAATCAAGTATTGTTGATGAAAAATCACTTCTTATCATTAATCAATCCTAATAGTTCAATATTGACTTGATATTTTATCATCAATATTATTATTATCCTCTTCATGATATTATTATTATTAAAAGGAATTTCAAGACACTCAATCATGGCACTCAATAATATTCTCTTACACTCTCATTATTGGCATGGCATATTCCTCTTACACTCTCTTACACTCATTAAAGAACATCATAAAAGATTCTCTTACACTCAATAAAAGCATGTCATAAAAGATTCCTCTTACGTACTCTTTAATGCATGTGTTACACTCTCTCTTAAAAACATAAGTTACAAAGGCATGCATACCTCCTTACCGGCATGAGTTACATTTCCTAAATGGGCATGCGAGTTACTCCTTTATGGCATGGATTCGTTGCTCCTCCTATATATATGTGTGTGTGTGTGTGTGTGTGTGTGTGTGTGTGTGTGTGGGTGTGGGGGTGTGTGTGTGTGTGTGTGTGTGGGTGGGTGTGGGTGTGTGTGTGTGTGTGTGTGTGCCTCATTCTTTCTCCCCTCACTACTTGTGCATTGTGAAAGAAGAATTCGAACTTGCGAGAGAGTTGAAGAAGATTGTGAGAGAGAGACTTGGAGAGTAAGAACAAAACTTGGTGAGCCAAGGTTGATTCAATGCTTCAATCTTTCAGTATTGATTCAGTTGAAGGGAAGGTTGATTCAGTGTGTGCCTCTGTTGCTGCTACCAGTGATCTTCATGCTACAGCTTGTTCAGATTTGGGTGAACTTATTCATTCCCTTGATCTCTCATTGCACTGTGTATCTTCGTTGAACAATTGATTTCTAATAGAAGAAAAATTTGGTTGGGTTTTCCTCTTGGGATTTTTGCACTGGTCATTGGACCTAAATTCTCTGTGTCTCATTTTGTTCTTAGTTGTCTTCTATTGTGCATTTGATTTATGTTCTATCTACAATTGTTTATCTAATATTGCAGCATAAAAAAGTTTTGTAATAGTGATTGTTTCGATATAGAACATCAGAAATTCAACACCCTTACATTCTATATACATGAGAAAATTTTGCATAATTGGTGTTGGGAGATATATATATATATAGCATATTTTTTTGCCAATTGAGTCTAGCTTGGGTGGTTAAGAGGAGAAGGTGCTAAACTCCCCACCCAAGCTCAAATCTTGCTTTTGATATGATTGCCTCCCATGGGCCAATTGGGGATGGCAAAGTACCAACAATCTCACTCTTGCTTAGGTTCTTGAGAATGGGATAAGATGTTTCCGAAATAAATTATGTCAATAGGAGTGTAGAACATAATCCTGAGACCCATTTTTGATCAAGTCAAGTTAATGGAAGTAGTCTTTTCTGCAAATCCTTAACACATCTAGAGGGAGCTTAATGTCGACGCCAATAATTTGTCCAAAAGAGCTTCAAAGTTATCTGAAGGATCCTAGGAGATATTAGAACAAACTAGTATGTCTCTACCCGTGGCAATGAGATCTTGACATGTTCTCTAAATTTGTTATGTGTTATGATATTTTAAACCTTGCTTTTGACTCCTCTATGAGTTTTTATTTCTCTTGTAATTCCCAATATGGGAGATGTTCAAAAGGTCTTTGCCTTTTTCAACTTTGATATCTTCATTATAGTGTATTCCTTGAACTTTCAGGCCAACACTAATATTTTGTCTGTGGTGGTACTGGCTACTATGGTTAAAATTTCCTTTGAATGCTGAACCAGAGCAGAATTTCATGGTGCTTAATGCACAAATGGAATGTGCACTTGTTAAAATTTCCTTTGAAGCATTGAAGTGCACTTGTTCAGTGTTTATTTTGTTGAGCTTCCTTACATATTTGGTTGAAGAGGAGAAGTATTTGTTGCCATAATTTAATATTTCAGATCCAGCCCTAAGGCTGAAAACTCACAGAAAATAGATCTGGGGAGCCTCAAGGTTGGGGTGAAATTTCTGAATTTGCAATAAAAATTGTAAAACCAAAATTTCCAGATGATAGTAAAGCTGATTTGTTTGAGATTGCTCCCTTGGTGAAGGGGGAGTTAGGTATTTCAGTTTTTCTGCATCTAGGAGAGGTGCTTGACCTAGTACAGGTTGTTTTTGTGTGAAACCCTAATGTGCTTGGGAGAAGAGCTTGAACCCTAAAACGATTGTTCTACTTTGTTTGTTGTTGATTTTGCTTTGAGGTGTGCTTCAGTTTTGTAAGGATGACTACTCTTTGTCTTAGAGAGTGTGACAAGTTGAAAGGTGCTACCAACTTTATGCCTTGGAAGTGCAAGCTGCAACTACTTTTGGAGGAGGACAAGTTTGGGGAGCATATTGAGAAAGAGAACGTTGCAGTTGCTAATCTGAAACTACTGGCCAGTCATGTTAAGAAGTAGGTCAAGGCAAAGAGAATCATTCATACCTAGATGAAAAATCACTTGATCACTCACATTGCAGAGAAGAAAATTGGAAAGTTAATGTTTGGTGCTTTAGTTGGGTTATATTGTAGTTCCAGCATCTCTAGATAGATGTTCTTTTGAAACAAGCTTTCAGTCATATACATGAGTAACACGTATTTAGTGGTGATTTACCTGGTCATTTAAGGACAAAAGTGGGGATAACGAATTGATGTCCATTGCCTTGTAAGGATTTGCTCTATTATAGAAATTATTTGTCCAAGGTGTTTGTGTTTGTGAGCATTTACCTGCTTCTGAAAAGCTTTGGGATAACATTGTGCAAGAAATGATAAGGTTGTTGTCATTTTTGATGAAGCAAAAGTGTGAAGAATACCTAGCCCTCACTGGGAGGATGAGGAAGAAAGAAAAAAAGGATACAAGGGTAAGAAAAAAGAATCAAGGCAAGGTAAGAAGCACTTGAGCAAGGTGAAATGTTTTAGGTGTGAATAGGTGAGACATTATGCTAGCTAATGTCTAGAAAGGGAAGGAAGGCCAAGCAGTAGAAATAGGTTGCAAGTAATGCAAGTACTGTAGCAAAAGTAGATGAGTTAGCATCCCAGCTTTACGACCACCTTTTCCGTGGTTTCTTTTTTATTTCTAACACTATGTCAAGTGTTGGATGGTATGTGGATAATGGGGCATCGAGACATATGACTTATGATAAGAATCTCTTCAGCAAGCTTCAAAAGAAAGAGAAAGGAAAGAGTTTGGAGTTGGGTGATGATGCTACTTATCCTATGAAAGAATTGGGCTCCATTTACCTCTATATGCCATCAAGAAATATTCTTGAGTTGAATGAAGGTTTGTTTATCCCTGGTTTGAAGGAAAAACTTCTTTCAGTTTCTAGTATGGCAAATCTTCAAAGTAGAGTTGCTTTAGGACAACAATGCACTATCAGTGATTGTAGTCTAGAAAGTCCAAGGCTAGTGCAAGATGGTGGCCTTTACTAGTTGCTTTTAATCTCATGGCACTTCTACATTCTAATGAATAGCTCGGTGAGCATTCTAATCTTGGAGAGGCATATGCAAAGGATTTATAGTGGGATACCATGGAGATAGGTTCAAAGCCTATTTTGGAATCTAAGATTGATTCTAAGCTTGTAGTTGATGGGTGTTTTGGAGAGCACCAAGACGAGGTTGTTGGATCCTCTCAAAAGAGGGGGTTGACCTTGATGAGATTCTTTCTTTAGTTGCTAGAGGATTCTCTTGGAAAGGAGTTGAACATATTAAGGGTTTTACTTCAATGGTTGGATGTTTTAAGGCGCATGGGCAAGATAGCCATGTTTACAATTAGTTGGAGGCCTTGTGTGGGTTGTTTCTTGCACTATGTGCTTGGTATTTCATGATGGATGAAATTTGAAAAGACTTTTATCCTGGTGATTTTAATAGATCCAATCCTCTTATCTCGGTATTGTATGGAAATGTGATCATCTTTACAAGATGTCTTGAACAACTCACGATGTTGTGTCTAATGATTTCAGCACATGAAATTGATTTGAGGGACGATGGAGTTTGGCAAGTTGTTTATCGTCCAAAGTTATGTTCCTTCATATTCGCGGGAGATCAATGTTGTGATAGTACCTTGTTTTGTTGGATACAATGAGATTTTGAAAGCTTACAGGTTCTATATTCCAACATAGCAAAAGACTGTGGCGAGCTGAGATGTTAAAATTGATTGATGCTTTGTGATCCTCTAGCTCACAAGTACATCCTTTAGTGATTGACAAGAGTGATGAGGCTGATTCAAAGGATAGAAAAGAAACAGATGCTTGTATGGACAAGGAAAGCTTTAGGATAGATATGCCCTCACCCTCGAATCTAGCACACAAGAAGCCCAAATGGCTTACTCAAATGTTGTAGCATGCGCAAGTAGATGTAGAAGTGCCTAGATCTTCAATGAGCATGCACATATCTCCTAGGAGATGTGCTAACCATATTGCATTGGCTACTTCCATTTGTGAGACTTCAAATTCTTTAAGGAGGTGAGGTGTGATCAATGTTTTAAAACTTGGACTCGAACTCAGAATCAATCAATGGTCAACTCACACTCAAAATGACTTAGACCAATTTGATTTCAATGACTTGTTTTACCAAAAAATACATAAAATATTTCTATTATAATGAAAAAACTATATATTAAAGATTCCAAATAATTTGAGACAAAATATGCAAAATTTGCTCATGTATATACAATGTAAGGATAAACATAGCAAAATGCAACAGAGTGCAATACATATTGGTAGCTTCTATGCCTATTATGAAAGGCAAAAAGGTAAGGAGTTGCTAGTGTGGGTGATCTACAGCTAATATCAATGAATCAAAAAGCTTCATGTTGATTTTTTCAACTTTTGCGCCTTCCAACAGTTATGGATACCCATAATGAATATACAAATCCTACTCATATGTATGTGTTACAGAGAGCAAGATAAACTAGGTTGCAGATTCCAGAAATTGTATTGCATTCAAAACTCAACCTTTCAATTTCTTTATATTTGTATTAATGTGTGAATATATACATTACTTAAATTTTAGAATCTAGCTCTTATTCAAACAGTATTTTTCCAATAAGCATTGCAACAACAAATGTGATTTTGAATTAGTCTGAATTAAAATCCCATTCTCAATTATGACAACATCAAGATACTATTGGTTTAACTTTTATGAAACCAATCTACTTGTGAATTTCAAACTAATACATGGGTTGTATAAGGTTAAATATAATAGACAATTAAAATCGCATTCTCAATTAAGACAACATCAAGATACTATTGGTTTAACTTTTATGAAACCAATCTACTTGTGAATTTCAAACTAATACATGGGTTGTATAAGGTTAAATATAATAGACCAGTACCTAGACCTCCATTTAAATTAACTCCTAGGTTTTTTAATGTCTTTCCATGCATAGTCCACCATGGCAACTCTATTGAGTAGGGCCAGTTTGGTACTTAACCAGCCAAGTCATGCCTTGACTTGACTGGTTCAATCCCAAACCAGCCCTCCAAACCAATGTACTAGCTGAGTCAATATGCTCAATGATCAACTAAATCAAGTTCACCAAGTTCAAGTCAACTCGAATCAATTTTTCGAACACTGGTTGTGATGCCTTAATGGAGGTGCATGATGTCTAGGTGACAGATCCTTTGAGTGGCCAATGATTGATCCCAACACTACAACAGGTTTAGATTTGCGGACAGCAAGTGTGGTCCTGTTGCAGAGTGAGTAGACTTGTGTTTGTGAAAAAAATTCCTTGTAAATAGGGAGTGTTAACTTTTGGTGTTATTCCAAAAATGTTTACACCACGCTTAGGGGTGCTTCATGTCAAGGAATTTTTTGGACATTTTCTGGAAAAAATATTCACCCATTTAATTAAAATTTTGTTTATCATTTACATTTAAAAGATTGAATTGATGATATCCGCCAAAAATTTACCAGTTTTAATAGTAAAAAATTACATGTTTTTTATTGAATATTCACCTACATTCTATATGTATCCCTTTTCAAACCAGAATAGTCATATATAATACTATACATAGACATAATATTTGAATCCATAAAAAATACCCTACTTCGTGATGTGAGGTGCATGGTGCGATGGTTACCCTTGGATGTACCATTATAGACATACAAACTGGAAATACGTTAGTCATAGATTGCTAGACCTTGACTTGATGCTTGTTTAGCACACTTCCTTTTGGAGGTTTAAGACCTATGTGGCATGGTGACTTTCTGCATGGTGTGCACTCAGAAAGTTTGGTTGCTTTCTTGGAAGGGAAACACAGTTGGAAGAGGAGCATTAGGCATCTTGGAGGAGAGCATGGAGCCCTATGTAGCATGGGGCCTATTGCTTGATTGCATGGAGGCTTGTACTTGAGTTGAAGATACTTAGGTTCAGAAGTGATCAAGTAAGTATAGTGGACTCAAAAGTACACATAGCTTAGGAGGAAGTTTTGGAGTAATGGAAGCCTTTAGACTCTAGAGGAGGAGCATTCGAGCTTCTTAAGAAATGCTTGCCCTGGTGATGCAGGAAAAACCACCTAAAGCAATTTCCCTGATTTTCATAATAACCTTACATGAACATGTGGGTTATGGCCCACCTATACAAATTGGAAGCGTTTACATTGGTGGATTTTAACAAAAACCCGACCAATCACCAAACAGCGCTTTAACACATAATCCGCCAACGAACGTCGATCCCACTCCGAATGCACAAGACCGAACCCCAAATAAAATAAACCCGCGTCCATAAACTTCTCGGGTCCGCTCAGGCCCAAGCCTTATCGGCTTCAATCTCCACCGTTGATCTTACCCTTCAATCCGACAGTTGATGGTACACCCGATCAATGAAACTAATCGCCGATCCTCCACCGTTTGATCAAGGCATACTTGATCCAACGGTCAGCAGCGATATTAGACGGGGATCATGCGCGACGTTTAACCGCCCTTACGGAGCCGATAAGGAATATAAATCCTTGATCTATAAATGTTCGGGTCTGATTTCGAAATTAGAGTTCAATCACTTTATGACCCGATATCCGTTGGATATAAGAGGCCATCAAATCTACAGTTTGCGGGACTTCAATTAGCACACGGATTAAAACAGCCTTAACCCCCACAGTTGACTGTGATCTAAGAAGTTGAATATGAGATCAACGGCTATGAGTGAGTGCGGGACTTCAGCCACGATCAAGAAAATTCATACTCTCCTACCCCCGCAGTTGCTGATCACCGTCGATCTAACAGATTTGTCGATCTGACGATCTAGATCTATTCCTCCGCCATTAATATCCATCGATCTAAACGATCCGACGGCTCCCTCTGTGCTTGTTCGCTTATGATGGGATTTACCTTACAACACAAATTAACTCTGCCATACTCTGTCTACACACCCACGACACTCATACAACAGTTAACTCGTTTTATCGTTGGATCGCCATCGATCCTTATAGTGATCGATGGTCGATCAATAACCTGTCACACGAAATTTAACTCTTCCAACACATACATCTGAACTATAGGTCAAACATACACATATACACGAAAATCCACATAACACGTATATTTCTATTATATACATAATTCGATTACAGACTAAGGCATTTCAGCCTTAGGCACAAATTCTCCTTCGACTACATTGTATTCTCACTCTCTGTCTATGCTCTCTCTATCTCACAATACAGAACAAGTAGATTCATAATATATAGAAATAACTATAGAATCATGGATCATTCTAGATCCATGATCTTCTCCTAAAATCATTCAAACAAACTCCTAAATCTTTCGTTATGCATACATGGCAGATTAATCACAATTACTTAAGTCTTCTAGAGACTTATCAATTCCATCAAATTAGCTCTGTTTTAACAAAATTTTGCTCCCGGTTTACATGATTGTCCACGTCTCCTCCTCCATAGCTCTGACTTTGACTTTTGATTAAGGGTGGTCGGATGCTCCTGCATCAGACTCCCAAGGCACAAAAATTTATGACCTCCTGGTCATATGCTTCTCCTTCATCCCATAGCAATTCTACCCACTTCCTCAGTGGAACTGCCTTCATGATATTTCTGTGAGCTGCAACATACCTTTGCAGTAACAATCTTCTCTGCTACATGATACCTCACCAAGCTTCTCTCCTCGAGCTTAGTCTTTTGGCATCTCTTTGGTTCTCTCTTCTATGGAACCATATGAGCATTTCATGCTCTAGGTTGCTGCATTCTTCTCACCTTCTACTGCTGCTATCTTTACAACGGTGTAAAGACCACAACTCACCAGTCTTCAACATAATTGTACCTCCTCCTTTTGCACGCAAAATCTTCTTTCTCGCAGGAAACCTTTCCCTGCTCTGATACCACTTGATGTAGGAAAAACCGCCTAAAGGCAATTTCCCTGATTTTCATAATAACCTTACGTGAACTTGTGGGTTATGGCCCACCTATTCAAATTGGAAGCGTTTACATTGGTGGATTTTAACAAAAACCCGACCAATCACCAAACAGCGCTTTAACACATAATCCGCCAACGAACGTCGGTCCCACTCTGAATGCACAAGACCGGACCCCAAATAAAATAAACCTGTGTCCATAAACTTCTCGGGTCCGCTCAGGCCCAAGCCTTATCGACTTCAATCTCCATCGTTGATCTTACCCTTCAATCCGACGGTTGATGGTACACCCGATTAACGAAACTAATCGCCAATCCTCCATCGTTTGATCAAGGCATACTTGATCCAACAGTCAGCAGCGATATCGGACGGGGATCATGTGCGACATTTAACCGCCCTTACGAAGCCGATAAGGAATATAAATCCTTGATCTATAAATGTTCGGGTCCGATTTCGAAATTAGAGTTCGATCACTTTATGACCCGATATTCGTTGGATATAAGAGGCCATCAAATCTACAGTTTGCGGGACTTCAATTAGCACATGGATTAAAACACCCTTAACCCCTGCAGTTGACTGTGATCTAAGAAGTTGAACATGAGATCGACGGCTATGAGCGAGTGCGGGACTTCAGCCACGATCAGAAAATCCATACTCTCCTACCCCTCGCAGTTGCTGATCACCGTCGATCTAATAGATCTGACGATCCAAATCTATTCCTCCGCCATTAATATCCATCAATCTAAACAATTCGACGGCTCCCTCTGCGCTTGTTCGCTTATGATGGGATTTATCTTACAACACAAATTAACTCTGCCATACTCTGTCTACACACCCATGACACTCATACAACAGTTAACTCGTTTTATCGTTGTATCGCCATCGACCCTTATAGTGATCGATGGTCGATCAATAACCTGTCACACGAAATTTAACTCTTCCAACACATACATCTGAACTATAGGTCAAACATACACATATACACGAAAATCCACATAACATGTATATTTCTATTATATACATAATTCGATTACAAACTAAGGCATTTCAGCCTTAGGCACAAATTCTCCTTCGACTACATTGGATTCTCACTCTCTGTCTATGCTCTCTCTATCTCACAATACAGAACACGCAGGTTCATAATATATAGAAATAACTATAGAATCATGGATCATTCTAGATCCATGATCTTCTCCTAAAATTGTTCAAACAAACTCCTAAATCTTTCGTTATGCATACATGGCAGACTAATCACAATTACATAAGTCTCCTAGACACTTATCAATTCCATCAAATTAGCTCTGTTTTAACAGAATTTTGCTCTCGGTTCACATGACTATCCATGTCTCCTCCTCCATAGCTCTAACTTTGACTTTTGATTAAGGGTGGTCGAATGCTCCTACATCACCTGGGAGCCTTGGTTGGTGGATGTGCATACCTTGGAGGGAGCTTGACATATGTCACTTAGAGCTAAAGCACTTCACATGGGGGCCTATCTATTGTTTAGTTAGGTTGCTTTTTGTGAATAAGTTCCGCTTTAGTATTGTTGACACCACTCACACTTGGCTTAGGAGGAAGTGTTGGAGCAATGGAAGCCTTTAGACTCCAGAGGAGGAGCATTCAACCTTTCTTAAGAAGTGCTCGCCTTGGGAGCCTTGCTTGGTGATGTGTATACTTTGGAGGGAGCTTGACATATGCCATTTTGAGCTAGAGCACTTCACAGGGGGGCCTATCTATTGTTTAGTAAGGTTGTTTGTTGTGCATAATTTCCACTTTAGTATTATTGACATCCCTCATACTCCATATAAATAAAGGGAGGAAAGAGCTCTTTTATTAATTCATTCATGTTCACTTTTATTAATTCATTCATGTTCACTCATGTAATCACATGCTTGTGTTAGATATGTGACAGCTAGAACGAATTAGTCTCTTTGTATGTATTCATTGTATCTTCCTTATCTATTTGCATGGAGAGAAGATAAGTATTTGTTGTTGTAATTTAATATTTCAGATTCAGCCCCAAGGCTGACAAAAAATAGAGCCAGTGAACTTCAAAGTTGAGGAAAAAAGTTTGCCACAATCAAAGAGTAACCAGGAAAATCTCTATATATAATAATAGTGTTGAATTCTTTCTTATTTTTAGATCTTGGTAATTATTGCCTTATGATCAATAATTACACACTTGAAAAATTCTCAAACTTAATTTAGTTTTTACAATTGAGTAAACATTATTAGATTGATATAAGATATATGAGATATTTATTGATTTTCTGATTACAATTGAGGACCCCGATATATATACATAGTTGGGGTGTCTTTTCATTAATAGACATGTCTTTTATTTTTCCTTTTTTTATTAATTAATTATTGATTATTTATATTTATATATTATATTATATAAAATATAATATATAAATATATATTGTTGTACATAATATAATATATATTATACATTGTTGTCCGGAAGGGAATACCTTTCGTTGCTATATAAAACATCAACACTCCCTCTTAGCGAGGAAGGTATTCTTCCATGATGTTCTCCTCTAGTAGTCCCAATCACACCCAACCACTTCACATGGTATGGGCAAGACTACCACCATAGTCTCAAGACTACATTGTAAGTATCTATGATGTTTCTCCTCTCCTAGTAGTCCCAATCACACCTAGCCACTTCACATGGCATAGGCAAGACTTGTACCAAGCTACTCATTACTCCCTTAGTCACTTCACATGACTGATCTAGGAAACCCTTGATCGAAGGGAAAGTATTTGCCCATTGTAGGAGAAACATCACAACTCCCTCTCAACGAGGGTGGACATTTTGCATCATGCCAAGCTTGTCTCTGAAGTATTCAAACTTCACTTTAGACAGAGGCTTGGTGAGAATGTTTGTTGTCTACTCATTTATGGATATGTACCGGAGTTCCACTGCTCCTCTTTGTACCATGTGTTGAATGAAATGGTATTTGATCCCTATATGCTTTGACTAGTCATGAAAGACTAGATTAGCTTCACACAACTTTGATTATCACAGTATATCAAAGTTGGCTCTAACTATAAATCAAATAACCCTGCAAGCAATTTCCAAACCCATAGTGCTTCACGGCTTGCATCATCAGTTGCTATATATTTTTCCTTTGTTGTACTGAGTACCACTGGCAACTGTTTTTTGCTAAACCATGAGATCATACCTGATCCCAAACTGAAGCAACATCCTGATGTGATTTTCCTATCTACTGCACTCCCTACCCAATGAGAGTCTGTATAACCTTGCAGCTTTACTTCACCATCTGAGTCCATATCCAACTATACCATGCAGGTACCTCAATACATGCTTTGTTGCTACCAAATGTACATGTCTAGGCTCAACCATGTACTGACTCAATGTGTTCACTGCAAAGCATATATCCGACCTAGTATTAACCAAGTACATCAAGGATTCGATCAACTATCTGTACATCATGGGATCAACCAAATCTAAAGAAGAATCACTCAAGAACTTCAAATTGTAACCATAGGTGTGGCCATGGACTTGTAGTCCATCATCTCGAATCTCTGCAAGATCTCAACCAGTGTTGATAATATCGGTATCGGGAAAATATCGGCGAGGGTCCAAAAAATATCTTATCGGCAATATCGGCGAAAATATCGGCAAATATCGACAAGCATAAAAAATTATTTTTTCAAATTTTTAAATATAGCCGATATTTTGCCGATATTTTCAAAATATCGCGATATTTTTGCCGATATTTTCCGATATTTGCCGATATTTTGAAAATATCGCGATATTTTCAAAACAGAAAATATCGCGATATTTTCTCGGCGATATATCGTTTTGCCGAAAATATCGCGATATTTCCGAATATCGCCGATATATCGCCGATATTATCAACAGTGATCTCAACTATATACTTCCCTTGGCTAAGGAAGATCTCATTTGGTCTCTGCCACACTTCTAATCCCAAGAAATAGTGCATTAAACCCAGATCCTTCATTTCGAACTCTGAAGTGAGCTCCCTCTTGCACCCATCTATGAGCTTCTCATCCCCTATAAGAAACAAGTCATCTACCTCTGACACTAGAGCAAGGCTTCCTGTGGTAATTCTAACTGCTCCCTCTATCACAGAAGCAAATCTTCCTACCATTGTCGCTTCCTTTGTGTCAGAATAAGTCATCAACAAGATTACAAGCTCATCAAAACCCAAGGTACTTGAAAACTAGAGCAAACATCTTGCCATAGTTTTCTCCCTCTTTCTGGGAGAACCTCCTTTCCATGGATCTCGCTTTGTACTTCTCTATGTTGTCATCTATTGCATGCTAAATCTTGTAGATCCACTTGGAAGTCACCACCGACTTTCCTTAGGTCTTGGCACAATTTCCACACACATATTTCTTCCAAGCTTGCTCGCTTGATCGTCTACTTCCTCTAAACTGGACGCTTTTCTAGCTGTCTGCCATGGTTCTAGATGTCTTGTTCCATTTCTCCCTCTCGAACACAAATCTCTCTAGCTGAGTTTGTGCTCCACCTTGGGAGAATCCTCTTGTCATAAACTTTGCTTTGTTCTTCCCAATGCTTATATTTGTTGCCCGAGTCATTTTCGTGCAGCCTTCATGATGTACCTACAAACCTTACTAAGAGGTCATGGAAGAAATGAATATAACCAATCAAAAGATACAAAGACAAAAAGGCTTAACAAAAATAAAGTAATGATAAATGAGGAATAAAGATATGAGGTATTTATCTTTTGAGGATTGTAGGGAATTTGTTAACTCCCTCTCAACCCTTTCCTTCTTGCAAAAATCATTGGAATTCATATGCAATCTCATCAAGCAAGAAATGCCCATCCTTGTCATCATCATCAGCGTATTGATTTTCTTTCCTTTTAGGCACAAGTTAGGGTTTCTTGTTTCAGCAAAAACATTGATCTACGTTTAGCTCTAGGGTTTTATCCACAAACCCTAGGGCTTTCTTATCCAAGACTTCTAGTCTTCTAGGGTTTACAAACCCTAGACTTCCAACTTTCATCGATACCCTATGAATCACATCACTGGAAACCTTTCTCCTTAGCTCCCTCTAGCTCTAGAGTATCTTTCAACCTTTGTTCCTGAAACTGTCCAACAAGGCCTGAATGTGAGCCCTTATCTTGGTCCTGCTACTCTGCTTTCTAGAGCTTAGTTCAACCCTATTCTATGATATCAATCAATTAGGAATACTTCATCTCAACCAAGCTACCAATTGATCCAACTTCAAGTGGCACAAGCATGGTCCAGACTTCTTAGCAGATCTTAGATGATTGCTCTCAGCCCTTTAAATCTCCTAGGTTAATTTCTTATGAACACTAGTGGATCACTATTCATCCCACACATATTCTTAACCATTTACTCATTGGTACTATGAGGTTAAATCTCTCCTCACATTAAAATTTGTAATTTACTCCATTAGAATTAGGCTACAATCCACCCAGATAGTGTTTGACCTTGTTAAATTGTTCCTCCATAATTTACGTGATTGGTAAAAGCAGTGTTGCGAAAATTGCGATATTATCGCGATAACAATAAAAAATCGCGAGTTTTTGAAAATGCCGATATTATCGCTCGATTACTACAAAAAAAAACAAAAAAAAAAATCTCAAAAAATCGCGAAATTATCGCGCTAACTTCAAATTATCACGATAAGTTCGTAATAATCGCGATTCGATCTGATATTATCGTGGGGGTGGCGGACAGCGGGTTTTATAAGGCAAAAAATGAATTTTTTTTTTTCATTTTGAACAAACAGCGGCAACGGCATGGATTGAGAGCTGAGGAGGAGAAAAACCCTGGTGGATTGGGAGCTGAGGAGGAGAAAAACCCTGGTGGATTGAGAGTTGAGGAGGAGAGGAACCTTGGAAGGCGTCTACTAGGGCAGAGGAGGAAGCTTGGAGATTTTAGCATCCCAAGCAAGAGAACTTTGTCTTTAGATCAAATTTCTCCAACAAACCGTGGTTTCCAGGTATGGGCACCAAATTTGGCCATTTTGTTTTGGTTTTTTTCTTGTTTTTGCTTGGGTTTCTATAACCCATTGTTTATCAAAGATTTTTGAGTGGATTTGATGGTGGTTTTTTTTTTCATTTTTGTTGCATAGAGTGGAGAGAGTTCATTTTGGATTGAGTTGAGGTTTTTTTGTTTGTTAAATTGTCAAAAATTCAATGTGTTGTGTCATGTATGTAATTTTTTTTTAATTTTTGTAACTTGCAATTCTTATTGTGCCATAGATTCAACTTCAAAGTTCAAACTTCATCTTACATTAAAACTCAAGAGTTCAACCAAGTTACAAACATGCCAAAGAAATTGGACCCTCTGTGGGAATTTGGTGAACCTGATGGAGGGTTTGATAGATTGAACTTGACTTGCAAGTTGTGTGGGCATCATATGTCAGGGGGGGTTTATAGATTGAAGTATCACCTTGCACAAATCCCTGGATTTGATGTAGGGCCTTGCACAAATACAAATGCGGAAATCATCTGAAGAGCCATGAGATCATTGGAAGAATTAGAGCAAGAGAAAGTGGCCAAAGAATAAATGAAGAAGCAACTTGCAGGGAGGGTGTTAGGCTCAGGTGAACATGGAAGTGGCATTGGTTCTACTTTAGCATCAATATCTACAATCAACCCGGTAGTTGCCTCATCATTTTTTGTTCCTAGAACCACGCCTGGTTCACAACCATCTATCACTTCAATGCTTAAAAAAACTGAGAAAAAACAAGCTAATAAGTTGTTGGGCAAATTTCTCCTTTGAAGTGATATTCCTTTCAGCGTTGCAAGGAATAATCCATTTTTCCAACCTGTTGTTGATGCTATTGCAATTGTTGGCCCAGGGTAAAAAATCCCTTCTTATGATGACTTTAGAGGCCAGATTCTTCAAGATGAAAAGATGATTGCACCAAAATATTGGAGTTTAGGGCATCATGGGCACAAACAGGATGCACTGTGATGTCAGATGGTTGGACCGACCAAAAGGGGAGAACCCTTATAAACTTCTTGGTTAGTTGTCCCAAGGGGACAATGTTTATGAAATCTGTTGATGCATCTTCACATATCAAAGATGCAAAAACTTTATGTGATTTGCTGGATGCGTTTATTTTAGAGGTGGGTGCAGAACATGTTGTCCAAGTCATAACGGACAATGCTGCAAATTATGTTGTTGCTAGCAGGATGCTTATGGAGAGGCACCCTACTTTATTGTGGACACCTTGTGCTGCACATTGTATTGATTTGCTATTTGAGGACATAGGAAAAATTTCCTTTGTCAAAGATATTGTTGACTCATCAAAAAGCATTACAAAATTTATATATAATCATACATCTGTGCTTAGTTTGATGAGAAAATTCACAAACAACAAGGAGTTGGTGCGCCCCGCCATTACACAGTTTGCCACCAATTTCATATCTCTTCAATCCCTCTTGAATTCTATTTGGGATGTGAAGAGAATGTTTCTTTCAGAGGAGTGGCATGCTTTGACAATGAGCCGCAAACCAGAGGGAGAGGCCATATGCAAATTAGTTTCATACCAAGAAGACTTTTGGGCGAGAGTGCAGGAGGTGTGCACCGTTACTGAACCTTTGGTAAAGGTTCTTCGATTAGTTGATGGTGAGAAGCCCGCAATGGGCTATTTGTATGAGGTCATGGACAGGGCCAAAGAATCCATTCGGACCTACTATGATGATAAGGGAGATGAGAAGTTTCAGAAACAACTCCTCCTATGGGAAGTGATTAATGAACGATGGAACAACACACTCCATCATCCCATTCATGCTACAGGGATCTACCTGAACCCCGCATTTTCTTACCCATGTGGGTTCGTATTTGATGCTGAGATCATGGATGGATTCTTAACTTGTGTTCAGAGGATGGTGCGATCTCTAGCAGAACGTGCAGAAATCTCCAAAGAAATGGAGATATACAGGATGGCAGGTGGCACATTTGGCTTTGAGATGGCTATGACTGATAGGACGACTAAAATGCCAGGTATTTTTTAGTTTGTTTCAAATTTCATTGTCTCTTCAAGTTCATAACTTCATACTTTGCTTCAACTTTCAAATTTCATTTTTTTCTTATGTTTATTTAAAAATTTATTTGTAATTTTGTTGTAGATGCATGGTGGAGAATCTATGCTGCCAAGGTACCCCATCCGCAAAAGTTTGCCATTCGAATCCTCAGCCAAACATGTAGCTCCTCAGGATGCGAGCGCAACTAGAGTGTATTTGAAAAAATACACAACAAGAAGCGCAACAGGTTAAACTTAAAACTTAAAATATTGCAAATTTCCAATTAATTTTTTGAATTCATTAAACAATATTTTTTTTATAATTATTATTTTATGATCTTTGTACAGGTTGGAGTCCCAGCGACTTAATGACATGGTCTACGTCTACTACAATCTTCGATTGTGGGTGAGGCAACTTGAGAGGATACCTGATATGGAGGCCATCTCATTGGATGGGATTGACACCACTGCTGCATGGAGGGTTGAGGCCGAGAGGCCTCTCATGGAGTCTGCCAATGATTGGTTAGAGCAGGAGGTAGTGGAAGGCGTAGAGGGGGAGGAGGAGCAACAGGAAGAGGAAGTGACACCACCTACCCGAGCTACCCCTGCCACCAGTAGAGGACGTGTTCTACCTCCTCTAGCTCCTACTTCTTCAGGTTCTAAAGCACAGCAGAGTCCACTACCAACTCCACCGGCATCTACATCTAGAGGGAAAGGGAAAGCTATTGCATTTTCTCACAAGAGGGGCAGAGGAAATCAATAGTATTAGACTTTAGTTATTTGGTTCATTTCATTGTATATGACATTATGACTCATGATATGAGATACATTATTATATTTTTTGTTGATATTTTGATGCTGAGTTGGGACTCAAGAGTCAGGACTTACTATTCAGGACATGATTAACTGTTATGTGTGATGTAGCACTAGAAATGATATTACACATCTTATATATTAGTTCTTTTATCATATTTATGTGTCAATGTATTTATTTTATGTTGTAGATGCTTTAGATATTAAAAAATTTGAAAAAAAAAAAAAAGAATATTTTTGTATTTTACGATTTTTTCCCGATTTTTTCCCTCGTTGATATTATCCTGATAACGATTTTCGCAACATTGGGTAAAAGTTTCCAGTGGGAGAAGGTGTTGAAACACCACTACCTTGTGGCAACCCCCATTGGCGTAAGGCTCATGGTATGTTGGGGCAGGTTGTTGCCATGCAAACAGCCCAATTCAAACCCCAATGACCAAAGGCCATTATGTGGGCATGAGGGAAGGTGTTTGACTTCTGAAAGTTTGTTTTCCTCCATCATCAAAGGGGCTCAACAAGTCCCACAAGTCAAATCTATTTAAATAGACCTTAATAGGATACTTTATCCTTTTTAATATATTGCCACGGAGCAACCCCCATAGCCATTGTGGGATTACACTCTTGAGGAAAGGAAATTTTTTAATCATAAAAGCTAGTCCAAGACACCAAGAGATAGGAGTATCCAAACATTGTTTCACATACCCACCCACATAACACATCCAACAAAGGATTGGAAGGCCAATCAAAAAAAGATATCCACCCCACATCCAGTCAACCATTATGGTAGTAGGAGACACTACTCCCTTGTGGTTGTTCCTACAGGTATAAGAATAATGGTATGTTGGGACTTCTAAGATGTTGCAGAACAACCCTCACGGCCAATGTGGGATGACAAGTGAGAGGAGAGGATGATTTATAATCATAGAAATTATTCCAAGATGCCAGAAGATATGCATATCTGACTGTTTTTGGACACATAAGCACCCAAACAAAGGAGGGGAAGGCTTATTGGTTGGGATTGATCCAAACTTGTTCTCCACTCTCCTTAACCTATATGAGCACTTGGGTTGGAGGGAGAGCAGTAAAGGGGGAAAATGTCATGAGGTTGTTTTCCCTCATAGCCCACTTTTCATTTATTTTGTCACTTGGACTAGGAGGGTGTACTTGTTGCATAAAAATATGTGGAATGTTGAGTTGACATTATATTTCATAGATCAACTCTCACAACCAAGGTAAGTTGACACTATATTGCAACAAATCAACCCTCACAACCATTGTGGGATAACACTCTTGAGTAGAGGAAATTTTGTGGTCGTAAAGGCTAGTCCAAGACACCAAATGATAGAAGTATCCAAGCATTGTTTCGCATACATACCCACATAACATGTTAGTAGAAAACACCACTCCATTATGGCTGCCCCCATAGCTATAAGAATCAATGTTGCACGAAGCAGGGACGAAGCGGGGACGTTTTTTGGAAGCGGGGACGCGGAAGTGTCATTTTCCAAAAGTCTAGGAAGCGAAGCATCTGCGGAAGCGTCTGCTATATATATATATATATATATATATATATATATATATATATATATATATATATATTTATATTTTTTTGCATTTATACTCAAAACAAACATCCCAAATACCAAATTAGTTGTAGAAGACATGAAAACATGCATATTTTTGCATAAATCAAGATAGATATAACATCCATTGTACATTAATGATTAATTATTCGAGCATCAACCATTTAGATGCATCAACCATCTAGAATCTAGATTCTTCTCCTCTTGTCTAGCCTTTGCCTCTACCTCGATTATCTAGGGATATTAGTCAACATTGCCCAATTTTGATCAAACTACCTAATTCAAGACCTAAAATATGGTAGAAAAAGCTTAACATGCTTGATCGATGATTTTGACTTGATTGAAAGGTAATTTTTTGCTAAGGGTGTGCCGCGTGACAAATGAGTTCAACAATTAACACCACCAACACTAGGGTACATATAGGGCTTGGTGCTCTTGATTAAATTCTAATCGCATACCTTCATACTTGATATAATATAATGAAATGCCATAATCCCATTGATCTTGAATTCCTGAAAACTGTTAAGTCTGCTGAATTTTGAATAGGATATGAAATTCTATTTTCTCCATATGAAGTCCAATGAGGCTGGAACCACTCTCAAACATCCTGAGTCATTTCATGGTAATGTTAAAAATTTAAGTAAAAGGATGAAAATGAAAAATAAAGGAGAATGTCACTTTTACTTTAAGAATTTAACATTACCATGAGGGAGCATCTGCTATATTTATAATTTTTTTGCCTTCATTCCTCACCCTAACCCAAGGTGGACCCACCCCCAACAAGCAAACTCACCTAAAATTAAAAAAAAAAAAAAAAAAAAAAAAAAACAATTTTCTAAATAGCGCGGCGCTTTTCCGGAATCGTACAGAAGCGTACACTTCGCCCTCCAAAGCGCCACGCTTCGTACTGCCGAAGCGTCGTACGAAGCGCGCTTCGGAGATTCAGAAGCGTGCTTCAGAGGAAAGCTTCCGAAATTTCCAGGAAGCGTCCAAAACAGGCGGAAGCACGCTTCCGAATTTTGGAAGCGTGCTTCTGGGGACGCTTCCTGGACGCATCCGCACGGGACGCGCTTCGGGCCTTAGAACCGGGGGGGGACGCTTTCTGTAACATTGATAAGAATAATGGTATGGTGGGACTTATATGTCACCAAATACCAACCCTCATAACCAATGTGAGATGAAAATTGAGAGGAGAAGCTACTCCAAGATGCCACAAGATAGGCATATCCAACAATTTTTGGGCACCCAAACAACACATTCCATAGAAGAGGGAAAGGCCTATTAGTTGGGGTTGATCAAAACTTGTTCTTCACTCTCTTGAACCTATATAAGCACTTAGATTGGAGGGGGAGCACCTAACGGGAAAAAGTCTCATGAGGTTGTTTTGTCTTATAGCCCACTTTTCATCTTTTCTGTCACTTGGACTAGGCAGGTGCACTTGTTGCATAAAAATATCTGGAGTGGTAAGTCAACACTTGTGGGTGCATTAATATATGTGGTGTTGCATAAAAATGTATGGAGTACATGAGTTGGCACTTGTGGGCTTGTTCCTACCTACTTGGCACATGTAGGACGTTCCACTTGTAGACCAAATCTAGAGCAAAGGTTTTATGTAATCGGAACTCACTCCTATTACTCTATATAATAAAAGGAGGAGCACATCACTTCAGCATTATTAACAAGATAAATGTAAAAGAATAGAGAGTTTGTAACCTCTTGTTGTGTGAATCTTCATTTGGGTGAATTTTTGCTCAATCTGTTGCCAATTTATCATGTTGATGTGATGAACATCTAGGTTGAATGTAAACTGATTCAGCATGCTTAATGTGTACTTTCATATCTGATTTTACTACTAGCTTAGTTGTTGATGTTGATATATGGTAGCATCGGATGTGCTCTAGCCATGAAAATTGGTGGAGAGACTAAGGCGCATGAGATCTCCAAGACCCAAAAATCGTTTGGGAAATTCCACCCGGATGGAGAGATATTAAAATAATTAATATTTTTAATGGGGTTCCTAAGTCCAAACTTAGGAAAATTAAAATATTAATGTGTATTAATATAATATGGGTGAGAAAGTTCTAAATAACGAGGATCAACCCAAATCTAAACTTAGCCGTTGATTAGGGACTTAATCTCGGCCGTTCAATCGTCAACAGGAAAACTATAAGAGGAGGCTTGAGCGTCAGTTGGAGATACACCAAGTTGATCAGCGAGTTCAATTTTCTGGGGCCAGGTTTGTTGAGAGAATCGAACCAGTTATCTATTGCAGCGATGGGCAATTCAGCAGGAGGCCGAGAATACATAGCAGAGAGGCAGAGATAGTGTCGGAGAAACAACGCAGAGCCAAGGAGAGCTGACACAGAGGCAACCAGAGTTGACACAGAGGCTGAGAAGGCCAGCAGAGAGGACGCAGAGGGCCAAGAGGTTGATGCAAAAGTCGCAGAGGGTTGCAGAGCTAACACTAGGCAGAAGAGGTTGCGCTAGATAATTTTCATGGGGCGACTGAGAGTTGGTGAGCTGACGCAGAGCCGTAGGAGGGTGACGCAATCCCTAGAAGGTGACACAGTTCCAGAGGGAAGCTTGGAGCAGCTTTCGTTGTCTAGCTAAGGAACAGTCGAAGTCACCGTGGGGCTCATCATCCAGTTGCTGATCAATCGGAATATTTGTCTCTGAAGAGAGGTACTACTGCCAAGGAAAATCTTTGAAGGGTGAGCCATTTTTGGCACCCTAGTTGTATTCAGAAAACTACATAATAATAAAACCCTCATATCTGCTGCACCGGTTTTCCCGCATTGGGTTTTTCGGGGAACGATTGTCCAAAACTAACGGTGTCCCTTGTGTTGTCTCAATTTATTTCAGTTGTTGATCTGTATATGTGTGAACGCTGCATTTGTGTTTATTTCGGTATTTATATTAATAAATAACTTGTTAATGGAGAGAACAAGTAGGAGATAACAAACCAGATAATGCATTATGCAGTAGGGATTTCTGATGTGTTAGATTCAGAGATTTTCACAGTTGATTAATAACATACTTTCCAGATCTAATTTGTGGGTCAGATCTTGCCCTAATGGCTGCTAAGATGATCTAACAGTTATGTATTTGTGTGTTGCCTATAATGATTTGTTGTTGCAAATTTGGAAGTTTGAATAGGCCCTAGGGTTTCCAAAGAAGTCAGATTCAAGTTTCAACTCAGTCCTAAAAACATTTAAAGTACAGAACCACAGCCTTATTTAAGGATGAACTAAATTTTCAACGAGGCAAACAATCAACTATTATGTTGGTAGGGACACCACTCCTGTGTGGCTGCCCCCATTGCTGCAAGGAACATGGAATGTTCGGACTTATATGCCTCCGTAGACCAAGCCTCATTATCAAAGTGGGATAACACTAGGAAAAGAGATTTTGTAGTCATAGAAGCTATTCTCGAGACCAACCCTTACAACAAATGTAGGATAACACTCGGGAGGAGAGGAGATTTTATAGTTGTGGAAACTAGTCAAAGACACCACAAGATAGGGGTATGCAACAGTTGTTTCATACACATGCACCCACAAATCACATCCCATAGAGGAGGAAGGGAAGGCCAAGCAAACAAACATACTCACCATGCAACCAATCAACCATTATCTTAGTAGGAGACACCACTCCCTTGTGGCTTCCACCAAGGAACCAACAAAAAACACAGTTCACATGCACAGCAAGTTGACTATCAATATGGAGCTAGAAGTACACTTGCAGATTTTATTTTCCTTACTTGAGTCCATGCTAGAGTAGATCACCCCCATCTTAAACAACTGAAAATGCAGACCAAACAAATACACCATCCTTAATTATCAGCATCTATAAAAAAATTAACAAAGGCCACAAGCATATTCATGTATAAAGTTTAAACTATGCATGCTATGACATACATTGCCCTTAAAACTAAAAGCATTAGGGGAACCCTACACACTTCCATTATCCCATGCATAAGAAGAGGAACTCAATTTACCAACAAGACTTCATATATAAAATATCCAGCGCTAGATGTTAACGTATGAAACATGCAAACAACCTTCTGAAGCTTGCATGCTGAATTTACCTACCAAATCCGAAACAGAGCCACCTGCCATGTACTCCATGACTATATATAATTTTGTTTGATGAAGGTATGAACCATAATATTCTGTGATATAAGGAGATCGACACTGAGAAAGGACTGAAATTTCCTGCAAACAGAAAAGTTCAACTGTAAAATTCTCTCATGCTCATGAGGCTGAAGATGTCAATTCAAATACAGTCAAATTAAACACAGTTCAAATAAATAATTCTGGCATTCTCATGGATCAAATATTTAAAGTGTTACCTTCTGGATGTCTTCAACCTCATCCTCCCTGCAAAAACACATAAAATAGAATAAATTTCAATAAAACAAACTGATAAAAGATGTTCTGAAGGAACAGAAGAGTTGTGTAAAAATGATGTTTATATGTTTATCTGAATCACAGACATTTCCAAAAGTTCACTCCCAGAAAACTAGTGGTTCAGGTAAAAGGAACCGATGTTTTTCTATAATTATAGCAAATGTATTACTATAAATAACCTGTAAAAGAGCATTCTCATGCTTGATCAAAAGAAGGTAAAAAGAGAAAGGAGCAAGTGTTGTCTCAATGGTTCCCAACAAAAAGAGAAATTACAACTTCGGAAAAAGCCAATTACAAGTGCATGGGTATGTTATATATAAACACAAGCTTTGAATGTTCCAATTTGGAATAAAATAGACATACATATATAAAATAATGCAAATGATACAATCAAGTGGGACCCTGATTAAAAATATATGTCAAAGGGCGCACTTAGGTGCCATTATGAATGGTCACATATTTTACGTACTTATTATGCCCTTTTACTATTATTTATTACTCTTTATTCTTATTACTGTGTTGTTTATTATATTGTATTATTCTTATCTTTATATTATGTAGATAGCATTGCATCCACCATCAGAAATGCTTTCTTCTCGAAGCAAAGGGTAGGGAAGGGTATCATCCCATCTCCCATGACGAAGCTTCCTATAGAAGGCTCTTATATTTAATGAGGTACTTACTGGAACAAATTTCTAAGCTTTTTCTCCTTGGTGGCGGGGATAACTTCAGATCTAGAATGATTCTTCCTTCTTCATCCAGATTCCAGTATAGGGACTTCTGTCTGTACTGATTGATGTTAAACCAACATTTTTTTGAAACACAACATGAAAAACATTATGGATGGACCTTCTTTTTTAAGTATGCTTGCCATTGTGAAAATAGAGAAAAGGTTGCCACAACATACACGTACGATCTACTTTTCATTGTATTCTCTATTTGTAGAGGTACAAAATTATTGGAGTGATCATATTTAACCAAGAATCCTAGGGTTACAATTAAAATGTACATAATAACATATTCAGGTAGGTGATCAAGGGTGAAGAAGCCCCAGTCTGAATCGAGTACAAATAAGATCAGGAAAATAAAGTGAAAAGTGTAAATAAAAATTAGTAGACAATGTTTAAGACCCATGGGAACATAGGAGCAAAGTCTCTCAATTCCTGACTGTTAAAAGGAAACCATCTTCGATCACTGTTGATGGTGTCCACAGCCTATCAAAGAACATCATAGCTAAAGGATCTATGTTGGCTCGAATCTTCCAAAAAAATTACTTGAAGGCAAACCCCTACTAAAATGTGAACTCATGCAACAGTTGATGTCTGGTTGAAAGAAGAAACTCCCTCCCTACTTAAGAGTCATGGTTACTAGAGGTTTCTGAAGGTGCGGTGCAAAAGTCAGAACATGTGGATCTATGTGAGGAGTGTTGAGAAATCTAGGGGCCAACAAGTGTAGCTGATTTCTCTTACTTTGCTAATTGCTTGTGACGTATTTTTACTTTACTTGATTAACTTCTTCTTTCCTTTATTATTATTAGTGTTCTCTATCATCAAACAGCTACCAAATCATAAAGAACAATGAGACAATAGGACACAAGATATAGGCAATCAGCGAAGGCCAAAACCTCTCCAACTGAGAGGAAAACCCACCAAAATCCTTCTCTTCTTATAGAACTTCAATTGATGAATTCCAAGACCTATGACCCTTGACCAAGACCCTCCAAGACCAAGTCATCCTTCCTTCTTGATGAGCTTTCCTTACACAGCTTCTAGCAACAAACTTCGACCTTCCAGCAACTTCTCCAGCAACTTCGACCCCAGCAACAATTTCTGCAACTTCAACCTAGCAGCTTCACAGCTTCGACCTTGCAACTTCACAGCATCGACCTTACCTTGCAGCTTCACAGCTTCAACCTTGCAGCTTCACAACTCCGATGCAACTTCAGAATTTCATCTAGCCCAGAAATTGTAGAAACCCTAATGAGAGAGAGAGAGAGAGACCCAAATACTTCGATTTTCATCTTCATCTTCTTCTTCATCCTTTTCCAGCTTCTATCTTGAGGAGATCGAACTTGCTTGATTGAGTGTACAAATGAGGTCGAATTCCATCTTATTTATAGGTTTGTGAGGGGTACGAATTGCTATCTTGAGGCCGACTTGTCCCTTCATGTAGGCTGACTTGATCTTTTATGCCATGACAAGGTCTTGAAGGGTCTTTTGACTATTTTGAATCAATAAATTTGTATTTACAATACATAACATGCCCAAATGGGTCTTCAATACATGACAATGACTCAATTGACTTTATGACAAACCTAGAAGCACTCAATGGGTGCTTGACCTAAAAATAAATTTCCCTTGAGCATGAAACCCATGCCTCAAGAACACAAATAATAAATTTATTTTTCTCTTTTCATTAAATACATAAAATCACGATTACATATGCCATTATGAATACCAAACCTAGTTACATATTTCAACACTCCCTCTTAACTAGGGAGGTATTCATAATCCATACAAGGTACTTGGACATTCTCAATCTGAAGAATTCTCATAAGAAGAGTCAGATTGGTAACCCATCTGTATAGCATCATATCATCCAGCATTGTCACATAGCAAGGCCTTGACTAACAGCTCTATCTCTCCACAAGATCAAAGCACAATGTTGGCAAGACCAATGATTTATAGACACCCTCATCATTGTCTCTCTCAAAACATACCCCACCCGGGTTCTCTCAGAGTATGTTCCACCAGGACTATTCTTATCTTGGATTCCCAGTCCTCAAAGAATATTGATCCTCTACGACTACTCTTATCTTGGATGCCCTACCACATCCTCAAAGAGTATCAGATGCCAGATGCTTACCCAATCCTCCATTCTATCTTCCCAAGTGAAGACAAGAATGATGTGTCTATCTCTCCCTCTCAATTAGGGAGGATATGCCCATTCTAGTGAAGGAATGTACCCATTCCTATAAAAGGAATGTACCCAAGCTCCCTCTTAATCAGGGACTTGACCAAGCTCCCTCTTGACCAAGGACTTGCTTCCAGCAGCTCTTTAGCTCTTGAGCTTCTTCTTTCAGTGGTTCAACAATTAAACCCTTAACATGACCAACGACTTCATTTTCTATGAGAATCAAATCTATCATCTTATTCCATGCAAGAAAGTTGGACGACCCAGCCAATTTGGTGATCTCCTTGCAATATGAAGTCATTTTGACATATTCAAATATAGATATAAAAATACTTACTTGTCAAGTGAAGATACTCCTAGATTTCAACTTGATGCCTTCTTGATTTTGATGATGATGATGTAGATAATAGAAGATGTCTTCTTGGAGAAGATGTCTTTCTTCAAAAGTGATCCTTGGCTCAAAGGGAGATCACATTGATTCTTTGATGATGATGACAATGCTTTTTCCTGCTTTTTTTCCTTCAAGGAAATGCTAGTTAAACTTGTTTCACAACCTCAAATTCCGGCCCTTCTTCATAATTTCAGCTTGTTGTAGCAGTTATGCAATTTCAGCCTTTCTACAATAACCCTAATTCACACGTGTGGCTAGAAGATGGACAATTTTTCCTTCTTTCTACTTCACTTGACTTGACTTCTTTTTCTTGTTCTTTCGGCTTGCAAAGGAGACCTTTCTTGGCACAGATATTGATCCTTGGTGGTGGTTGTGATTCGATACTTGCTGTTGCAAAAGGATGTCTTAATACTTCACACATGTGGAGAATATAGCCCAGAAAAACAGACCCAAAAGTTTTTCGCTCTTTCTTCCTCGTGATAATGATTGTAGAATGTGTGAGATTCCCAAGAATGCTCCAGGTGTGGAACCCTTCTTTGGATGAGCTAGGGTTTTGAGATCTTCTTTGATAGTCTTAATTATTCCCTTTCATGTGATGAGAGGGTTAGTCCTTCTTGATGATTGATGCTCTTTATACTTCGGCCCTAGAGTATCCTTCTTCGTGTTTCCCTTCCTTGATGTTGTCACCATAGCAGTGATACCATGTTGAGAAATCTAGGGGGCAACAAGTGTAGTTGATTTCTCTTACTTTGATAATTGTTTGTCATTTTTCTTATTCTTATTAGTGTTCTCTATCATCAAACAGCGACCAAATCATAAAGAATAATGAGACAACAGGACACAATATATAGGCGATCAGCCAGGGCCAAAACCTCTTCAACTGAGAGGAAAACCCACCAAAATCCTTCTCTTCTTATAGAACTTCAATTGATGAATCCCGAGACCTATGACCCTTGACCAAGACCTTCCAAGACCAAGTCATCCTTCCTTCTTGATGAGCTTTCCTTACACAACTTCTAGCAATAAACTTCGACCTTCGAACAACTTCTCAAGCAACTTCGACCCTAGCAACAATTTCTACAACTTCGACCTAGCAGCTTCACAGCGTCGACCTTGATGCAGCTTCAACAGTTTCGACCTAACAGCTTCGACCTTGCAGCTTCACACTTCGATCCAGCTTCAAAATTTCATCTAGCCCAGAAACTGTAGAAACCATAACGAGAGAGAGAGAGAGAGGCCCAAATACTTCGATCTTGATCTTCTTCTTCGTCCCTTTTCGGCTTCTATCTTGAGGAGATCGAACTTGCTTGAGTGAGTGTACAAATGAGGTCGAATCCCTTCTTCTTTATAGGCTTGTGAGGGGTACGAATTGATATCTTGAGGCCGACTTGTCCCTTCAAGTAAGCCGACTTGATCTTTTGTGCCATGACGAGGTCTTGGAGGGTCTTTTGACTCTATTTTGACTCAATAATTTTTTCTTTACAATATGTAAGACGCCCAAATAGGTCTTCAATACATGACAATGACTCAATTGATTTTATGAAAAACCTAAAAGCACTCAATGGGTGCTTGACCTAAAAATAAATTTCCCTTGAGCATGAAACCCATGCCTCAAGAACACAAATAATAAATTTATTTTTCTCTTTCCATTAAATACATAAAATCACGATTACATATGACATTATGAAGATTGAACCTAGTTACATATTTCAACAACCTTAACTCCTTCAACCTCTGAAATTTCATTGAGTTGCTTGCTTTGTCTTGATTTCATTAGTTGACATTTATTGACTTCATTCAAGACTACTTCTCATATTTATAATGTGGAGATGAGCTTCATCAATCTTCAAATATAATTCTTCCATAGTTCACAAAGTCTCAGTCCATTTGTGCCTTAGAGATGTGCTCCAAGTACTTCAAATTCTAGTGATAATCTTTGTTTCTTTCACAAAGTTTTGGTTTCTTATAAACAAGTCGGCTTCATGGTGAAATCCATCGTATAGAAACGAAGTCTCATGGTTTTTATACATACTTGTCACAATTGTTATGAGAACACTTTACAATCCAACACTGTCATACATTGTAGTTGTACATCATAGGTATGAGGACATTTTGTCATACATCTATATTATTGTCATCAAGAGTTCTATTGACTTACATACCAATGTCACTATCACACTATTATATAGGTCACTATCACATTGTTGTATAGATCACAATCTCACTATTATATAAATCATTGTCTCATTGTTTCATATAGGTCACTGTCACACGGTTATATAAATTTTTGTCTCATTGTTTCATTGTCTTTGCAGCATAGGAATCATTGAGAGCGATCCGAAGAGATATAGAATGCAAACCATAGAGAAATGTATGTGAACCATGAAGAAAGAAAGTCACAAATGCGAGCCATGTAGGGAAGTCATGCCACAAATGTGAGCCACAGAATTGTGTGAGCCACAATAACTTGTGATCCATATAGAATCAAAGCGAACCATAGAAATAAGAATGCAAGCCATATCAGAAATGTGATCCACTGCGGTTCAAATGCAAGCCATTAAATAATATGAGCCTCAACAACAAAGTGATCCACCAAGACATGATCAAATCCACAAAACAAAAGGTAGCCACAGAGAGATGATCCGATCCATAAACCAAAAACGAGCCACAAAAACATTAATGAGAGCCTTAGAGAAATGCGAGTCTATGAGTAATGCATGAGCCATTACAACGTAAGCCATATACAACGTGAACAATTGTAATGATACCATTGTAATATAATTTGCAAAGTACATGTGTATAGCAATGCCACAACAGGTGATGCCATTGTAAAGGTAGTGATGTTGATGAACATAGCAATAGGTTGCCACACAGTGTAGAATGAGATTCATGAGATCCATATCATAGTGTAGAACGAGATTCATAACAGAGTGCAGAACAAGCCTCCACAAATATGTATATATAGCGAGCCTTACTAGTATTGCGAACCATGCGAATCACTGTAGAAGAATAGTGTGCCATACCACAGTGATTCCACAAAAGCATAACGTGCCAATGAAGCAAGCCATACTGTAATTATATGTGAGCAATATTGTAAATATTTTAATTGGAAGTTGCAAACCTAGGATCTTAGACATGATAATTGCTACAACGTTGATGTCTTCTTCAAGAATGCCAACAGAATGTGATCTTCAAATTGCCATTCGTTAACCTTAGCTCTGATACCATGTTGAGAAATCAATAGGCAGGTAAAAGTGACGATTTCTCTTACTTGATAATTACTTGTGAAATTATTGTTGGCTTATTATTATTACATGTGTATTCTTCTTTTCATCAAGCAATTACCAAAATACAAAAATATGAAGATCACAGAGAACAAGAGACACAAGATATAGGCTCCAAGCTAGGGCAAAAACCCCACAAGGGGGAAAACCCAGAAAATCTCCTCTTCTTATAGAATCAGATCAAAATGAGATATCCAAGACCCAAGACTAACACAAGAATCCAACCTCCAAGATGCCAAGTCAAGCCCTCCAAATTCATCATCTTAGTCACAAGAAATAGCATCAATCTAAGTCATAGTAATTTGCATCAACCTTAGCTCATATACCACAAAGAACTCGCACTTATCTCAAATCCTCTTCCACAGAAAATTCGCATTATCTCCTATCATCACAGAAAGCGCGCATTTTCTCAAACATATAATCAAGAAATTCGCATTTCTTTACGGAAGTATAGCCTCAGGGACTCGGACTTCTCCACAAGGATGTAGCTTTTGAAATTCGCATCTCTTTTACCTCAGATTCCACCATAGAGAGCACTGAATTACTTGCCATTTCAGTCGCGGATGTATGCCAATATATAGTTGTTCTCATATGCGAAAAGAAACATATTTTGAGTGAGCCGACTTGTCATCCAGGAGGATCAGCTTGGCTTCTCGAGGTGAATTGACCCAAATTACATTTTTTTTAAATTCTTTTTCCTTTTTCTCTACAAGAAGTCCAAATAGGACTTTGACTCGTTGACTCAACAAATTCTAGAAGCAAGAAGAACAAGCTTAATTAACAATAAAAAATTCTTTTTATTCTTTTTATTCTTTTTGCTTTTTACATAAAATACATAATGATACAAGTACAATGATAATTATGAAGACCGAACCAAGTTACACTTTTCAATAGACTTCAGCCAGATAACAATCTCCAGCATATCTATTCTGCAAATTTCCTTCCAAATAAAATTTTATGTAATTTTCCTCTTGGAAATATAAATAAAGTAGTTGGGTTTTTTGTAGTGGAATTATTTACAAGCTTTGTGATTGATGGCTCTATAATTTGTCTAGGTTGGTTAAAATTCTTGGCAAAAATTATTGAATGTTTATCTGAAGGAAATTTATTAAAAAATATTTGGGAATTTAAATAAATAAATAAAGGGAATATTACAAATGCATTTGCCTCGATTCTACCATGAATTGTTTCAGGGTGTTCACTGCAAAGCAAACCTTTGGCCTAGTGTCGACCAAATACATCAAGGAACCAATCAACTGCCTATATAATGAGGGATGCACCAACTCTGAATTTAAAGCACAGTCTAGCCTCCCAAACCTCCTCAGAATATCAACTGCATACTTCATATTTTTGTGGGTTCTTGATTTTGGTTGCATTCACTCCTAATTTCATTCAAAAGAAGCTCATAGTTGCCACCCTTCCTAGTTTGTCCTTGTCTCCACTTGCACAGTGGATTGACACTAGTACTAGTCCACCCATCACTGTATAAAAATCCATATTACAAATTTTTTGTCTGTAATATCCCCATATTTGATTTTTCATTTAATAGGATTAACAAAGTTTATTGGGGAAGTGCTAAGCATAGCACAATTTTGTAATTTGGCATTGGAGACATTTTTGGTACATGGGACTTAGGAGAAATCAAAATTTTCAACCTTAGTGGAATGTGGGGGCCACCTCTCAAGGAATACACACCCCTTGGAGGAAAAATCGATTGTGTGGGAAGGAGGTCGAAATATTTGGCTAAGGGACCCACAGGGAAAGGTGAGGCAACAATTATAAATAGACGGTTAAAGGCAACATGGGACACCTTTGATAATTTGACATTTACACATTGTTGCTCTAGTTGTTTAGCGGAGTCACAAGTGTTGTTTAGCACCAGAGGTTTCCAAGCGGAAATCTCACCCTTTTCTTCGGTGGACCACGAGTGCCACCTTAGGGAGGTATTGTCACGACTTTGTGGAGTCTTGGGGGGCCAATCTCAGGTGGTACGACTTGCCTTAGCTTCAGCCTGGACGCAGAAGAAGAGCCACGCAGTTCTTTGGTGAAGTGGGGTGTCGGAATTAGAGGCTATACCATTGCTGGGCAATTCCTTGTCCAAATTGCAGGTGAAGGAAGAGAATTTACAGGAGCAGAGAGTGCCTTTCTCAGTAGCACGAATTTCTTGGGTTGGGCCTGCACAGATTTGTCCTAAGACTGCGTAGTCATTGGTGGAGCTGATTGTGGGGAGGCTTGAGAGAAGGACTGAGGAGCTGAGGTTGATGGGAGTCTAATCGGAGGGAATTTGAGGAGAGTTTCCAACCCTTGGACGAGCGGAAAACACAGCATTCCTTACAGGTTATATTTTCTGGCAGTGGAGGAGGGCCAAGTATTTGGGGGTCAATTTTGGAGCGTCAAAACTAGAATAAACCCTTTCTGGGTTTTTCTGGGTTTGTTGAGGAGAGGCCAAGATCAGTTTGGCAAAATTTACTGAGCAATCTAGAGGGATCAAACAGGTGTCTCTTTCCAACCAGCGGTTGTTGGTAATTGGCACCATTTTGTGGGTTTTCCGGTGGGAAGGATTGGAACCAATTCCTTTTTGGGTCCTGTAGGAAAAATTAAGAGAAAGCTACAGCAACACTTTCTGGCCAATCTAGTGTTGATTTTTAATGTACCTTGGACAAGTGGTTTCCCATGGGTTACTCTCTACCTAGGGAAAAGTGTTCAAAATCATTCTTTTCCTAAGTGTGACTTTATAAAGTGAAAGTGACTTTATAAGTGGTAAAGTCAATGTTAAATTATAAAGTGAAAAGTGACTTTAGACATAAAGTACAATGTGGCTACTTTATTTAATGGGTGAGTTAAAAAAATAGAAAGTGAGAATTAAATGCACATTTATTCTCATCCCTTGATCTAAATGAATCTGAGCCATTAGATCTTAGGGTTGCCCAAAAAACATTTAGGAAAACAAAAGGGGGAAAAGAAAAGAGAGACTGCATTCATTCTTCATGAGCAGATTAGAGAAAGGACACTGAGAGTTGGAGCAAAGTTCTACAGGAGAAATTTGTTGCAGCAAGTTGAAGGAGTTATTTCTGGGCAAAATTGGGCATAGAAATCAAGGCATAGACAACAGAAGGTACAGTATGAACGGCATTGAATGTTGTGAGTTGCACGTTGTGCGAGAGAATTTTTTGTTAAAAAAAATCCATACATTCCGTACGGAGTCCGTACAATACAGTTCGTACAGTCGTATCCGTACAGTACATATTTTCAGCTTCAAGTGGGCACGGAAATCGAGGCAAAGTGGGCACAGTTTTCAAGGAGTTTTGGTCTGAAGAGATAAGTTGTATTTTGCTGTTTTGTTTTGTCTACAAATGTATTTTTCCTGAACTTAAGATAAATAAATTTGAAGAGCTCTCTAAAAGGTTTTCCCAAAAAAATTGAAGGGGTTTTGCCTGGGTCTAAGTTGACCAAAAATCTGTGTGTATTTTTATGTGTGTTGTTGGTCTGGTTATGTCCATATTTATTTTCAGCATGTGTTGACAGCCCCATGTATTTTAATCTGAAAATTTCATTTCCGGAATTCTATATGTTGAAAGTATGTTTATGGGAAAGGGCATTTAACTAAATGGGAGTGATAAGGTGAAATTAAAATCGGGTTGGGATTGCAGTGAAACTTTTTTTTAGTCATCAAATTTCAACATAGTATCAGAAGTACAGCGTGAAAATTGCAGTTTGAACAGTAGACAGTAGTTTGGGACAGCAAACAATGGTTTGGACAACAAACCATTGTTTTTAAAAAAGGTCGGCTCGAAACCGACTCAGCCGAGTTGGTCTGAGCCAAACCTCCCAGCAATGACCCGGCCTAGGAAACGGTTCGGCCGGCCTAGTTAATACTGAGTCTGCCGGGTTGTCTAACAACTCGGTCAGCTCGGTATTAACCCAGCCGGCTCAGCCGAGTCCATAATAACTCGGTCGGGTTGTGTACAGCGGCCCAGTAACCCATAAAAATTGTGTTTTTTTTAAATGTTATGTGTGGGGGACTCCAAACCAGTTTATTTTTTGTTTATTTGGTCTTTGGGGTCCATTCCCCTCTCCTAAACCCTATTTAACTCACCCAACCCCTCTCATTTCCTCACAGTCATCTCATGCATTTGAGTGAGAATTTCAGAGAGAGTTTGTGAGGAGTTGTTGAGTTTGTTTTTGGAGCAGTAGTGAGGAGTCTTGGGCAAGCATTGTAGCTAGAGTGAGGAGCTTCTTGGGCAACCATTTGGAGCAGCATTGAGGAGTTGGTTTCTTGGAGCAAGCTTGAGGAGGCAGTTTGTGCCTGGAGGTATTTTTTTCACTTGTAAAAATCTGTTTTTGCTTATTAAATTTTATGTGCAAATCTGGAAATCCTAAAGAGTGTTTTTTGTGAAAGAAATGAACATTGAATCAATGTTTTTTTTTTTCATTTTCAGATTTTTTGCTTTCATTTCCAAGTCAAAAAATGGCACCTAGAGTGAAAGATGTTGCTTGGGCATATGTTGAAATGGTTGATAGTCAAATGCATTGCAAATTTTGCCATAGGAAAATTAAGGAAGGTCCTGGGGGCATTAATAGGCTGAAACAACACTTGGCGGGGATTAGAGGCCAAATTACTCCATGTACCTCACCAGAAATTGGGGAGATTAGGAAGGATTTGTTAGCCAGCTTTGAGAAGTTTAAAGAAGATAAGGCTAGGCAAAAAGAGTTAGAGGCTGAAATTGGGAGGAAGAGGAATATACAAAAAATGCTGGCTACCAACCCCCATTTTGATTTTGAGGGTTCTTCCTCTATCCCTTGTACTGATGCATCCAACCCCTTCCGATATGTTCCTCCCTCTTTTGAGTTTATTCAAGAAAAGGGAAAGGTAAAATGAGAAAGGGTGATATGAATATCAAAAGTTATTTCACTCCCTCCTCTCCATCAAATGCACATGGTCCTCAAGCTAGTAGAAGTCGAACGCAACCCACTTTAGATGACCATTGGAAGAAAGAATTAAGGGAGACTGCTTGTGATTACATAGCTAGATGGTGGTATGATGCTGATATCCCCTTCAATGCTTCCCGTTCACCATATTATGAGCCTATGATTGATGCCATACATGCTGCTGGAAAAGGCTTCAAAGGCCCTACTATGCATGAGCTAAGTGGGTATCGTTTGTAAAAAGAAATTTTATCCATTAATCACTATTTGAAAGATTTCAAGGACTCATGGACAAGAATAGGATGTACCATCATGTCAGATGGATGCATTGATCAAAGAAACCGTACCATCATAAACTTTCTTATCTTCTGCCCACAGGGAACCATGTTTCTAAAATCAGTTGATGCATCTGATAAGGTAAAAGATGGGCAACTGTTGTTTCAGCTATTGGATGAGGTCGTTGAGGAGGTGGGGGTGGCTAATGTTGTTCAAGTCATCACAGATAATTCCTCTAACTATGTTCTTGTTGGTAAACTATTAGAGGAAAAACACAGGACCATCTTTTGGACCCCATGTGTTGCACATTGCATAGACCTCATGCTTGAGGATATTGGCAAATTAGATTGGGTCAAAAACAGATCATGCCAAAAGCATAACAAAATTTATCTACAATCATTCATGGATTTTGAGCCTGATGAGGAAACACACAGGGGGCAGGGATATTATTAGGCCTGCCATCACTAGATTTGCTACTCATTTTTTGACATTGCAATCTATGTTTTCACAACATAGAAACTTGCAAAAGATTTTTTCCAGTGAAGAAGGTAGTCAAAGCCAATGGTCTCACAAACTGGAAGGCAAAGAATTGAAAAAGAAAGTTAATGAAGAAATATTTTGGAGAAAGGCAGCAGAGATTGTGAAGCTTGCTAAGCCACTGGTTAAGGTGTTGCAGTTGGTGGATGGGGAAAGATTGGCTATGGGCTTCATTTATGAGGCTATGGATCAAGCAAAGGAGCAAATAAAGAGGACATACAAGGATAAAGTGGCTAAGTATGGGCCCATTTGTGCAATCATTGATGAAAGATGGAACAATCAACTCCATCGCCCTATACATGCAGCTGGGTATTTTTTGAACCCGCGGTATCATTATAAAGCTAAGGCGACAGGAGCATTGAGGGGGGTGGTTAGAGATGGATTGATTGACTACATTGATCGCATGATCCCATTGGAGTGTGATCAGCTGGAGATACGCCGACAGGTCACAACCTTCAGCACTGCCTCAGGTACCTTTGGGAAGAACCTAGCAAAGATTGCAAGGGAAGCAGATGAGCCAGGTAAACAAAAATTTCAATTTTCAAATTCTTAATACTTATTTTGTTAAATCGTTTATAATTTGAAAGTTGGATATAATTTGTAATTTTGTTGAGCTAACTCATTACACTCCTATGTTTTTTGCAGCACAATGGTGGGAGGCTTTTGGTAGCCATTGTCCAGAATTGCAAAAGTTTGCAATTCGTATTTTGAGTCAAACTTGCAGTGCTACTGGGTGTGAGCGCAATTGGTCTGTCTTTGAGAGGATTCACACAAAGAAGAGAAACCGTTTGGATCAAAAATGGTTAAATGATCTAGTATATGTCCAATATAACCTCCAGCTCAGGCGCAACCAATTGTTGAACAAAAGACCTGATTCAAATCCCATTGTGTTGGAAGACATTGATCCAACATCAGATTGGGTAGTGGAGAGTCATCCAGCAGAGTTTGCTTCTGATGAGGATATTGATTATGACTTACAGACGATAGCATCACTCGAACATAATGTTCAGTTGAATGCAGATCCTAATCCACTTGTACCAGCCTCAGCCTTAGAGCTAGCAAGTCCTCCAGTTGCAGGCGCTTCCTCTGCTCAGCCACGACAGAAGCGCATATCTCGTCTATCTCAGCTTGCAGCTGCTGCACAGCCTGCTAGTGCTACCACTTCTACAGTTGCAGTTGGAGATGATGAGGAGGAGCCATGGGGCCCCCTATTCGACTCTGATGATGATCCAGAGATCGATCCACGTGATCTCGGCTCCTCTGGCAGTAGCCAGTAGTACTGGTCACAATTTACTTTTGTTGTAGAGGCCATTCCTAGCCTCCTTAGTTATGTGTTTTTGTTTTGATCTCTATATCATGATCATATATGTATTGGACAGTGCACTGGGTGCCATTTTGATATAACGGATATATTCATGAGTCTACTTTGATCATATGTTGTCTTCTACCTATATTCTAACGCTGTGTGTTTGGAAACATGAATGAAAATCTTTAAAATTATGTTTTTTTATAATAATAAAAAAAAATATTTAATTTATTTTTTACAACAACCGAGTCATTGAAATCGAGCCAACCGAGTCGATACCGAGTCGGAGTTTTAAAACATTGCAACAAACTGAATTTTTGGACAGCAAACTGATATTTTGGGACAGCAAAGTGAAATTTCACACAAACTGAACTTTTAGGACAGCAAGGTGTGCTGGAAAGTTCATTTCTCCATTTTCTTGGTTTTGTAAATTTTGGACAACAGTCATGGCCATGTTCTTAAGGATAGAGGACAGACTGGATGGGATATCCAACTATGTTGTTTGGAAGGACAAAATTCAGACAGTGTTTGAGGAGGCAGCAGTTTGGGACATAGTGCGGCAAGTGGTTGTACCTCCTATTGCTGCAGATGAACTTGCTAAATTCACAAAAAATAATGCAAAGGCAAAAAGGATTTTGATGGACAGTCTGAAGGATCATGTGGTTCCTCAAGTGAGAGGAAACACATGCATATCAGATGTGGACAGCTTTAACCACTCTTTATCAGAGTACCAATGAGAGCAGGAAGATGGTACTCAAAGAACAATTGAAGAACATTAGGATGACAAAGGCTGAAAGTGTAGTTCATTATCTTGGCAGGGTCAAACAGGTAAGTGATGATTTCACTGTTATTGGTGAGAAAGTTGCACCCACAGAGTTAGTCAGGATAACTGTAGCGGGACTTCCTAAGTCTTGGGAGGTCTTTGGAGATTTTGTTACCTCTAGGGAGAATCCTCCCAATTGGGACAGATTCTGGGATGATTGTGTGCAGCATGAGATACGGAAGACTCGCAGTGGTGGGGTGAAGATACCAAATGAGGAGGATGTAGCCTTGACAGCCAGGGGGAAGAACAAAGGGAAGGCCAAGAAAGGGACCCCATCAGATGGGGCTAAGGGAAAGGAGAAGAAGAAGAAAGATACAGATATGTCCAAAGTCAAATGTTGGGCATGTCAAAAGATGGGACACTATTCTGCTACGTGTCTTGAGAGGAAGAACAAGAGGAAGAAGGGTACTGCAGCTTCAGCAGAGGTGGAGTAGTTTGCTTCACAGTTTGACTAGGACTTTGCATTTATTACTTCCACATTTAGTAGGAGTACATCATCCGATGTGTGGTACATAGACAGCGGGGCTTCCCGCCATATGATAGGTGCACGGGAGTTCTTTTCAAAGCTTGCAGAGAGGGCACTTGATATTGAGATTGTACTAGGAGATGACCGCACTGTGAGAGTTGTTGGTGTGGGGATTGTGACCTTTGAGAGGGAGTCTTTGCCTCCTTTGAAGGTCATGGATGTTTTGTATGTTCCGGGGATGAAGAAGAACTTGATTTCAGTGTCTACTATGGAGGAGAAGGGGTTTGACGTCACTTTCTCAGGAGGGCAGGTATTGATGCATCCCAGGGGAGCTTCCATCACTTCGGCCAAAGTGATTGGAGTCTGCTCTGGGAAACTATACAGGTTCAGTTTTCAGTCAGCAAGAGCATTGGTGAGTAGCACATCTAGTAGCACTCACACTAGTACCACTAGCAGTAGAGACTTGTGCGAATTATGGCACCGGAGGATGGCGCATATGCATCATGGAGCTTTGATAGTACTGAGGGAGATCACTACTGGAGTTCCTGATTTTAGTGTCAAGCATTCTGAGGTCTGTAGAGGGTGTGCTTTGGGCAAGTACAACAAGTTCCCATTCCCATCGAGCGACAGCAGATCTACAGGTATACTAGACTTGATCCATACTGATGTTAGTGGTCGTATGTCTCATGTGTCTTTTGGTGGTTATGAGTATTATGTTATATTCATTGATGACTACTCTAGGAAGACTTGGATATATTTCCTAAAGACCAAGGGTGAGGTCTTCAGTCGCTTTAAAGATTTCAAAGCTCTTGTGGAAAAGCAGACAGGTAGGAAGATTCAGGTCTTGAGGTCAGAAAATGGTGGTGAGTACACTAATGGTGGGTCTTCTGACTTCTGTGCACAAGAGTGCATTAGGAGAGAGTTCACGGTCCCTTACAACCCCCAGTAGAATGGGGTATCTGAAAGGAAGAACGAAGCTATTGTTGGGGTTGTTAGAGCGATAATTCATGATCAGGGGTTGCCTTTGTTTTTGTGGGTTGAGGCCTGCAATATTGTTGTTTATCTTCATAACAGGAGTCCTCAGAGTATTGGGGAATATGACTCCGGAGGAGGCTTTCACTGGAGAGAAGCCTCATGGGGCACATCTTCGTATCTTTGGATGTTTCACATACTCTTATATCCCCAAGGAGCAGAGAAAGAAGTTGGAACCCATGGCAGAGAAGCGTATCTTTTTGGGTTACAGCGAGACTTCGAAGGCCTATTGGATCTTCATTCCTTCTAAACGAAGAGTGGTGATTAGGAGGGATGTGAAGTTCGAGGAGAGGGCCTAATGAGATCACGGGAGTATGATGAGAGAGTCACAGACTTCTCCTCAGAAGGGAGGTCGAGTACAGGGAGCAGGACTTCAGGTTTCTGGATCGACTGGTACAAGAGGTACTTCAGTGTCAGTGACCTCTGGGGGACCAATGGCGAGTTCTCTGAGCACTTCTTTAGGGATTCCACTGGTACAGAGTTCACATAGCACTTCAACTGACACAGGCATAGGTGCCAGTACAGGTTCTTCGAGGACAGGTGCTGGTATAGACACACCACGGTCAGTTGGCAGACCTTCAGGTTCACCAGACTCGGGGGCATAAGATGAGGTTCCCTATGGGGAAGCTTCTTCAGGGAAGAGGAGGCCCAAGTGGCTTCAAGACACCTTGAAGGAAACGGAGCCCGTTGGTCCTCCGAAGAGGGTGAACAGGGAGAGTGTGCCACCTGAGCGGTTTTGTAGTTATGTAGCCAAGGCTACCAGCATTGTTGACTCTGAGCCTACTAGCTATGAGGAGGCTGCCATCCAGGAGGTATGGAGAGAGGCTATGGTGGAGGAGTATGCCTCTATCATTAAGAACAATGTCTGGGAAGTGGTGCCTAGGCCTGAGGGCAAGTCAGTTGTGACTTCTAGGTGGCTCTACAAGATCAAGCATGTTGCGGATGGCAGCATTGAGAAGTTCAAGGCGAGGTTTGTGGCTAGAGGGTTCTCACAGATAGAGGGAGTTGACTATGATGAGACCTTCGCTCCCGTAGCTCGGTACACTTCTATCTGGTCCCTTATTTCTATTGTTGCAGAAATGGGTTGGCAGATCCATCAGATGGATGTGAAGACCGCATTTCTGAACGGAGTTATAGAGGAGGAGGTGTATGTTGAGCAGCCACAGGGCTTTGAAGTACTTGGGCGGGAGACCCATGTATGTCGGTTGAGGCTAGCACTCTACGGACGTAAGCAAGCTCCAAGAGCTTGGTATTCGAGGATTGATACTTACTTGCAGCAGATGGGTTTCATGAAGAGTGATACAGATCCGAACCTATGCTATATTGTTGTAGGGGATGATCCGCTTATTCTTGTGTTGTATGTTGATGACTTGTTCATTACTGGGGCAGAGAGACTGATTAGTGGTTGCAAGGAAGACCTTGCCATGGAGTTCGAGATGAAGGACATTGGGTTGATGCATTACTTCTTGGAGCTTGAGGTGTGGCAGGAAGAGGGGCATATCTTTCTGGGGCAGGGGCAGTATGTTGTGGATGTGTTGAGCAGATTTCACATGGCAGATTGTAGACCCATGTCTACACCTATGATCACCAACTGGAAGAAGCTTCATGCTTCAGATTCTAGTTTGGTGGATCCCACATTGTACAAATTCTAGTTTGGTGCATCCCACATTGTATAGGCAGCTTATTGGGTCCTTGATGTATCTGGTCAACACTAGGCCAGATATATGCTTTGCAGTGAACACACTTAGCCAGTTCATGGTTGAGCCCAGGAAGGTGCACTGGGTAGCTGCAAAGCACATTATTCGCTACGTGCAGGGGCCTGTTGATTATGGTATGGACTATAGGTGGGGAGATGGAGTGAGGTTGGCAGTTACACAGATTCAGATTGGGCAGGTTGTGCTTCTGACAGGAAGAGCACTTCAGGGTGTTGCTTCGGATTGGGTTCGGCAGTTGTGTCGTCGTTCAGTCGAAAGCAAAAGTTAGTTGCCTTGAGCTCTTCTAAGGTTGAGTATATGGTTGCTAGTCAGGCTAGTTGTGAGGCCATTTGGCTTCGCAAGTTGTTGTATGGCCTATTTGATCAGGAATTGAGACCGACGGTTATTCACTGTGATAATCAAAGTTGGCATTAAACTCATGGAGAATCCAGTGTTTTATGACAGGTCAAAACACATTGACATCAGATATCATTTCATCAGGGACTATGTTCAGAAGGGGGCAGTCAAGTTGGAGTATATATCAACACATGAGTAGGTGGTCGATGTTCTCACGAAGTCCTTGCCAAGAAGCAAGCATGTCCATTTCAGGGACAAAATGGGTGTGGTGAGAAACACTTTCCTCAGTAAGAGGAAGTGTTGATTTTTAATGTACCTTAGATAAGTGGTTTCACATGGGTTAGTCTCTACCTAGGGAAAAGTGTCCAAAATAATTATTTTCCTAAGTTTGACTTTATAAAGTGAAATATAACTGGTAAAGTCAATGTTAATTATAAAGTGAAAAGTGACTTTAGACATAAAGTACAATGTGGGTATTTTGTTTAATGGGTGAGTTAAAAAATGGAAAGTGAATTAAATGCACATTTATTCTCATCCCTTGATCTAAATGAGTCTGAGCCATTAGATCTTAGGGTTGCCCAAAATTCATTTAGGGAAACAAAAGGGGGAAGAAAAGAGAGACTGCATTCATTCTTCATGAGCAGATTGGAGAAAGGAGGCTGAGAGCTGGAGAAAAGTTCTAAAGGAGAAATTTGTTGCAACAAGCTATAGGAGTGATTTCTGGGCAAAGTTGGGCATGGAAATCAAGGCATAGAACATAGCGGAAGGTATAGTACGAACAGCATTGAATGTTGTGAGCTACACACTGTTCAAGAGAAGTTTTTGAAAAAAAAATTGAAAAAAAATCCGTACAATACAGTACGTACAATAGTATCCGTACAGTACATATTTTTAGCTTCAAGTGGGCACGAAAATCGAGGCAAATTGGGCACAGTTTTCAAGGAGTTTTGCGCTAAAGAGATAAGTTGTATTTTGTTGTTTTGTTTTGTCTGCAAACGTATTTTCCTGAACTTGAAAGATAAATAAATTTGAAGAGCTCTCTAACAAGTTTTCCCCGGAGAAGATTGAAGGGGTTTTGCCTGGGTCTAAGTTGACCAAAAATCTGTGTATTTTTATGTGTGTTGTTGATCTGGTTATGTCCATATTTATTTTCAGCATGTGTTGACAGCAGTGTTGCAGGAAGCGCCCCCCCCCCGGATCCTAGGCCCGAAGCGCGCCCCGTACGGAAGCGCCCCCGGAAGCGCGATTCCGAAAATGGCGAAGCGCGCTTCGGCCTTTTTAATGCGCTTCCTGGTTTTTAGGAAGCGCCGGCCCCGAAGCGCGCTTCGGGTGGCGCTTCGGGCCTCCGAAGCGCAGCGCTTCGGGCCATGAAGCGTGCGCTTCACGCAGCGCTTCGGAGCGCTTCCTCCAAAACCGCGCGCCCAAGGGAAAAAAACATAATTTTTTTAATTTTTTTTTAAAGTTAACTTAAGTTAGCATTGAGGGGGTGGGTTAGGGTGAGTTTAGGGTGAGGAATGAAAAGAATAAAGCCCCCATTCATTCCTCATTTTCTCACTTTGAGTTTATGAGAGTTGGAGAAGAGAAGAGAGGAGAGGAGAAGAGAAGAGAGGAAAGGAGAGGAGAAGAGAGGAGAGCTTGGAGGAGTGAAGAAGGAGGAGCTAGGAGAAGGAGGAGGAGCTTGGAGCAAGAGCTTGGAGGACTTCATCTACAAGAGCTAAAGAGGTAAGTTCAAACCCCAAACTCCCTTGTTTTTTTGAAAAAAAAATTGTATTTTTCTCCTCCCTCTCCTACTCTTTCCCATTGTTTCTACTTGCTCCTTTATTTACAGGTTGTCCACCACCTATATCCATATTCCAAGATGGTGTTCTTTTGGCTTCTATGTATCATTCCACTCTTGGTTTTAATGATGGCAAGGGTGAAGAATAGAAGGGAAGAAACAGAAGAGGACATTGGTGATGGTCCTAAAAGTAGTGACCCAATGTATGATGAGGAGGAAGGGTTTGAAGAGGAAGGGGATGAACTTGAAGGGGACACTGAAACACAAGATGGGAAAGCTACATCAACACCCTTGTGGAACTATGTGACCAAACTTGATGGGGAAAGGGTGGTGGATCTTACAAATTTGTGTGCCCTCATGGTTGTCATGGAGGAAAACCATATTGTGGTTCATATACCCGTCTGAGGAGGCATCTTTGTGGGGTGCTGAACAGTGATGAAAAAAAGGGTTCTGTGGGGGTACAAATTTGCCCAAACATTTCAACTGAAGAAAGAAGAAAATACATCCAAATAGAGATGGCTGCACAACAAAAAAACAAGAAACCAAAAACTCATTCTGAATCAAGTGCAACCTCTAAATTTGGTAGTTGCTCATCTCCTCATGGTACTTCTGCAACCTCTGGAGGTAGAAGAACAATAGGGGATTTCCTTAATGTTGCTGGGAGGGATGATGTGGATGGAAAGATAGTCCGTTTTCTTTGTGCTTGCGGTGTACCATTCAATGTGCTTCGCTCTCCCTATTGGCATGACATGGTAAAGGCCATCAATGAAGCCCCAAAAGGATACAAGGCCCCCAACTATGAGAAAGCTAGAACAGTGTTATTAGAAAGAGAAAAAGCTAAGGTTCAAAGAGCTTTGACACGTTTTACAAATGAGTGGGTGGATTCTGGGGTATCCATTGTATCAGATGGGTGGACAAATATTAGAAACCAACATTTGATAAATGTTCTTGGTGTTTCTTCTAGTGGTGCAGTATTTATTGCATGTCATGACTCCTCCTCCATCAGTGCAACTGCACAAAACATTGCAGATCTCCTATTGAAATCAATCAAAGATGTTGGTCCGAATAATGTGGTTCAAGTGATCACAGATAATGCAGCAAATTGTAAGGCAGCAGGAAAAATTATTGAGCGTACTCATCCACACATCTTTTGGTCTGGGTGCCTGGTTCACACATTGAACCTTTTGATGCATGATATTGTGAAACACAAAGATTGTGGGTGGATTGCTGAGGTTTACAGGAAAGGGAAGCAGCTCATTAAATTCATCACAGGGCATACAAGGGTAAACTACTTCTATGGCACTTACTCCAAGTTGCAATTGCTTAAAATTGCAAAGACAAGATTTGTTAGTTATTACCTCACCTTTAGGCGGCTAGTGAAGGTGAGACAAGCTTTAACTAATCTGGTGTGTGCTGAAACATGGGATGAAATTAACACTGACACAGATGGTGCTAATGCAGTCAAGGACACTGTTCTTGACAGTTACTTTTGGTCACAGGTTAAATATATTTTGCAATTCACCAAACCAATTTATTACATGATCAAGTTTGCAGATTCAGATCGACCAGTAATTGGGGAGGTGTATGAGCAAATGGATAGCATGTTGGGGCAGATTAAAGACATTGTTGAGCCTAGAGATACCACCTTGTACAATTATATTCGTGTAGAGGTGCAAAACCGATGGGAAATGCTAAATATTCCATTGCATGCATTAGCATATGTTTTGACACCTAAATACTATCATCCATCATGGCTTTCAACACCAGCACCTGGGGGGGAAGCAGGAGAAAACCACACCAAGATCAAGAGGTTCACCAAAAATATATGGCTGCATTGAGTAAATTAATCCCTGATGAGGAGGAGGCTGCATTGGTACGGAGACAGGTGAGCAACTATACGCTCAACACTGGTCCATTTGGGAGCATGCATGCAATTAAAGATCGAGAGACTTTTTCTGCTCTTGAGTGGTGGAACATGCATGGAGGGGGTACTCCACTTCTACAGAGTTTGGCATTGTGGGTGCTATCACAGGTGGTAAACACTTCTTCTGCAGAGAGGTGTTGGAGCTCTTATTCTTTCATCCACAGTGTTAAAAGGAACAGGTTGAGTTTAGACCGGGCAGAGAGCTTGGTTTATGTTCATTACAACTTGCGATTGTTGTCCCATTACTGTGAAGATGCAAAGTCTAATAAAGACTTGTTGATTTGGGACAAGAATCCAGAGGAGCCCAATTTGGAGGATGGAGTGTTGCGACTAGAGCAATTAGAGGATGCTTTTTTCCAGGTATGTCCATTGTGGTATGAATTTTCCAATTTTCCCTTATATAGCATTTCTCTAATTCAATTATTCATGTTTTTAATTTTTTTGTTAACTAGTGTTTTTTTTTTGCATGAATTTTTTGAGCGATTCTAGGATGATGATGACCGTGTTGATATGCCACCACCCCCACCCCCATCTGGTCCCTTGGTTCCTAGGTTCCATGGTTCAACACCAACAGCAGGGGGTTCTTCTTCATCAGTTTCAGTGCCACGACTTCCACAGGCACCATCTTCTTCATTGCCACCACGTGGAGGCCCGCCACCACGTTCTATTCGTGGTGGAAGGAGGAGAGATTAGTAGATATATTCACAATCTACTACTTTTTGTCATAGATTACTCATTAGACTTGTAGACTTCTGAATTTGAATTTTGAACCTTTTTGGCTTGGCGGTGACCAAGTGACATATTTTGTAAACATTATTATTTGAATTTTGGACATGACAAATGTTGACAGTTGCTCACTTGCTAGATAAATCATAATATGCTCTATGTTTTATGTTTTATAATATGCTTAAATGTTTTATGTTTTATAATATGCTTAAAAATTTGATGTATGTTTGTAATAGCTAGAATATAGATGATTGTTGTACATACTAGTAACTACAATGGAATCATGGATGCCATATCTATCTTGATTTATGCAAAAATATGCATGTTTTCATGTCTTCTACAATTAATTTGGTATTTGGGATGTTTGTTTTGAGTATAAATGCAAAAAAATATAAAAAATATATATATATATAGCAGACGCTTCCGCGGACGCTTCGCTTCCTAGATTTTTGGAAAATGACGCTTCCGCGCTCCCGCTTCGTGCAACATTGGTTGACAGTCCCATGTGTTTTAATCTGAAAATTTCATTTCCAGAATTCTATATGTTGAATGTATGTTTATGGTAAAGGGCATTTAACTGAATGGGAGCGATAAGGTGAAATTAAAACCAAGTTGGGATGGCAAGAAACTTTTTTTTAGTCATCAAATTTCAACATCCGAGCATTCCAGTAGGGGATTCAAACCATTTTCAGAAAGCAATAGTGGTACAATTTCTAGGCAGCGCAGAGGTAGTTTGGGGGTCGAAACTTCTACTCATTGGGGCATATTTCTCACCTTGGGTTTGCTTCCACTTGCTTATGCAAGCCTAGGTGCACTTGTTCCTTGTTATTGTACTCCCATTTATTCCTGATTTTTAATAAAATGGCTCAGTTTTTGTGCTAAAATTTGTATTGGGTGTTTGGGTGCCTTGTGTGTTAAAGTTTTGGTCGTTTTCTAGTTCATGCTTCAGTTATTCATTGCATAATTCCATTAGGAATATTACAGTGGTATCAGAGCCATGATCTTGGATAGTTGTGGGGTAGCTAGCTAGATCATGGAAGATTTGTGCATGTATGCACAATGATGGGTTAAACCATAGACAACCCATGGCTCAAGGAAGATTTAGTATGCAGGAATTATTGGCCCAATTGATGAAGGTGTCGGACCAGATCCATCCTCATCCTTACAATAGAGACACTAGAGTTGCACAGGCCGTGGGGGTGCAGCCATCTACATTGTGGGGAAAGTCGACAAAATCATGGCATCAAATCTCCTCAAAAGGAGCAGACAAGACAGGGACAGTTAGAGGGTGAGACCAAGGGGCGTTATTGTTGGTGGAGACCTAGATTTAGATATCAGGAGCCTAAGGAGGAGGTTGAGCATGAGGTTGAGGGCACACAGGATTGTGGGGAGCATGTAGATACAGCGAGTGTGACACGTCACCCTTGTTGGAGACTCCCTTGACCGCTCCAGTTGACATCTTAGTGGAGAGAGTAGAGCATACCCCAGTAGTGACATCTGTTGATGAGGCACCAAGAGATACAGAGGTATTAGACGATGGTCGCCCACAGCAGTTTCATCAATTTCAGGGCGACATTCTAGCATTAAAAAGGAAGGCCACGTCAATGCAAGAGGTTATTCTGTTACAAAACGAGGAGTTGGAGGGCATGAGAGCGATTTGTTCTGAGTCAGTGGCCAAACTGACTCACATTGGGGAATAGTTGGATTCCCTAATTGTACAGTTAGAGTGCGTGTTGGAGCGTCGGAGCAGCACTCTTCAGGCATACATAGACAGGGCTAGCAGCATTGTTAGGTTACCTTTACCCATTGGGGAGAGAGAGACATAGCTACCTAGTCAGATTTCATGTGTTGACCTGGATAGCGAGATGAGATGACCTAAGTTGCACAGGGTGCAGCATCCGCATGTTGGGATCGGATGGCGAGAGATTCTGAGTTAGTTCCCGGTGGAGTGGGCTATGGAGATGGTAGTCGACCCAGGTGTAGTTCAACAGGAGCTTCCAGGCACTAGGGATACCAGAAGCCCAGAGTGGCATTGGGATCCGGGTGGGAATACCTATCATTTCCCAGGTATGTCGGTTGACTACGACCTGGATGGTACAGCTGGCGTAGTAGTGGAGCATGCGCATTCACTAGGGGAGTTTGGGTTAGCACCAATGGACGATCATTTTATGGGCAGACTCCTTGGGTTGCCTTGGTATGACAGTTGCACATGGGCTCACAGGATGATCAGCATACTTTGGCAGGAGTTTTTCGAAGGAGGTGGCATTGGTAGGCCACCAAACAGTGCCTTGTATGGAGCTGGGGATTCTTCACATTTGTGTGGGGCACAGAGGACACAGAGGAGCAGAGCAGTGGTGGCATCGCCACTAATACCTAGGGAGATTCACTTCTTGGGTCCCTCAGGGAGGATTTGGAGGGGAGATCCATTCATCAGAGGGCATGGAGATGCATGGGGGTGTGTCGTAGTGTGTTGGATTGCGTTGTGGAGTAGGAGTGTCTTACATCGCATTGAGTACACACGGGGAGTGACAAATGCAGTGACACAGGCAGGACACGAGACGATACAAGATGGTTTAGCAGTAGCCAAGGGTATCCGGTGGTGTACAGGGACAGATTGCGGCATTCAATGGTATGCCGAGTAATGTGGTGATACGTGATAGTATGCAGTGGAACATGATGCAGCACAGCGAGATGTTGGACCGTTGCCTCCAAGGAGACTTATGGACAGGGAAATTAGGTGTACCGTTAGGTGCAGCTCACCCTGGATCGACGAGGACGCAGTTGAGCTCCTGGGGACGCCATGTTCAGCGGAGAAAGGTCTTTGATTGGGTTATCAGCAGATCTGAGGCAGAGAGAGGGACATCCATATGGTTACTCTTCGGTACCCCTGCAGACTCTTGATAATACCCTTGGGGACCTATCTGACCATCACTCTCCAGTGTTGCTTACGGTCGCAGAGCGTTCAGTTGTTGCCCCTTGATGCTCTCCATTCAGGCGGCAGGACATGGGAGGCCCACCCTAGGCAGTTGGATGAGACACCGCGTGTCATGGGCGAAGAGGAGACTCTCCAGTTGAGACATTTGGTGGAGGCAGACACTGACGAATACAAGCTTAGGGATGGCATGGTTTATTGTCGTGGTAGCATAGATTCCACTCCTGGGCTCACACTTGGGGAGTCGATTGTGAGGGAATTGCATGATGCATTTCTAGCGAGACAGTCTGAGCTGTTATAGGAGGCTGAGGAACAATGGATGGTAGACTTCGTCTACAGGAGGGTACCCAGACTCCGAGCAATGTCCAGGTGTATCATCGAGAGTTAGGATAGCGGATTTCGCTGCATGGTTTGGCAAGAGCAGGGCAGGTTGGCATGCGTGGGACAGATTCCTGATACCTGGGGTCCACCTACGGGATACATACAGGGGTCAGAGATAAGCCAGATGTGTTCTAGCAGGTAGCAGCGCTACGCAGGGGCATCTCGTGAGGAGTGAAAGTTATGAGCTTCTAGTATGGTTGGGGTATCCAGGGATCCGGTTGGCGAGTGGATCACTCCACTTTGTGATGGAAGGGTCATGGCAGAGGGTGATCTAGATCACCTTGGGTTTGACACATGGGGGATCACTGAGACTTCCCCTGCATGGCGAGGCAAACTTATCTTGTTGTTGCTCAAGGCTGAGATTGGCAGTGGAATGGTAGACATTGGCATCGTGGAGATGCCTGGGGAGGATGAACTTGGCCTTCACATATTTTTCGTCGTCGGGTCCCAAGAGAGGAGGATACAGTCCGCACACAATGGGAAGTATGTCATAGCTAGAGTGGCACAGCGTCAGCATGGTGGCACCCTTCTGAGACTAGCGGGGGACCTAAGCATCATAGCACTTCACAGCTCAACGACCTTTGGGCATGAGATGGCTACTACAGGGGAAGATCATGCAAATCTTCCATTGGGCTTTAGCGAGTCACTGATGGAGTGGGGGCCTTCATTAGCATGGCAGGCTAGTCAGTAGGATAATATCAGGAGAAGCTCATGTGAGCAAGACTTTATCTCTAAAGGGATTAGGTGGTATATTCAAGAGTTTACTCTTGGATTGTATGAGATGGACTACTTGGTAGGGCAGCTTCATGGGGAGTTGGACATAGTGGCACATTATCATGATTCCCTACTCACTGATGGTATGCAGAGGGCTTCTGGCATTATGCCTGACAAGATAGTGAATGGAGCAAGGGGAGCTTCATGTTGGACAGAATGGCTTAGGATCCTGGTATTGAGGGATTCCTTCATTTTATGACAGTGCAGAGGTCAAGGATGATTCAGTGGCGCATCTGGGACCCTGGCATACTTCGCAATGACAGTGAGGATCAACAGCTAGAGAGGATGCTTGTTCAGGCATTGCTTGAGGACAAGCAATTTTTGGCGAGGAGGACTGTAATATCCCTTTTGATTTTTCATTTAATAGGATTAACGGAGTTTATTAGGGAAGTGCTAAGCATAGCACAATTTTGTAATCTGGGCATTGGATACATTTTTGGTACATGAGACTTAGGAGAAATTGAAAATTTCAACCTTAGTGGAATGTGGGGCCCACCCCTCAAGGAATACGCACCGCTTGGAGGTAAAAACGATTGTGTAAAGGAGGTCAAAATATTTGGCTAAGGGACCCACAAGGAGAGGTGAGGCAACAATTATAAATAGAGGGTTGAAGGCAGCATGGGACACCTTTGATAATTTGACATTTACACATTGTTGCTCTAGTTGTTTAGCGGAGTCATAAGTGTTGTTTAGCACCAGAGGTTTCCAAGAGGAAATCTCACCCTTTTCTTCGATCGACCACAAGTGCCACCCTAGGGAGGTATTGTCACGACTTTGTGGAGGCTTGGGGGACAGTCTCAGGTGGTACGACTTGCCTTAGCTTCAGCCTAGACACAAAAGAAGAGCCACATAGTTCTTTGGTGAAGTGGGGTGCCGAAATTAGAAGCCATACCATTGCTAGGTAATTCCTTGTCCAAATTACAGGTGAAGGAAGAGAATTTACGTGAGCAGAGAATGCCTTTCTCAACAGGTCAGATTTCTTGGGTTGGGTTTACGCAAATTTGTCCCAGGACTGCGTAGTCATTGATGGAGTTGATTGTGGGGAGGCTTGAGAGAAGGACTGAGGAGATGAGGTTGATGGGAATCTGATCGGAGGGAATTTGAGGAGAGTTTCCAGCCCTTGGACGAGCGGAAATCACAACATTCCTTACAAGTTATATTTTCTGGCAGTGGAGGAGGGCCAAGTATTTGGGGGTCAATTTTGGAGCTTCAAAACTAGAATAAACCCGTTCTGGGTTTTTCGGGGTTTGTTGATGAGGCCAAGATTAATTTGGCAAAATTTACTAAGCAGTCTAGAGGGCTCAAACAGGGTCTCTTTCCAACCAGCAGTTGTCAGTAATTGGCACCATTTTGTGGGTTTTATGATGGGAAGGATTGGGACCAATTCCTTTTTCTGTCCTGAAGGAAAAATTAACAGAAAGCTACAGCAACACTTTCAGGCCAATCCAGGCATTCCAGCAGGGGATTCGAACCATTTTCAGAAAGCAGAGTCGCAAAATTTCTGGGCAGCGCAAAGGTAGTTTGGGGGTCGAAACTTCTACTCATTGGGGCATCTTTTTCACCTTGGGTTTGCTTCCACTTGCTTATGCAAGCCCACGTGCAATTGTTCCTTATTATTGTACTCCCATTTATTCCAGATTTTCAATAGAATGGCTTCGTTGTTGTGCTAAAATTTGTATTGGGTGTTTGGTTAATTGTTCCTTATTATTGTACTCCCATTTATTCCAGATTTTCAATAGAATGGCTTCGTTGTTGTGCTAAGATTTGTATTGGGTGTTTGGTTGCATTGTGTGTTAAAATTTTGGTCATTTTCTAGTTCATGCTTCAGTTATTCATTGCATAATTCCATTAAGAATATTACAGTGTTGCTAAAGTTACTTCTTCATTTCACCTTTAGCTTACATTTTGAATAACTTTAGCAATCTCGGTCTAGGCATAACCCCCTTGTGCTAGAGGAGAGCTGACATAAAGTGAGAGAATATGTTATTGTGGTCATAGTGGGTAGCCCCTCTTAGTACCTCCAATGTCTTGCTTGTGCCTTGTGGCCTTATCACAAGATGTGAAGACTTCCGTAGTAACACCCAAAACAAATAAATCATTGTAATGGCATTAAATGCAGTGTTCCATGGGAAACGTCGGATTAGGGGCATGCCCCCCATATTTCCCACTCTCAAGACGGGGGCACTTGGGGAAACGTTTCCCCACATCCCTCCTTAGGGGAAACGTGAGGAAATGTTTCCCCAATGTGGGTGACGCATTCCTCCAAAAGGGGAACTTCTAGGCATCCCCCAAAAAAACGATGCTTCTGGGTGTCCCCCGCAAAAATGGTGGTGCTTCCGGATATCCCCTACAAAAAAGGGAACTTTTGGGCATCCCCCGAGAAAAGGGATGCTTTTGGGCATCTCCAGAAAATTTTAACCTATAAAGGCTTAAAAAAAGAAAGACAAAAATAATAGCATAAGAACAAAAACAATATCTAGAAAAGCCCCTACCCCACTCTCACTTTTATTTACCTTTTACTTCTTGTCGCTGCTCATTTTATTTTCAACGATCATTGTCCATTGTTAATTTTCGGTTTTAACTTTTGAGTCATGGCTCTAGATACTGATGAGCTCAAACTGAGTCTTCGACTTGTCACTCTTTACTATTTTTAAGTTTGAGTCATTTCAATTTACTATTTCAGACTTCAAAATCCTCTATTTTTCTTAGTACTAATTAGATTCTAAAATGATGAACTTAAATCAATGTATCGATATTTTAATATTTTTTTTCATTTATGGTTTATGAATCAATGCATTTCATTACTGAATCTGAATCTTAATCATGCTTATATCATTTACAAACTAAATTTAGTACTATTTTACTGTTTACTATTTAGCATTTACATTGCACAATGATGAATTTGCTTTGGCATTTATCATTATTATTATTATTATTATTTTTATCTTGTTAGAAATGGGGCCCCTATGCTAGGGACCCCAGCGTCCCCTCCTCTGCCCCCTGAATTTCCCCATTATTTGGGGGTGCTTCCACACATCTCCTATGTGTGTCCCCCTGCTCCCATGCTCCCCCATCCCGGAAACTCGGTGGAACATTGGTTAAATGTAGTGGAAAACACAAGTAGTGTTATGAACATGACTAATTTACGCCACTGGTAAACAGGCTGGTGATCACTTCCATCATTGTATGATGACAAAAAATTGTGAACAATAAAGCATAAACCCAAAGAGGCATGTAGAATTCAAGCCCAAAGATACTATAGCTATGAGGAAAATGTGGACACATTAAAGACCATGAAGTAGACTTGGACTAAGTTGGGGAAAAGTTATGACTTGTGCAAGGATGCCGAATCACAAAGGAGGGGCAGATGTTGGCCCCAACCAATCACTATACTATATTCTCTTACAAGGTACAATCTATTTTGTCTTCTAGTGACTTACACATGTGATAAAAGTATATTGACTGAATTATTATTATTCTTATATGTTGATGTAATTTAGTACTTCAGGAGTCATTTGTTAATTAAGTCACAAAGACTTCATTATGAAGGTGACTTTAGGGATCCCTGGTTAGAAAGTCATTAGTGGTGGTGCGAACAATTGTTTCGCCAACCACCATGTACATGCCATCTCAATTTATATAACAACACCCCCTATATGGACTCAAGTTTTTATCACAAGTCAATCACATACAATCATATATCTTTTCGTCACATGCGTATAACTGTTTATAAGACTCCGGAATAACACCATGAATGATAAACCATGTTTTTGTATATAATGATGTTAATGTTCTTTCATTATCTTATTTACATATTGTTTCTAAATTAAATATTTCTAGATTCTCAATGCCATTTCCAAACTCAAATTTTTTGGTGAATTTAATCTCTACATTAAACATAGAAACTGGAAGTTTAGGATTTTGCATTCATGACAACGAACATAAACCCCATCTTTCAGATGATGTCATAATTTAGGTCCTATATGCTTTGGCATTACTCCTGTCCCACTACCTCATAATTGCAATTTCCTTCACTAAGTTATACATCTATTACTTCCTAACAACTAACCTCAACATTAGACATGACTTGCAATGAGGCCAATAAAATGTTACTTTCAAGGCCCCTTTACTTTGAATTTAGATGGAAATGTAAAAAGACATTTAATCCTTGCATAGATTCTCAATACTCACGCTTCTTCCAGGTCAATAACTTTAATAGCGACCTCCTTGTTTAGTTCCTTATCAATCCTGCAGAATAGATAAGCTAATCAGAGGCATTGAAAAAAATGATGAACAACATATAAAAAGATGCTTCAAAAATAAATTAAAACAAGTTTCCTCTAAAAGAAAATAAATGTTTGAACCAAAAAGAGCTAGTGAAACTATCACTTACGGTTTTAAGAATACCTAAGTCAACAGTGATAATCAATTTTAGCATTTGCATCATCAGCAGAGCAAACCAGTGATTCAATTGCTTAAACCAACTGCACTCATGTGTATATTTATGCTTCATCATAGAAAAGTGAAAATTAAGTATTTACTATACTTTTGTTTAATTTTAGATGCTATGTCCATGTGATATGCAGCATGTACAGTAGATTCCTGATGAACTTGAATAAACTATCAACCTCCAGTCCAAAGCATCAACGCGAAATTAATTAACTAGTACAGCCACACCATATGAAGACAGTTTTGATCATGGGCCGCAGCTAATCATCAAAATTGTACAGGGATAGCAAAATGACTATTCATCTCTATACATGGGTGATATAAATGAAGTACAAAAGGATCAACTGCATAAAGGAAAAAAGAGAGCATTTACAAAATATAGAGAAAAAAAATTAAATAGGCCATATTGGTGCTTCATGAGGAAAGAAACAGTTGGGACATATATCAGGATTGAGCAGTGAGAACAAGGAGTGTATAGAGAGACATTACGCCCAAACTAATGGTCCAGCATCAAAATAACAACAAAACTTTAAGTAAATTATTATTATTATATTATCCAATTTTAAGGTCATGGCCAAGCCAGACACCAAATTGAAATTGGTAAGAAGCAGTTTAGATTTAGCATTGGGTAAGCAGCAAATAAGCAGCTCACTGAATGCATCTGCCAAAGTAGTTTGTACATTTATTTTGAATTAATCCTTCACGTGTATCCCATCAAACTCAGCCAACTTATAATTCAGGGCTCTATGCCTGCTAGGTTTGAACCTGGGGCATTAACATGGCAACAACCAATCTCAACCAGTAGACCACAGCCTGGCAGACAAGTACCTGTACTTGCAGCCTATTGTCATTCTTTAATGTGGCATGCCCTTCCAGAAGTTGAAACTTTGTGTACTATTCATATTGTTTTCTATATACATCGTGCACCATCCTGTAGTTGTCCAGAATTCACAACAATGGAATTCAACTGGTCACAGGTGCAATTCCTTCATGTCAAGGAAGCCCCTTAAGTTTTATTTCTGCCTTAATTCAATTTTAATATTCTGTTGGCTTGTACCCGAATAATTAAAAGAATGTGTAGCATTATGTGTTTCATGATATTTATTGAAGCATCAAATTGGTCATTATTATTATGCCACAAGAATTTAGGTTATGTAGTTAAGCACTCTGAATGTCATGTGTTGTCGAAATTCAACCTCAAATAAAGCAGACATGACAAAAAATAAGAAAAACACCGTGGATTACCCTCTCGACCCAGGTTCAAGATTCAAATCCCACTTGTGACATGCTCACTCATTGTGAGCCAATTACTGATTGAGGCTCTTCATGAGCTATAAATCACCCTTTCTTACCAGCTGGAGGGTGAGGTACTTGGTTAAATGTTAAAAAAAGAAAAATGTACGTAAAACCATAAAGTAATCTCTCTCCAGGTCCTTTCAAGAAAAAATCCACAATTACCAAAGAAAGGCATGAATTACTTGTAGTTGAATGAACACTTAAATTCATTAGGCCAAATCTAGTGTCAATCATAGGAAGCATGTCTAGTGCCAGATCTTAAATACTATAAACTTTTAACACATATATAACAAGAGTAATGTATTGATGTATATCATAGTTACTCTCATCATAAAAGGGTCATTCCAAGATCTTATGGGCCTGCTTGAGGACAAATCCTATTTGTCATAGATGCTCATATCACATAATAATCCTTGCATTTGATTTACTCCTTGAGGAACATCCACAACAGGATATGTATTAGAATCATATGATTCTGAGGAAACTAAACATTAGGGGCGAGTTAGTGCATGACAAAATCCAGCGAAACATTGCAATCCCCCCAATCCTGAAATCCTAAAAAACTGATAAGTTTGCTAGATTTTGAGTGAGATCTAAAATTCTACTTTCTCCATATGAAATCCAATGAGGTTGGAACCACTCTCAAACATCCTGAGTCATTTCATGGTAATGTTGAAAATTTAAGTAAAAGGATGAAAATGAAAGATAAAGGAGAATGTCACTTTTATCAATACTAGGGCCATAGGCTTGAATATTAGGCTTCCCCCCTCTATCGCTCCCGAATTGGCAGGGAGCATGCTCCCAGGGTTGCTCCGGATGTGCTCCCCCTTGGAGCGCACTTCGGGAGCGAATTATGGTTAGAGGTGTGGGGGGGGGGAGGGGGCAGGTACCCTTATTGATCCTGGAGGAAAAACAGAATTGTCCTATGGCTGGGGATTGGAAATCTGATCCAGTAACAAAGCGGAAGTGTATACACATTATTACAAGGATTGCATGCAGTTGATGCAAGAATTCAATATCTAACAGTAGTGGGAGACTCAGGCGTAATCATTCAGTCAATGAACAAGAAATATCTTCCGGCTGATGACAAGCCTATCTCCATTTTGGCATGAGCTCAACAGGCGGTCACTAGATTTCAGAAAAATATCATTTTACCAAGCCTTAATGGGAAACAATCGTCAAGCAGACTCTCTTGCTAAAGATGCTACTGGTTTAAAAATGGGGGAGCTTAGGGATAATTGTTAATTAGCCTCCCAAGCTATACCTTAATCAAACTCATACACTCAATGAAAAGTACCAATGGTTTACTATGAAACATGTCTATCATGGGCCTGTCTCACTACCAAAACGAGATGGTAAAAGAGACAAGACTGCATCTCCCCTCACACATCTTCAGGCTCTTGGGGAATCAGGAATTTGAATGCTAGAACATATATCCCAGGCAAGGTGGGATAATGGAGCATCGTCATATTGAAAGGTCCTGGAAGAATTGTGGGATGGCTCCCCACTTTGTCAACCATCACCTAGAACGTGTTACGATTTTCAAGTTGGTTCTACCTAGTGTGGTCAGTTCCTTTTCAATCATGTTTGTTCTGTGAGCTTCTACTTCTGTTGAATTAAGAATTTTGAGTGCTGGGGTTTTTGGTTCATTGGGCCTGATATGTCTCAGCCAGCGTGCAATTGCATCTGTCAATTGGGGGTTGGCACTTTGGTTATGTGGGTGGCCAGGCAGTTATGTTGAAGTAACACTAGCGATATCAAGTTCACACACCATTAATTGAATGTAAGACAAAGCTAACATATGGGTTGCAATGTTCATACCACGTCCATCATCAAAATGGGTAGTCCAATGGGGGTCGCACACTTGTGCCATTTGGACTAACTCCTCCATAGCTGCCACAATTACCTCTACCACCATTGGCTTCTCGAACTCTGCCACAATTACCTCTACCACCATTGGCTTCTCGAACTCTGCCAACCCAACATACCTGCCAATTATATCCCCACAGTTGTTCCATGAAAATCTTCCAAGCATGATGAGCCTCTTTTGCTGCCCATATCTAATGTCAATGAAGGAAGTGTATTAAGACATGTTACTGGAGATGGCAGAGGCTTCCCCGCATATATATTGAACTATTCCCTAAACCTCATTCCTGAGTGTTTGTACAGATTGCTCGATGGCTAATACCATGTCGACCAACTTACCATATTAACAAATTAACATATTGAGTTGGCTATTTCCACCTAAGAATTCAATGCAATGGCCAGAAGAGCACCAGTGCTCATTATGGTCACTAAAAATTGTCTAATATGAATAGTACGTTGGCATCAAAGAATGAGATGTGTATAGCAAATACTTTAGAGTCCAAATAATTTATACGCGTTAATAGTAAGTACAAACATTAATTTCCTAGGCATCGTAAAAGATTAAAATTATAAGAAATGACAATGGGAAGACTCTTAAGTCAGTCACAAAGAAATATTGGAACGCAAGAACAAGATAAGATGAATCATATCAATCAGAGTATAGCCTGGTGACGCACCACTGTCATGATACCCAAACATGCAAATAGGAAATACAAATTAAACATCCAGCACCTTTCACTGACTAGTGTGTTGAAGTGGCTCTGCAGCATCCATTAAAGTGTCCCTACTGTAGCTTGTTTGGCTTGCAGACAAGCTTGGAATTTGATCCAGAACAATGTGTATAAAGGTCACGAATATGCCACATTTTAAGCTTGATGAAATCTAATTAAGACAATATTAGGAAGAATAACTGCAACATAAATTTTCATATCCAGATACGCAATGCATGCTGCACAGTTTTGGCATGTGCCCAACATATGATATAAGTTGTAATCCTAAATTCGTCAACAAAGTTTAAGAAGACTATCCGACTCAATTAACTTGTGAAAACCATCAGGAATTAAATTAATAAATATTCATTCATATTTCACACAAATATAGAGATACACTGGTTATTACAATAAATATCATTCAGTTTTATAACACAGGAAAATAGATCATATTACTTATCTGGTTGATTTATCAAGCAACTAAAGGAGGGACTTCCACTCTTCTCCCAACCGTAGTCCAATTGCATCGCTGTTTGTCTTGCAGCTGACTACCCCCAAACCAGATCCAAGGTCTGAGGAAGTTGCAGGTGGTTTATCAGCAGATTTGTAAGCACCCAAAATCAAGTATTGTATGCGCACTCAGGCAGGCTTGAATTTAATCTATGTCTTCCAGGCTGATGATACCAGTGTGAACAGGGGATTGCTAGTACCAGAGGGAAAAAGATGGAGTGAGTGTTGTCCCAGCACATGAGATAAATAGTGATATAGAAAGTAGTCTAAATGAGATCTGTGAGCAACAGTTTTAGCATAAGTATGAGTGAACTGATGCCCAAGAACTCTGTGAGATAGGGTGAAATCGAGCAATCCCCCTTGTTGTGAGGGCATGGGAATTTATACTACTCTGCTTCACCGCCTTCATGCCTCTTGGTACAGCTGAGTGGGCACCACCCAGCCAACTTCGCCTTTTCCCACATGCTAACTCTTTGGTGTGGCAAGGGAATCCAGGATGGGCACCGCCCAGCCATCTTGCCCCTTCAAGGTGCGAACAGTGGGCAGTTCTTCTGACTCTAAATCAGCCAGCAGTCAACTCTAAAAAAAATAGTCCCAGTAGCATTTACTATAGATTCAATCAGAACAAGGAATGGCCTTTCCCACCTACAGAGGGTTTGGTATTAAATTCAACAAGGTGAGGTTATGGATTTTTGAGGCAACAGGCAAAAACTGACAATCCTCCCTCAAACCAAGGATCCGTAAGGCAGTCCAACCTTCAGTTGCGTTAATAAATTTTTAAATAATTAATATTAATTATTAATTTGAGATCGGCCAGTCGTCGCTCTCTCCATGCTGGTGTGGCCATCACCGCAATATTTAAAAAAGAAAGGTAAAAAAGGAGGATGTTACAGCGGAATCCTCTCCAATTGGACCATTTAATGAGACATACTTTCATCCATTTGATGAGACAATCCTCATCATATTTGTATTTTGTACTTTTGCTCATCAACTCCAATTTTTTAGAGTTTTCCTAATTTAGCTTGGTATGAGATCTCCTTCACATTGAAATATTCATCTCCAACTTCCACTAGAACAACTTCTCCATTCGGTCTTCAAAAGAATGAACAAAACCATCTCCGCTATCTACACATCCCGTTACAAACTCTTTTTTTAAGTATATTGTATCAATTCCTTCCAACCAAGGTAAGATGTCATTTTCGACCTTTAAATCCTCTTTCACGCAAATGATATTCTAGGCCTTCCCCAACTTGAAAATGACATTTTTCTATCAATCACGTGTGCATTCTTGTTAGATTTTCTAATCCATGATACAGATATCCAATCAAAGATTTTACCCTACCCTATAGTGAAAACTGAAGACAATAATAAACACCAAACAGAACTTCAGATTTTTTAAAACATAAGGCATGGGAGTATAGATCAAGAGTGTAGACACTTCACAACAGAATTTCAGACCAATGTGACAAGGGATGGAGCATAGATTTGAGAAATACTAAATCTGCAAATCAAGACCAGCAAGATGGAAATATGTAGCCGGAATCACATAACTTCTCACTAACACTAAAAGAAAAAGTGTAATTCCCCAAGTAATGACACCCACATGTGCCAAGAATAGTTAGACACATGACAGCATATGCCAATGAATGTAATAAAATTTTCATAATAGTATAGAAATATAATAATTTCAAGATTATAAATATTAATATTAAAACTACTGTTAATTCGGTTTAGCTCGGGTGGTTGAGGCAAATGTTATTATCCTCCCCACCCGGGTTAAATTCCCGCTTGTGTGACATGTTGAGCTCATAATGAGTATTTCTTGTAATGGCTTTGAGCCTTGTTGTCTAACCAATCCCTCGAATATCGAAACATTCCTCATATGGAATATAACGATATTTCTCGTGGAGATAAAACAAAAAAAAAATCTATTCAAACTACTAAATCTATTATTAACTTCTCTCCTTTAAGTTTTAACATAGAACTTTAAAATCAAATTAACCTTAGTAAGTTATCAAGTAATAACTCAACATTTAAAAAGAATAATCAATTAAAAAAATATTTAACTAAAACTTAACATTTATAAAAAGAAGTATTTAAACAAACGAGGATGTGGGTACCCACTACCATGTCAAGAGTAGATGGAACTTGTCCTACTCTTGCTGGCACTTTACAAGGCCCATAGTAAATTTCTATCTTCCCTTACCTTTGAGCGATTTCTGCCTATGTTGTTGCGATCTCAAGAAAACACAATCACCAACTTCAAATTCTCTTTCACTGTAACATTGATCTTGTTGGACCTTCACTTGGTCTCAAGCAATTCCAATGATGCAATATCTATTATCCATACACTTTACTCAAGTAAATCTTTAACAGGTACATGACTATCTTCAATCGTCCAATCAATCACTTTAAGAGGATCATAACCATAAATAAATGAGAAGATTTTATTAATGTCCAACAAATGAACAGAAGTAGGTCAATGGCATTGATCAGTGCATCAGTGATGATACATCTGGTGCAAAGGTCACTACTATGAAGGCAGGAAACAAAGCAAATCTATAAGATGTAAACTCTACCAGCTAAAAGACAAAGTGAAATACAATGCTATGGATAAAGCACAAGCCGGAAGAGCTAAATCTGGTCAGGGGATGTCTCTGTGTAAAGAAGAGGTGACCGATTGATGGAACTAGCAGAGAAAGGTTACCTACTCATCTAGCATGAATTATCCTGAAATCTACGTTGGCAACTCTGCAAGGGGGTCACAATCAGGGGTTGGACTGCCTCCCAAGGTCTAATGGATCTGCAAGCTGAAATGGTGCTATTCTCTGCCTTGAATGAAGACATACCTACAAATGCATGGTAAGTCATCTTGAAACGATTATCTAGCAAATGTAACCAATTTGGTAAAGAAGCTTGCAAATCTGCCATGCATATATCTCTCCAAATATTTGTCGACTATCTCAAACCGACCATCTATTTGTAGATGGTAGCTAGTCCGTAGTCACATGGAACCCCCCATATGTTTGAATAGTTCTTTCTAAAAGTTACTTATAAACTTTGGATCTCTATTCCTAACAATGTTCTCAGTAAAGTTTAAACTTTAAACCCATGGAGTTTGTAAATCTAATGCATAAAGATTTCAGCAATTTGTGAAGTTTGTCAATAAAAGCCAAAGGAATGGAATGAGCATATGTAGTCAATCAATCAACAACCACAAAAATCAAATTCTTCTCTGCAACCCTAGGAAAATTTGTTATAAAATCCAACCTAATGGAATCCCATTTTTTTCCTCGAATGAGTAATGGTTGAAGTAGTCCTGGTATTTGTGTTGTTTTTGTCTTATTTCTTCGACAAAGATCACAAGAAGCCACATATTTGTTTTCATCACTTTCCAAAAGAGATTTTCCCTTATATTGTAATATGATATAAATATCCTACATGACTGATAGCAAGTGAAATATGATATTATGTCAGTGCTCTCTCTTTAAATTTGAAGTTAGGTACTCCTCCACATGCATTAAGAGAAAAGTAGACTGCTCATCATGATTCATGGATGGAAGAGGCAAGGGCCTCACATCTATCTGACCAGCTGGAAGAACATCCATTTAGAGACCAAGAATTCTTCTCACAACAATGTAAACATTGGCATAGGAATAGGATTTATTGTGCAAAGCATTGTCCCCCCTTCTTCAGTAAGAGTTTTCCCCCGACTCACAAAATCACTTAAAGCAGTCTGATTCTACTGTGGTAAAATCCCAATAAAAAAACAAAGACAACCACCTACCATTCCTTCCCACAAGCCTAGCACTATTAAGAGGCAACAAATGGCTAAGAGACCAGTTGGATGGAACAAGAAACTGTACAAAGTTTTTCACTGCTATCACTCTAAGGAGACTTATATTGAGGTGGAGAAGCTGGAGCAGGAGGCTCGAGGAGAATAGGACCTAGAGAAGGCTCCCCTTCTTGCATGCTTATTATGGATCCCATGTATACCAACAGTAGAAGCACTCTATTTCAGCATGCTATCAAGATGTTGTGGCACACCCACTACTTTGTTGCTTCAAGTATCGATGCTCAGAATAATCATGGGGACCCAGTTTATGAAATGTTAGGATATCTAGAAATGATTGTACTACATTGCATTGCATTGGACTAATACCAAAAAATTGAAAATTATTCTAAATTTTAGAAAATCTCCAACTATGTATACCAATGTTGCACAAAGCGCGATCGGGATTTAATCGGCGCCAGGAAAAAAGCGGAAAAAATCGTTAAAAGCGGGAAAAAAGCGTTTGGCACAAAAATATTCATTTTTTTTCAATTTTTTTAATATCTAAACCATCTACAACATAAAATAAATACATTGACACATAAATATGATAAAAAAACTAATATATAAGATGTTTAATATCATTTCTAGCGCTAAAATCACACATAACATTGAATCATGTCCTGAATAGTAAGTCCTGAGTCCCAACTCAGCCTCAAAATATCAACAAAAAATATGATAATGTATCTCATCATGTCATAATGTCATATACAATAAAATGAAAGTCTAATCCTATTGATTTCCTCCAGCTCCTCTCCCTCACCTCTTCTCCTCCTCCTCCGCGCGCAAACAGCAAAATGACATAAAAAAAATCGATTTTCGCCTATTAAAAGCCCGCTGCCCCGTGCCTCTGCGATTTTTTCTGTAAAAATCGCGATTTTTTGGAAAAAATCGCTATAAAAAAAAGTCCGCGATTTTTTGGTATAAAAATCGCGATTTGATCGGGCAGAGGAAAAAATCGCGATTTTCCGATAAAATCGCGATTTTATCGCGATTTTAACAACACTGATGTATACACCATACACGTTTTCTCCAAAACAACATTGTTGTGTTAAATATGGTTTATTAATTTGACTATTAGAAATAATGCACGACACAACAAACATTTAATGATAATATTATCAAACAGATGGATATTAAATGATCAGTGAATATTAGACCAACCAAATAAAATGATGCTTTTGTTAATTTTTCTCATACCAGATCTGATTTATTTTACTTCAACAATTTATTAAAACCCTAGAAAATATTTATCTCAAATATTTCTGAATTTGCCGAAAAATAAATACACCGGTATATTAACTTAAAAACGCAGCGGACCCTGGGCATACTAGGGGAATAAGAAAGCAGTACCTCAATGCCATCTCTCTTTACTGGCAGATGAAGACCCTGTTGGGCATGGTACTGCAAGATAAGCAAGAAGAAAGATAAAATATCTCTGCAAGTATGGAAGACATTAAATGGGTACAGAGAAACCAGCGGGTATGCTTAAGAAAGAATGGATGCAAGATTGGACCATATAGAGTACCATTTCCAATGTGAGCCTACTTCTACAGCCCCTCCTAGCTCCAGTGCCAAAGATCCAGCACATGTCACCTCTTCAAACACTTGATTCTCTGAATGTTAGTTTGCAGGTTTTAGTTTTACAGTACTATAGCTGATACTTTAATCATGTTAGAACTGCTAAAACTGTTAGAATTTTGGACTAATTACTCTATTGGTAGGTGGTCAAAAATATTTCGTTTCCCGCTGGGCAGATTGAGACCACCTACTCAGTGACATGTTTAAGCTGGCTGATGGTATGATGTATCTGGTTTTCATGATATTTTGAGGAAATATAATATTAACCTGGAAACTCGGCCCCACTGGTAAAATCAGCCTCTGGAAATTGAAGCACCTGAAGCAAATCAGCCCTACAGAATTAACCTGTCTCGCCAACAAATCAACCTCCCTTTCTCCCTGTCTTGTACAACCCCTGTGCACTAGAAAAATAGGCCTCCTTGGATAATTCGGCCTCCTCCACAACTTGGCCCTCTTCTTCAGAAACTCAGCCTTCCTCTTTCCATAACTCGACCTCCTTGAATTTCTCCCGAAATTCCTTGTTGCACTTCTCACTTCTCTTCAGTGTAGTCAAGACTCTCGCTCTAGAGAAAATCGCTTCCTCCACAATTGCATGTCTTCACCTCTCCCTTAGGCTTATTTTATAATTTCATTAAGCCAAAATCCCTAACCCTAATCTCTTAAGTGATCAATGGCTAGGATTAAATCCTAAGCCTCACTTGAGATCAATGGTTGAGATTATATCTAAGTCAAATAATTTTATTATTTATCCTTAGAACTTTGGCCTAATAGTCCATGATAATTAATTAGATTAATTAGTGTACTTTTCCTAAGTTAACCTTAAGAAAGAAATCATAATATCACTTACTCTGCCAAGAAAACACCTAAACAGGCAATCAAATATCTTCTACACGCTAAGACACCAAGCCTATGTAGAAGACTTTCTGAAGCAACAAAAACATCAACAGCTTTATTACTTTAACTAATAATATTAATGCACATCATACCACACATTTAATGAATATAATAATATTAAATGGATGGATATTACAAGATAGGAAAAATGAACAATAGAGAGAGGGGGTCAGGTCAACCAAATTCTATGACCATGATATCTCCTGAATGCAAAAATTCTTGCACTATTCTTTCTATTTCATCCTTGAATAATTATGAATATTTGTAAGGAGGAATAACGAGTTTGGCCCTTGGTTCTAGCTTAACGATGTGTTCTTGCCCCCTCTCTAGAGGTAGCACATGAGGTAAATCTTGGAAAACATCTACGATTTCATCAACAATTGTTGCACTACCTCTTTTGTAGTTGGTTTTTTATCCTTGACATGTAAACCTCAATGGAATTACATTGTAGAATAAAATAAAAGTCGCCCTTATTTGTTCATAGAAATAAGTGTGCTTACATTGGGTTGCAACCCTCCATTGTGCTTAGTTGTTTTCTGTCAAATTTAATGTACATCTCATCCTAATTCGTTTTAAATTTGCCTAAGGTGTTCATCACTACACTCCCATGACCACATCGTCCCTACTAAATGGGCAACGTAAAAATCAAAACTTAGTTCACAGTTGTCCACTTGTAATTTGAGTGTTTCAACCAACCCTACACACTCCATAAAATCATTGGGCACTGCTACTTGAGAATTTTGGTAATGAATTGACTTTCAACCCCTTTGATGAAACTATCTTGGGATCTACAAAGTTATGGGTGTTTCCAGAACTAATAGATGCAACCATCGTCCTCCCCATAACCATACTTCTTACCCTCAAGATCTAATATTAGGTTATCCCATATGTTGGCCCTTTCATTTTTGTTGTAGGTTGATGCAACAGCAACTAAGAAAGCACAGGTTCAAGGTCGGACCACCAATATTAGGCCCAAAAACAATAGGCAAATAAGGGTGTAGTGGCAGAGACATGTAGGAGAGACAAGAAACAAATTATCAAGGATACAATATCTAGCTTTCAGGGCAAAATGTAGCTGGAAAATTACATACAGTCAGCTGAAGTATTGATCGAGTAGTCGGCATTAATTATAGTCAACCCAGTCTAGTTGTCCTAGGGTTTTAACTTGGTCATTGTGCCTTCAAGTTGTGTAGTATAAATTTGCATGAGAATGCTAGGAAAAAGGTTGTATACCCAATTGTTAGAGAATGTGTGGATATGGATATATACATTCTATTGGTTGTGGAGAAAAAATATATTAGGTGAGAGTCATGTTGCACCTTCTGTTTATTGAGTCCAATGGAGATAAGCCCCCTGTTACCCCACCTTTTAGCAGTGGTATTTAAGAAAAAATTCTCACTTCCATTGGCATTTTGATGAGCGGGGCAGATTGGAATCATGGCTGGTTAGGTGAGGTATGTTTCGACTCCTTGCAATGGCTGAGTCTGCAACCTGCCCACAAGACTCAGCAGATGATAGGTTTGACGAGGCCCCAAATGCAGATCACATTATATCTGAATTTAAAATACATGCCTACTTGATGACAGACAGGGTAAGATCTCTTGAAGTTCAAAAATCAAGCCCTGAACACTCTAATTTTGTAACCAGCAAACATGGACCATCCGAAAAATATATGCTTTGACCTAGAGCAAAACTGTCACATAATTCCTACGTTGCAATTTGATGATGACTTTCGAAAGGATGATGACAGAACTAAATCTGAACAAAAAAAGAACTGAAGGAAGAGGTGATAACACTTGAAAATCTGACTGCTCCTGAAGGAAGAGACAGGCGCGATGGCTTGGGTTTCAGAAGGGACGATTTGCGCCGCTGCCGCACCCAGAGATCAGAGCTGGAATGGAACAACAAGGAGCCCGTCAGCTGGGATAGCCGAGCACGTTTCACCGTTAATGGCTTGCCCTGGATCTGTATCAGGAAAGGATTCCCAAGGGGCGGATCGACTCAAACAGTGGCTAGGGGAGGTTTCTCCCTTCCTGTCTCACGGCGTTATTCACTGGGCGGAACAAGGTTCCATACCACAGGGCCTAGGACTGATAGATTTAACTCAACCAGACCCTACCCTTGTTCGGGTCGCCATTCAAAACATCGCGGGAGAAACAGTCAGGCAAGGCAGCAATGCACGCAATAGATTGAAGGCGATGCGGCTGTTTGAACCCCTGCCCTCCCTCGGACTGCCCCTTGACAACCGAACCGCCGTTCTCAGGCAAAACATTAAGGGAGAGGTCGACAAGCAAGAAAGGGGCGCGAGCAAAGGGTCAAGGGTCAAGCAGTTCGCTGCACCCCTGTTCTCCTCCGAACAGACGTGGGCTAATGACATCAAGGAGAAGAAGAAACTCATGACCCGGGCTCTCATTATCAAAAATGCCATACATCAAGAGGTCAAGGTTTCCTTGATACAAACAGGAACTTTGGGCATTATAAATGGGCATCTGAAAAATGACCTCGGCGAGCCTGCACACCTCACTGCTTCGGTGGCCCAAATAGCAGAAGGATCCAGGCCAAAAACAACACTAGCCACCAAGGACCCCGGCTAGGAACTGATACAAATTTTTATCAGAACCCTGTCAGGGAATACGATATGCAAGCAAACCTAGACTGGGAAGTTGGTAGAAGATATAAAGTATGAAATACAAGCACATTTAGGCATATCAGCAAACTTGCTAAGCTTGATATATGCAGGACAAATATACAGTGCAGGACTATGGAATTGTGCAAGACTCAACCATCATACTAAGCACGAGGCTGAGAGGTGGAAGCTTTGGATCTAGCTCAAAGGGCACAGGTTCTTTCAAGGATGTCGTCAAAGGGAAGGGAGAAGCCACCAACAAGCCAGCACCAACACAAGATCTACCTGGACCCTATATTGTGGAGCAAAGATCGCAGACTCCAGTACTGACAATCGCTCTGCCTGAGGTAAACAACTTTTATTCTGATTTCTCTACAAAGGCTGTCATATGCAGATTCAATGGCTTTTGGCCCAAAACAGATGCATTACGACAATGGATCTTCTCCACATGGACAACAAATTGTGACATCCATTTGTGCTCCAAAGGTTTTTTTATTGTCAAATTCGACACGGTCAAGGAAAAAGAATATGTCCTCCATGAGGGGCCATGGTTCTGGGGCAATGCAGGACTCTTCATGACCCCCTGGTTCCCGGGTTTTGACCCCACTACTATGGTGGTTTCCAAAATGCCGATATGGGTCAGGCTACACAACCTCCCGATACACTTCTGGCTACCCAAAGTTTTCGAAGCAATGGGGAATGCGATAGGTAAATACCTCAAGCAAGACATGGAAAGAATTGCAAGATGCATACATACTTTTGCCAGAATCTGTGTGGAGGTAGATCTTAGTCAAGGGCTACCTGATAGCATAATTCTGATCCATAACAACACACAGTGGAAACAACCACTAGATTATGAAAACACGGCCTTCAGGTGTCGAGGCTGTCAACAAACAGGTCACCTTCTTAGTAACTGCCCACAAGCCAAAAGAGAAACTAGAAGAAACAAGAAACAAGCACAAAAACCAAGAGGTTGGCAACGCACAGTGAATCCAGAAGAAGAAGCAGAGGACGAGGAGGCAACTATCCCTCCACCAGATCCTAATGATGCTCCTATTGGGGAAGAAGCCACGGCAACCATCCCCATAGCAAACAATCAAATACATAAGTCGCCAAAAACTGAGAAATTTGTAGCACAGGAACTGATGGACTCTTTGTCGGAGAAGATACCAGATATAGCGGACACTAGTGGAGCCAAAAGACAGCATTCTCCAGATCACTCTGATACAGACAAGGACAATCCTTGCCCTATGGAGGACTCTTCTCTCGTACTTTTTTCGTCCTCATAGACTCAAGGGGAGTGGCGAAAGGTTGAGAAGAAAAAAGGGAGAAAAACATAATTTCCTCCCCATATGTACATAATTTCTTGCTGGTTTTTTTTTCTGTTTATGACAGCAGTCTTTTGTGCTACTATTTGCATATGCGCTTCTGCATCTACAAAACGTAATTTTGTTATTTTTAATAAAATTACGATTTTTCCTAGGGGAAAAAAAGATAACACTTGAAAATTTGATGAAGAACTCCAATGGAGAAAGTGGGAAAGCTTTTCAAGAAATTGGTCTGATATCAGATACAGAGCACTTAAATAACTTATGATCCCAGCTCACCCAGAAGGAGAGAAAGTTGCAAGAGTTAACTTTAGCCCTCGATGATAAGGTTCACTTCCCACAGAAACAAGTTGACAGGCCTAGTTCTTGATCTGGGCATTCTGACTACTTTGGGAAAGGGGCTCCTAGATCGAAACAAGTAGAAATTTCCAGAGGGTATAACTTGGAAAGGCCACATTCATCACTTGTGAGTAGAGAAATGATGAGAGAATATGATGGTGAGCGGCCTTACAGCTCGAGGAATAGGGATATTTCTCATGGGTTTGAATCTGAGAGACATGGGGGAATGCCCACAGGCTATGATCGTTTAGATGCTAGAGGACCAGGGCTTGACAGACTTGGTTCTCGGTCAGGGTCTGTTGATTTTCCTGGAGACCATCATGGTAACATGCCAGGATTTCGCCTGGGATGTAGATTTACTATAGGCTCTGATGCTGATTGCTCAGGATCTTTTCAAGGCTATGGTGATTTTTATGAAGCAAATGACTCTGAAAGCCCCTGGTCCAACTCTGGGCACGTTGACATTACTAAAGGTTATGCTTCTAAGTTCTGAAAGGCACGACTTTCATTCTTAGCACAGTAATGTTACTCGTTATGATTCTGAGAGACCAGGTGCAGTCTTCGGTTGCCAGTTTTTTAATGGTGATAGTTGGAGGATACAGGCCCGATAGATGGTTGACAGGATGTAGACAGCTTGCCACATGCAGATAATTCAAGCAGCGGCACAAAATTCCCAAGTTGCGGCATAGGCCACATTTCACTTCATTTTCAAATAGTTGTTTCACCGAACAGGTGGCCGTGGCAAAAACAAGAGCTGATCAATGGATGTTAGGCATATTGGGGGATAGATTCACTTTTGTACAAGTGGTAAAACCACTTTAGTTTATTTCATGCAATTATTAGTTAGTTTCCAAATCTAAACTAAATTTTTAGACTAGGCCAATGATTCCCGCATTAAAATAATATTATTCTAATGTAATGGAAGTCCTTACCTCTATATACATAAAAGACTTCCTCATTTGTAATGATGGATGGACAGTGAGAGTGTTCCTCTCCCAGGAGCTTAATGAAAACCTTCTTGGTGGTAATGAGGTTTCAGGTTTATTATGTGATTCATGATTCAATCTAGCAGGTCTTTCATTCTCAGTTCCATTTGCAGTGTCTTTTAAGGGCTTAACTCGTAATGGATTCAAGACCACCACAAGGCATAGTGAGATCAATCCATCGAGGGACAATAGTCACAAGGAAGGGGGTGTCACAAACACAGGTTTCCACATCCCCTTTGTCAGTGTCGAGTTGTCATTGAGCCTCTTCACTAGGCAAACCCTCGAGGGGGTCCACTTAGTAAATGCTTGACTTATTTTACGCTACATCCCTGGGCTAAGAGAAATCCCATTGAGGAATTCTCTCTAGTGGGCTCATGACCTTACAGTTTACCCTAATTGGTTGGGAAGCTACCTATCTTTTCAATACTAATTTCTCCTCCCCGATCCATTATTCTAGGCAACTGACCTAAAGAGGGACATGCTTCTTGATATCCTCTCATCCTAACATTCCATGGACTACATTGCCCTTGAGTATTGGCATTGGTCTCCACATCCCCCCATCACCAACATTTTACTTTTCGTTTAAAAACCCAAATCATTCACTAGGGTTACTTGTGACATCACCTTGTTCCATATTGTCTATGCCCCAATGAATCTTAGGGGAGCCCCCTCAAAGCCAGAGGAGAGATGACCTAAAGAGGCAAGGTAGGTCACCAAGGTACATAAACACACTAGAGATGCCCAACTTTAAACAACTTTGCACAGCGGAATATAACAGCAATGAGATCAATAACAGTACATAGTATTTATGGCCCAAAACATGTTCCTTAGTATTCCTTCAATAAGACATCCTTAGGGCTCTCATACCAAGGATCATGGCCCTTTACAATCCCTATAAAAATGCCAAATATAATACAAAATACAAGTTTGTCATTTGACCAATAACCTAGGGTCGAGGCCAATTCCTTTGGGCTCTCATATGCCCAACATACAAATACTTAGATGATAAATCAGCTTACCTGCCCAGCCTGCTATCCTTTGCAGTCAGCCTCCTAGAGCCTTCTCTCATCACTAGCCTGCACATTTAGGCCCCTAGCAAATCCTCTGCTCACTTGGCACCCTTGTTGTACCTTCACCAATCCTTTGGTCTGCTTGTTCTTTACTAGTTGTTCTGGGCTACAGCTTGCCCTAACAGGCCTCCCTTAGCCCTCTCTGTCCCTCTACTAGCTCCTTTAGGCCTCCTTTACCAGCCCTTACACAGGTCTGCTCTTTCAGCACGTCAATCTAATAGTTGTAGTCACATCTCCACAGACTTCAGCCCTCTCATCTACGTCTATGGCCCTCCTTTGCTACAAAACCTCCACGGCTAGTCTAATCAAACCTCGGCTACTCCTTTTAGCACTGTTCAGAACCCTATTCTGACTCTGGTAGCACACAACCTACATGTTCTTAGCACATAGCCTCAATTAGTTCTCCACTTCAAGCCCTGTCTATTGTTCTAGACCTCGGCCAAGTCTCCCAGCCCTGCAACCAACCCTAACTAGGGGGGCAGCTGACCTAAAACAGTTGGCCAACCCTTTTCTAGGGTTCAACCCTACCTCCTAGTAGTTGTGGCTAAGTCTCCTTGGCCCCTGCTCCACAAATCAAACTTCGTCTCTTGTTGGCTGGCAAAACTCGACCTCTTCCTCCCTTGGCTGCAGCCCCTTTAAGCTTGCCAAAACACATAATCTCGGCCTCTTCCTTCCTCGTTGTGGCTCCTCTAGGGCTGTCTAGGCTAAGTCCTTTTAGCCTCCTCACACAAGTGAAGCCCTCCTCACTTGATGCACAATAGCCTCTCCATTGGCTTATATTTATACTTTTCCTTTAGGTGTCTTGAGAGCCCTCTTTGTCCTTCAAGGGACCCCACTTCACAATTCAACAATAAATTAGAATATCAATTTCACCTCCTTGGGTTCGAAGCCCACTCCTTTGAGTCAAGACCCCAAACTTTGGGTGCCTTGCCCACAATGTCCCCAAAGACTTTTCCACTCGGAAATACCTTCTTAGCTACCAAATTTCAACACTCCCACTTACTAAGGAAGGTATTTCCACCACTACTTGGAAGTGGCCCTACCTCTGAATCTAATCTGCAACCACATCCTTCTGGAAGACTTGGATCTTCGAAGACACCATACTCTTTGAAATCTCCAGCTCCATGATTTTTCCTTGCATTGGACTTTCCTTGCATGTGCCATGTCTTCCCTTACATGATCATGACTTGCATGTGCCACGTCTTCCCTTACATGATCATGACTTTCCTTGCATGGTGCATCACTTCCTTGCATGTACCATGACTTTTCCTTGCGTGCACCATGACTTCCTTGCATGTACCATGACTTTTCCTTGCGTGCACCATGACTTCCTTGCATGATCTACGACTTCTCTTGCACGCACTACGACTTTTCTTGCATGGTCTACCACTTCCCTTGCATGCACCACAACTTTCCTTGCATGGTCCATGACTTTCCTTGCATGGCCTAGAAGACTCCACTCTCGTGCTTGAATTCTGAAGGTTAGACTTCCACTAGGCGGTTGACTCTCCTTTGCAGTCTCCCTTTAAATCCAAACTCCCTCTGAGCCTACACAACCGCCCCTTGGTTCATTCTACTTTCCCTCCCAAAAGTATTGCAACTAAACTTGTATCCTTTCAAGGTCGGTCTTGAGCTACAGTTGAACACTGGGCCTCGCCACTCTAGACCACCGCAACTCAACTCTGCAAGTATTCTCATCCTCCTAGGTCAAATACCTCAAATGCACATGGCTCCACTGTCAGATGTGCAACTCTGTAACCCTTTGAAGATACTATCTCACAATCAACCTGCCATCTACAATGACCAACCTCGTCCATGCCAAAGCATTCCTTGCCAAGGCACTTAAACTGTCTCAATGTACTTTGACAAGTCAACAGAAGTCCATCATCAGCAACTTGTAGGTTGTCACACTACATTCTATTGTGCACCGAATCTCCACCAATCCACCAAAACTCCCATCCTATCTCATCACCAAACCAGTCAAGACCGCATCTCCATGTTCTTTGTTGAACCTTTTGCTCCATGTCTAGCCAACTCACTGGGCAACACTATTGCTTCCTGCAACAATCATACAACTCCCTCCTAGAACTAACACCTGTGCACACTCTGATCAAGCTGCCCTTCAAAGTAGCTATGAAATCATGTTGGAATTTCCATGCACCCCAGGTTTGGTCTATGCCTTAGCTAGGAACATAAACACACTAGGGATGCCCAACTTTAAACAAATTTGCACGGCGGAACATAACATCAATGAGATCGATAACAGTACACGGTATTTATGGCCCAAAACATGTTCCTTATTAGTCCTTCAAAAAAAAAAACCTTAGGGCTCATGTAAAAAGGATCATGGCCCTTTACAATCCCTATACAAATGCCAAATATAATACAAAGTACAAGTTTGTCCTTTGACCAATAACCTAGGGTTGAGGCCAATTCCTTTGGGCTCTCATCTGCCCGACATACAAATACTTAGATGACAAATCAGCTTACCTAGCCAACCTGCTATCCTTTGCAATCAGCCTCCTGAAGCCTTCTATCATCATTGGTCTGCTCCTTTAGGCCCCTAGCAAATCCTCTGGCAGCCTTGTTGTACCTTCACCAGTCCTTTGATCTGCTTGTTCTGCCCTTTACCAATTGTTTTGGGTTGCGGCCTGCCCTAACAAGCCTCCCTTATCCCTCTTTGTTTGTCTGCCAACTCCTTTAGGCCTCCTTTACCAACACTTACGCAGGTCTACTCCTTCAACGCATCAATCTAATAGCTGCAGTCAATTCTCCACAAACTTCGCCCTATGATCTAGGTCTGCAGGCCTCCTTTGCTAAAGAACCACTACGGTTAGTCCAATCAAACCTCAACGGCTCCTTTTAGCATTGTTCAAACGCATGGTCTGAATGTGTTAGCACACGGCCTACATGTTCTTAGCACATAGCCTCAGTCGGTCCTCCACTTCAAACCTTGTCTGTTGTTCTAGACCTTAGCCAGGTCTACCAGCCCTGCGGCCAACCCTAACTAGGGTTGTGGTTGACCTAAAACAGCTGGCCAACCCTCTACTAGGGCTCACTCCTACCTCCTAGTAGTTGTGGCTAGGTCTCTTTAGCCCCTGCACCACTGATCAACTTTGGCACCTTGTTGGCTGACAGAACTCTACCTCTTCCTTTGTTGTGACCTCCTTAAGCTTGCCAAATTATAGAAACTCGACCTCTTCCTTCCTTGTTGCGGCTCCTCGAGGGTTGTCTAAGCTAAGTCCTTTTAGCCTCCTCACACAAGCGAAGTCCTTCTCATTTGATGCACAATAGCCTCTCCATTGGCCTATATTTATACTTTTCCTTTAGGTGTCTTAGGAGACCTCTTAGTCCTTCAAGAGACCCCTCTTCACAATTCAACAATAAATTAGAATATTAACTTCACCGCCTTGGGTTCCAAGCCCACTCCTTTGGGTCAAAACACCAAACTTGGGTGCCTTGCCCACAAAGCCCCCTAAGACTTTTCCACTCGGAAATACCTTCTGATCTACCAAATTTCAACAACAGTGGGTGACCAACCTAGGTTCCACTCAAATTGTACAAAGTGGGTTGAAGCTTTCATCATTTTAACATACAATTTGAGTGGTAATACCCCCCCATTTTGGCCATCTTTCTACATTTTTATACATTATTGACGTTTAATTCCACTTTATTCAAATGCATATCAATATGAATAAGCTCCCTTTGTAATGGAATGTTTTCTATTCTATTTAGGGTTAGCATAAATGGAATATAAATGTCAATGAGTGTGAAGGTGGAATATGATTGCTCCTTCATCCTATAATCTACCCCACATTGCTAAAGTCTAGGACATGCACCTCAGAGGAGACTTTCCCTACTTTAGGGACTGATGTGTCAATACTAGATTATAACCCCTTTATTGGACACCACCATAGACCCTAATCTACATTTTGAACCAACAAATGGTTCCATTCATAGGACATCATCATGACAAGTGTAGGGTTTTAGCAATATGAAGAAAAGACTTGTGAAGGCCCAAGTCCAAGATTAGTTTAACACTTAGAATGACTTTTTGAGAAACCATGAAGCCTCACTGATGGGATGGGATGAATAGAAGTTTGAAGATGAACTTTGTTTCAAAGAAATCTACAAGATTTTCTGGTTGAGCATCTATTAAAATTGCATGAACGGTTGCAGAAGCCTGTTGAGGCTCCCAAGTAACTATGAATAGAAGAAAAGAAGGTTCAAAAGGTTCCTTGGTATGTCTAGACTATGATAGCACTAGAACATTGCAACGATCCTCCAACTATAAGTAGTGAACTTCTACATTAAATTCACCATGGAGGCATATGCCATGCATTTTTGCAGTTGAGTTGTGCAAATACAATTCAAGGGTTGTGGAGTGGTTTATGAAAGAATCCCAAGGAATATTGCTAAATAAGATTCCTACTCAGGGGAAAATGTGGTGGTGGATGAGGAAAAGTTACCCTTTAACCCACCAACTATAGAAACATAAAGCATTGTGTTGAGGGGTGGACTGATATGGCATTAACAAGGATGAAGATCTAACAAAGGAAATGGCATGGAGGACACACAAGCGCAAGAACGAGTTGAACAAGCCATCTAGAGATCTAAAATAATTGATCATTGTTGGCTAAACCAAATGCAAGCAATTAGAGAGCAGAGTGAAGCTCTAAGAAAAGAAATTAGTGACAACAAAGTAGTGAGTTGAGGATGAGAGAAGGGAAGAGTTTGAGATGAAAACATGAAGGGGTTGACCAATGGTTGCAAGATAGAGGATTTATGCTAGAAGATACTTTGGTGAGACAACGAGGTGGAAGACTTTTACAGGATCTTATGGATAAACTAACAATGGGATACATGCATATGCATTTGTGCAAACTGATTGGTCAGATATATTGCAAAAAGGCATTGCATTTGTTGTACCTTAAGAAACCAATTTCCTGGTTGTGTAGAAATTGTGCTTAAGACATTAATGTTTATAGTTATTGTCACTTGTTTGTCACTTAATTGTATGTTATGTTCTTAAATGAAAGACCTGGAAGACTTGGTTTTTAACCCTCAATACTTAAGTGACCAGAAAATATCAGAATGCCATTTGATTGTTGAATATAAATGATGAATGAAGAAAACTTGAATTAGTCATAGACAATATGTTGTTTTACACAAGATCTACTATCTGTGACACTTGGAGAAGTTATAGATAATATGTTGTCTTACACAGAAACTACTATCTGTAACTTAGAAGAATTGCAGAGGTGTGAACTTCAAGTATAGGAGCGCTCTTTTAAGGGATTTTAACTTCATTTACATAAGCAAATAAAGACCTGCAGCTTCATTACCATACTTAAAGGAAGAAAACATAAGATGACACATAACAGAGAAGTCACAAAATCATACCCAACAATGTATGGAAAACTTCTGATTCTTTCATTAATCAATCAGTTGTATCAGGAATTCAGTGGCCTAGTATCCAAGTTCTCCAAAATTCGAACCCTTTCTTTCTAAATTTTCCTCTTTTTATACATTATGAAACAGTTGGTGGTCTCCAAAACTGTCAAACTACTTAACTATTTCCCTAACTGTCTAAGTAAAAACTATTACAGAATATTACACAGAGGGTAAAAGACACCTCATTTTAAAGAACATAAAATAATCATGAAGTAACGGAAATTAAAAGATGATGGTTGTTCTCTGTTCGAATCTGTATCTTGAGCCTTAACCAAGCAGTGGATGAAGGGCGGAAGGCTTTGGGAGCACTGCGGGGTTAAAGAGTGTGTGAGAGCATCAACGAGGTTGAACCCCGCAATGATTTCCGGCCACACATCCCAGTCAGCCGTGCTAATGTCACGGTCAACTGCGGAGGTAGAGCTCTGATTAATCTTAGTGCTCATTGCTTCCCCGCAACGCACCTCAAAGTGCTTATCAAACTATCGCTTGATCACGCTTGTTGAACTTGTATGACATTTAAATGATGGCGGGCCCACGGAACTTAAAAAGAATTAACACTGGTTCATAAAACCTGTCGCGTCCGCCTTTTCAATGCACCTTGACTCCCTTACGGACCCGATAGGACATAAAACTGTATTTAATGATTCATCGGGTCCGATATTAAAAACTGAACCCAACGATTTGCCGACCCAATATCCAAACCCGATAGGAAATAACACTGAATTTGATGATTTATTAGGTCCGATTAAAAGATAGAACTTGATTACTCTTCGACCCGATATAAGACCCGATATCCGTCGGAACCTGTTTCTTTCGATGGACGGCTGAGATTGGCCCGGACTTCAGCAAATTTAAACTATGTTTGATACATCGTCGCGTCCGATCTCCGAAATAAACCCATTCTAGTCAACTTATGCGTTATCATTGGATCTGTGGCTTGTTGATCGGACGACCCAGATCTTCTCTCGGGTTTATCACTTTCAAAACCACTGCGAATATAAAATCAACCATTCTTTTCATATTTTTTTATTTTTTTTCCATTTTGTAATAAAACTGAAAATAAAACTTAAATAATAATGGACAATGGATGCTACAACAAGATTCAAGGATAACATTGGCAAACCATTAAATGAGAACATTGTCATGGAAGAGCAACCAAGCAGTACACCAGTAAATGTGTTTTGATTGTTTTGCAAGAAAGGTAATGCAACAATTAACATGGCACGTTAGAAGGCAGTAGATCCATCTTATTACATATACCACCCCTTGAGCTTCCAATCTTGATCAAGTAACCCTAATTAATCTTGTTAATTGTAACTTGAATTAGTCACCTAGTAGTGAACGGGTGTAAGGAAATTTATTAGGTAATAGAAAAAGGCAACCTAGTAGTAGAGGAAGTTTGACTATTGCAAATCCTTTGGTAAATAATCTTAATTTATTTGCAAGAGAAAGCCAAAACATAGTAAGTCATCTAGCACCACAAGGTTTTGTTTTTATACACGCATTAGTCAATAGCATGGTCGGAACAGAAGGAGATCTACATTGTGTTTCCCTAAGTTTTCAAGGAAAAGTAGTAGAGATGCCAAGCAACATTGGTTTCTTTGGGAAGCAATATGGAATGCAAAAGGCACATCCATAACACTAAGTTAGAGGAGTTTCAAACCTAAGACGAAGAGCTTTACAATGGGATATGAAGTACGTAAAAAGTACACCACAAGGTTTGATGAGAACTCTAGATGAGGTGAAACCAAATTCCATCATTGAGTTCCAAAAGCCAAAGTCAGAGCAATAGAGCATCATGAATTTGAAGGATATTAAGCAAATAGTGGGAAAACTTGCTTGGGAATATGATAAAAGATTTAAGATTTGATGAGTAGGTTAAGCTACCAAACCCATGATGCACAACATAAAAGGTGATTAATTAGGGGACTCCTCCCATTGACCAACATCTTGTTGATGCAACAAAGGTTATCTACTCAAAGGAAGGCCTTGGAGCAGTCCATGAGATTGAATATGTGGCAGGGTATTCTAGGTTTACCCCTACTAGTGCTTCCAATACAACACCTGTGATAACCCAATTACAGAACCAACTGTCTACCCTAACTAAAAAAATATAGGAGTTGACAAAGGCCACGATAGGCAAGCAGCAAATATAATGCATCAGATGCAAGGGATTGTCCTTGCCATAAGAGACAAGGGATGGGCATTGCAGAGTTGTTGAACGCACTAAAAGAATACTACCTTAATCGAATTGAAAACTGTGAAGCATGTAGAAGACAACGCACTACTAACTTGCTCATTGTTAAACCCGAGTTGGACGAAGGGATCTCAAGGCCATCAATAAATATGGTGACTTGTGGGACCCTAACAATATTATGAAAGCATCAACCCTTACTCTAGAATCTAATGCAATCAAATAGAAAGGGTTATTTGAACTTGGAAAGCCATGGAAATCATGCATGGTGCAACAAACACTGCTCATCATGGCGCAACCACTACAACCCAAATTCCTATTGGAAGACCCAAAATTGAAGAAAGGAGATGCAAGCTTGAAACTACTCCTAATGCAAGGGAAGGTTTATTACAATTTGTAATGACTTGTTTATGGTTTTTTATGGAAGTTTTGGATAATAAGAATCTAGAAGGTTGTGTATTTCCTTTAAAAACATTACTAAGAGTGAGGAAGAAGGACCAATTATTAATGTCCCTATATCTAATAAACACTCATATGATGATGACAATTAGGACTAGTCAAGAGTTTAGTTGGATGCATAGATTTCAAGATACAACGTCAAAGATGCCATGTTGGACATGATATCTAATATAAATAATTTGCACAAGAAGTCCTCGAAATTAATGGAGAAGCCCAAATAGGGTTTACTCTCCCATTGAATTACATTTGGTAACCTGATGATAGATGGTTGTCATTGATGTCAACCCAAGCAGCACCTAGAGATGCCCCACTTTCATTGACCAATATGACATGGCAAATCATTGATTCTTGCATCCATACCACCCTAGATGGATTCTCCTTGTCAAGTCGATTATGGTGGTATGTGGCACACCCCACATGGCTCTTCACGGTTTGTGAGATATCCTCAGTTAAACATGAAGCCCCCCATTATGTGGACAATAACCCCAAAAGTCAAATGGTCAAAATCATGACAGAGATTTAATTGTTTTGTTGGGTTCCAATCTTATAGCTCAAGCAAAAATGCCATAAGGTTAATTGGCCAAGTCAAAAGGTCAAATGTGGACAAGAGTTTGAAGGGCGTTGGATTTTATTAAAATAATAAAAAAAGGGAAGGAGGTAAAACTCTCATCTCCAAAAGGTTGGACGGCCTACTCTTGGGCTTTAACTTAAATAAAATTTAATATCAAAAGATCCCTTCCTAAAACTCCTCCAACGGCTAACCTTAAAAGCCCCTTCTAAGTCTATAAAAAGTAGTCATATTCACCTCCAAATGCAATGAATAGTTCAACCCTCATCTAGTGAATAATACTCTGAAATTTTCCGCCTTTGTGGAGATTGTCACATCAAACAAAGAGGGTTTTTGAGTTTTTTTATTTTTTTGGGATTCGTTTTGCAAGAAGACCAAAGGTTTTGTTGGCTACTCTTCTACACTATTGGCCTTTTTAAGGATAAAAGACAGGCTTATCTTTAAGGAATAGCAAGCCTTTTTGCATAACATTTGTGATTGATTGAAGCATGTTTGTTGACTTCAAGGAAGGTTTCTTATCTATTTCAGCACCTAGACTTGTTAATTACCTCACGGAAATGAAGTGACTTATGTTTGTGGCCCTGCTTTGGTTGACTGAAAGTGGTTGGGATAAATTGGAGTATCTCATTGTTTTACCCTAAAACTCTACGGCCTCCTCTTACCAACAAGAAGTATCCATTGTGGAGACCCGACTCTTTTCCATCCTGTAACATCTCAAGACTAGCAAGGGTTTGTGTTTCACTACAATATCTCCTGTAGCCTACACCCTTTTGAGCAAGGAAGAGCACAAATTGATATAGGTCCATTCTATTGAAAAGAACCAAGAGTTGTATGATCCGAACTATCTCACTTGTTGTTGCAGCTCACTCTTTGAAGTAGCACCTGAAAGATCTGTATGTCAAAGATTGCAACATTTTTTTTGAAGCAGTTCAAAGGTGTCAAGGGTTCTCTTCCTCAAACATTTGGAATAGGGCACTTTCAGAGATTTCTGCCCCAAGGAACAACAATTAGTCAATGAATCTTCCCTTTGCAGTCTTCTTCCCAAGATTTTACCATAGATCCTCGCTCTCCAACGTTTCTCAACAACTGCTAGGACTGCGGCCTTCTGTTGGATGAACAAAACTCGCCCTAATGGAGGGCCAAAAGGATCAAAGATCCTACATTCAAGTGATATTTTCCTCGTTGGTCCAATTTGATGCCCTAGAGCGTTTTGCTTCCCAAATTACATATGCAAAGAAAACTTCCCCAAACCAATCCCAACCAAACATTTATCACCAAACCCTATCTTCAGATGTCTCATTGTCTACATAGGGGTCGGAGTATTTCGGGCCCTCGAATGCTTTTCTAGCTTTCTAGGGAGTTGAGGCTTTCTTTTCAATTGGAGCTAAAGATTAAAAGAACTTATGAGAAAAGCATTTGGTGTTTTTTGACCCAAAGGGGGTTTTGAAGATTAATTAATGCTCTGAAAAGATTAATAAGTTACTAATTGCTAAGAAATATCAATTCACCCCCCTCTCAGTATTTCCAACAATTGGTATCAGAGTTAGTCCTTGTAAAATCAATCTAATCGCTGAAGGGAGATCATGGAGTACACCAAGAATGGAGTTCCTCTGTTTGATGGGCAAAACTATGCACTATGGAATGGAAGGATGCAGGTATATATACTTGCACAAGGATATGATATTTGGGAAACAGTTGAACAAGGCTATGATGCAAAAGCCTCTCCTCCAACAGATGAAAAAGGTAGGAAACTTGTTGAATATGATGCCAAAGCCAAGAATGCCATTATGAGTGGACTCACTCAATCTGTCTATGTTAAGGTGTTGGGTTGTAAAACAGCTAAGGAACTTTGGGGCAAGCTTCAAAACATATATGAAGGAGACTCAAAGGTCAAAGAAGAAAAACTTCAAATTTGCAGAGCTCAGTTTGAACAACTAAAGATGAAGGAAGACGAGAACATTGCAGCTTTCTTTCAACAAGTAGATGAAGTAACAAATGCCTTGGAAGGACTAGGAGAACCAGCTAATAAAAAGATTATTGTACAAAAGGTCTTGAGATCTCTTCCAGCAAGATTTAATCCTAAAGTTTTTGTCTTAGAAGATAGATCAGACTTGAACAACCTTAGCATGGACGAGCTACACGGGATTCTTACAACTTATGAAATGAGGATTGAACAGGAAGATGGTCCATCTAACCAAGAAGCAACATTCACAACATCCAAGAAGACCGGAAAGGATAAACAGGAATCAAAACCAAGCTCCAGTTGTTGCAAAGAAGAAGAATACTCAGATGAAGAAATTGCTAACTTTGTGAGAAAGTTGAACAAAGGAACAGGTAAGTTCAAAGGTAAACTTCCACTAATATGTTTCAATTGTGGTGAGATTGGTCACTTTGCAACTAAATGTCCTCATAAGAATGAAGAAGCATCTAGGAAAGGGAAGAAGGGTCAAAGAAGATTCAACAAGCAAGGTAAAAAGAAAGGCTTTAAAAAACGCTTTTTCTCCAAAGAAGACAACTCATCATCTGAAGAAGAAAGTGACAATGACGAAGAAAACGACATGGGAAGAGCATTATTCATGGCTAGAGACAACAGGAAGGAAGCACCTAGAGAAGAAGAAGAAGAGATGGACGAAATTCAATTTCAAAATGAGATGGTCAGAGTTATAAAGGATCTTAAGGTTGAAAAAGAAAATGTCAAATCTCTCGAAGTTGAATTGAAGATAGCAAAAGAACATGCCAAAAGCCTCAATAAGAAGAATGAAGAATCAAAGGAAGCCATTATCAGCCTTAAAGTACAATTGGAAGAAGCCAGAAAAATTGAAGATTCTCTCAAAAGAGAACTTGAGGAAAGCAACAAGGCAAGGGAAGATTTAGAAGCAGAGATAGTCTATCTACGAAAGGAAGCAGAGAAAAGAAGAAATGTTTAGTAGAACTTTGCAAACAGCTCCAGAGCATTAGATGACCTCATCAGCGATCAAAGGCAACATAGTAACAAGATAAGATTGGGCTACAAGGAAATGTTTGTAAAAGGTTCAAACTCTTCCACGACAGAAAAGGAAGATGGACAGAAAACTTATTCAGCAATTGCTAGAGAATCTATTGAGAAGGAAAGAGGATTCACAGCAAAACAGAAGGTTCAAGATCAGTAAGAAGGATCATGGCAAACAGAGCACGAAGAAGGTCTCCACAGGCATCAAAATATCTTTCATGGTGTTTGTTATTCACATGGAAATTTTGGACATAAGTTGTAAATTGTCAGGACTATGGTAAGAATATAAGCAACCTTCGAAGGTCTTTCAGGAATAATTATCCTAGAAACTCGCAGGAGGATTACAAGCAAAATTACAACAAGTTTGGTTATTTAAGAAATGAAGTAGAATGCTATAAGTGCAACAATTTTGGACAGTCGCCTAAAGATTGCAGGTTAACCGTTCTCCCAAGGGAATCATAGCAAAATCAAAATTCTCAGGTCTGGAAGAAGAAAACGGAAAGATGTGCTCTTGCCCTAAAAGCTCAAAACAAGAAGAATGTATGGTATGTTGATAGTGGTTGCTCAACGCATATGACCAAAAACAAGAATAAATTCATATGTCTAAAAGAAGGAAAGGATGGAACAATGTCTTTTGGAAATGGCGAATCTACAAATGTTATAGGAACAGGTACAATCAAGCTTGGAAGCAAGGATGCTACAACAGAGGATGTGCTTCTCATTGAAAATATGAATCATACTCTGTTGAGCGTAAGTCAAATGTGTGGTCAAGGACACATGTCGCTCTTTGACTCAAAGAAATGTGAAATTAGGAGAGAAATCCGCCAACTGGCAGTTATTGCAACTAGAACTCCAAACAACATATACAATTTGGATGAGACTATTAAAGGTTGTTTCTTGGCAAAAGAAGACGAAAGTTGGCTCTCGCACAGACAGATGGGACACATAAAATTTGACAATCTCATCAAAATTAGCAAAAACAAAGTTGTAAGAGAAATGTCATTGATTTCGAAACCTATTAGCACTACATGTAGACATTGCAAGCATGGAAAACAAAAAAGGGTTGAATTCAAGACAAAAGAACATTCCACATCAAAACCATTAGAATTGATACACATTGATCTATGTGGATCGATAAAGACAAAAGGACTAGATGGTGAACAGTACTTCATGTTAATGATTGATGATTATACTAGGATGACAGCAATCAGCTTTTGAAGAAAAAGTCTGAAGCATTTTAATGTTTCAAAATCTACAAGGAAAAGGTTGAAATGAAACTAATTTGAAGATCAAATGTTTGAGATTGGATAACGGTGGAGAATTCACATCCAAAGCATTTTTACACTATTGTGAGGAACATAGAAGAAGAGACAATTCTCAACAACTAGGACACCACAATAGAATGGAGTTGTCAAAAGGAAAAGTAGAACTATGGAAGAGATGGCCAGAACAATGCTCAATGATTTAAAATTGGACAACAAATTTTGGGTTCAGATGGTTGATATAGCTGAGTACATCTTAAACAGAGGATTGCTTAGAAGCAACTGTGATAAGACTCCATATGAACTATGGAGGGGAAGACCAGCAAATATCAAACATTTTCAAGTCTTTGGAAGCAAATGCTACACTAAAAGGGAAGACCTAGAAATAGGAAAATTTGATTCTCGGGTAGATGAAGGCATCTTTATTGGTTATTGGTTATTCATGCAAAATGAAAGCATACAGATATTATAATCTGAGACTCGATCAGATAGTTGAAAGCATCAATGTAACGTTTGATGAAGCTCGTGGTCCGAAAGTTGAACAAGGAAGCTTATGTTCAAGCAAACCAGAGACACAAAAGACAGAATTAGAACAAGTTAAAGAGGAAGCCTCGGAGCAAGTGCAATCAAATGAGGAAACAACAGCCGACCAGGAAGAGACGAGAGATCAACAGCAGGCACTTTCGAAGAATCCCAAGAAATGGTATCAAAAGAACCATCCTTCAGATCAGATTATTGAGGACATCAATGAAGGCATAGGTATATCGACAGCGACGCATATCAGAACAAGCCCATCTTGCGCTCTTGGCCACATTTTAGCCTAGCAGCTTTGAAGAAGCTAATCACGATGAACATTGGGTAGCAACTATGAATGAAGAGTTGGATCAAATTGAAAAAAATGATACTTGGGAATTGGTTCCAAGACCAAAGAACAAAAATGTTATTAACACAAAATGGGTTTTTAGGAACAAGCTAAATGAGAATGGACAGGTTACCAAGAACAAGGCAAGATTGATCAGAAAAGGGTATGCACAGGTTGAAGGAATAGATTTCGAAGAGGCATTTGCACCCATCGCCAGGATGGAAGCCATTGGAATGTTCTTGGCCTATGCATGTTCAAGGAAGATCAAACTTCAAAGTATATCAGATGGATGTAAAATAAGCTTTTCTGAATGGAGAATTAGAAGAATAGGTATACATAGAACAACCTAAGGGATTTATGCTTATTGACAAGAAAGATTGTGCTTGCACATTAACGAAGGCATTATATGGTCTCAAACAGGTTCCTAGAGTTTGTTATGCTCGTATTGACAGATGCCTGCAGAAAAAAGGGTTTAAAAGAGGAAATGATGATAGCAACCTTTATGTAAAGGTTGAGCACGACAATTTGACCATCATAGAAGTATATGTGGATGACATCATTTTTGGCAGCGATGATGACAAGTTAAGCAAGAATTTTGCAACAGATATGTCGAGTGAATTTGAGATGTCATTGCTTAGCGAGTTGACCTTCTTCTTAGGACTTCAGATATCTCAGGGAGATAAGGGCATATTCACCTGTCAAATAAAGTATATCAAAGAAATGTTGAAGAGATTTCAAATGGAATATTGTAAACCGGTCAGCACTCCAATGGTGACAAGTTGCAAGTTGAGCATGGATGACTTATCCAAGGATGCGGACCAAAGGATGTATACATCTATTATAGGCAGTCTTCTCTATGTGATAGCTTCTAGGCCTGATGTGATGCGGGCAATTGGGCAGGTAGCACGTTTCCAAGCAGCACCAAAAGAATCCCATGTTGTTGCATCGAAGAGAATTTTACAATACCTCAAGGGAACAGCAAATTTTGGCTTATGGTATCCAAAAGGAAATGACTTAACTATCACAGCTTATACAGATGCAGATTGCACAGGTAGTGTTGATGATCGTAAAAGCACTAGTTGAGTGGCTTTCTACCTAGGTGGTTGTCTTGTATCATGGTTGAGAAAGAAATAGTCTTGAATCTCCTTATCCACATTGGAAGCAAAATATATAGCAGCAGCAGCTTGTTGTACTCAGGTCCTCTAGATGAAACAAACTTTGCAAGATCTTCAAGTGAAATTTGATGAGCCCATTCCGATGTTCTGCAATAACACCAACGCCATAAGCATCTCCAAAAATCTTGTTATGCATTCAAAAACCAAACACATTCCGATCAAATACCACTTTGTTAGAGAACAAGTTGCAGAGAGGAACATAAAAGTGGAATATATTGGGACAAAAGATCAAATTGTTGACATCTTCACTAAACCATTGTCGTGTGAGACATTTGAGTATCTTCAACAAAAACTTGGGATTCTCCAAAGTTCACATTAAAATGTTGTTTATCCAGCCAAGAAGACAGTGGGATCAAAGGCAGGTTACAGGTCCATAGGAGCAAGTAGATTGTTAGGGGGAGTCACCCTTTCCCATTGATGTCAAAGGGGGAGAGAAAGTAGGTCAGGAAGATCAGAGGCACGGAGTTAGGGGAAGAAGTGATCCCAGGGGGAGTATGTGTGTTGCTATCAATGCCAAAGGGGGAGATTGTTGATAGATGGTTGTCATTGATGTCAACCCAAGCAGGACTTGGAGATGCCCGGCTTTCGTTGACCAATATGACATGGCAAATCATTGATTCTTGCATACATACCACCCTAGATGGATTCTCCTTGTCAAGCTAATTCCGGTGGTATGTGGCACACCCTGAGAGGCCTCATGGTTTGAGAGATGTGTGTTTAAAGTTGAAGACACCAGTGAGTGGGTAAAAACCCCAAGGGGTGGTGACATGGCACCTTATCATTGGTTGTTTGCTATTAAACATCATGCTTAAGAGTTTTTCATCATAATTTATGATGCAATCACCTTGTGGAGGGAATAAAATTGTTTAGCACCCACAAGAGGTGTCTTTTATAAATTAAAAAGTCAATCCACTCACCAAAAGGCAAGCGGCCTTCATTCATGGGCCTTAAGGCAATAAAATTAATGTTTTTTAATTAGAAAAGCCCCCTCAAAATTAGAAGTCGGAGGTCTTCTTGAAGCCCCTCTCAACCCAAGACATGTCTATAAAAGGAGACCTAATATCACTCTTCAATATATGCATTTTCAACAAATATTCTTGTGGTATTGCTCTGAAATAGTCCGACCCCTGTGCAGAAAGAGAGACATCTAAAGATAGGGTTTGGTGATAAATGTTTGGTTGGGATTCGTTTGGTGAAGTTTTCTTTGTAGGTGTAATTTGGGCAACAAAAGGCTCTAGGGCATCAAATTGTACAAGCGAAGAAAGTCTCACTTGAATGTAAGATCTTTGATCCTTTCGGCCCTCCATTAGGGCTAGTTTTGTTCATCCAACAGAAGGTCGCAGTCCTAGCAGTTGTTGAATGTTGGAGATTGAGGATCTAAGGTAAAGTCTTGGGAAGAAGACTGCAAGGGAAGATCAAACAGCGAGGTATATAACAGGTTATTGAGAGGCATTCTTGAAGCACAGTCTCTTGATCAAAGAAGGATTTATACATCTATGGATTCGTTGGAAGAAAAGGACCTCAGCCCTTCTTTAGGGCTTCATTCTTGTTGAAATATGTAACTAGGTTTGGTCTTCATAATGACATATGTAACCCTGATTTTATGTATTTGATGTAAAGAGAAAAATAAATTTATTATTGTCATTCTTGAGGCATGGGTTTCATGATCAAGGGAAATTTGTTTATAGGTCAAGCACCCATTGGGAGCTTCTAGGGCTTGGCATTGAGTCTACAAGTCAATTGAGTTATTGTCATGTATGAAAGACCCTTTTGGGCATGTTACATATTGCAAAGAAATTTATTTGAGTCATAAAAGACCATCCAAGACCTTGTCAACGAGCTACAACAAGTCGGACTACATGAAAGATCAAGTCGGCCTCATGGAGGCAATCCGTAGATTTTGTACCCCTAGCAAGCCTATATATAAGAAGGAACTCGACCTCATTTGGACACACAACAAGCAAGTTCGATCTCCTCAAGAAAGAAGCTGGAAAAAGGACAAAAATCAAGGATAAGAAGAAGAAGAGAAAGATTGAAGTTTTGGACCTCTCTCTCTCTCTCTCTTGTGTTAGGTTTTCTAAAGTTGTTAGGCAGGACAAAATTCTGAAGTTGCATCAAAGTTGTGAAGCTACATCTAGGTCGAAGTTGTGTTGAAGCTATGAAGCTGCATCTAGGTCGAAGTTGTGTCGAAGTTGTGAAGCTGCATCTAGGTCGAAATCGTGTCGAAGCTATGAAGTTGCATCTAGGTCGAAGCTGTGAAATTGCATCTAGGTCAAATCTATGAAGTTGCATAAAGGTCGAATTTGTGAATCTGCTAGGTCGAAGTTGTTGAAGCTACTAGGTCGAAGTTGCACAAATTGTTGCTAGGGATCGAAGTTGCTAGAGAAGTTGTTGGAAGGTCGAAGTTTGTTGCTAAAAGTTGTATACAGAAAGCTCCTCGGGAAGGAAGGTTGACTTGGTCTTGGAGGGATCTTTATCAAGGGCCTTAGGTCCTGGAATTTGTCATTTGAAGATTCTATAAGAAGAGAAGAATTCTTGTGGGTTTTCCTCTCACGAGGAGAGGTTTTGGCGTTGGATAGCAGCCTACATTTTGTGTCCTCTTGACTCATTGATCTTAATTGTTTGATGATAAGAACACTAATAATAATCAAGTGAAAGAAGAAGCTAATCAAGTTAAGCAAAAAAACATCACAAGCAGTTAACAAAGTAAGAGAAATCACCTAATCTACCTGCCCTAGATTCCTCACCAATTTTGGCACAATTTAGGAGGTTTCAAAAGGATAGCTTGATCTCTGAAATTTGGATCTACCAAAGGATTTGATTTGTGCAACTTTCAGGGCCTTCAAGGTAGAAAAACATTTCAATTGACACTTATCCATGCAGCCTAAACTATGTGCAGTTCAAGCATCAAGCCAAGGACACAGACATGTGTATTAAGGCAACTCCAGTAACAATTTTGGGTCTTCAAATCAAGCAAGAAAGGTATAGAAGTTTTCTGAGTCGTGACCTTGTTCCAGAAGCAGACTTTAATATATATATATATATATATATATATATATCAGTTATGGTTGTGTCAATGGTCCTATCATGAAGTGAAGCCGACCTACAAGGTTGTATAATCACAAAATTGTCCTAAAACATCAGTGTGCTACAAGTCTACATCTTCAGAAGTGATGCATATATATATTTGTTTCTGCATTGATTGAAGCTGACATTTATTTTAACATCCACCCCAAATTCGGCTCCCTTAATCTAGGATATTTTCAGAGCTTGTTACACAGTGGTCTAAAGGACATTATTCTAAAAGCTCACATTTATGGTTTGAAGGAACTAAATGTAATCTGTAGCCCTAATCTTGTTGATCCTCGTAATATTATACATACGGCTTGATCATCTTACAAGATCCTGTAAGAAGTTGCAGCCTAAATAGAACTTGCTCAGAAGTACCATTCAAGAAGTAACAAAACCATCTTGAAATTTCTTGCAAAGGTAAAGTTAAATAGAAATTGACCTTTATCAGTCCAAGCAGGGTGAACAAGAACTCGACATCTAAAAGGGTTTTATGTGAAATAACACAAAAGTGAATCTTGTGCCATTAGTATTTGTCAGTTTGTAGCCCCTAATGCAACTCCATCAATTGAAGTATACCATACCAAATTTCAGTAGCATCCACAGGCATTGATTAAGCTAGGGGTTGATGAGCAGAGTACGTTGATCAAAGACAGAAGTCAAAGGCACTGTATCACTAGCAGGTTGCACTTGTTGAGAATTAAAGTCATCAGGCTCATCTATGACCTCATTGGCAGTGGTTTAATTGACAACATTTATCATACAGCTACAAGCAGTTTGTTCATCAAATTCTCTGAGCAGTTTCATTGTTGTCTTCAACAGTAAAGGCAGAAAAGCACTCAAGGTTTCATCATCAACAACATCCTCACTTCATAGACATTTTCATTGTACAATTGTGGTATGTAAATTCAGAGTCATGTGAAAATTTTGTAAAGGCAATTGTAGGAGTCATTTGGTCTTAGGGTTTGTTGTTGGGACAAGGGTTTAGGTCTTAGGGTTTGGTCAATTAAAGTAAAGTCATTGTATATCATTGTAAGTGGACCATTATCCCTGGTACAGGAGTCCAGAATATTGTATTGAAGTTTTTTCATTTTCAGGGTGGTAAGGGGAGATGGTTGGAGCCCGAAAACACTTCAGGGTGGTAAGGTGGTGCTAGGGCAAGTTGGACCTTGTTATGGTGTTGGAGCATCCTTTCAATTGACCACTAATAAAACCAAGGCATTGGGGCGTCCTTCTAGTGAGAATTGGAGAATGAATGTTTTTCTAGAGTTCTAGGGAGTTGGGGCTTTCTTTTCAGTTGGAGCTGAAGATTAAAAGAACTTATTAGAAAAGTGTTCAATACTAAGTAGCAGGAAACGCTGGGCAGGGGTCCGTTTCCGTACGGAAACGAAACGGAAACGGGTTTCCCCGTACCGTACGGCGTGGAAACGAGTTTCCGTCCGTACGGGCGCGTTTCCCGAGATGGAAACGCGCCCGTACGGACGGAAACTCGTTTCCACGCCGTACAGGCCCCGTTTCCTGTAAAAAAGCACTTGTTTTTTAAAAAAAAAAATTCCTAATTAGTTTAGGGTTTAGCTTAGGGTTTCTAATCACTTCTAGAAAGCGTTTCTAAAGTTATAAAAGAGTTGTGCCTCTCATTCTCTCATCACACTATTCAGCAAGGAGTTTCTCTTGGAGATTGGCAGTTGTTTCAGTAGCTGGTGTTTTGAGCATTGAGCAAAGTAGATTTCAGCAGCGGGAGAAAGAGATTTCAGCAGCGGGAGAAAGAGATTTCAGCAAGAGATTTCTGTAGCAGCAGATTTGGCTCAGCTACAGCCATATTTATCTTCTCTTTTGTGGCATTTCCGGGTAGTTTCAACCACAGAAAATTAATTTGGGTAAGCCACATTCATTTTGTTAGTTTTTTCTTACTATTTCTTCAAATTTTCTAGGGTTTATGCAGCTAAACTGCTAAAAAACGTTTTTTATTTATAGATTTGTTTTTTAAATTTATTTTTGCAGCAGATTTGGCTCAGCTACAGCCATATTTCTCCTCTTTTCTGGAATTTTAGGGTAGATTCAGCCACAGATAATTCATTTGGGTAAGCCACATTTATTTCTTAGTTTTTTCCTTACTATTTCTTTAATTTTTCTAGGGTTTATACAGCCAAAAATATGAAAAACGTTTTTATAAATTTATTATTTACAGATTTGTTTTTTTAATTTATTTTTGCAGCAATGGCTTCCAGCCAAAGTGCAGCTGCAACTTCAAACCCTAGGGCCAACCCAAGGGCTGAATATTATCCTCTTTGGAGGCATGTGGTGAAGCTTCAAAAATGTGGAGGTGGTGGCTCATGGGAATGGCGATGCACTCTTTGCAATATTACGTACAAGGGCTCCTACCCAAGAGTGAAGGCGCATCTGTTGCATGGAGGAGGACAGGGGATTGTGGGTTGCACAAAAACAGCAGATCCGTTGGTAAGGAGGGCATATCAAAGAGAGCAAGATGAGGCGGATGGTACTAAGAGGAGGCATGATGAGCATACTCAGGCTACATCTAACGTTGAGCCAAGGATTGTAGTTGAAGCAAGAAAGAGGAGAGGTGGTCTGGGTCACAGTCAAGAACATGAACAAGCAGCACCCAAACATACCAGAGGCTCAGGGGCATCCCAATCAGTTCAGGATAGCAGAATTGCTAGATTGGTGAATGTGCAAGCAAGAGAAGAAGCTGATTCCAGAGTTGCCAGGTGCATTTATGCATGTGGTATCCCATTCAATGTTGTTCGCTCTCCTTACTGGCAAGATATGTTGAGGGCAGTTAACAAAGCTCCTCAAGGGTACAAGGGGCCCAACTATGAGAAAGTCAGAACCCAGCTTCTCAAAAATGAGAAGGAACTTGTGGAGGACGTTTTAGCTCCAATTCGTTCTTCCTGGAGTAGCTCTGGGGTTACCATAGTCTCAGATGGTTGGACAGATATGAGGCGCAGACCATTGATAAATATCATTGCCACTTCCCCCAAAGGAGCAATGTTTATCAAGGCAGAAGACTGCTCAGGAGAGGTGAAAGATGCACAGTTCATTGCTGATATTATTATAAAAGCTATTGAACAAATAGGGGCTAACAGGGTGGTGCAAGTTATCACGGATAATGCACCAGTTTGCAAAGCTGCAGGTTTGATTATTGAGGGGAGGTATGACAACATATTTTGGACACCATGCATTGTCCATAATCTGAATCTGATCTTAGAGGAGATCGACAACAAAGTTTCCTGGATAAAGGAAGTCACAGGGGATGCAAGGGAGATTATCAAATTCATCACCAACCACCACCAGTCTCAGGCCATATTTCGAGAGTACTCCAAATTGGAGTTGTTAAAAGCTGCTGAGACAAGATATGCCTCAAACTTCGTGATGTTGCGCCGCCTTGTTGAGGTTAAGCATGCATTAGTTTCTATGGTGGTGAGTCAACTGTGGATTGAGTGGAGACAAGCAGATTCAGAGCGGGGATCTATGGTGCGTAGATTGTGCCTTGATGAGGATTGGTGGAGCAAGGTAGATTTCTTACTAAAGTTCACAACCCCTGCATTTGAGCTTCTCCGGAGTGCTGACACTAACCAACCTTTCTTGGGAGAGGTATATGATGGCATGGATTCCATGGTTGAGAAAACTATGGAAATCATTTCGCAGGAGTCTCCACAACTTCTGTTTGTTGATGATCATTTTGCTGGTTTGATCAAGAAAATCATTGTTGACCGGTGGAACAATTTCAATACACCATTGCACACTTTAGCACATGCTTTGAACCCCAAATTTTATGATGAGGAGCTTATTGCTAAAAGCAATGGGAAGAGGAAGGCACCCCATAAGGATAGAGAGGTGGCTACTGGGGTGAAAAAAGCACTAATGAGAATGTTTCCTTCTCACCTACATAGGGAGGTAAAGGAGGAATTTGCCAGTTTTGCTGCAGGAATAGATGATTATGCAGATATATCAGCTTTGGAGGAGAGAAGCACCATGAATCCAGTTAGGTGGTGGATTTGTCATGGAGCAAATGGTGTACATTTGCAAAGCCTTGCCATTCATATTCTTTCACAAGTGGCAAGCTCTTCATCAGCAGAAAGGAATTGGAGCACTTATGGTTTTATTCATTCTGTGAAGCGCAATAGGTTGGGCTCACAGAAAGCAGAGGATCTTGTTTATGTGCACTCCAACCTTCGCCTTGCATCTCGTAGGGGTCCAGAATACAACAGTGGTCCTTCTAAAGAATGGGATGTGGATGCAGAAAATCCTGATTTGGATCTCTCTCTTGCTGCCCTGAATATTGAGGAGGATTCTGGAAGTGGAATTGGTGCATCATCTTCTTCAGCACCACCATCCACTGTTGAGCATTCTGCTGCTTCTATTTTTGATGAGGATTGTTATGATGAGGATTAGTCTTTTGTGACTTGTCTCTATAGTTCTTGCAGCCTTATAGTCTTTATTGTACTTGCAGCCTCATATACTAATATAAATAAAGGCTGATTTTGGATTTTCCAGTTCCTATATTTTTATTTTCATTATGTGATGACTCATGAGTAAATGTGATCATTGTGATGTAAATTTAATCTTAATGTTAAAATGTTTAAGTAAATGTATCATTAATGCTTTATGATTGCAGTCTTGCACATATATATATTAATAATTTTTAAATGTTTTTAATATATATATATATATATATATATATATATATATATATTATTATATATATTCGCGTTTCCCCGTTTCCAAAATTCGGGGAGGTCGCGTTTCGTTTCGCTTCCGCGTTTCGTGTCGCTTCCCCGTTTCCCCGTTTCGTGCAACTTAGGTTCAATAGCTTTTTCCCTGGAGGGGGTTTTCCACCTAAAAATTCTTGTGTCTACTGTCTATTGTCTATTGTTTATTTATGTTTTGAATTATTGTTGAATATTAATTAATGCTCTGAAAAGATTAACAAGTTACTAATTGCTAAGAAATATTGATTCACCCCCCTCTCAGTGTGTTTCCAACATAACCAATAGAACATTTACAGAATCAAGAAATTGGATAATGTTAAGGTTGACCTAGGAGGGGTCAAAACTATTGTTGACTTCGAAGTCATTGAGATTATGAATGAGAATAATCCCTATCCAATGTTGGATCAACAAGGAGAGACGATCGAACGAAACCAACCAACAAAACCCTAATCCAAGAAACTCTAAATCTACACAAATGGAAGATAAACCATCACTAGTGTGCATAAAAGAGCATAAGATTGTTATAGAGAGAACCATAACCACAGCCATAGCAGTTCTTAAAATAGAGAATCACAACGATAACTATCAAAAGAGGGCCCAACACTTTATATAGTGCTTGTAGGCTAAAGAATAAGTCACTTGTAGGAGTGATCAAAATAATATTATCAATGTTGCAAACATCAGCATCGGGAGAAAATCGGCAAGGGTTCGTAAAACCAAAAAATCGAGAAAATATTGTTAATTGAAGTTAGAGATGAAAGGGTTCTGCTAAATTTAGAAGTGCACTAAATTTGGCAAAGGGACCTATTGAAAATGTAGCGAGCAAGGTCTTTAGGCTTGTGTCTTGGCCAATGAAGACCTCGAGTGGTCCTCATGAGTTACACTTCAGTTAGGATGAGTTACACTTCAATTAGGATGAGTTATTTCCAATTTACTGGAATAATCATCAAGTTAGCATGCGTAGAGTTGGAGCTTCAGTTAAGTGGAGTCTTCATCAGTTTGAACAAAACGAGGTGGCAATTAGCAATTCAGTTAGAGTGAGTTAGTCTTCAGTCTTGATTGAAGGAAGAGCAAGTTAGATTTCCAACGTTGATTGGAGAAAGCACGAGTTACAACTCCAATGAAGATTGGAAGCAGAGCAAATAACGCTCTCAGTTAACTCACTATTAGAGCTCGAGTTCTAAATTAAGTTGCACCTCCTTGCATGGATCGAAATTCACCTATAAAGAGTGGACAAAGGCACAAGTAAATTACAATTTGTTTTGTGCACAAAGGTTTGTGACAAAACATAGCTCACGAGTTTGTGAGAGAGCCTTGATTGTGGAGCGCAGGAATTGTGTCCTAAGAAATAGAAGCCACAAGTGTGCTAGGATTTAGGAGCTAATTGTGCACAAGAAAGAAGAGCTGGGTCCTAAAAAATAGGAGCTAAAGTGCGCTAAGAAATAGGGCCACAAGTGCGATACAAAATAGGAGATCAATGCAAGGAATAAGGGGCTCAGGTGTGCAAGGAAGGAGGAGTAGAATTGAAGCAAGACAGTGAGATTCGCAGAGTAAGTCAAGGAGGTAGTAGAGGATCAATTATATGCAGGAACCAAGATCAAGTAATGATCAAGGCAAGCCAAGATCAATTTGTATCAACTGAGATTTGTGTGAGAAGCAGAACGCTTTCTCAAGAGAGACAGATTGCTTTGTAATAGATTCAATTGCTCCAAGAACAATCAATAAAATAGCTACATCAAGCAAGCAGGTTTTCCCTATTGGGTTTCCTGAGAAAAATAAGTGTCAATTTGTATTATGTGTTTTTATCTCTATGTTTTTATTTTGTTGCATATGAATTGTTAAGAAACTCTGTCTTGGTGAAAGTAAACTAGGTTTCAGTTTTCAATTATTCATCTAAGTAGTTGCAGAGTTTCATGGAAATTTAACAGGACCCACAAGTGAAGCTAAGGCGCAGTTTTACTTTTTCTTAATTTTGACTTGGGAAAATTCTAATTTTCCTATGGTCAAAAATAAAATCGATCTCAGTCATCCATTAAGTTTTGATCTTAGTCATTCATTGACGATGGAAGGCCAAGTCGACTTTATAAGGAGAGAAAGGACGCAGACTTAGTACATCATTATGCACTAGAGACTTGTGTGTTTAGCTCAGCGAAGAAGGGTTTTCAAATCAGCATGTTAGGGCAGAAAGAGAGGTTGAATAGCCTTAGTGAATTCTTTAGCCAGCGTACATCTTTTTCCAAGGTCGAGTTAACCTTGCACTGGAGGTTCAAGTTAGCTTGTACGAGTTCGTATAGTTGCGCAAACGAGGCTGAGTTGGATAAGAATGCGCTAAGGGACAGCGAATTGAAGGGAAAATTTTCCCTCTAATTTGTAATAATTATTTGAGATCTTTATTGAGCAAAATAATAAAACACACGAGTTGGCAGGTTTTCCCCAATTAGGGTTTCCTACATAATTTCTGGTGTATTATTTTATTGTGCACTTGCATCTTCATGAATTTATTTTCCGCTGCTATTTTTTTATTAGAATACTCACCATATTTAGTAAAAGTGTTTGGCGTTCAGTTTTCAATTTCTTCGTCGCAAAATTATTATTAAATTATCAATTGGTTATTAAAAATCTATCAAATATCGATAAAATCGGCAAACATCGACAAACTTTAAAAATACAAAAATTAAAGAAGTCAAAAAAATCACTTAAATCACGATTGCTTCCATCAAGTCGCAATTTTTTTGCACGGTTTATGTTAAAATCACGATTTTATCACCCTTGAAAACATCATGTTTTCCCGATTTTTCATGATAAAATCGAGATGTTTGCAACACTAATTATTACGAGGGTTGTAACGCTTTCCCCAAGGGGGGGTTATGTGCCCACTATGATAACAAGTTCTACCTTAAGAAACTCAGAATATGATAAATGAGTGTTTACTAGGTTGGCCTGAATACAATAACATACAATAATAATGATTACAAGTGAGGTTGGCATTGGCCTCAACTAAAGCTTACAGCATCATCTCAACATCACCCCTTGAATTGCATCAAAGACCATGGAAAAGAATTATGAATACAAATGAGATAGTGGGCTTATAGATGCCTAACTCAAATATGGGGTTGATCATGGCCAAATTACAAAAGAGAGTGGATTTATCTCTACCCGACTCAAACATACCTATATAGCTAAGAGTGGGTCTACAAATACCCAACTCAAATACAGCTAAGAGTGGCTCTACGAATACCCAACTCTAATATACTAAGGATGAGAGTGTGGTTTTATGTTTACCTAGCTCGAACACCGCCCACTCAAATATGATTGAGAGTAAATTACGGATACCCAATTCATATACAACTAAGATCGTTGTATGGATACCCTACTCAAAGACAACTAGAGTGTTTATTGATACTTGATTCAAATATAGTTGATTCAAGAAACAATGAAAATGGGTGTATGGATACCTATCTCAAATACTAAGACTAGCTTTGTGAATACCCATCTTGAATACAACTAAGAGAGCTTGAACTTTGAGAGTGGGCTTATGGATACCCAACTTAAATACCATTGAAAATAGTATGGATACATAGAACTAATCCAAAATGGATATGATATTATGAACCAATGAATGGTTGTAAAACTCAATATCTGCAAGCCAATTCAACAATTTATGAAGGTCAAGTAAACAGTAAACTATGAAAAACAATGCAAACCTAAAAATTGAATAAGACAAAAAGAGGAAAAAAATTGAAAATTAAATGAAAAGAAACAAAAAAAAATACGAAGGATAAGTTGAGGAATGGGAAATGAAAGGTCAATCTGTTAGCCTTCCCATTACCCCAACTCTCCCTATTTCCTCTTGTAGCTTCACTCTTATACCTACAAGCCAATTCGGCAATTTATGAAGGTCAAGTAAACTATGAAAACAAAACAAATGTAAAATGTAAACAAGACAAAAGAGAATTAAATGAAAAAAAAAAGATAGGAGAGAATAGGCTGATGAATGGGAAATGAAAGGTCGGCATGTTAGCACTCCCATTACCCTAGCTCTCCCTCTCTCCTCTTGTAGTTTCACTCTCAAAGGGTCTTTTAGCCAAGGAGAGGAGGATGGGCAGAGAGTGATGAAAACATTGTAACCGCGCATTGCTGAAATAGATTCAACACTCATACAAAGTTGGTTTTCCCACTTGGGTTTCCACGGTAAACACTTTACCTTGTGAAAAAAAATCGCAATGGTTGCATGAATCATTGTGCTTGAATATTTGATAATCCTTCTATGTCAAAACTCTGTGTCAAATGTGCTCTTATTTTGTTCAATCGGAAGGTCTGAGCGTGTTAATGTGGAAGTTAAAACTGGCCAATTTTACCCTAAGATGTGAGATCTATAATTGCCATTAAATGTTTGTTGCAAATTTTCTGCTAGTTTCCATTCTCAAATTTCTCTTACTCTTCTTAGACCATTGACCTACCTACCTAGGCAATTTTCTCTTCCTTCAAAGTTGTATGCTATCTCTTCATAAGTCGATTCCAGATTTGCTTTGACGAACTACTAATTCCTTGGTCAACTCCTACAGTTCTTGGTCGAATTCAAGGATTAGGCCAGTTACCTCTACCTGGTCAGCGGTTCATTTGCTAGTCTATGACTCTATATAGGGAGTATGTGGAAATATCTACAGAAATTTAATGTGCCTTTTGAGTAAAGATGTCCTAATCTTTGACGCATGCATTAATAGACCTAGATTCGCTCGTCAAAGATGTCCGCATTGCCCACGCATATGGAGAAGAGTTCATCAGTTTCCAAAGAAATATGTTTTGCTCTATGTAATGGATTCATCCTCAAATACTAATAGAAGTCTATCCATTCTAAGAATGGCTTCAAGTTTCCTATCCAATGTGAAGTTTCTATGCCCTATCACAATTTTTTTGTCGTAGATATTATAAGGACTTAAAGGTTGGTTGTCATATTTATGTATTGAGCGCATCGATTTAGTGATGGATGCATCCAAGGGAAAAATATATGGAAAAGGCTACATTCGATTTTATATACGAACAAGAAGATTCAACTGTTATTGATGTTACTTTTGCAAACCATGGAGGTCCCAGAAGGTTTCATGTTTTGGGGCAGCTTTAATATGGATAATTGTATACCTCGATTGTTATGTTGTGGTCATACAGTTTGTCAGCTATGCTTGAGATGCCTTCCCACTAAAACCAGACCTGGGCAAAGGAATCTATCTACCAAGAGAAAGAAATTGACTTAGTTCAAAATTGGCTTACAAAATAAAATATCTTACTTTGTATAAATTGGCCACCACAATTCACCAAGCAGCAAATGTTTTCACTCCCATTACCTTGTGGTTAGTCAAGAGCCCATTGAAGACCACCAAACAAAGCAAAGTAATCATTCGATAGGTTGCCAGAGCATATTCTCATTGCCTTGTATTCCAGCTATGAGACCATCAAAGACAAGGATGACAATTTTCAAATTGGTGGATTAATGTTCGCGTTTTCACATCAGCGCAAAGCATGTTTGAATGGATAGACTTGTCTTTGCTGTGTGGGTATTGTTATCGCTCAAACTAGCTGGGGACCTAAGGGGGATCTCTAAAGGGCAAATGTTAGGCCAAGGGCAACAAATGGAGACTTAGCCCATTGTCACCTCAACTACGGCTCCCTTCTATTTATGGACTTTCACCAATGGAAAAGACTCGATATGTATGGAGTCACCAATGAAGGATAGGTCAATGAGTGGATACGAGTGACCCAAATAAACCCTTTCCCAGAAGAGTTTGAAGGATGGAGCTTGCTTACTTTCTAAGCAAGGTACTATGTAATCTAGGGGAAGGAAGAGAGGATTTGAGGTTTAGGTTTATGAGATAAGACTTGTGAAGGAGTTCCCCAATCCCTAAAATCCTTGTTGGAATTGGTATCCCGGATGGTTTTTGAAGAATGATCTTTCAAAGGAATGGGACCACACGAGGCCAAGTGGACCCAGTCTAGGGTATGAGGAAAGAATGTAGCAACCAATGATATTCTTACCCTAGACAAGGTGGGGAAAGGATCAAAGAAAGAATTTTCACTTGAAGATGTTGTTTTGACCCTATGAGGTACTAGCCTTGGGGATGGCAGGGCAAGGTTTGATCCCGAAGCTAGGGCTTGGCTTTTCTCCCAACTCCACTGTTAGAATGGCTTCAAAATTGGAGGAGAGCTTGAGGAAAGGCCAGCGTAGGAGACCCTAGGAGATCAAACTTTTTGGAGGGCTAGCTTGTCGAGAAATTGATGCCCTAGGTACCCCAACTTGGCTAGACCTGGAAGGAGGTGAAAGAATATGATTTTTAGTGACCACCCTTGGTAGATCAGTGCCTTAATCTTTGGGAGAATGGAGTCTATGATGAATATGAGTAGGATTTCTTGGTTCCCAGTCAAGGAGGCCTCAAGATCACTTCGCTAGCCTTTTAGGTCAAGGAGAAGCAACCTTGCAGCTTTTATACTTCGATGTGCAAAGGAAATGGCTTATCAAGGTCAAATTCTTTGATAGAATTAGTAATTACCCCTAGGAGATTTCGCTCATATTACATGGCCCATACATTGAGAGATGTTATAATAGAGACAAATTCCACAATTTTAAGTAGTAAATGCATGCAGCAATTAGCCCTAGAACAGCGAAAATCCCAGTCCAACGTATATGACAAAAGTAAACAAGAATAACATTAAAAATCATGTACTTACATGTAACAGAGTATATCCAACCATTCGCAATTGACAAGGGGGAAGCTCCAAGAGAAGATAGACCAATATCCACACATCAAAACTCATCCATAAAGCTCCAATTCATCCTCTAGAAAAAGTGTGAAAATCTCAAGAGAGATAAGAGATCCAAAACCAAAGTGATGATGAGAAATGAACTCATCTCACTTGTATTTATACACAACTTAGGAGTTTGAATTAGCCTCAGCCTACATAAGCCCCAAAATTAAAATAATGTTCTAATAATTCAACTTTTGGTGACAAGCCCACCAAACTAGCTCATAAATGAAAAAGTAAGCCTCTCAAGAGGTCAAATAATAATCTATGCATGTCGTAGGGCCCTCTAAGAGGCCTAATGAGGTCCATGGGTGCCACAATGAAGAGTAGGACCCTCAAAAGCAGTGGACAAGGGGGGGGCGGCTTGTAATAACCTGTGGTGCTCCAAATGACATGTGGGGCCACACAAGTGTCCTCATGGGTCTCCAAACAAATCGAAGATGCATGTAGATCGCTTGCAAGGGCTAGGATGATGGTGTAGGTGATGCCACATCATCGTGCAAGTCCTGGATCATCTGCCAAGTGTATGGTGCAAATCTGGGCCAGTTGGGCATGATGGATCAGGTGCATCTTCCTCGCCCAATAAGTGAACCACGAGCAATCTCTGAATGGTTGTGGGGATCCATAGAGTGTTGTCTACCTCTGTGGAGACCCATGGCTCTCAACGCACACCATACATGTGCCAATGTAGCCCTCTGGAGGATTAAGACCCCGTATAGGGAGACCAAACCCAAAATGGAGACCATTTGCAATCATGCATAAGATCCAATGTGTCCCCTAGCCTTCAAGCACAACAAATCATTAAAAAAATCGAGTAAATGAGCTTGCCAATCATGGACCACAGGTGGGGACTTCATAATGGCCTGCACTTCCATAATGGACTTCGGGATGTGCCAATGTCTCCTAAACTCCAAATGGGGTTAACCAATAATCCTATTAGGTGGTTTCTACTTCTAAAGGGCATAATATAGTCAAGTTACATCCTTCAAAAGGTGTTGGCATGTGACAAATAGGTGAATGGAATAGGGGATGAGAAGGGGCAACCCTGGGTCACATGCTGGGGTAGAAGGGTAGCTAATAAGAGAGAAGCCCACACTTGGGTTTATAATGTGTAAGAGAGAGCATTTGTGGTACATGAGGTGCCCCGGCTTTGATTTTTCCACCCTTTTTCATATGCCTTTTGCCTTTTTATGATTTTCTTTGATTAACTGCTCAGGGCTCAAAGAGGAAGAGCATGATGTATAAGATATAGCGGTGAACATCCCCCTTTTAAGGTGGGGCGATTCATTGCCCACCAGGGGTTGGGACAATCATGGGTTCCTATATGATGAAGGAGTTTCATAGAATCGGTAGGGACCAGGGTGATGGCCATGATGATGGGGTAGAGCTCGTGTATTAGCTTTTGCCCACGTGCTAAATGTGTTTGTCCCGGCCATCTTTTGCATTTTGTGGTATATTTCTTGTTGAATATGGCCATGTATGCTTTTATCTTTCTTTTTAGCTACATCAACGTCCGAGCTTCATTCCAGGCCCTGACCCAAGGTGTGGGCAAGGGGAAGGGACATGTCAACCCTATGTGGACCCAGTGGAGAAATGTGGACCCAGATGGGAGAAATGATGAATGGGGTAATAATGAATGGAAAGGGGGTAATATAAGTGGATAAGGGAGCAAGACCACGCAACCAAAATCGGGGTTTCCCATGAAATACCAACCCTAGAGCCAAATGGGCAGTAAAAGAGATCCCACGGGACTAGAATCCAAGGTTAATACCTAAAAGGGGTCAAGGGGACAACAGCACAGACCTAGCCCATTCTTCCTGCCGAATCCCCCCATTAGTCCATGCCCAAAATTGTCCACGATAAGAAAACTACACTACTCAATTTCCAAATGACAAGGCATGCCTTTAGGTTCGAGAGACCCACCTTCAAACATACGATCATGGCAGATGGGCGAGGGACTACATGGCTGGCTCAAGTGGCGAAGAAATGGCACAATGAGCTAGTTGGTGGCTGCAAGGGGTTGTTGGCTGCCGGCTGAGGATCATCTTGAAGAAAAAAAAAATCTCCTAGGGATATTACCCACAAAATGGTGGGTAACAAGTACACTTGGACAACTAGACTAGCACAACACTTTTGGGTTAACATCATACATACACAAAGCACTAATTAGTAATTGCCTTTGCATTATAAAGACTTCAAACAAAACCATCTTGCCAAAACCAGTAGAAGAAGTAAGAAGAGAAATTTGCACTCAACATCCCATCTATTGTTACCATGGTTAGTTGGTTGTATCATCTGCAAACTACATTGTGAAAAAAGGCCTCATAACCATTCAGAGTATAGGAGGTCTCTACATAAGACAACCAAACACTCGAGCCTTCAAGCTAGTCAACATACCACCAAGGATAGCGAATAGAGAGGTATGTAGTGGTTATTTACTTACAACCTTTATGAAGACAAAGCTCTCTGTATGAGGCTGAGACAAGAAGTTAACTTCTACAAAGGACATGCCTTGGTTAAGCGAGTGGGCTATCAATCCCTCGTTTATGAATCAAGAGTGTAGTGAAATACAATTGGGAGTGGATATACAAATACCCAATTCAAATTTTGAAAGTGGGTTTATGTCAATATGCGGAACAATATAGGTTGGTCATGGCCAAGATACAAAGATGGGTTGGTTAGTTGTGGCCAAGATATAAAGGTAGATGGGAATATGGACACCCATCTCAAAATAGGATCAGCCCTATTCACAAAATCCCCACCTTAATCTGAACAGGCGACCTCAAAGAGAAAGCATTACATCACAACTCCTACCCCCCAACAAATGTTGAACATAAGCAATGAAGATGTGATATATAATCCCCCCTAAATGACATTTTTTCCACACCAACATTGATCCATAACCTAATGAAGATGACCTCTGGTAGAGGTATAAAAGAAACATCCCCTGAGACACATTAAGAGACTAAAGGTACAACATGGCTCAATCTGTCCTTGAAAATGAGTTGTCAAAACTTAAAAGTAATATAGCCAAAATGGATTGGCATCATAATGTGGAAAGAAGTGGTGCACTATAATAGGTTAAGACTCATATGTGGAAGAATCATCATAAAAAAAAGTGGGTCAGAATCTTTAGACCTATGAGTAGAAACCCCATCAAAGAAGGTGAGAATGCACCTAGCTCCCCCATCAAGAATAAGTGGTCAGAGTGATCCAAATTGGATCACTATATAATTTTTCATCCATTTCGATGCTTTCAGAGTGGAAAAATTGGAGGAATCAACTTACAAGAGCCCTTTTAGTGGCGAGACCCAGTTTGGAGAGTTGGGGTTTGAAACCTTTTGAGGTCAATTTGGGGCCTCAAAGAAGGTGAGAATGCACCTAGCTCCCCCATCAAGAATAAGTGGTCATAGTGATCCCAATTGGATCACAATATAACTTGTCATCCATTTCAATGCTTTCCGAGTTGAAAAATTGTAGGAATCAACTTACAAGATCAATTTTAATGGTGAGACCTAGTTTGGAGAATTGGGGTTTGAAACCCTCTAAGGTCAATTCGAGGCCTTAAATGACCTTTTTTGGGGGGCAAAACGTTGCCACTTAAGCATTGCACCCCATGACACTATTCAACACACAGAGACCTTTCCAATGGTCCAAGAAAGATATTAATCGGATTTTGGATGCAAAAGTCATGCCTCCCATAAGTTGAACTATCTTGATTGACCACCTTAATTTGAGAGGATGCCACGGTAGACCCCATTACTCATGGAGAAGGGGCTAGCCAAGTGGAGACAATGAAGAAGACTCTAGAAGGATCAAAGTTGTAACTCTAGTTCAAATTTGAAGGAATCAAAGTTAATCCCTAGTTGGCTATCAAGTTATGTTATAACCGAAACACTAGCAGGAAAAGGGGTGTTGGAAACACTGAGAGGGGGGGTGAATCAGTATTTCTTTTTCTTTGTTCTTGTTGTTACCAAAAGCACATATATATATGAAACGGAGAAATAGATAGCTGGAATTAATGCTTTTATTAACACAAAACAGTGCAATGAAATAAATACAATATAAGTATATATCTGGTTGTGATTAGTTGCCAAGCTCCAACTTGGACTTCAGTGAGGCTCCAACCTCCAGAGCACCAACTCTGTTTTGCAATGGTTCTGCACTTAGGAGCACCAACCCCCAAGGATTTCAATCCTGTTCAGTTCTGAGGCTCCAACCTCTTGGGCTCCAACCCAACCCTGGTATAAACTGTTATGCTGCTGATCTCTGTTCTGCTGAGGTTCTCCTTCACTCCTATTCTCCTGCTTCTCCTGCCTCTTCTGCCTCTGCTGCTTCTACTGCCTCTACTGCCTCTCACTCTGGTTATTCACAACAACAACACCCGTTGTTTCTCTATTTTTCTGTTTTATTCATTCCCCATGCCTCTGTCCATTCGTTTCCGCTTACACCGCCTCTTTGGCTTCCTCCTCGGTCACTGTGGCTTCCTCTGCGTTGTGCAAGTTCACCGACTCTTCTAGGGACACATAGATTCATTAGAGAGATCCAAATAATCCACGGACAACACATCTTCCCGGTTAACTGTAACAGCGCTCCTTTTGACAATGATTGCAGGCATACACAGAGTTTTTCAGTTTAACGGAGGTGTTATGCCCCAATTGCAATCTCCATCGCCATGATGCACCCCATTTAACTGACGTTCAGCCTCCTGAATCATCGGAGCAGTTATCATAGGCCTTTCGGCCTAAAAACCCCGCGCAGGCCAAAAAACTCGATTACACAAGAAACATGGGCGAAACAATCGAAAAGACTAAAGGGCGGACTTCAAGATATATTACACCCGCATCTATTTCTGTATCGGGTCCGCGCTTAAATCGCAATCGGCGATTCGTGACTCCTGGAGGTCCTTTATATGTCAAGACCATGGCATAGTCGATGGCCGACGGCCGATCCTCCACTGGACGTGATATTATATTAATATAATTGTGATATTGCATCGGGTCTGCATATATATATATATATATATCGCTATCGGCAATCGCAAAGAAAGGGGTCGCTTAACACTGTATTACCTCCGCTCCGAAATGCTGATGCGATATGATATTATGTACCGGACCCGATAGGACTCACCGCTCCCGTGTATAAAGTTACAAGTCCGCAATCCGCCTCCGATAGTGTATTTGCCCTAGAGCCAAGTTTTCCGCCTCCGATAGTATAAAGGCATTTACACGTGAGTTTTTGGCCTCCGATAGTGTATTTGCCGGGAGTCTGCACCGATAGTGTATTTGCCATGTATTTTGCCGTAAGTCTGCGCTGATAGTGTATTTGCCATATTGCATAGTTTTGCCTGCCAATAGTGTTAAAGCATGCATACATGGGTTTGACGGGCCCGATAACGTAAATATATATATATGAGTTCGGCTTTCGATAACTCTGTTTGTTGTTGAATGCATGCATACAAGCTCTCTGATGGCTCTGTTTGCTCTGTGTGCTCCTCTTCTTTGGCATATATATATGACATATACATATGTGGCTCCTCTTGGCTCCGATATGCCTCCTTGCTCTGATTGCTTCCTCCTATGGCTCTGACTGCTATGTGCTCTGTTAGCTCCTGTGGTGGCTCTGTCTGCTCCTCTTGGCTCCTCCGATAGCTCTGTGTGCTCCTCGAATATTGCCATAATGACAATCTGTGTCCAACAATCTCCCCCTTTGTTATTGATGGCAATATTCCTCTACTCTCCCCCTTTGACATCAATGGCAAAGGAATGCATACGAACTCCCCCTGTCACACTACTCCCCCTGTTCTGCAACATCTTTATGAATGAACTTGAGTGATGATAAAGAGATAACTCCCATCTTTTGACGCAGATGTTCGAATGCTTCTCGAGGAAGAGGTTTTGTGAAAATATCAGCTATCTGCTCCTTAGTACTGATATATTCCAGGATGATGTTTTGTTCAGCTACTTGCTCACGGAGGAAATGATACTTGATTGGTATGTGTTTGGTCCTTGAGTGCATCACTGGATTTTTGCTGAGACTGATAGCACTTGTGTTGTCACAATAGATGGTAATCGGTTGATCTGTACATATGTTGACATCTTTTAGAGCTTCCTTCATCCATAGTATTTGAGTACAACAGTCTGTTGCAGCAATATACTCGGCTTCGGCTGTGGATAATGATATGGATGACTGTTTTTTGCTGAGCCAGGATACTAAACAGTCTCCTAGGAAGAACGCATTTCCACTAGTACTTTTCCGATCATCTATACTTCCAGCCCAATCAGCATCGGTGTATGCAGTTACAGTCAGTGTTGAGCTCTTTGGGTACCAAAGACCGAAATCAGGAGTTCCTTTCAGATATCTGAGAATTCTTTTTACAGCTAATAAATGGGATTGTTTGGGAGCAGATTGAAATCTTCCCACCATTCCTACTACCTGCATTATGTCTGGTCTTGTAGCTGTTAAGTATGGAAGGGCTCCAATTATCAATGTTGCATTAATCGTTATCGGGATAATATTGGGGCGAGGAAAGATTCGGAAAAAATTGTAATTATCGAGAAAAAATCGGAAATAATCGGGAAAAAATCATTTGGTACAAAAATATTCATTTTTTTTTCATATTTTTGAATATCTAAACCATCTACAACATAAAATATATACATTGACACATAAATATGATAAAAGAACTAATATATAAGATGTTTAATATCATTTCTAGTGCTAAAATCACACATAACAATGAATCATGTCCTGAATAGTAAATCTTGACTCCTGAGTCCCAACTCGGCCTCAAAATATCAACAAAAAATATAATAATGTATCCAGGATTATGACGAATCTAGATTGGTTTTACTAACTGCCAGAGTAATTTTTAAAAACTAATAGTTATTTTAAATATTTTTAAAATAATATGTTAAAAATTGCTAATATCGATGATTAAATTAAAAACCCCACCAATTTATACATATTATATTCGTGAAATTTTGTAAATCTACTAACCTAAGTTAATAGGTTAATAGCAATGGAAATCTATATTGAAATGTAGTAAAAATATTGGAGCGTTAACACACAGGGTAAACATCAAATTTCAGCATTGGTGAAAATCATTAAAATGATATGTCCAATGACCACACTCTGACCAATAAAACATAAGGGAGGGCGCAGGGAGCTTACTGTTAAAGAAAAATAGCAATAAATTGAATATTGGTCCAAATGCATTTTGAATGGCTCTATGCGAGAATCCATAAAACGATATGCCCAGGGACTCCCACTCCAGCCTTAAAACTCATACGAGGGTTTAAAACAGTGTTGTTAAAATAAAAAAGAAAATCATTTTTTTGCTTATAAAACCGCGCTGCCCCGACCCTCCACGTTAAATTCCGAAAAAATCGCGATTTTTTCCTCTACGCTAAATTCCGAAAAAATCGCGATTTTTTCGAAAAAATCGTGTATAGAAAAAAAACGCAAGTAGTACTCGCGATATTCTCGTTTTCATGAAAAAATCGCGATATTATCGCGATTTTAACAACACTGCCAATTATTGACCTGTAATGAGTAGCATCTACTGGAGGGGAGTCATCATCTTTGCTCAATTTGCAGTTTCTAGTCATAGGTGTGCTCATGGGTGCACAGTCCTCCATTCCATATCTTTTGAGCATGTCTTTTAGATATTTGGTTTGAGATATACACAATCCTGCTCTGGTTTGAGATACTTGAAGTCCAAGGAAGTGAGATAGCTCTCCTATCATTGACATCTCAAACTCTTTTGACATGTTTTGAGAAAATTCATGGCTCATTTCATCATTATTGCTAGCAAAAATCAGATCATCAACATAAACAAGAGTAACTAGTAACTTACCTACATTTGTCTTTATGTATAGATTACTTCCAGCCACTCCATTTTTGAAGCCTTGTTGTTGTAGATAGTGATCCAATCTTGCATACCAAGCTCTAGGAGCTTGTTTCAACCCATATAAAGCCTTTTTCAACTTACAGACTAAGTCCTTTCCCTCTGTTAGATCAAACCCTTCTGGCTGCTCCATGTAGACTTCTTCCTTGAGTTCCCCATTTAGAAATGTTGATTTCACGTCCATTTGATAGATTTTGAATCCTTTTGAGCAAGCAAATGCCAAGAACATCCTGATAGCTTCCATATGGGCTACAGGTGCAAATGTCTCTTCAAAGTCAATTCCTTCAATTTGTGAATAGCCTTTGCAAACAAGCCTTGCCTTGTTTCTGATAACCTGTCCTTCTTCAGTCATTTTATTTTTTAACACCCATTTGGTTCCTATTATGTTTTTGTCCTTTGGACGAGGTACTAGTTCCCATGTCTCGTTCTTCTCAATTTGGGACATTTCTTCTTCCATGGCTTTTACCCAATGAGGATCCTTGCTTCTGCAAATGTTTCTGGTTCTATCATAGATAGAAGAGCAATAACGTTTCTCTTTGGTGTAATGGTCACCCTTCTTCGGGTTTGCATCCCTTCATCTCTATTGCCAATAATCTGCTCTTCTGGATGATATTTATGGATAAACTTCATCTTTGAAGGGGTATGAGGTGGTTCTTTCTCTTCTTCTTCTTCCTCATCTATTTCTTCTTCTTCAGGTTCTTCTTCTTTAGGTCCTTCTTCAATGAAAAGATCATCTTCATATTCTTCAGTTTCTTTTTCTGGAAGTTCTTCATCAACCTTTACATCAATGCTTTCCACTATTTTCTTCAGTCAAAAATTGTAGCACTTGTAAGCCTTGCTCCGTGTAGAGTATCCAAGAAATATCCCTTCATCAACCCGAGAATCAAACTTTCCTGGTGAGCCATCATTGATTTTTATGAAGCACTTGCTTCCAAAGATCTTGAAGTACTTTACTGAAGCTGGTCTTCCTTTCCATAACTCATAAGGTGTTTTTTCACAGTTTGGTCTCAATTGAGTTCGATTTAATGTATAGACAGTTGTCCCTACTGCTTCTCTCCAGAATTTCGGCTGCTAGTAACATTGTTCTTGCCATTTCTTGGACTGTTCGGTTTCTTCTTTCAACTACCCCATTTTGCTGAGGTGTTCTGGCAGCAGAGAATTCCCTTTTAATTCCATGAATATTACAAAACTTACTAAACTCGTTTGATGTGAATTCTCCCCCTCTGTTTGTACTGAGGCACTTAATTTTTGAATCTTTTTCATTTTCTACAAGGGTTTTTAGATTCTTAAAACATTCAAAAGTTTCAGATTTATACTTTATAAAATATATCCACATCATTCTAGTATAGTCATCAACAAATAACACAAAGTACCTTTCTCCTTGGAGTAACTAATTTCTAGTTGGTCCACACAAATTAGCATGGATGATCTCCAGGGGCTTTGATGTAGAGAGCTCCTTTGTCTTGTGGCTGGTTCTGGTTTGCTTTCCATGTTGACATGGACCACATACTCCTTGATTTAGTTTGAACAGCCTTGGGATGTCTCATACAGCGCTAATCTTGCTGATATTGACTAGATATTTGAAGCTTGTATGTCCAAGTCGCTTGTGCCACAACCAACTTTCATCTGTCTGACTCAAGTAGCATTTATTTTCTTGAATCTTGTTCAGAATGTAAATGTTGTCTGGTGTTCTAACCCCTTTCGCCACAAGTTCCCCTGAGGAAGAGTTCCTTATTTCACAGTCTTTGGTGCTGAAGACAACCTTATGTCCTTGATCACAGATTTGGCTGACACTCAGGAGATTGTGTTTGAGCCCATCTACTAGCAAAGCATCTTGAGCTTTTCCTTTTCCGTTGATCAGAGTAACAGTTCCTTTTCCCGCAATTCTGGCAGATCCACTTCCAAAAGACACATTCCCTTCCTTTTTGCTCAATGAGACAAACTTCCTTTTGTCTCCTGTCATGTGTCTGGAACACCCGCTATCCACAAACGAATGATTTCCATTATTTTGAGCATATAGAGCCCCGCCGCATTTATCCATGTTGGAATTCTTACTACTCGCTTTCTTCCTTTGAGTGGGCAGTTTTGTTCATAGTGTCCATTATTGCAGCAGAATGAGCAAATCAGATCGAATTTGGTCAAGGGATCAAATGAATTGAAGGTTTTGATTTGTCCCTGCATTTTGGGGGCATATGAATTGATTATTCGGTCCTTTAGCTTTGGTGTTTCACTTCTGCGAGCCATGCAATGTTTGGCTTGATGACCGAAGTTTTTACAGTGAAAACAGTGTCCAAGAAAGATGGTTTTGTACCTATTGAAGTAGCCACGGTTTGAGTTGATTTCCTTCCTGGGAATTACTCCTACCTCATTCTTTGGATTTGAGATGGGCCCTTGGTGGAGTACAGGTTTGTATTTGTTGTAGTATCCATGATTCGACTCCACATTCTTCTTTGGAGTAATTCTCTCTTCATTCTTTGGATCTGGGATGGGATTTTGATAACATTCTTTTTCTTCTTTTGGATTGCAAGAAAGTGCATCAACATAGCTTTTCGCACTATTCTTAGTACTTGAGGATTCTCCTTTGAAACCTATTCCAGACTTGTCATGTTGAGGTTTTTGACTTTTTAGAATAGTCTCAAGTATTTGAGAGCTTTTACAACCCTTTTTAATTTGCTCCAACTCCTTTCTCAGAGACACTATTTCGGCCTCACGTTCTTCACAAGTCTCTTCTTTTTCTTTTAGCTTTGCTTCCAAGAGATCTTCTCTCCTTCTTGTTTCCTCGTTTTCCACTTTGAGAGAAATGATTTTATTCTGTAGTTTCTCATTTTCTTCAATGGCACTTATTAACAGTTCATCTACATTTCCTTCCAGCCCTGAGTCATCATCATTTGTGAATGCCATGAATAATGTTTCTTGGCTTTCATCATGGTCACTTTCCTCATCTGATTTCTTTTTGATGACCATAAACTCATCCTCATCAGACTCATCTTGCTTAGAGAAGAAGTTCTTGTTATTGAACCCTTTCTTTTAGAATTTCCTTCATCATCACTATCATGTTTATGAGGACATTTTGCTACATAATGACCTATTTTTCCACACTTAAAACAGATAAGAGGGTACTTGCCTTTAAGCTTAGATCCTTTCTTCAGCTTTCGTACAAATTGAGCCAATTTGGATTCCACATCAGACTCATCACTACAGTCATTCCTTTCTTTCCCCTTCTTTGACTTTGAAGCCTTGAATGCTACATCTTTGGAGCTTGGGCCACCTTTCCTCATCTCATAGGCAGTGAAGATTCCATGGAGTTCATCCATCTTGAGGGGTATCAAGATCCTTTGCTTCTTCTATGGCACTTATTTTGGAGTCAAATCTGTCTGGAAGAGATCATAATACTTTTTGAACAATGGTACTTTCTTCAATTTTTTCGTCTAATCCTTTAAGGGAGTTAACCACTTCAGCTACTCAAAGGAGGTATGCTGCAATATCTTCTTCATCTTCCATCCTCAGGCTTTCAAATTGTCTTCTGTGAGTTTGAAGCTTTGCCTTCTTGACTTTTGAATCTCCATCGTATAAGCCAACTAGCTTGTCCCACATTTCTTTGGCAGAGTCACAGTTCATGACTTTTGTAAACTCGAAATCAGTGATTCCACTAATGACGGAGTTCAAGGCCTTTGCATTTGCAATGTAGGCTTTCCTCTCGTCTTGATCCGTTGGAAGAGTGGTAGGCATATGATACTCATTTTGAACAAAATCACAAACTTCAAGTCCAAGGGACATTAAGTAGTAGGTCATTCTCTTTTTCCAAAACCAAAGTTAGTGCCATCGAATAGAGGAGGTCTTCCTGATGCTTCGTTATTTCTCATCATGGTTGCGGATCCTTCTTCAAGTTGATAGGCTAGTATGAAGAAGCCTGCTCTGATACCAATTGTTGGAAATACTGAGACGGGGGGGAATCAGTATTTCTTTTTCTTTTTGTTCTTTTTGTTACCAAAAGCACATATATATATGAAACACAGAAATAGATAGCTGGAATTAATGCTTTTATTAACACAAAACAGTGCAATGAAATAAATACAATATAAGTATATATCTGGTTGTGATTAGTTGCCAAGCTCCAACTTGGACTTCAGTGAGGCTCCAACCTCCAGAGCACCAACTCTGTTTTGCAATGGTTCTGCACTTAGGAGCACCAACCCCCAAGGATTTCAATCCTGTTCAGTTCTGAGGCTCCAACCTCTTGGGCTCCAACCCAACCCTGGTATAAACTATTATGCTGCTGATCTCTGTTCTGTTGAGGTTCTCCTTCACTCCTATTCTCCTGCCTCTTCTACCTCTGCTGCTTCTACTGCCTCTGCTGCCTCTCACTCTGGTTATTCACAACAACTTCACCAGTTGTTTCTCTGTTTTTCTATTTTATTCATTCCCCATGCCTCTGTCCATTCGTTTCTGCTTACACCGCCTCTTTGGCTTCCTCCTCAGTCGCTGTGGCTTCCTCTGTGCTATGCAAGTTCACCGACTCTTCTGGGGACACGTAGATTCATTAGAGAGATCCAAATAATCCACAGACAACACATCTTCCCAGTTAACTGTAACAGCGCTCCTTTTGACAATGATTGCAAGCATACACAGAGTTTTTCAGTTTAACGGAGGTGTTATGCCCCAATCGCAATCTCCATCGCCATGATGCACCCCATTTAACTAACGTTCAGCCTCCTGAATCATCGGAGCAGTTATCATAGGCCTTTCGGCCTAAAAACCCTGCGCAGGCCAAAAAACTCGATTACACAAGAAACATGGGCGAAACAGTCGAAAAGACTAAAGGGCGGACTTCAGGATATATTACACCCGCATCTATTTCTGTATCGGGTCCGCGCTTAAATCGCAATCGGCAATTCATGACTCCCGGAGGTCCTTTATATGTCGAAACCATGGCATCGTCGATGGCCGACGGCCAATCCTCCACTAGACGCGATATTATATTAATACAATTGTGATATTGCATCGGGTCTACATATATATATATCGCTATCGACGATCGCAAAGAAAGAAGCCGCTTAACACTGTATTACCTCCGCTCCGAAATGCCGATGGGATATGATATTATGTACCGGACCCGATAGGACTCACCGCTCCCGTGTATAAAGTTACAAGTCCGCAATCCGCCTCCAATAGTGTATTTGCCCTAGAGCCAAGTTTTTCGCCTCCGATAGTATAAAGGCATTTATACGTGAGTTTTTGGCCTCCGATAGTGTATTTGCCGAGAGTCTGCGCCAATAGTGTATTTGCCATGTATTTTGTCGGAAGTCTGTGCCGATAGTGTACTTGCCATATTGCATAGTTTTGCCCGCCGATAGTGTTAAAGCATGCATTCATGGGTTTGACGGGCCCGATAACATAAATATATATATATATGAGTTCGGCTTCCGATAACTCTGTTTGATGTTGAATGCATGCATATAAGCTCTCCGATGGCTCTATTTGCTCTGTGTGCTCCTCTTCTTTGGCATATATATATGACATATACATACGTGGCTCCTCTTGGCTCCGATATGCCTCCTTGCTCTGATTGCTTCCTCCTATGGCTATGGCTGCTCTGTGCTCTGTTAGCTCCTGTGGTGGCTCTGTCTGCTCCTCTTGGCTCCTCCGATAGCTGTGTGTGCTCCTCGAATATTGCCATAATGACAATCTGTGTCCAACAAGGGGTTCCATTCTATTCAAGTGCATTTTGTTCCATAGTAGAGCATAGTAGTTGAGTGTGGAAGAGATAGAGCATCACAAAGGGGAGGAAAGGGGGTTCCATGCTATTCAAGTGCATTTTATTCCATAGTACAGCATATAAGTTGAGTTTGGAAGAGATAGAACATCACAAAGAGGGTTTGTGTTTTGTAGCAACCCACGAGCCATAGGTCTCATGCAAATCCATAGAGAGTGTCATCTCCTTTGTATTTGCATCATTTCCATTTAGACAAAAGAGAGCAGAGCAACCTCACCTTCTAGCTGGGTTTTATCCCGAAAGGGTTTCCCAAACCATATTTTGGTGTTCATTATGATTGGTGTGTGTTTGTGTTTCATTGTTCTCTATTTTTTGCATTTTATCCATTGCGTGCATAAGTAGAAAAATAGTAATTGATAAATCCACAAATTTAAGGAAAATTAACCCTCATATTATAGATTTCAGATTTCAATCTATTTTTATCAGATTTGTTGTGACAAACTATCAGTGGAATATCCACAACAGTTTATAGATCATATCGATAGCAGAGTAGATTTCTTAGGGTAATTTGTGAGGCGTTGCAAGGGACCAAATCAGTTTAAGCAAAAAATCATAAAACCCCAACCACGGCTAATGAATCAATTTATGATAACCCTCGAGATCCTACAAAGGAGAGGTTGCGCGACTGGAAGTGCAAGTCGTAGATATAAACCATAACATGAGCCTCCTCATGTAGCGCTAACCAATAAGCTCAAGCTATTCAAAGAAGATGGAGGTTCCAACACAATGGTCAAATCAAAGGGGAAATCAAGGGATCATGAAGAACCAAAGGAGTCCAGGAAACCTGAAAAAAAGAGCAACAGAGTTCAAGCGTCATGAACCATTCACAGTCTCTCTTCAAGATGTAAGCAAAGGTGAACATCAAGTCGTATCAAGGTGAGATCGATGTTGTGAAATTAAATCACTGCTTGCGGCAATTAGAGATCTCTTTAGTGTTCACTACATAGAAGGGAAGCAAAAATATTCATTTGCTTGTTTGAAATTAGAAGGCCATGCCCTCAACCTAGTAGGATAGCAACATGGAAACCTTGAGGCTAGAGGGGGATCCTCCAGTGACTAAGTGAGGATTTTAAAAGTCCCAATTCTACCCTATCTGTTATGTAAAGGACCAGTGGATCTAGTGGCACTACTTCAGGTAGAAACAGGGGCAGAGTGTACAAGAGTACACCACAAAATTCAGGAAGATGGCAATAATGTTAAGTATCTCTCCCAAGAACCCAAATGTATTCCTCATGCATCTGGGGGGGTCTACACAACCATCTGCGAAAGCGAGTGATGTTATTCAAATCGAGAATGGTGGACAAGGATTGTGTGTAGGCGCAATACCTAGAAAACATAAACTAAAAGAAAGGGCAGACAAGTGGTTCAAAGCAAAAGGAACACCAAGAAGCTTTCAAAAAAGCGAAGAAGAATTGGAAAGAGGGGAAGGACAAGCAGACATAAACGACAACACACCAATGCAAAGATCCTAGCAACCACTGTAACATTGATGATCACACAAAGAAGTGCTAGAAATCACATCCAAAAACTCAACACGAAGAACTGGAAGAAGGATGGAAACAAGAAAATTCCCATAGCCACAATTTTGAGCAATCAGCTGGTAAGTGACTTGAACGTGGATGAGAAGATTGTCTACACATCGGTGCAAAAGGGGTGAATTTGAGTAGCCTTCGGTGACAAGAAGAGAAAGAGATGACCATACTCTTCCATATAAAGACAAAGGTTGAGGAGACAAAAATTAATGCTCTGTTTGACACAGAATCACAAGAAAATATCATTGCAGTAGAGCTGGTCAACAAACTGTGATTGGAGGCTCACGTTCATACTAGCCCATATCCATTGGGATGGGTTAATAAGGATGTAGAGATCAAGGTAACAAAACAGAGTAAAATAAAGTTTGTTTCAATGTCGATTTTACTGATGAAATAGAATTGGATATAGTTCCATTTGATGTATGTGGAGTTGTGTCTGGGAATCCCTATATATACATGTGGGATGCAATCTTCATGTGGAGAGCCAACCAATATCACCTCATCAAAGACTAAAAATCCTTCATCATCAACGTGCACAAGAACAAGCCTAAAATTTCACCAATAAGTGCCAACCAAGCCAAGAAACTGATCAATTCTAGCAAGAAGTATGTTTTATTGTTTTTAAGAGAAACTCAGCCTATGGAAGAGCCAATGAAAGTAAAGGCATCCCTAAAGGGGTGCACCAAGGAACAGAGACAACAACTAGAAGAGTTGCTACACATGCAAAGGAGTGTTCTAGGAGCCTAAAGGGCTACCACCAAAGGGGGGAGTGGGACACGATATTCAATTGTTGCCAATCTCCCCATTTCCAAATATTGGGCTATATAGACAATCCGTTTTAGAAGCAAGTGAAGTAAAGAAGCAGTTACAACAACTGTTGGGGGAAAATGTGTTATTCAACCAAGTACCTCACCAAGTGGGCCACCAATCATAACTTATAAGTGTGCCTAAGAAGGATGAGACTTGGCAAATGTGCAATTGATTACAGAGCATTAAACAAAATTATGCTCAACAATAGGTACACCCTACCTAGGATTGATGACTTGTGTTGAAAATTTTAGCGAGTGGAAGATCTTCTCTAGCTCGTGCCTTAGCCAGAAAGACCACGAGTCGTCTTTCCTTTAGCATCGAGCAAGTTCATGGAGATGGTGAGCTTATCTTCCAGTTTGCGGGATAAAGTACAGAAGTTCATGCATAGTGTTGGAGGATCAGTCACATGGACCCTTCTTTAGTTTGACTACAATATTGAATGGTAGTTAGAGTTCAAATAGGACGAGAGGAGCTTCAGTCCTTGATTGAAAGAAGCACGAATTGTTACTCCATGTTATGATTGGAGAGAGAATCAGTTCAAATTCAGTGAACTTGTCAACCACGACTTCTAAATTTGGACTTGCCTGATTAAGCATGGATCGAAATCTATGAAGGAAGGATGAAGGCACGTGTATTCATTATTATGGTGTACACAAGTTTGTGTAAGAGCTCTTTGATTGCAGAGTGCATATTGAGGAGATCTTCCAGTGGCAAAATTGCGCTAAGAGATAGGAGCAATTCTACGGTAAGAAATAGGAGGCCCTTTGCAATAGGAAATAGGAGGCTTGTGCGCAAGGTAGCAAGGTAATGATCCTCCTACTACTGAAAACTGTAGGGCCCTATAGCAATGTAACAATCCATGAGGAAGACACCATCCAATGCTCACCTTAATCGACCCTGCTCAAACCTTTTCGCAGCTCTGGGACTAAAGCTCTATATCACCCCACCTCACTCCTTGAGGTATAGTTGCATACATGGCAAACTCTGATCTACTCATACTGTTGTCGCCACTGCTCTGTTGTTATCTTTGCACTGTTGTTGCAACTACTGCAATAATGAGTTTGATCTCCCCAGATCCTGAAGTACTTGTTTCCATAGGGTTGCTCCCTTTGAAGCTAGACTCCCTTTGAGTCTCGATCTCCCTATAGGAAATCTCTTTGCTCCCTCCTAGCAACTCGCACAATCCTCTTGTACTGGAAACTGTACTGCGTAGTTCTGCGTTGGTAATCTTCTAGCTAGAACTGCACCTGCATCCTGCAACTGGGCAATTCACACTGCCTGTGTCACTGCGTCTAACTCTGCAACTGTCTCACATGCACTGACTGCAACTAGATCTACAGTTGTCATCTAAATGACTAACTGCACCTGCTAACACTAAACCTGCTAGTATGATATTGTGGGCCCTTGTAGCAAAGGTGATGATCCTGCTACAACAACTGGGATTGATATAACTGATCTCCTTGTTCAAGGAGAGGCCAACGCTGTTCAAAATAGTCTCCCTGCAGCTTCGGTCAAACCTGGTCAACACAGCCCTAAACAGAAATCTGTCTCCTTCCTTCGCACGTGTGAGAGATGTTGCCCCAATCTGCGTACCCAATCAAGTGAGGAGAGATAGATGAGTGAAGATGAGATGATGGAATAATGAGTTTAGGTCTCCTCCTTTTATATGCAACGTTGAGGTTGAGCTGGGGGTGAAAATGCATGTTTTGCTTGCTGGCCGACCTTGACAATTTGTCAATAATACAAATAAATTCATATCTCCATATATACATGTCGGAATCGGATGATCTTTAGATCAATCCTACACCTCTCGGAGAGAGGAACCCAAGAAAAATATCAGCTACCATAAATAAGGCGACCCATAGGGAGTTTGGCCCTAGTTACCAATTTTAACACTCCCTCTCAACTAGGGAAAACCCCATCTACTAATCCATTTGCCAGTCGGTACTATCTCTGACATCAATGCACTGCTCTGCATTGCTCTGCTTTGCTCTGCTGAACCATGAAGAAGAAGAAGTGATCGAGAGTGTATCATACCATTCTCTACTGACCCGAAGTCAGTTCCAGATAAAAGAGAGTGTCTCATACCACTCTTACTGACCTGAAGTCTGTTCCAATGAAGAGAGTGTGTCATACCACTCTTACTGACTCGAAGTCAGTTCCAATTGATCCTAGATCAATATCATCCTAGCATAGGGAGTACAGTAGTACACAATGCGTCCATCGGTAGTACTATGGTCCCTATCCTCATTTCCCTACTCATTGGCCAGATGAGAGGTACTTCCCATGAGTCCCAAACTGCATGGGTAGGATGTCTCAGCAGGAGAAGGATGAACCATTCTTCCTGCCTACATGTCGCCACGGGGTATCACAAGGGAAGGCTGAACCACTCACCCTGTACACAGCAAACCACTAGGGGAAGGTTGAACCACTCACCCTATGGTTGCTCATCGCTCCAAGAAGTACCCCAAGCCCCCCAGAGCTCCCAGAGCTCAATGTCCATATCGTACAGGACCCTCATAAGAGGGTCTCTCCACGATTCCCAATCGTTCTCGGAAAGTCAAGAATTTGACCTTTCCCAAGGGCTTTGTCAGAATGTCGGCGACCTACTCGTCAGTCCCAATGTGATGGAGCCTTATTACTCCTCGTTGTACCATATCCCGAATAAAGTGGTACATGATATCGATGTGCTTGGAGCAATCATGAAATACAGGATTCTCTGATAATTGGATCCCACTCTGGTTGTCGCAGAGGATCACGGTGGTATCCAACACATGTCCAAACAGCTCACTAAAGAGCTTCCTCAACCAGACAGCTTCACAGGAGGCCATACTCGCAGCTATATATTCGGCCTCAGCAGTGCTCAAAGCAACCGACTTCTGCTTCCTGCTCATCCAGGATATCGAAGCAGAACCTAAAGAGAAACAGCACCCAGAAGTGCTCTTGCGATCCACCACACTGCCAACCCAATCAGCATTAAAATAACCATGCAGCCTCACATCTCCAGCAGTATATCTTAGTCCATGCGTGATTGTGCCTCGAAGATATCTTAGAAGATTCTTGGCACCAATCCAATGTGTGTGATGAGGCTCAACCATATATTGGTTGAACGTATTAACTGCAAAACATATATCCGGACGGGAGTTCACCAAGAGCATCAGTGCTCCTATGAGTTGACGATACTCAAAAGCATTTCCCAATACAGGTCCGGCAGCACTGCCACATAACTTCTTGAAGTTAAGTTCCATCGGGGTAGTCACAGGCTTGCAGTCCACCATCTCAAATCTTTCCAATATCTTCACAACATATTTTCCTTGAGATAAGAAAATTTCTCCTGGCTTTTGCAAGACCTCCAACCCTAGGAAGTAGTGCATCAATCCTAGGTCCTTCATCTCAAATTCGAAAGCCAACTCCCTCTTACATTTGTGAATGAGAGGGTCTGCACTTGTCAAAAAGAGGTCGTCCACATAAAGTACTAGTATGAGAGGTTTATTATCTTCAACCTTAAAGTAAACGTTAGGATCAGCTTCACTCCTAGTGAATCTCAGCTTCAACAGATAGCTATCAATCCTCTCATACCAAGCTTGGGGTACTTGCTTCAAGCCATAAAGAGCTTTCTTCAACTTGCATACATGAGATTCCCAGTCATGAACCTCAAACCCCTCGAATTGTTCCACATAGACTTCCTCTTTAATCGAACCATGCAAGAAAGCGGTCTTGACATCCATCTAATGTAGGTTCCATCCCTGCGAGGGAGCAAGGGCTATGATCGAGCGGATGGTGGTGTATCGGGCAACATGTGCAAATATCTCATCATAATCTACACCTTCCTTTTGAGAGAAGCCTCGGGCAACAAAGCGAGCCTTGAACTTTTCTGCACTTCCATCAGCTCCATGCTTGATTTTGTAGAGCCACTTAGAGGTGACAACCGATTTGTCCTAGGGTCTAGGGACCACATCCCAGACATCATTCTTCATAATAGACTTGTATTCTTCATTCATAGCATCCTTCCAAACTTGTTGCTTCACGGCTTCTTCAAATGATGAAGGTTCATTTTGAATGATAGTGCTCATGGCGGTCAAGTATCCTTGATACCTGTTCGGCTTCTTGCTCTCACGGAAAGTCCCCCTCGGTGCAATATGTCTCTCAGCATCTTCGAGAGTCTCCCTAAGCCATGAGGGTCTCCTCTTGGAGGAGGAGGGCTCTTGGGGAGGAGGATCAATAGGATCCATAGGTTCATCAACATCCGGCATCGTCTCATCCTCTTTTGCACCCTGTTTCCCAGTGTCAGCTTCTTTGTCCTTCCTTGGGATAGGAAGGTTGTTGATCTTGTTGAGAGCCATATCTTCGTCAAAGGTGACATCATGACTTATTTCAACTTCCCTTTGACCAGCCACATAAATTCTATAGCCCTTAGAATTTTCACTGTAGCCCACGAAGATTCCCTTCTTCCCTGATGCGCCCAATTTGCTTCTTTTCTCTTTCGGCACATGAAAATATACAGGACTTCCAAAAATTCTAAAATGAGAGACATCGGGTTTCTTACTAGTGAAAATTTCTTCGGGAGTCTTGGAGTCCAATGCTTGATGAGGGCATCGGTTTGAACATACACAATGGTATTCGCAGCTTCTGCCCATAGAAACTTTGGAATCCCTTGATCATGAAGCATGGCACGAACAACTTCCACAATAGTACAATTCTTTCTTTCGGCCACACCACTCTGATCAGGAGTATATGGTGTTGTGGTCTCCCTCTTAATGTCAACTTCTCTGCAATAATCATGGAATTCATTTGATTCATACTCAGTCCCATTATCAGTCACTAATATCTTGATTCTCTTCTCGGATTGGTTTTCGATCATGGCTTTTAAGTGATGGAACCAGGTGAACACTTCATCCTGCCTTTTCAAGAAGTAGATCCAAGTCTTGCGAAAATAGTCATCCGTAAAAGTGAGATAATATAAGTATCCTCCCAAAGAGTTTACGGGCATCATACCAAATATGTCGGAGTGGATCAACTGCAATATATCGGTGGTCTTGCTATTACTTGAGGGTAATGGTCCCCTTCTAAGTTTTCCTTCGGCACATCCCAGACATATACCTTCATGCTCTACTTTGAACTCGGGCATACTTGTCACCATCTGTCTCACATCCAGAAGAGCCTTATAATGAAGATGGGCAAACCTCCGGCGCTATAGTTCGGATTATAAAGATGTGTCACAAAACATGGCTCCCAATGGACTTCCTCCAACTTAATACAAAGTGTCAACCCGGAACCCAAGAGTAAAAGCGTCTTTAAAATTCCTTTTCCAAACACGTACCTCTCCATCGATGAATGCCACCTTGTATCCTTTGTCTTCCATTGCCGAAATGGACACCAGGTTCTTCTTGAGATCAAGTACATACAAAACTTCTTGTAAATGAATCGTGTTACCCTGATTCAATTGAAGGGTAACATTCCCTACTCCCTTCACGGGATAGGTGGCATCGTCTCCAAGAATAATCTCCAAGTTTGTCTCCTTCTCTATCAGATTAGAGAGAGCTTCCTTATAACCGGTGAAGTGCCTTGAAGCACCACTATCAATTAGCCAATTCCCCAAAGAGTCCGAAGGAGAGGTAGTGAAGAGGGCCAATATAAGATAATATTCCTTTTGCTTATTGTTCACAACATTTGATTCTTCATACCTGGAGTTCCTTGCTTTCTTGGAGGGTTGACCATTTCCTTGATGTCCCGCATTCCTTTTTCCTTTGACATTGAACCTGCCATTCCTTTGATTATTGTTGTTGAAGTTGCCCCTGGAGTGATTGTGATCATCATCATTTGATGTGTCCCTTCTATTTGGACACTCCCTTGCATAGTGGCCAAACATATTGCAAACAAAGCACCTTCCCTTCCTTCCACCCTTAGATCTGGGCTTTCCATTGAAATGACTTTTAGACCCTACATTATTTCTCCTTTTGGCATGAGCGGAGAAAGCAGTGGGGTTGCCCCTATTTGAAGGCATTTCTTGCTCCACCATTCTTGTCTCTTCTTGATGCATCTCGACATCAATTCTTCAAATCCCGGAATTCGATCATTATTGAGAATAGTGGTTCTAAATATATACCACTCGGGTGGGAATCCTCCAATGGTAGTGATATTAAGATCTCTGTCAGGAATGACCTCTCCAGTCGAAAGTAGATCATTCTTGATCCCAGTGATCCTTAAAAAGTAGTATTGAATATCCTCGTCCTTGCCCTTCTTAATGTCCTTCAACTTATTTTTGAGAAATAAAATTTGATTTGCATCACTAACCTTGAACATGCTGACCAGTCTATCGTAGATTTCCTTGGAGGTGTTTAGAGAGAAGTTGTAGGCCACCAGAGGCTTGTCAATGGAATCTCTGATAATCTTCTTCGCTTTGACTTCAGCCTTGTTGTACTTGTTCTTTGTAGCAGCCGGTGCATTTGAAGGAGGCTCAGGGATTTTACCCCTCACATAGTCCAACACTTCTTGTTCTTCCAATGTCAGATCAAGAGACATCTTCCATCCATGATAGTCAGACTTTTCACGGAGCTTGTCTTCAACCAGAAAGTGGGATGAGGAACCCATTGAGCTTTTTGTCCTTGTCCAACTGTCTTCGATGATTGCTCTTTCACTCTTGCTTGGGCTTTGTCTTCACCTCACCTCTGATACCATGTTAATTTTTGGTATGTTCTATGCTTAAGAGCAATTTACTTCAATTTCTTAATTAGCCCAATATCAATATCTAGTTTAGCAATCACATCAGCATGATAGTAAAATGCAGATAGAACATAAACATAAACAATAGAAGACAAGCCAAGACAAGAGGACACAAGATGTGGCACCAGCCAGGGACAAACCCCAATGTGGGGAAACCCTTGATCAATTCTTCGTATATTCTTCAATAGTTCAGCAAAGAGAGAAAGAGATAGTACAAATATACAAATCTGATATTTTATGACAGCAACAACAAACCCAAACCAGCAAAGTCAACATTGGTCAAACAAGTCAGATTTGACCTCCAAATCAGCTCGGTCAAAGCTCAGTGAACTCGGCCTCCAACAACAGGATGAAACAACCCAAAATAGTCTGAAAAATCAGTCAAACGTTGGTCAACAAAATTCAACCTACAGCCAACAACTAGGGCAATCAACGTTGTTCAAAATAGTCTCCCTACAGCTTCAGTCAAACTTGGTCAACACAGCCCTAAACAAAAATATGTCTCCTTCCTTCACACATGTGAGAGATGCTGCCCCAATCTACGTACCCAATCAAGTGAGGAGAGATAGATGAGTGAAGATGAGATGATCGAATAATGAGTTTAGGTCTCCTTTTATATGCAACGTTGATATTGAGCTAGGGGTGAAAATGCATGTTTTGCTTGCTAGCCGACCTTGACAATTTGTCAATAATACAAATAAATTCATATCTCCATATATGCATGTTGGAATCAGATGATCATTAGATCAATCCTACACCTCTCGGAGAGAAGAATCCAAGAAAAATATCAGCTGCCATAAATAAGGTGACCCATATGGAGTTTGGCCCTAGTTGCCAATTTTAACAGTTAGAGACTCCTGGCACAGGGAGGAAGAGAGCCAAGTGGGTCGACAGGTTGATTCAGGAGGCCCCAGGAGCATGTTGAAGCTCCTAGCCATATGCTAAAGTAGAGCAAGTAGCCACAGAGGTACACCAGGTATATGGCACTAATGACAGAGTTGTTGGACACGAAGTCTTCTTGTTATGAGGAGGCAGCCTCTCAGTAGGTTTGGCAGGATGCCATGGTGGAGGAATATTCCTCCATCATGAAGAACAATGTTTGGGAGATTGTGCCACGACCAGGGGCAAAATCAGTAGTAGGCTCACGTTGGGTGTACAAGGTGAAGCATGGAGCAGATGGGAACATGGAGAAGTACAAGGCCAGGTTTGTGGCCAATGGCTTCTCACAGGTTGAGGGCATAGACTATGATGTGACGTTTGCCCCAGTAGCACAGTATTCATCCATCAGGGTGATTATGGCGCTTGTAGCACAGATGGGGTGGAAGATCCACCAGATGGATGTGAAGACAACATTCCTCAACGGAGTGGTTGAGGAGGAGATCTATATGGAGCAGCCAGAGGGGTTTGAGCAGTTCAGCAGAGACAACATGTGTGTAGGCTGAAGAGAGCTCTTTATGGGCTCAAGCAGGCTCCGAGAGCATGGTACACTCGTATTGACAGCTACCTTCGAGGATTGGGCTTCACTAAGAGTGAGGCGGATCCCAACCTGTACTACATCATGGTTGGAGGGCTTCCGCTCATTCTAGTGCTCTATGTTGATAACCTTATATTGACTAGAGTAGATAGCTTGATTCAAAATTGCAACGCATGCCTTACAAGGGAGTTTGAAATGAAGGATATAGGGCTTATGCACTATTTCCTTTGATTGGAGGTTTGGCAGGGTGATGGTGAGACATTCTTGGGACAGGGCAAGTATCTGCAAGAGATTCTCAAGAGGTTTCATATGCAGGGATTGCAGGCCCATGGCGACACCTCTAGTCACACACTGGAGGAAGGTGGATGCTAGTAGAGCAGAGCGAGTAGATGCTACAATAAACAGGCAGCTCATCAGGTCGTTGATGTATTTGGTCAACACACAGCCTAATATTTGTTTTGCAGTAAACCAAGTGAGTCAGTTCAAAGTTCACTACTTTGTGGCGAAGCATGTTTGAGGTATCTCAGAGGCATAACAAATTATGGATCTTGGTACAGACAGGTTGATGGACTGAGGCTTGAGAACTTCACAGATGCAGATTGGGCAAGATCCTCCACAGATTGGAAGAGTACTTCAAGATGTGTCTTCAGCGTTGGGTCAGCAGTTGTTTCTTGGTTTAGCGGGAAGCAAAGATGAGTTGCACTCAATTCAGTAAAGGTCAAGTACATGGCTACCAATTTGGCAGCATGCGAAGCTATCTAGATGAGGAAGTTTCTTGTTGGACTTTTCAGACAGGGGATGGAGCCTACTATGATACATTGTGACAAGCAGAGTTGCGTTAAGCTCTTTGAGAATCCATTGTTCCATGATCGCTCCAAGCATATCGAGATCAGGTATCATCATCTCAAAGATTATGTGCAGAAAGGGATAGTGGAGCTACCGTACATTCCAACGGAGGAGCAAATAGCAAATATCTTGACCAAGGCATTGGCAAGAAGCAGCTTTGTCTATTTCAGAGACAAGTTGGGAGTTGTACAGAATCCCTTCCTTTCTAAGAGGGAGTGTTGAAAATTGCAGCGAGTGGAAGGTCTTCTCTGACTCGTGCCATAGCCAGAAAAACCACGAGTTGTCTTTCCTTTACCATGAAGCGACGAGCAAGTTCATGGAGATGGTGAGCTTATCTTCCACTTTGCGGGATAAAGTTCACAAGTTCATGGGTAGTGTCGAAGTATTAGTCTGATCTGAAATCACCCTTAGATGACCTCAGGAAATTAATGAAGGTATTACAGACTTATGTGCTAGAGTGTGCCTATGTTATTTTGAGCAATGGATCGATAAGATTGAGAAATACACAGACACTTGAAACAGTAAGAGAACACAGTAAGCAAACACATGAACACAACAAATTTAATAAGGAGTTCACCCAATCCTCCTGGGCTACGTCTCCTGGTCCAGCCTTCAGTGGTGGCCTTTCTATTGTGTCTTAAAAAGCAGAGTTTTACAATAGTGAGCTCAAATTGAGTCTCACTTCAACAGATGATGATCACTAGGGTGGTACTTGGATTCCCCAAGCCTCTAGAGTACACAGACTCCCCCTTACTGAATCTCGACCTCAACTGGTCTCAATGGTATGAGTCCAATTTGGTACTCAATATCGGACAAGTATACACAGAGGAGTTGCTTGAACCTCTCAAGCCTTCTTTAGAGTTCACAGACTCTCGGGCTCTCTCTGTTCTGTCTGCTCGATGTTGCCTTTGCTCTGCAGGTCAGCTCGGCTTCTCTGTTTTCTGCTTTCTTTTTCTGCTTCTCTGCCTCTGTCTCTCTTCTGCACTTTGTCTGTTCGTGGCTTAAAGCCAATCTATTCCCTGACTGTTCGTTTCTGCTTCCCGGCTCTCGGGATCGCCTGCCTTTGTCGATTGGGATTCCCCTGCTCTGCGTCATCATCGCTGTGTAACGCTTCACAGAGAGGTGGCCACCTGTTTCCTCACGAACTGAGTGTCAGTTCTCTTTGAACGGTCGTTATTTCCGTTACTCCAAGGTTGCCCGCAAAATTGATTCTTCTACCAGCGCAGCGGTCATGCCGGACCTCAAACTTCATGTACCTCAGTCTATTTGCCCGTCAAATCTGGTTATCCATCGGGTTGATTCTCCGCGTTGATCTGGAGCCTCTAGATCCTACGGTCTCCGTCTATATCGCACGGGTAAGTTGCTCGACCGTTACTCACGCGATGTAAGCGGTTTTCTCTCACATCTGCCGGACACGCGTCACCCAATGTATGGCATCGTGCGAGACTCGGCCAAACCCGCTTACCGCTCAAAGTGCACGCGATATCCTGCCGGTTTTGGGCGCAGGGCCCGCCTTCTAACAGTTTTCCGCACGGTTTCTTGTTTTCCTCGTGACTGAGCGCTCGGGGCTTTCCTTTACTGAAAGTTTTGCTCACGTATCAGAAACTACCTCCGTTTCTAGATCTAGGCTTCCGATTGCCAATTTGTGTCTATGCGTGGTCTCCATGGGCCAACGGTCAGCGCGCTTTGACCGAGGGTCCTCATTGTTCCGTGCAGGCCACAAATTGCCATTGTCCAGAGGTCATTTCTGATAAGCTCGTTATTCATAAGATTTTGAAGCCTGACATAATTTGAAACAATCATGGAAATGTTTAAGAATCCAATTCGGATCATAGTCACGTGGACCCTTCTTCAATTTGACTACGAGGTTGAATGGCAATTAGAGTTCAAATAAGATAAGTGGAGCTCCAGTCCTTGATTGAAGGAAGCACAAGTTGTAACTCCAAGTTATGATTGGAGAGAGAATTAGTTCGAACTCAGTTAACTTGTCAACCAAGACTTCTAAATTTGGACTTGCTTGATTTAGCATGGATCGAAATCTATAAGGGAAGGACGAAGGCACATGTATTCATTATTGTGGTGTACATGGGTTTGATTAAGAGCTCTTTGATTGTGGAGTGTGTATTGAGGAGACCTTCCTATGGCAAAATTGCCCAAAGAAATAGGAGTTGTGTCCTAGGAAATAGGAGGCCTTTTGCGCTAGGAAATAGGACTCTACGCAAGGAAATAGGGCCAAATAGAGGCAAGAAGGAGGAGCAGTGAATCAAGTGTTTTTGCAAGGTGTTTTAAGCTAGTACAGCACAGAACAAGTTTGCTCTTAGATTGCCTTGTAAGAGATTTCATTACTCAAGTCTATCAATAAAATACTATAGCAAAGAAGAGGGTTTTCCCAATTCGATTTCCCAAGAAAATAATTGTGTAAATTTGTGTGTTGTGTTTTTATCTCTGTGTGTCTATTACGCTACTTATCTCTTGTTAATAAATTTTGTATCTTGGTGAAAAGTAAACTAGTTCAGTTTTTCAATTATTCACTAAGTAGTTTCAAAATTTCGTGGAAAATTTACAACCTCTTGGATTTGTTGCAACATGCAAAATATTTCACCAAGTTGGATTTAAAATCAAGGTATCACCAAGTTTGAGCCAGAGAATAAGATACTTGGAAGACCACCTTCAAAACTAAACAATGGTTGTATGACTCGTTAGTCATGTCATTTTGTCTATGCAATGCACTAGCCACATTCATGAGATTAATGAATGAAATATTGTGCCCTTATTTGGATTTGTTTGTTATTTTTTAATTGGATGATATACTTAGATTTGTTTGTTATTGTTTAATTGGATGATGTACTGACATATAGTGCTACCTAGGATGAGCACGTCTCACTCTTGATGCAGGTGTTGGAGACTCTAAAGAAGCACCAGTTGTTGACAAATCTTAAGAAATGTCAATTTGCACAACAGTCTTTGGTTTATTTAGGCTATGTGATTAGTGGAGGGGAGCTCAAGATAGATCTTGCCAAGATGGAAGCCATCGTGAATTAGTTAGTGCCAATTAATGTTTCTAAGGTCACAAGTTTTGTTAGGGTAGCATAGTACCTGAGGAAATTCATGGCCTCATTTTTAGCAATAGTTGCACCACTCCACGACATAACAGCGAATGGCAAGAGTTTACAATGGGGGAATGGTCAACATAAGGCCTTTGAGGAGTTGAAGAAGAAAATCAGTGAAGCACCAATTCTTGCATTACCAATATTGCAACAACCCTTTGAAGTGGAGATGAACGCGAGTGGGTATGCTATGGGAGCGGTCTTGATGTAGGGAGGAAGGCTGATATGCTACAATTATTAAGCATTCCATGGGGCAGTTCTCAACTACCCTACCTAAAATAAGAAGCTCTATATCATTAGGGACTCCAGGGGCTCCCTCTCTACTTTTTTTCAGTATCAAAACTAGAGATGCCTAGCCCTTTTTATCAAGGAGATCTTTATAAACAGATCTCAACCCTTGCACACATCAACTCACCCTAAGGCTTCTAGAACTATTACCTCTTACTTCCATGTTGTTTAGACAGGTCGCAACAACGAACGGCAGGCAGAGTCTCAATTTGCAGTAGATGGGAGAATGGTGAGACCTCGGGGTTTTCCGCAACCCCCCCCCAGTCCGAGACAGACAAGTACATTCGAGACTAGCCCGTAGACATCATACCATGCTTCAGTCAACCTATCCTTAGAGAGTCAGAGGAAATGGCTCAAGGCAGAGACAGCGCAAGGTGTCGCCTGCCCACCAGACCTCCTCCCAGACACAGCACAATAGAAAAGAATGATTAGCAGCTTCTTCCTTTCGGCCTCAGATGTTAGGAGTAGCACTCGCTCATCTACTTCCCTTCGAATCACGCAATTGGATTCCCTTACGGTTCTAGAGGACTCGGACAGGGAGAGATTGCCTTGCTCGCCTCCCTCGCCACCGACCATCAAATTCAGGAGAAGTTGATCCCATTGGCTTCATCTTCAACTCCCTCACCCCTTTTGTGGCGTTGCATAGTCCAACAACAAACATACTTCACATTTCTCATTTTTGGTCATCTCATATGACTTTATACATTCTCTATTTGTACTTTTATTTCATGTTAGCCATATTTTAGTCATATCTTAGTCTTATTAGCTTTGGAGTCACAATGGAGTTGCATTTGCACTCCCACATGTCTTGTATTTACACTGGATGTATCTTTTAGTCCCATTGACCTAATTTTGTGGTCACCCGAGGACATTAATAAATCTTTCTTTCTTTCTTTCTATGCCTTGGTACAAGCTGTAAAAAAGTGGAAATTGGAAAGGAGATAGTCATGCACGCAGATCACCAGTCACCACAGTATTTGCAAGTGCAGAGTAAGTTAGAACAAACCAGACATTACAAGTGGATGGGATTTTTACAGCAGTTTCATTTAGTGATAAAGTACTAGAAGGGCGGCACAAACAAGTTGGATGACATGCTTTAAGGCCACCCACATCAAAAATTACAACATTGAAAACTCTAATGCACATGGAGCCTGTCACCCATGATGCATATGGAGACGTATATACATAGGATGAGGACTTCAAGGAGGTGTTTTAGCAATTGCAGAGCCAGAGTCATGTAGACAATGGCGATAGCACAGCTAACTATCATCTTCAAAATGTGTTACCCTACAACTTGGACAGGCTATCTATTCCTAAAGGTGAGCAACTTCAACAAATCAAAAAGGTTCACACCTCCAAGGTTGTAAGGCATTTTGGTGTGGGGAAAGCAGTTGACAATTTGCAAAGGTTTGTGTACTAGCCCAAAATGCAAGAAGATGTAGCTAGGTTCATAGGAGGATGTTTGTTTTGTTGTATCAGCAAGCCAAGTAATAAGAAACAAAGTTTATACCATCCCTTACCTGTACCCACTCGTCCTTGGTAAAGCATCTCCATGGACATTGAAGATGTTTACCAAATATCAGGAAGAGGCATGACTACCTGTTTGTTATAGTTGACATGTTCAACAAGATGTGCGTTCTCATGCCTTGTAAAAGGCCATCAGTGGGCAAGAAGCACAAACTTGTTCTTTGGACAAATCTGGGTGCACCTTGGAATACCAAGGAGCATTATTTCAAATAAGGACACTAGATTTCTTAGTGCATTTTGGACTACGATTTGGGAGAAGATGGGCACAAAGTTAAAGGGTTCTATCCCTTAATAGATGGCCAAACAGAAGTATCAACAGTGCTTTGGTGCAACTTTTGAAGGGTTACAATCAGAAGCATCCGAAGACTTGCGATGAAAATCCGTTATACATTCAACAATCTTATAACAAAGAAATCCATAATTCTACTAGTAAAGACACCATTTGAAACTTGATTTGGATATTTTCCACTTTCACCTTTGGGTATTGCATATGGGCAGCAATGAGGAGTGAGGGAGAATCTCATAGGCGGTGCTTTAAGGGTAGAGAAATTTGTTGAGAAGATCAAACAAATCCATCTGCAAGTGCAGAAGACACTGAAGAAGTCACATGAAAAGTACAAGGCTAGGCATGATCGCAGTTCAGACATGGTTTTGCCACGCTTCCCGTGCGATTCTAGAAAACATTCGCATGGTTCCACGAGGCACTTTTTTTTTTGGAATTTTAGAACCATGCTTCCCAAACACTACCAAGGTGTTCCCTTGATGCTCCTTAGACGCTTCCTAGATGCTCCTTAATGGCAATGTTTAATTCTTAAAGTAAAAGTGCCATGAAAAGACTTAGGATGTTTGAGAGTGGTTCCAGCCTCATTGGACATCATATGGAGAAAATAGAATTTCATATCGCATTCAAAATTCAACAAACTTAACAGTGTTGAGGATTTCAAGGTCAATGGTAATATGGCATTTTATTAGATTATATCAAGTATGAGGGTATGTGATTGCCATTTAATCAAAAGCACCAAGCCTTATATGTACCCCAATGTTCGTGGTGTTGATTGTTGAACTCCTTTGTCATGGCCTTAGCAAAATTGTACCGTTTACTCAAGTCAAAATCATCTATCATACATGTTATGCTTTTTCTACCATATTTTAAGGCTTGGAATAAGCAATTTGATTAAAATTGGGCAATGCTGACTAATATCCTAGAAAATCAAGGTAGAGGCAAAGGCTAGACAATAGGAGAAGAATCTAGATTCTAGATGGTTGATGCTCGAATAATTAATCATTAATGTACTACGGATGCCATTTTTATCTTGATTTGTGTACGATATGATTGCTTTGATATATTTTGCAATTAATTTGGCATTTTGGATGTTTTTTTAATATAAATGCAACGATATAATATATGTATATATAGACGTTGTTGTGTTGTTTCTCGTAGGTGGTTCTTGGCTGCGAAACTACGCCGAGAAACCAACTCGACCAATCTTTAGGTTCAAGTTGGCCCTCGAACCAGAGGGGGCTCCCTCAAGTGTTATGATGCTTTTTAATGTTGTTCACTGTCACTAGACAACAGCCTATGAAGCACAACGACCAGATCTAGGATTTGTATAGGTGGTTGCTGATGAGTATCCAATCTTCGCTCAGAAATAAAGCCCTCTCTTGCTAAGATTTGATCAAAGTGCCAATGTCCAACTTCGACAGAATAACATAGCTTTAAAGAGTTTGGTAGAGGAATAGAAGAGAAATTAGATAACCAAGTATCCTCCCTAAATACTTAATCATCTAACAAGAACAGATGCGTACAGAAGAATCTTTATAACCCACATAAATATGTTTAAGAGACGACAGAAGGAAATAATTTAATGATGCAAAGGTACTAATTTAAACAACTTGTCCAATTAGCTAGTCTCAATGTAGATGATAATTTTGCAATGGGCTGTCAGGGAGGTTGATACTCAACCTAGCCTTACCCTAACTTCTATATTACCTCAAACATATGAAGAAACAGACTATGAAATCACCGGAAAAAAAACTGTAAACATACTAAAGAAACAAATTCTATCATGAATTGGAGCCAAAAAACTTTAATTAAAAATTCTGCAATAGAAGTCTTTACAGAAATGGCAAGGTTTTGGCATCAAAAGCCAACCCTTTTACATTCATGATCAAAGAACATATAGATATTACAACTTCTGAAATTGCTACAAGCTTTCAGGGATAAAATTCTAACAATATACTAAAAATAAAAAATAATTTTTGAATATCTGCAGGAAATTTGGAGTTTTTTGAAAATTCTCTGCCTCAAAATCTGGATAAGATTGACTGCTAATCTTCCTCCTCCAAATCATTGCTAGAGTATAAGAGTCAAATACATTGCTAGAGTATAAGAGTTCCCAATCCCTAAGTGAAAATCTATGGCTAAAATTAATTGTGGGTGGGGGGGGGGGTCTGCCCACCGACATTTAAGGAAGGGGTGGTCCTCAATTTTTACCACCAGTTTTTACTTAAAGTTATGTCATTCTCTCATGAATTGTGGAGACCCCCTTCATGGTTTTCAAAACAACTGGGAGGGGTCCTCAATCCACTTTTGTTGCACAAAGTTTAACAAAAATAATATTTTATTCCCCCATAAATTTTTATTAATTGATTTTTAATCATTTTTAACCCTAATTAATTTCTTGACTTTAATTAATATCAATCATTCTAATAGATATATATATATATATATATGCTATAAACTTTATTTATATTTGTTAATTTAATTAATGTACCTTGATTAATTATGTTTTATTATTTAATTAATAATTAACATTATCATTGTATACATATATTCATTGAATTCTTTTTATTTGAAATTTTTTGTAACCTTTCTTGAACAAGAAAAAGTTACAACATAGGCTCCAACTGGGGACTGCTTCCCCCTATGGGATGTAGAGAACCTGTAGACCAGATGCCTTGAATGTTGGGCATGGAGTCATGCCATAAAACCTATAATTTGTAGCTGCAACCTGTAACCTATTTCCAATCTGAAAATTTCACTGCAAACATCCACCTTTGTCATATGTTTGATAACTGAGAAAACTCTTTGTGTTCCAATATGTCATAATCTTGTTCATCAGAGAGTAGAATAATATTGTCTTAGAAAAAATGCTGAAAGTGTAATCTTGTGCTCAATATAATACCAATTCAAATAGTCTACTTTGCAAATCTGAAATTATAGAAGTTTTTTCTAATAGAGAGATGATTCAGATTTGGGGGCAATTCCTTTATAATTTGAAGGCCATTGGTAACAGAAGTTTATTCCAAACAACATTATGTATTGACTTTGCTCACTGTAACCTGTCGTGATATGAAATCATTTTTGTTCATCATTAAGCCATACAACAAAGAACCAACTAATGAAAATGAAAATAAGCACAACAATGCCTAATCCATTGGGCTATGGAGTCAATCAGTCAACAACAATAAATTTTCTCCTTTCAGACCCCTGCAACTTATTGTACTCAACCAAACCAAACTGCATACTGCAAACTGAGGTATAAACTGAAACAATTGCTGATCTACTGCACATAGATGTTGAAAATAAATTTATTTAATTTTACACACCTCTACTTAAACTGAGTTGAAAATCCTACACTGTTAGGTGTAGTCAAACTTCCAATGCAACCAAGTGCGTAGTGGATTGTTTGACAGACCACCTTGCATGTAGTTGAAAACTTGAAAAGTATGTACAATATGAAACACAAATTCCATAGGCAACTGATACTTACAGGTGAACTTGGAAAGTTGCATTCTCTGTAAATTTGTGAATTTTATGATCACTATCAAGAGGAAGAAAAATATATTGTTGAAGGCAATCATTATAAGGCTCTAAGCGAACACAACAGTGAATACAACAGACATCTCAAACCAGTGGAATCACCATACAGACAAAGTGGAGCTGCGAGGTGAAAGAAATGCAACCAATATCAAATGTCTACTCCTTGTTCACCAGCAAGGAATAGATCTAGTCTTGATCATTCTCCAGGGAAACATTTCTTTGTTACTTCGATCCCCAACAATGGCGCCAAATGTTGTGATGTTTCTCATAGGCAGTTCTTCAATGCGAAACTGCATCGAGAAACCAACTCGACCACTCTTTAGGTTCAAGCTGGACCTCGAACCATAGGGGGCTCCCTCAAGTGTTACGAGGCTTTTTAATGTTGTTCATTGTCACTGAACAACAGCCTATGAAGCACAACAGCCAAATCTAGGATTTGTATAGGTGGTTGTTGATGAGTATCCAATCTCTGCTCAGAAATAAAGCCCTCTCTTGTTAAGATTTGATCAAAGTGCCAATGTCCAGCTTCAACAGAATAACATAGCTTTAAAGAGTTTGGTAGAGGAATAGAAGAAAAATTAGATAACCAATTATCCTCCCTAAATCCTTAATCATCTAACAAGAGCAAATGCGTACAGAAGAATCTCTATAACCCACATATATATGTTTAAGAGACAATAGAAGGCAATAATTTAATGATGCAGAGGTACTAATTTAAACATCCTATCCAATTAGCTAGTCTCAATGTAGATGATAACTTTGAACTAGGTTGTCAGGGAGGTTGATACTCAACCTAGCCTTACCCTAACTTCTATATTACCTCAAACATATGAAGGAACAGATTATGAAATCACCCGAAAAAACATACAGAAGAAACAAATTTTGTCATGAACTAGAGGCAGAAAACTTTAATTTAAAATTCTGCAATAGAAATCATTACAAAAATGGCAGGGTTTTGGCATCAAAAGCCAACGCTTTTACATTCAAAATCAAAGAATATATAGATATCACAACTTTTGAAGTTGTTACAAGCTTTCAGGGATAAAATTCTAACAATATACTAAAAATAAAAAACAATTTATGAGTATCTGCAAGAAATTTGGAGCTACTTGAAAATTCTCTACTTCAAAATCTGGATAAGATTGACTATTGATCTTCCTCCTTCTTTAGATGCTAAAATCATGTCCATTGCTGGAGTATAAGAGTCAAATACATTATATGTGGAGCCAAATTTTATTTAATAGATTTATTTATTAATTTGAATTATTATTTTATTAATTTTATTTTTTATTTTAAATGTGTGCATTTTATTTTAAAACTATAGTTCTATCACAAATTATTAAAGTTATTAAACTAACAATCATTATTATTTATTAAAATATAATATTTTAAATCAAATATAATTCCCAATCCCTATGTGAAAATATGGCTAAAATTAATTGCGGGGGGGTCTACCCACCGACATTTAAGGAAGGGGGGGGGAGGGTCCTCAATTTTTACCACCATTTTTTACTTAAAGTTGCACGTCATTCTCTCATGAATTGCAGAGCCCCCCCCCCCCTTCATGGTTTTCAAAACAACTAGGGGGGGTTGCAATCCACTTTTGTTGCACAAAGTTTAACAAAAATAATATTTTATTCCCCCATAAATTTTGGTGGGCTACAAAAATTGGTGGGCGGGACATTTAACTTTGATTTTTATTAATTGATTTTTAATCATTTTTAAGCCTAATTAATTTCTTAACTTTAATTAATATCAATCATCCTAATTAGCTTTATAAACTTTATTAATACTATAAACTTTATTTATATTTGTTAATTTAATTAATGTACCTTGATTAATTATGTTTTATTACTTAATTAATAATTAACATTATAATTGTATACATATATTCATTGATATATTTATTTTTATTTTGAAAATTTTGAAAATTTTTGTAACTTTTCTTGAACAAGAAAAAGTTACAACAAAAGCTTCTGGGACTCTTCACTTTCGAGGATTTTTGGAAAATGACGCTTTTGACTCTTCACTTCCAAAAAATGCAACCGCTTTGTCCCCGCTTCGTGCAACATTGTTAACACATTATCTAATACTATGCTGAGATCCACAAGAAAGAGAGGATTGAATAAAACCAACCAGCAAAAGCATAATCCAACAAACCCCAAATCTACACAAATGAAGATGAACCAACACTAGCGCACAAGATAAAAGTAAATAGGTGCACTATAGACAGAATCATAGCCATAAGCATAACTATGCTTGAAAGGCAGATTCACATCAATAACCATCAAAAAGAAAGCACAACACTTTAAAAGTAGCCATAGGCTAACAAATAAAAGTGATCAAGACGGTCGACCAAATATTACAAATGAGAGGTGAATTGTGTATTTATACATAACTCAAAATATTACAAATGAGAGGTGAATCGTGTATTTATACATAACTCAAGGGATAGGGTGCTTTTCCCAAAGAGGGGTTAGGGGCCCACTATGATGACTAGAATGGCCTTAACCATCTAGGAATAAAATAAATGAGCATTGTCTAGGCAAACTTTGAGCTAAACACAAAAACACAATAATAATGATTACAAAGTGAGGTCAACCTTGACCTCAAGTAAAGCATAAACCATCATCCCAGCATCCTGCACCCTTGGGAAAAGAAAGGGCATTTCACAATGATGTCATCATTGATCTAAAGAAGGTAAAGATGTCATTTGAAATAAAAGGGACTAAAGTGGTATATCATATAGCCTCTAGATCCATAACAAGGACCAAGGTATACTAAGGCTATAGGTGATGCTTTTGAAGGATTCATCGTAGACCAAATGTATACTCTAACAACCTAGATGAGAGATGAGTATGTGAACCCTATTGCCGATGGTACTATGAGTTGGAGAAGCATTTGTTCATTTGATACTAACTCAAACGAGGCATCGCAGAACTAGAGAGAGCGTAACCCTAGGTTATCTTCTAGACATTGCACCAACATACAGGTAGTCAAATTTACTGGTGCAAGGTTGACCATTCCTCCTGAGTATGTGAACCCTATTGCCGATGGTACTATGTTGGAGAAGCATTTGTTCATTTGATAATAACTCAATTGAGGCATCACGGAACTAGAGAGAACGTAACCCTAGGTTATCTTCTAGACGTTGCACCAACATACAGGTAGTCAAATATAATGGTGCTAGGTTGAGCATTCCTCCTGTGTATTATGAAACCAGATATGTTGAAGACTTTTTGGACCAAATGGAATAAAAGCTCGAAGAAGATCAGCTAATAGCATCTCTAGACGTTGCACTGAAGGCAACTCTAGCTTGATGGTGAGCTACTCACAATATAAATTTGAACATATGGGAAAGAAGCGTATCTTGCAATGAGGTACAGAGACTTGACCCCACTTGCATTTGAAATCCAATGTGTCAGGTCAGGGCAGTGACAAAATTGAGATCTCAAAGCCTTGTCAAGGGAAAATTGATCATAAGATCCATGTGGAAAATTGCATAGGGATGTGGACAAGGAAAGGATGTTCTCAGCAATGTTGGGTTCATAAGTTTATCTATACCCTTAAGCCAATCCCTAGAGCCTAGTACCTGTAGGAAGAATGAAGACACCACACAAGAGACTAGAAAGTGATGCCCCAATATTTTTGCACCACCATGTTCCTACTTAGATAAGACTCTTGAGATCACTGCTAGACTTCGAAGTATTGAGAAGTTTTCGTTTTCATACGATTCTTTGGGGAGGCCTCCTCCCTATGTATGCTCTCAATATCAACATTTAGTTTTGGGAGGATGAGCAAGAAACATCGAGGAGCTCCTTTGTTGCCTCAAGATTGAGCATAGTGATGATGGTGACGATGGTATTTACGTTGAGTTTGTAACTTGGAAGGTACTTCTAGTCTTGTGCCTTGACTAGAAGGACCTTGATTTGCCTCTATAGGAACTTGCATGCGACACGCAAAGTGTGCAAGTGAGTTGCATGCAAGTGAATGTGTTGCATATCACATGTATGAGATGTGCATGTAAAGCAAGCTAAATTTATGAGTTGTACTTGAGTTAAAGTAGAGAAAGCTAAAGATAGAATAGTTAACTAAAGTTAAGTAATTTATCTTCAGTTAACTTGACGAGCTAATTTTGATTGTCAATCTTAGCATAGGAAAGTTATAAATTGCGCCTAAGTGTTGATACTAAGACACAACAGCAACACAAGATTGAGAGAGGCTTCTCAATGAGTATGTGCTGGGTCCGAGAGAGTGTAGTGAGGTTGGTGATTAATTTTGTATTTTCTCGGATGGACCATTATCCCAGGACGAGAGCCCAAGTAAGTTTCGTGATTAATTTATTAATGAAGAACTGTTGATTGGGAAAAAAACTGTTTATATGTGTGTGATTCAAATCGAGTAATCTTTTTTGCTTTTGTTATATTTTTTGTGTTAGGAATTTGGCCATGTATTCGTTCCGTTAACAATTGTTCAATTTCCTTGAAAGTTTGCAACTGCTATGATGAACAATTTGAAACTAATTCCTTCTCACCAAGACATAGAATTTCTCAACACTAAAAGCAGTGGAATTAAACACAAAGATAAAGAACACAATCACACAAGAGACAACAATTTTCTTGGGAAACCCAACTGGGAAAAACCTCTTCTCGTTGTAGAATTTTATTGAAAGAGTTTGAGCATATGAATTTCACTCAAGAACACACTTGTTCTCACTGCTTGGACTAAAAGCTTGAAACTCCCTGCAATACTCTCGACCTCACTCCTACTTCCCAGTGCAATCTAGCCCCTATTTCATAGCTCTAGAAATCTCTTATTTCCTAGCACAATAGTGGCTCCAATTATTTAGGAATTCCTCCTAAATCCTAGCGATAGTCTGCAAGGAAGTCTCCCTCTCGATTCTGCGTATAGGCTCCTCCTTGATACGCTCTCTCAACAAGATGCTCTCACACACACAAACTTGTGCATACAAGAATGATACAAGTTGTGCCTTCGTCCTCCTTTTAAGAAATTTGATCATGCTAATTCTGGCAAGTACGAATTTAGAACAACAGTTGTGATTGATGAGTTAATTGAGTTCGAACTGAACTCTCTCCACTCATAACTTGGAGTTATAACTAATCTTTGCCTCAATCGAAACTAAAGCTCCCAACTTGTCTTATCCCAAACTCAAACTACCTGTTAGAAGTCTACTAAATTGCTCCTCCAACTCCATGCATGAATTAACTACTTCATGAACTTGTCCTAGCACCAGCAGCTCATGCATGCTAAAGGAAGGACTGATTGTGGTCTTTCTTGACTAAGGCACGAGTTAAGAAGACCTTCCCTTGCTATACTTTTCAACAACAATTATTAGGAACTGGATATCGAGAGTTGGGTTCAGAAATTCTAACATGGTTTGTATCGGATTGTCGGAGCCAGGTTGGGTGGGATCATACAAACCAAAATTTTTATTAAGGCAGCGAGATTTTTTTTAAGGGGTCAAGAGGAAATTTGTTTTTTTTGAATCGAGAAAAAAAAATAAGACTCAAAATAAAGTGAAAAAACGGGGGCCCATATTTTTTTTTAAAAAGAAAAATAAAATAAAAAGAAAGTTTAGACGAGGCGTGGGGGCGCGTGGTGGCTGGTCGATAGCCCAACCCAACCAGTCGTTGACCAGGCCGAGAGTCGACACCTCCAACAGCAGCGACAGAGTAGGCCAGAGTTGTTAACGTCGAGCTGCTCAAGGCGGTGACCATCGACCGACAAGAAGTCGATAGCAACGCTGCCACGAGGGAGGCCAAGAACATCAAGGGGCTGAGAATGCGACACTAAGGTGTTAGAGCCGCTGACGACACTGAGGTGTTAGAGCCGCTGATGACACTGAGGTGTTAGAATCGCTGACCACGGAGCATGGGTGCAGCACGGACTATAGCAGAGCATGAATGCTTATCGCTAGTTAAAAAAGAACAACGCCATCAAAGCTTGTGGTGGCTAGGTGTTAAATGTTGCGATAGGACTGCCGCTGTTAGTGAACCAAGAATTAGTGGCTGACACAGCAAGATCGTAGGGAAACGCAGACAGGTTGAACATGGATAGACAGTCGGGCTACACACAGACCGACCAACCATCAAAAAAAAGGGGAAGACATGGCAGACAGTCGGGCACAGGTGGTGGCAGCAGATGCCATGGATGAGCTCGCAAATAGGCTTAACTAGTCGTGGGTCGAGTCGTTAGTCTGAATGACACACAAGTAGGAGCTGCAGTGCAGAATATGTCACGACAGGCATGGGCTAGTAGTTGTTGGCAAAGCTAGTAGTAGCCAACGGCAGGTATGAAGGACAGTACCAATAGCCAACAGGATTGGTGGAGGTCAACCCTTAGAGGGAGAGAGGCGAACTGTATTAATCAGGGGATTGGCAACATAATTTGTAGGTGTCTCAAAGGACTGAGACAGACCCACAGTTGTGCTAGAAGGACTTAGCATAGGATAGAGACTAGTGGACAGTAGAGCGTCTAGTCATGTGACGGGGATGAGGTCAATGTTCCACAGAATTCAGAGACAGGCTTAGACTACAATGTGTTTAGTGGGACTAGTACCATGCATGTAGTGAAGGGGATTGGATGTGTCAAATTCCAGCTAGAGTCAGAGGATTTCTGGAGGTGACATGGATGTTTATCTTAGGGTTGATGGTACACGTGCTCTTAGTATCATCCTTGGAGGATGTTGGATATAGAGTTTTGTTCCAGGATGGACAGGGGCTTCTATATTCAAAGGAAGCAACCTTGGATGCAGCTGTAGTGCTTGGCATCAGACTGGGGTAGTCATACAGTTTGTTGGGAGAACTTGTGGGTATATCCGAGGGGATCTTGGATACAAGATTAGTGTTAGTTGCTGAGAGAGAGGTGGCAAGGAAGAGTGATTCTTCAGGCACTACCAGGAGCCTCGGTTAATATAATATGACATTGTTAAATGCTCAGGAGCAAGATCCTAGGAGCATGGTTGGAAGGAACAGGTCTTTAGATCAGATTCTGAAGTAGGTAGCAAGGAAGTCTTCTAGTTCATAGGGAGCAACTACAGCAATGGATAATGTGGTGGTGTTGGAGACAGATCCAAGTGGAGGAGGTTCTTCCAAAAGTACCTCCCTCGCTAAGAAGGAATGTTGAGTTTTGTAGCTCAGAAGGCACTTCTAGTCTTGTGCCTTGACTAGAAGGACCTTGATTTGCCTCTTTAGGAGCTTGCATGTGAATGTGAATGTGTTGCATGTGACATGTATGAGATGTGCACGCATAGCAAGCTAAATTTATAACTTGTACTTGAGTTAAAGTAGAGAAAGCTAAAGATAGGATAGTTAACTGAAGTTAAATAACTTATCTTCAGTTAACTTGACGAACTAATTCTGGCTGTCAATCTTAGCTTAGGAAAGTTATAAATTGAGCCTAAGTGTTAAGGCTAAGACACAACAGCAGCGCAAGATTGAGAAAGGCTTCTCAGTGAGCATGTGCTAGGTCCGAGAGAGTGCAGTGAGGCGAGCGATCACTTTTGTATTTTCTCAGTTGGGCCATTATCCCAGGACAGGATCCCAAGTAAGTTCCGTGATTAATTTATTAATGAAGAAATTTTGATTGGGAATTAATCTGTTTATGTGTGGATGATTTAGACCGAGTAACCTTTTTTTATTCCACTATATTTTTTGTGTCAGGAATCCGGCCATATATTCGTTCTGTTAACAATTGTTGGGAACCAAATACCGGGTGCTAGGTTTGGAAAGTCTAACAATTTAGGAGTTGTGCCACCTCATGTTCAAGGGGAAATTAGAGGAAGATTTATGAGTGCGACAAGGGGTGATACTAAGTTACTAATAGAAAAATCTATCAAGAATCACTCAAACTAAAGAAGTTGAAGATTGGTACTAAGGAGAATCCTAAGATAGCCTCAATAGTTGATCACTGGGATGAGAAGACCATTTCAGAGGTTGTTGCCTTGGTCAGAAAATATGAAGTTTTGTTTCCCTGGAGTTTTACAAAGATGAAGGGGATTAGAGGTGAGATGGGAGAAATGAAGATTGGACTGAAGCCTTGCCGAGCCTATTAAGAGGAGGCCATACAGATTGAATCCTAGAGTTAAACAGACGGTAAAGACAGAAATCAAGAAGATATTAACTACTGGCTTAATTTTTCCAGTGGAAGAATCAGATTGGATTAATCCTATTGTGATCCAAGGTAAGAAAACCAATGAAGAGTTATGGATCTGTGTGGATTTTAGATGATTGAATATTGCCTGCATCTTAAGTTGCAGGGCACTTGGTTTTGGGGATGGGATGGCATTTTTTGAAACAGGGGGCTTGGGTTCGTCAGCGGTACACAGTATACATTTATTTTAAAATGTATGAAAAAGATTAATAAAAAAAGGTATAAGCATGCTCATTGAATAATGCCATAATATCATTTTCAGCAACTAACAACAAGAATATGCACTTTGCTTTATTCAAGTTTTGAACAATCAACAGTCTTATGATGATTCTAAAAACAACATTAAACAGTGAACCTTGATCATTATCATTTGAAAATTCACAATTCAAATTGAAATTGACATTCATAGGTCCCGTCTTTCAAATCTTTAAAAGTTAGCCTAAGTGGCAAGTAAACATGTACATTCAAATATTGCCTAATGGCGTTTCCAAATATCAAATAGAAAAATCAAAAAACATTGAAAAACATGTCTATCTATCGTTGTACTTGTCCAGAATTATTTTGTGAATATAGAGCACCGAAATCACTTCACTACTGAACGGTTCCTTCGCTTCACTGCCAGACTATTTCTCCTGTCACTGCAGGAGATGAAATGGTAAAAAAGAGGGGCCGATTTGTTCTTCTGAGTGCATGAGAATGTGAGGCAAGAAGGATTAGGGTTTTGGGGAAGGTCCACAACTTCCTATTTTGGGGCTTTTTTAAAATGAAAACTGAATTTCCTTTTTGTTGGAGGATGCAAGCACCCAAAAGAACCCGAAATTGGGGTAAAGGTACCTGTTTAAAGATTAAATCCCCACTTAACTGCCATGAAAAAACAGGTTCTTCGCTAAAGAACCCAATTCATTTGGGCTCTTGAAGAAGTTACCCATTCCCAAATGCAGTACAGGAGACAGGAACCTGGGACAGGTTTGGGCACCCTAGCCCTGGGTGCACGTACCCATGCAAAATAGCTGCATGCATTACCCTATTTCAACACCATTCAATGATGAAGTACTAGACCATGTTGCAGACAAGGAAGCCTCTTCTTCATTGATGGCATTTTAGTCCAGATAGTTGTAAAGGACAAGAAAAATACCACTTTTGTGACGAAGTGGATATCCTTTGCCTAGGATGTGATGCCTTTTGCATTAAAGAATGAACTTGTTGTGTTTTCCATGATTGTTGCAGCAGCATTCAGATAATACATTCATAGGTTCCTGGAGGTGTATTTTGATGACTGAACTGTGTACAGTTTGTTGAAAGATCCCATTGCCATGTTGCACCTTATGTAACTATGTCGCCAATTAGAAATCTCATCAAATTTGAATAAGTGCATTTTCTGCACTCCATTTTACTACAGTGGGGTGTTGCTGTGCTTGATCCTAACTGGTCGAGTGGTTATTAATGTTGAAAAGTGCATGTCAATTTTATCATAAAAATGTAATCTGTTTCAAAAGCTTTTCCAATGAATGCCATATTATTTAATGATATGAATATTTTATTGCTTTGGTCTATTTCATAAGATTTAACATATATATTTCCGAAGGTTAGAAGTATTTCATTCCTGTAAATCTCTTCCTAGGTTTTTCAAGTGTGTGATGTGCATGCAAACAAAGTAGATCTTTGCACGTTGACAAATCTAGCATTTAACCATACAGCTAGGTGAAATTGTATATTAGAGAAAGTTCCATAACAGTACCAGTGTTTCTATGATATTATTATTAATCCTCTTGCGGGGAAAGTAACCACCAACACTGCGTACAAATCTTCATATTTTGATAATACTAATTCCCTCCAAATCTTACATAGACCTGTACCTTGACTTGTTCAAAATGAGCTCTCAGAACTACAGATCAAAAGAAAAGAAGGATAGGATTATATATATAAAACCAAGTATAAATGCAGCAAAAGAAATCCATACCCTTTAAAGACATCCCCGAAAGAACCTTTACCAATGAGCTCCAATGAATGGAAGCGAGACTCGATACTGTTTGACATGCTTGAATTAGACATGGCCCTGCTTCTTCACTGTCAGTTCCAAGACAAGATGATGCAAATCATCAGAACTTCATTCGGAATTCTCAACCTCCAATCAAGCATTTTCTACCAATCACTCCTGATGCAGATTTCACCTCTGAAGAAACAGTTTCGTCAAACTATGATTATCAATTCCAGGACCAGATTGTGCTGACAATCCTTCTATTTCAAAGACCTCAGTACAATGTAGAGACAATGAACCCATCAATTTAATTATCGCCAGAGCTAGAACCTACTCACCGTTCTCGTGCAGTGAATAAATCAAAGCTTAACCACGACCATAAAGTATATACCAACTCTGATCATCGTAAAAGCATATCACTTTGAGTTTGCGTCTATATGTCCTTGGCCTCTCTTTTTTGCTTCTTGCCACCGTATATTTTTTTCCCGTTATTTAAGAAGAAGAGACCGTGTCTACGTTTCTGCGGCGAAGCAAATGAATAGAATTCATAAGCATCAAACCAGTTAACATCACGCAACAAGAACAATAATGGTTTTCCTCCTGCCGCCAAATTTCCACTGTGTTTCCTTCTGTTTTCTGACCCCCCAGTACGCATAGTCCCCAAGATTTCTGCCAGTTCCAGGTCACCAAGTCAAATACGCTAGGGTAAGATGTTCCTTTAAAGTACTAGAATCCTACACATTCAGCTATAAAAGAAAGCTTTTAACGCATTTTCTCCCGTAAATGTGTCGCTGTGTACTCTCTCCTCCAAGTCCGGGCTAAATTCCCGTATATTTAACCCCGATTGTACTTTCACCAGAATTACGAATCACTAGGGACAAATTTCACGCTTAAACTTCGAGCGTCAGATTGTTTGCAATACGCCGGGCCTTACCAAATTTGTCGGTCAAAATTTAAGCTAGAGAAAAACCTAAGTTTAACTCCAATGCTTCACGAGTTTGCAGTAGATCTTTCAAGACGTTTTTCACTGCATCCTCTGAACCATGTAGCACGCCCCGAAGCTTATGCTACTTTGCCAAATCTAAACTTCTCCGGGCTTTTCTTGCCTTATTTTATGCATCTTACAACTCTCCAAAAATTATAGAGAGGTTCAGTGTAATAAGCTGCGCAAGAGTTAAATTTTGCAATAATGTACATAAATTGATCGAAGAGATGGTTCCAGGGGAAGCATCGACCCAAGCGTTGATCTGCTAATGCTCCTCTTCCTTCGCATAAAGGGATTTAACTCCATCCGATCGCCCTCCGGAGGTCCCGACATCGATTCCTCCACCTCTTTGTGAGTTGAATTCCAGCAGGCAGTCAGGCTGGCATTGAGGCAGCCCTCGTGTGTTTTCCCTTGTCGTAACCATGGTTAGCAGAACTCCATGCCTGGACTAAAGAGATGTGTAGTCAATTAAGGGTTATTGATGGGATGCAGCATCAAACAAAGTGGTAAGTCCCTATCCCTACGGTGGAGTACAAATTTCTCCACCCATGAGTGGGTATGGTAGATACACAATTCCCACACCCTTGTAGTAGGAGTGAAAAAGTGGAAAACATTTGGGTGGGGTCTAAGTGACTTTGCTCAAGCTAAGGTACAGAGGTGAAACGGTGGGGAAGGTTTATGCTAGTTGGAGAGTTGACAACAATGATAACCCAAGTTTAAAATTAGATGGGTTGCTTTGTTTGATAATACAATTCAACGAAGGTTTTGTAGATGTGGGTCATGTTCTAGCATCAACTTAGGAAAAGGGAGAAAAAAATTGCCTGGTCATTTTTCTTTGTTTTTAGTTAATGTTACGTGTATTCTACATAAGGCCTTATACTTGAGTTTTTTTTATGGTACTCAGTGGGATTAGGCCTTATAATAGAGTTTTGATAATACTAGTGGGATTAGGCCTTAGGCCTTGAGATAATCTATGGAACGTGTCATTTTTGAGAATTTTAAGATAATGGTATATGGAATTGTGTCACTTTGGAGAATTTTAAGAGTAGTTGTCTTAATGCGACTTTTTGGAAGCTTTTCTGGTGGGTTTTTCTGGTTAAAATCCGGCAGCAATTTATTAGAATCGCAAGTTTGATAGCTAGTTTCTACACAATGAAAGCGTCCCAGGGGTTTTTCAGGGTGCTGAATCCAATATGCAGTTAAAAAACCATTCTAAATAATACAAATCAAGATTTAACCTCAATTTTTTCCGCCGGATTCTATCACCGAAATCTCCAAAAAGTCGCGTTATAAACAACTCCATTTTAAGATAATGGCATATGGAAGTAAATTTTGACTGATTTATCACTATACCATAACTTTATTGATGGTAATGTGAAGATGTTGTTAAGATGCAGTATGAGATTATGTGACAGTGGTTTTTTTTGTTTCCATACATTAATTTTATATTTCTCTAGGTTATGATTTTAAAATTAAATTTTCATTAAGATTAATATGGTTATTGTTGTTGAATTTATTTAAATTTGGATTATCCAAGATAATAGGGATTATTCATGTTGTTGATTTTTTAAGAGCTATTGTTATTGTTTTTTAGTAAATAAAAATTGTCAATTATATTACAAAAGAATATCAAGCATATGCACAATTATTTATCTAGAGGTTTGATTAGCAATTTTTGACCCCTGCGAACTTATATTTGGGATCTAATATTCAATTTTGAACCCCTTTTGTTATGTTAATATCTAGTTACATATATGATTAATGCAACCCATGTTCCAAGCTAACTCTATACACTTTCTAGAGATGGGTTGCATGTCATTGTTTCTTTGTAGTTTGAAACTAGTGGATGTTGTAATAAAACTCATTTATTATCCTTTAATACAATGGAAGGTACAATTCCCTTGTTAGGTTTAAGTTGTATAATTTGTGTCACCTCTTCATCCCTCTTATGGTTTTCAATCATAATGCCCTACAATGGGAGGTGGGCTCTTTTGGCATGACCAAATCCATTCAACATCCCATGCCTTAAATGTAGGGGTTGGGACCTTTATTGATGTTTCAACCTTTGAGTGATCTATGCCTTTTTTTGGAGTTGCCACGTGAAATTTAACCTAATACAAGACTAGCATTTGAGTTTGTTATTTTATGTAATGTCCCTTTTTTCTGGACATTGGGAAATGAGAGTATCTCATTAGTGTAGGTTAGAAATTAAAATTAAGTATGGGCGATGGGATAATTAATTAATTAAAAGTGACTAAAGAAAAAAAAATATTATAAGTCACTTTAATAAAAGAAAAAGAAAAAGACCCATGGTATTCTAATAGTCCATGACTATTAAAGGAGGTGAGAGTTCACTCCTTAGGTATGCATTTGGGATTATTTTTTGTTGTTGTTGTGTTGAGCTCTTTGAGCTTGTCTCGATGAAAGCCCATATTATGTAGAGGATTAGTTTCGGTGGTAAATGATCCACCCTAGTTGATCTAATCAGGAGGGGTTTCAGTATTGAGAGATATACCCTAGCCACTTCAAAAACGAGGGATCAAATCAGATCTTCTCATTGGGTTTAACGTGGAGATTGTGAGGAGAGGTCAATTAAATCTCTCATAAGTGCATAATATTGGAGGAGTCATCGTCAACCATATTTATGTCTTTCTAGAGTTTTTAATGGGTTCTTAGAACTGTATTTGGCATGTATTTTCGTATCCATATTTAATATAATAAAGATGAGTTTTGTTGCATATGTCTCGTGTTTATTCTAAGTTGGAACATTTATAGTCTTTCTTACATCTATAATTTATTTATGCTCGTAAAATTGTGAAAAAATTTCATGGTGCATTTTTTTAAAGAAGATTTTTGGGAAATTTATCCAAATACAAGGAATACTACAGTGGTATGAGAGCTAGTTTTCTTGTGAGCCTGAAGGTTTGAAGATCAATATCATTGGAACTAGAAATTCTAGGAACGCAAGAGGGGGAACAACAAAAAAAACTAGCCAATTATTTTGCAGGTATTTTATTGAGCCGAATTTAGCTTGATGTGCCAAATTTCTATTGTTGGGTCAAATTTCTATTATTGGGCTAAATTTATGTTGTTGTTGGGCCAGAATTATTTTGTTGGGCCAAATTTATCTCGTTGTGCCAAATTTCTCTAGTTGGGCCAAAATTGGGTTGAATTTAATTTCTTGTGCCAAATTATTTTGCTAGGATGAATTTATTTACGGAGAGGCTGAATTATTACAGCAACTAAATTTATTGGTGGCAAGTAATTTTTTGAAGAACATTGTGAGGTTCCCTTTCTGAATTCCATGTAAACAATTCCTACAAATAATTCCTTTAATAAAACAATGCGATAGTTGCAACTTAATTTATGAGTTTGAATTAGATTAATTGTTGGTGATTTCTCGTTGTACAAATTCTGGTATTTTCTTTCAAGAGAAATTTGTGTCAGAAAATTTCTAAAACAAACCCTTGCATTTCTATGATGTTTCTCAAGCAAAAATTTATGCCATAGAATTTTTGAAACAAATCCTTGAATTGGGAGGGATTTTCTTTTTGTTGGATAAAGTTGTCATTGATGTCAATAAGATGGCAACTTAGGTGCATTGTTGAAACATGTCTCTTGCCTGGTTAAACCCTAATTGTGTTGAAGAACCCTAGAGAATGAATGATGAAACCCTAGATGCATATGCTACATGCATGGATGAAACTGTAAGCCCTAATTTGTTAAAGCAAACCCTAGGTACATGGAGAAAGATCTAAAGCATATACCATGGTCAGAGTTTGAAAGAAAATAAGCTACAAAGATGATTATTCAATCATACAAATATAACTCTAATTCACATTGTTTGTATTGCCCACTATGCGCTTGTCACTATATTGTAAACATATTATGGTTTGAAATACTACAACTAACTCTTTGGAAGCTCCATTGAGCTAGGTTACTTGTTAGAGGGAAAAGGAGGCTACTCTTTCTGTGAATTAGGCGCCAAAACTACAACTCCATTGAACTTTGCATTTAAAGAATCAACTTGATGCCAGAGCATTCCAAAGGGATCTAAGTGTGCACCAACAAAGTGTAACAGAAAGAAAAGATGATGGAATAACATAGGTGAAACATAATGGTGCAATGCATATACTAGCACAAAGAAAGAAAGCACACAACATGTGAGGGAAGAACACGTGCATAGTCTGAAGGCACATAAAAGATTATCAAGAGGGCAAAAAACACAAAATGCCATGGCATAGAAAAATGATAAAAGAGCACTAACATATGAACAAAACATATGTCGAGAGCTTGAATATGAGGATGGAAGTTTTAAAATCATTTGGCTCAATATAAACAAAGTTAGAAATCAGTCTTTCAGATTAATCACATCGTTAGGATTGGGTCAAAGTTTCGAACCAAATAATGTGGTTCATCCTCACGACAAGGTGAGAAATCAAACGATCTGAGAGAATAAATAGCAGGGATGCATCAATGTTCAGGGCTCGTCGTTCAAAATTAGCCGTTGGTGAGATAAAATTATTTAGGAATACATGATGAACAGAGGTTTATTAAATTATCTAATATTTAGTTAGAAACTAGTTGTTATGTAATAATTAATTATTTTATATCCATATTGTAAATTATTTATCTATTTATATAATAATATTATCTAAGAATAATTAATTTATATAATATTATTTGTTAGGGTTGACCTATTAAATGTGAATTAGGTTGAAGACTAGTCATTATTACATATAATAAATTAGTTACCAATAATAATATTAAAAATAATTAATTTATATAATAATATTTGGTTGAAAATGAGTTGTTATGTCATAAATTAATTATCAATTCATATAACACTAATACCTAAAATAATTATTTATAATTTTATTAGTTAGTGGTGACTTAATCAAAATAAATTTGGTTGAAAACTCATTGTTAGGAACGATTCAAAAAAAAAAAAAAAAATCATTATATTTTAGAATTAATATTATCAAAACCTCTATTAAGACTATTTATCATAATTATACAATAAATGAGACCATTAAAAGATAGAGGATAGTTTATCCTCCTAGAAAAGGAGGAAAGCAAAGATAACAATAAAGGTATTACCATAAGAAAGATGAAAGCAAATAATTTTTTAGATAGCAAAACATCTGAAGTTAAAAAATATAAAAGGAAACCGGGATAAAAAAGGAAGAGTAAAATGATAAAGGCGCGGAAAAGGAGGAGGAGTTATGAAGAGAGAGCCGAAATCTAGCTTTTACTTAATTTCCAGCCATCATCCCTATTAAGGTTTTTGGCATGTCTCTCAATCTCAATAGCTTCCCTGAGTTTCCTGTGGTGGAAATGATCAATTTTAGCAATGACTTTGGATTCTTCAATGCAGACATGGTGTTTTGATTTCTCAGCATGTTCTGCAAGCGCTGATGTGCGAGAGCGATTGTATCTGAATTAACAAACTTTCAAAATTAACATGTCAGCTTCCTCCTTCCACATAGTCATGTCGACCCATTATACCAAGAGACGTGTCTCTTCATAGACTCAAACACGTATATATACCCAACTAAGGTTGTTCATTTCAGCTCAAAGATTTTCGGTCAGGAACAAAAAATGAGTTTCGAATCTGAACTACAAGAAAAGAGACAAGAAGGATGAAATTGGTAGAGTATTGGTTTTTGGATTTCAAGACTGGATTTTTTTGAACATGTGGGATATTTTGTAATTTAGCTCTATATTTATTGAAGAGTTCGAACCTATGAAAAATCTTGAGTCACCCGAAATTTAGCCTCTCTCTCTCTGTTGACACTCTGGCATTGTAATTCGGCCCTTATTGCAAACCGAATTATAGAGATTGCAAACCTGTAATTTCGGCCTTTACAGACCTGCAACCTCGGCCCCTGTGGAAGACTCTAACTTGCACCTGTAGAAGACCATACTGAGGTAGACCTTCAATTAAGACCTGTGATGAAAAGGTCAAAATCTGAACTACATCTAAAGGAATTTTCGTGAGGGTTATTGTCTTTCTGTAGATATTGGTATCTGTGTTTGGATGGGTTGCTACAACAGTAGTGATTAGTTTATGGCAATCTTTTGTGAGGAATTTCTTGTCTTTGTATCACTATTCTTGCACAAAGCTACTACAGTTGTAAGGGCCAAAGATTGAGGGAGTTTTTAAGGTCATTCTTGAGACTTTGTGTCAACTATATCATTGTAGTTCTATCTTTGTTAGTGAAAGTTGCTACAACAATCTAGGACTGCCCCTTTTTGTCACAACCATAGAAAAATCTTACTTTGAGGACTATGAAAAGCCATCCCTGACTTGCCTTTAAAGATAGTCTTGTAGCAGAAATTAAAGATCTCTTTGAAGGCAGATTTATTGAAGGACATTCTTTTGGAAGAGAATAAAGGACCCTTGTTGAAGATTGTTTAGGGTACCCTTGGAGCATTTGAGGATTGCAGTGTATTGGAGAAGAATACACATTTACATCTTGAAGGAATTCTTGAGGATTTGGTTAGCAAGCATCTTGAAGACCCTTTGTAGCAACTTGAAGAGTTCTTGGGGCAGTTTATCGTAAACAACTTGTTGAAGAAGTCTTGTTGAACAAATATTGAAGAATCCTTGAGGTATTGAAGACTTGTTTGGAGAGCATCTTGAAGACCTTTTGTAGCAACTTGGAGAGTTCTTCGGGCAGCTTATTGAAGACCTTCTTGAAGCATAATTTGAATATTTGTTAAATCAACTTGACCATTGGAGAATATTTTGAAGCAGTGAAGATACCTTGTAGTAACAGATCTTGGAGACATTGTTGACCTTGATGCATGATTGAATCCCTCATGAAGTAACATTGATTGTTTGGGTGACATGAAGATTTGTGGACACGCCTTTTGAGAATCATAAAGTTGTCATTGATGAGCTAATAAAGGGCATTTATTGAAGGCTAATTTGAAGATATTGTCAAGGCTTGTTGTAAAAGTTTTTGAGAGGCCTTGAAAAACCATTCAACCTACATTGAAGAGCTGAAGCAGATTGACGGGATTGGTTCCCTAGAGGATAGGATGCCTCAAGAAGATCAGGTTGGAGCATGTGCCAATGGAAAGGGTTGGAGCTATAGAGGTTGGAGCCAATTATTTTGCAGGTATTTTATTGAGCCGAATTTAGCTTGATGTGCCAAATTTCTATTGTTGGGTCAAATTTCTAATATTGGGCTAAATTTATGTTGTTGTTGGGCCAGAATTATTTTGTTGGGCCAAATTTATCTCGTTGTGCCAAATTTCTCTTGTTGGGCCAAAATTGTGCCGAATTTAATTTCTTGTGCCAAATTATTTTGCTAGGATGAATTTATTTGCGGAGAGGCTGAATTATTGCAGCAACTAAATTTATTGTTTGGCAAGTAATTTTTTGAAGAACATTGTGAGGTTCCCTTTCTGAATTCCATGTAAACAATTCCTCCAAATAATTCCTTTAATAAAACAATGCGATAGTTGCAACTTAAGTTATGAGTTTGAATTAGATTAATTGTTGGTGATTTCTTGTTGTACAAATTCAGGTATTTTCTTTCAAGAGAAATTTGTGTCAGAAAATTTATAAAACAAACCCTTGCATTTCTATGATGCTTCTCAAGCAAAAATTTATGCCATAGAATTTTTGAAACAAATCCTTGAATTGGGAGGGATTTTCTTTTTGTTGGATAAAGTTGTCATTGATGTCAATAAGATGGCAACTTAGGTGCATTGTTGAAACATGTCTCTTGCCTGGTTAAACCCTAATTGTGTTGAAGAACGCTAGAGAATGAATGATGAAACCCTAGATGCATATGCTACATGCATGGATGAAACTGTAAGCCCTAATTTGTTAAAGCAAACCCTAGGTACATGGAGAAAGATCTAAAGCATATACCATGGTCAGAGTTTGAAAGAAAATAAGCTACAAAGATGATTATTCAATCATACAAATATAACTCTAATTCACATTGTTTGTATTGCCCACTATGCGCTTGTCACTATATTGTAAACATATTATGGTTTGAAATACTACAACTAACTCTTTGGAAGCTCCATTGAGCTAGGTTACTTGTTAGAGGGAAAAGGAGGCTACTCTTTCTGTGAATTAGGTGCCAAAACTACAACTCCATTGAACTTTGCATTTAAAGAATCAACTTGATGCCAGAGCATTCCAAAGGGATCTAAGTGTGAACCAACAAAGTGTAACAGAAAGAAAAGATGATGGAATAACATAGGTGAAACATAATGGTGCAATGCATATACTAGCACAAAGAAAGAAAGCACACAACATGTGAGCGAAGAACACGTGCATGACATCAAGCATTCAACACAACAGTTATATAGTCTGAAGGCACATAAAAGATTATCAAGAGGGAAAAACACACAAAATGCCATGGTATAGAAAAATGATAAAAGAGCACTAACATATGAACAATACATATGTCGAGAGCTTGAATATGAGGATGGAAGTTTTAAAATCATTTGGCTCAATATAAACAAAGTTAGAAATCAGTCTTTCGGATTAATCACATCGTTAGGATTGGGTCAACGTTTCGAACCAACTAATGTGGTTCATCCTCACGACAAGGTGAGATATCAATCGATCTGAGAGAATAAATAGCAGGGATGCATCAATGTTCAGGGCTCGTCGTTCAAAATTAGCCGTTGGTGAGATAAAATTATTTAGGAATACATGATGAACAGATGTTTATTAAATTATCTAATATTTAGTTAGAAACTAATTGTTATGTAATAATTAATTATTTTATATCGATATTGTAAATTATTTATCTATTTATATAATAATATTATCTAAGAATAATTAATTTATATAATAATATTTGGTTGAAAATGAGTTGTTATGTCATAAATTAATTATCAATTCATATAATACTAATACCTAAAATAATTATTTATAATTTTATTAGTTAGGGGTGACTTAATCAAAATAAATTTGGTTGAAAACTCATTGTTAGGAACGATTCAAAAAAAAAATAAAAATTTATTTCATTATATTTTAGAATCTTTTATTAATATTATCAAAACCTCTATTAAGATTATTTATCATAATTATATAATAAATGAGACCATTAAAAGATAGAGGATAGTTTATCCTCCTAGAAAAGGAGGAAAGCAAAGATAACAATAAAGGTATTACCATAAGAAAGATGAAAGCAAATAATTTTTTAGATAGCAAAACATTTGAAGTTAAAAAATATAAAAGGAAACTGGGATAAAAAAGGAAGAGTAAAATGATAAAGGCGTGGAAAAGGAGGAGGAGTTATGAAGAGAGTGCCGAAATCTAGCTTTTACTTAATTTCCAGCCATCATCCCTATTAAGGTTTTTGGCATGTCTCTCAATCTCAATAGCTTCCCTGAGTTTCATGTGGTGGAAATGATCAATTTTAGCAATGACTTTGGATTCTTCAATGCAGACATGGTGTTTTGATTTCTCGGCATGTTCTGCAAGCGCTGATGTGCGGGAGCGATTGTATCTGAATTAACAAACTTTCAAAATTAACATGTCAGCTTCCTCCTTCCACATAGTCATGTCGACCCATTATACCAAGAGACGTGTCTCTTCATAGACTCAAACACGTATATATACCCAACTAAGGTTGTTCATTTCAGCTCAAAGATTTTCGGTCAGGAACAAAAAATGAGTTTCGAATCTGAACTACAAGAAAAGAGACAAGAAGGATGAAATTGGTAGAGTATTGGTTTTTGGATTTCAGGACTGGATTTTTTTGAACATGTGGGATATTTTGTAATTTAGCTCTATATTTGTTGAAGAGTTCGAACCTATGAAAAATCTTGAGTCACCCGAAATTTAGCCTCTCTCTCTCTGTTGACACTCTGGCAATGTAATTCGGCCCTTATTGCAAAGCGAATTATAGAGATTGCAAACCTGTAATTTTAGCCTTTACAGACCTGCAACCTCGGCCCCTGTGGAGGACTCTAACTTGCACGTGTAGAAGACCATACTGAGGTAGACCTACAATTAAGACCTGTGATGAAAAGGTCAAAATCTGAACTACATCTAAAGGAATTTTCGTGAGGGTTATTGTCTTTCTGTAGATATTGTTATCTGTGTTTGGATGGGTTGCTACAACAGTAGTGATTAGTTTATGGCAATCTTTTGTGAGGAATTTCTTGTCTTTGTATCACTATTCTTGCACAAAGCTACTACAGTTGTAAGGGCCAAAGATTGAGGGAGTTTTTAAGGTCATTCTTGAGACTTTGAGTCAACTATATCATTGTAGTTCTATCTTTGTTAGTGAAAGTTGCTACAACAATCTAGGACTGCCCCTTTTTGTCACAACCATCGAAAAATCTTACTTTGAGGACTATGAAAAGCCATCCCTGACTTGCCTTTAAAGATAGTCTTGTAGCAGAAATTAAAGATCTCTTTGAAGGCAGATTTATTGAAGGACATTCTTTTGGAAGAGAATAAAGGACCCTTGTTGAAGATTGTTTAGGGTACCCTTGGAGCATTTGAGGATTGCAGTGTATTGGAGAAGAATACACATTTACATCTTGAAGGAATTCTTGAGGATTTGGTTAGCAAGCATCTTGAAGACCCTTTGTAGCAACTTGAAGAGTTCTTGGGGCAGTTTATTGTAAACAACTTGTTGAAGCAGTCTTGTTGAACAAATATTGAAGAATCCTTGAGGTATTGAAGACTTGTTTGGAGAGCATCTTGAAGACCTTTTGTAGCAACTTGGAGAGTTCTTCGGGCAGCATATTGAAGACCTTCTCGAAGCATAATTTGAATATTTGTTAAATCAACTTGACCATTGGAGAATATTTTGAAGCAGTGAAGATTCCTTGTAGTAACAGATTTTGGAGACATTGTTGACCTTGATGCATGATTGAATCCCTCATGAAGTAACATTGATTGTTTGGGTGACATGAAGATTTGTGGACACGCCTTTTGAGAATCATAAAGTTGTCATTGATGAGCTAATAAAGGGCATTTGTTGAAGGCTAATTTGAAGATATTGTCAAGGCTTGTTGTAAAAGTTTTTGAGAGGCCTTGAAAAACCATTCAACCTACATTGAAGAGCTGAAGCAGATTGACGGGATTGGTTCCCTAGAGGATAGGATGCCTCAAGAAGATCAGGTTGGAGCATGTGCCAATGGAAAGGGTTGGAGCTATAGAGGTTGGAGCCAATTATTTTGCAGGTATTTTATTGAGCTGAATTTAGCTTGATGTGCCAAATTTCTATTGTTGGGTCAAATTTCTATTATTGGGCTAAATTTATGTTGTTGTTGGGCCATAATTATTTTGTTGGGCCAAATTTATCTCGTTGTGCCAAATTTCTCTAGTTGGGCCAAAATTGGGCCGAATTTAATTTCTTGTGCCAAATTATTTTGCTAGGATGAATTTATTTGCGGAGAGGCTGAATTATTGCAGCAACTAAATTTATTGGTGGCAAGTAATTTTTTGAAGAACATTGTGAGGTTCCCTTTCTGAATTCCATGTAAACAATTCCTCCAAACAATTCCTTTAATAAAACAATGCGATAGTTGCAACTTAATTTATGAGTTTGAATTAGATTAATTGTTGGTGATTTCTCGTTGTACAAATTCTGGTATTTTCTTTCAAGAGAAATTTGTGTCAGAATATTTCTAAAACAAACCCTTGCATTTCTATGATGTTTCTCAAGCAAAAATTTATGCCATATAATTTTTGAAACAAATCCTTGAATTGGGAGGGATTTTCTTTTTGTTGGATAAAGTTGTCATTGATGTCAATAAGATGGCAACTTAGGTGCATTGTTGAAACATGTCTCTTGCCTGGTTAAACCCTAATTGTGTTGAATAACCCTAGAGAATGAATGATGAAACCCTAGATGCATATGCTACATGCATGGATGAAACTGTAAGCCCTAATTTGTTAAAGCAAACCCTAGGTACATGGAGAAAGATCTAAAGCATATACCATGGTCAGAGTTTGAAAGAAAATAAGCTACAAAGATGATTATTCAATCATACAAATATAACTCTAATTCACATTGTTTGTATTGCCCACTATGCGCTTGTCACTATATTGTAAACATATTATGGTTTGAAATACTACAACTAACTCTTTGGAAGCTCCATTGAGCTAGGTTACTTGTTAGAGGGAAAAGGAGGCTACTCTTTCTGTGAATTAGGTGCCAAAACTACAACTCCATTGAACTTTGCATTTAAAGAATCAACTTGATGCCAGAGCATTCCAAAGGGATCTAAGTGTGCACCAACAAAGTGTAACAGAAAGAAAAGATGATGGAATAACATAGGTGAAACATAATGGTGCAATGCATATACTAGCACAAAGAAAGAAAGCACACAACATGTGAGGGAAGAACACGTGCATGACATCAAGCATTCAACACAACAGTTATATAGTCTGAAGGCACATAAAAGATTATCAAGAGGGCAAAACACACAAAATGCCATGGTATAGAAAAATGATAAAAGAGCACTAACATATGAACAATACATATGTCGAGAGCTTGAATATGAGGATGGAAGTTTTAAAATCATTTGGCTCAATATAAACAAAGTTAGAAATCAGTCTTTCGGATTAATCACATCATTAGGATTGGGTCAACGTTTCGAACCAACTAATGTGGTTCATCCTCACGACAAGGTGAGAAATCAATCGATCTGAGAGAATAAATAGCAGGGATGCATCAATGTTCAGGGCTCGTTGTTCAAAATTAGCCGTTGGTGAGATAAAATTATTTAGGAATACATGATGAACAGATGTTTATTAAATTATCTAATATTTAGTTAGAAACTAGTTGTTATGTAATAATTAATTATTTTATATCAATATTGTAAATTATTTATCTATTTATATAATAATATTATCTAAGAATAATTAATTTATATAATATTATTTGTTAGGGTTGACCTATTAAATGTGAATTAGGTTGAAGACTAGTCATTATTGCGATATAATAAATTAGTTACCAATAATAATATTAAAAATAATTAATTTATATAATAATATTTGGTTGAAAATTAGTTGTTATGTCATAAATTAATTATCAATTCATATAATACTAATACCTAAAATAATTATTTATAATTTTATTAGTTAGGGGTGACTTAATCAAAATAAATTTGGTTGAAAACTCATTGTTAGGAACGATTCAAAAAAAAAAAAAAAAAAACTTTTATTTCATTATATTTTAGAATCTTTTATTAATATTATCAAAACCTCTATTAAGACTATTTATCATAATTATACAATAAATGAGACCATTAAATGATAGAGGATAGTTTATCCTCCTAGAAAAGGAGGAAAGCAAAGATAACAATAAAGGCATTACCATAAGAAAGATGAAAGCAAATAAATTTTTAGATAGCAAAACATATGAAGTTAAAAAATATAAAAGGAAACGGGGATAAAAAAGGAAGAGTAAAATGATAAAGTGCGGAAAAGGAGGAGGAGTTATGAAGAGAGAGCCGAAATATAGCTTTTACTTAATTTCCAGCCATCATCCCTATTAAGGTTTTTGGCATGTCTCTCAATCTCAATAGCTTCCTTGAGTTTCTTGTGGTGGAAATGATCAATTTTAGCAATGACTTTGGATTCTTCAATGCAGACATGGTGTTTTGATTTCTCAGCATGTTCTGCAAGCGCTGATGTGCGGGAGCGATTTTATCTGAATTAACAAAGTTTCAAAATTAAAATGTTGGCTTCCTCCTTCCACATAGTCATGTCGACCCATTATACCAAGAGACGTGTCTCTTCATAGACTCAAACATGTATATATACCCAACTAAGGTTGTTCATTTCAGTTCAAAGATTTTCGGTCACGAACAAAAAATGAGTTTCGAATCTGAACTACAAGAAAAGAGACAAGAAGGATGAAATTGGTAGAGTATTGGTTTTTGGATTTCAGGACTGGATTTTTTTGAACATGTGGGATATTTTGTAATTTAGCTCTATATTTGTTGAAGAGTTCGAACCTATGAAAAATCTTGAGTCACCCGAAATTTAGCCTCTCTCTCTCTATTGACACTCTGGCGCTGTAATTCGGCCGTTATTGCAAACAGAATTATAGAGATTGCAAACCTGTAATTTTAGCCTTTACAGACCTGCAACCTCGGCCCCTGTGGAAGACTCTAACTTGCACATGTAGAAGACCATACTGAGGTAGACCTACAATTAACACCTGTGATGAAAAGGTCAAAATCTGAACTACATCTAAAGGAATTTTCGTGAGGGTTATTGTCTTTCTGTAGATATTGGTATCTGTGTTTAGATGGGTTGCTACAACAACAGTGATTAGTTTATGGCAATCTTTTGTGAGGAATTTATTGTCTTTGTATCACTATTCTTGCACAAAGCTACTACAGTTGTAAGGGCCAAAGATTGAGGGAGTTTTTAAGGTCATTCTTCAGACTTTGTGTCAACTATATCATTGTAGTTCTATCTTTGTTAGAGAAAGTTGCTACAACAATCTAGGACTACCCCTTTTTGTCACAACCATCGAAAAATCTTACTTTGAGGACTATGAAAAGCCATCCATGACTTGCCTTTAAAGATAGTCTTGTAGCAGAAATTAAAGATCTCTTTGAAGGCAGATTTATTGAAGGACATTCTTTTGGAAGAGAATAAAGGACCGTTGTTGAAGATTGTTTAGGGTACCCTTGGAGCATTTGAGGATTGCAGTGTATTAGAGAAGAATACACATTTACATCTTGAAGGAATTCTTGAGGATTTGGTTAGCAAGCATCTTGAAGACCTTTGTAGCAACTTGAAGAGTTCTTGGGGCAGTTTAGTTTATCGTAAACAACTTGTTGAAGCAGTCTTGTTGAACAAATATTGAAGAATCCTTGAAATATTGAAGACTTGTTTGGAGAGCATCTTGAAGACGTTTTGTAGCAACTTGGAGAGTTCTTCGGGCAGCTTATTGAAGACCTTCTTGAAGCATAATTTGAATATTTGTTAAATCAACTTGACCATTGGAGAATATTTTGAAGCAGTGAAGATACCTTGTAGTAACAGATCTTGGAGACATTGTTGACCTTGATGCATGATTGAATCCCTCATGAAGTAACATTGATTGTTTGGGTGACATGAATATTTGTGGACACGCCTTTTGAGAATCATAAAGTTGTCATCGACGAGCTAATAAAGGGCATTTGTTGAAGGCTAATTTGAAGATATTGTCAAGGCTTGTTGTAAAATTTTTTGAGAGGCCTTGAAAAACCATTCAACCTACATTGAAGAGCTGAAGCAGATTGACGGGATTGGTTCCCTAGAGGATAGGATGCCTCAAGAAGATCAGGTTGGAGCATGTGCCAATGGAAAGGGTTGGAGCTATAGTGGTTGGAGGCAATTATTTTGCAGGTATTTTATCGAGCCGAATTTAGCTTGATGTGCCAAATTTCTATTGTTGGGTCAAATTTCTATTATTGTGCTAAATTTATGTTGTTGTTGGGCCATAATTATTTTGTTGGGCCAAATTTGTCTCGTTGTGCCAAATTTCTCTTGTTGGGGCAAAATTGGGCCGAATTTAATTTCTTGTGCCAAATTATTTTGCTAGGATGAATTTATTTGCAAAGAGGCTGAATTATTGCAGCAACTAAATTTATTGGTGGCAAGTAATTTTTTGAAGAACATTGTGAGGTTCCCTTTTGAATTCCATGTAAACAATTCCTCCAAATAATTCCTTTAATAAAACAATGCGATAGTTGCAACTTAAGTTATGAGTTTGAATTAGATTAATTGTTGGTGATTTCTCGTTCTACAAATTCTGGTATTTTCTTTCAAGAGAAGTTTGTGTCAGAAAATTTCTAAAACAAACCCTTGCATTTCTATGATGTTTCTCAAGCAAAAATTTATGCCATAGAATTTTTGAAACAAATCCTTGAATTGGGAGGGATTTTCTTTTTGTTGGATAAAGTTGTCATTGATGTCAATAAGATGGCAACTTAGGTGCATTGTTGAAACATGTCTCTTGCCTGGTTAAACCCTAATTGTGTTGAAGAACCCTAGAGAATGAATGATGAAACCCTAGATGCATATGCTACATGCATGGATGAAACTGTAAGCCCTAATTTGTTAAAGCAAACCCTAGGTACATGGAGAAAGATCTAAAGCATATACCATGGTCAGAGTTTGAAAGAAAATAAGCTACAAAGATGATTATTCAATCATACAAATATAACTCTAATTCACATTGTTTGTATTGCCCACTATGCGCTTGTCACTATATTGTAAACATATTATGGTTTGAAATACTACAACTAACTCTTTGGAAGCTCCATTGAGCTAGGTTACTTGTTAGAGGGAAAAGGAGGCCACTCTTTCTATGAATTAGGCGCCAAAACTACAACTCCATTGAACTTTGCATTTAAAGAATCAACTTGATGCCAGAGCATTTCAAAGGGATCTAAGTGTGCACCAACAAAGTGTAACAGAAAGAAAAGATGATGGAATAACATAGGTGAAACATAATGGTGCAATGCATATACTAGCACAAAGAAAGAAAGCACACAACATGTGGGGGAAGAACACGTGCATGACATCAAGCATTCAACACAACAGTTATATAGTCTGAAGGAACATAAAAGATTATCAAGAGGGAAAAACACACAAAATGCCATGGTATAGAAAAATGATAAAAGAGCACTAACATATGAACAATACATATGTCGAGAGCTTGAATATGAGGATGGAAGTTTTAAAATCATTTGGCTCAATATAAACAAAGTTAGAAATCAGTCTTTCGGATTAATCACATCGTTAGGATTGGGTCAACGTTTCGAACCAACTAATGTGGTTCATCCTCACGGCAAGGTGAGAAATCAATCGATCTGAGAGAATAAATAGCAGGGATGCATCAATGTTCAGGGCTCGTCGTTCAAAATTAGCCGTTGGTGAAATAAAATTATTTAGGAATACATGGTGAAAAATGTTTATTAAATTATCTAATATTTAGTTAGAAACTAGTTGTTATGTAATAATTATTTATTTTATGTCGATATTGTAAATTATTTATCTATTTATATAATAATATTATCTAAGAATAATTAATTTATATAATATTATTTGTTAGGGTTGACCTATTAAATGTGAATTAGGTTGAAGACTAGTCATTATTGCGATATAATAATTTAGTTACCAATAATAATATTAAAAATAATTAATTTATATAATAATATTTGGTTGAAAATTAGTTGTTATGTCATAAATTAATTATCAATTCATATAATACTAATACCTAAAATAATTATTTATAATTTTTTTAGTTAGGGGTGACTTAATCAAAATAAATTTGGTTGAAAACTCATTGTTAGGAACGATTCGAAAAAAAAAAAAAAACTTTTATTTCATTATATTTTAGAATCTTTTATTAATATTATCAAAACCTCTATTAAGACTATTTATCATAATTATACAATAAATGAGACCATTAAATGATAGATGATAGTTTATCCTGCTAGAAAAGGTGGAAAGCAAAGATAACAATAAAGGTATTACCATAAGAAAGATGAAAGCAAATAAATTTTTAGATAGCAAAACATCTAAAGTTAAAAAATATAAAAGGAAACCGGGATAAAAAAGGAAGAGTAAAATGATAAAGGCGCGGAAAAGGAGGAGGAGTTATGAAGAGAGAGCCGAAATCTAGCTTTTACTTAATTTCCAGCCATCATCCCTATTAAGGTTTTTGGCATGTCTCTCAATCTCAATAGCTTCCCTGAGTTTCCTGTGGTGGAAATGATCCATTTTAGCAATGACTTTGGATTCTTCAATGCAGACATGGTGTTTTGATTTCTCAGCATGTTCTGCAAGCGCTGATGTGCGGGAGCGATTGTATCTGAATTAACAAAGTTTCAAAATTAACATGTCGGCTTCCTCCTTCCACATAGTCATGTCGACCCATTATACCAAGAGACGTGTCTCTTCATAGACTCAAACACGTATATATACCCAACTAAGGTTGTTCATTTCAGCTCAAAGATTTTCGGTCAGGAACAAAAAATGAGTTTCGAATCTGAACTACAAGAAAAGAGACAAGAATGATGAAATTGGTAGAGTATTGGTTTTTGGATTTCAGGACTGGATTTTTTTGAACATGTGGGATATTTTGTAATTTAGCTCTATATTTGTTGAAGAGTTCGAACCTATGAAAAATCTTAAGTCACCCGAAATTTAGCCTCTCTCTCTCATTTGACACTCTGGCACTGTAATACGGCCCTTATTGCAAACCGAATTATAGAGATTGCAAACCTGTAATTTCGGCCTTTACAGACCTGCAACCTCGGCCCCTATGGAAGACTCTAACTTGCACCTGTAGAAGACCATACTGAGGTAGACCTACAATTAAGACCTGTGATGAAAAGGTCAAAATTTGAACTACATCTAAAGGAATTTTCGTGAGGGTTATTGTCTTTCTGTAGATATTGGTATCTGTGTTTGGATGGGTTGCTACAACAGCAGTGATTAGTTTATGGCAATCTTTTGTGAGGAATTTCTTGTCTTTGTATCACTATTCTTGCACAAAGCTACTACAGTTGTAAGGGCCAAAGATTGAGGGAGTTTTTAAGGTCATTCTTGAGACTTTGTGTCAACTATATCATTGTAGTTCTATCTTTGTTAGAGAAAGTTGCTACAACAATCTAGGACTGCCCCTTTTTGTCACAACCATCGAAAAATCTTACTTTGAGGACTATGAAAAGCCATCCCTGACTTGCCTTTAAAGATAGTCTTGTAACATAAATTAAAGATCTCTTTGAAGGCAGATTTATTGAAGGACATTCTTTTGGAAGAGAATAAAGGACCCTTGTTGAAGATTGTTTAGGGTACCCTTGGAGCATTTGAGGATTGCAGTGTATTGGAGAAGAATACACATTTACATCTTGAAGGAATTCTTGAGGATTTGGTTAGCAAGCATCTTGAAGACCCTTTGTAGCAACTTGAAGAGTTCTTGGGGCAGTTTATTGTAAATAACTTGTTGAAGCAGTCTTGTTGAACAAATATTGAAGAATCCTTGAAGTATTGAAGACTTGTTTGGAGAGCATCTTGAAGACCTTTTGTAGCAACTTGGAGAGTTCTTCGGGCAGCATATTGAAGACCTTCTCGAAGCATAATTTGAATATTTGTTAAATCAACTTGACCATTGGAGAATATTTTGAAGCAGTGAAGATACCTTGTAGTAACAGATCTTGGAGACATTGTTGACCTTGATGCATGATTGAATCCCTCATGAAGTAACATTGATTGTTTGGGTGACATGAAGATTTGTGGACACGCCTTTTGAGAATCATAAAGTTGTCATCGACGAGCTAATAAAGGGCATTTGTTGAAGGCTAATTTGAAGATATTGTCAAGGCTTGTTGTAAAAAATTTTGAGAGGTCTTGAAAAACCATTCAACCTACATTGAAGAGCTGAAGCAAATTGACGGGATTGGTTCCCTAGAGGATAGGATGCCTCAAGAAGATCAGGTTGGAGCATGTGCCAATGGAAAGGGTTGGAGCTATAGAGGTTGGAGCCAATTATTTTGAAGGTATTTTATTGAGCCGAATTTAGCTTGATGTGCCAAATTTCTATTGTCGGGTCAAATTTCTATTATTGGGCTAAATTTATGTTGTTGTTGGGCCAGAATTATTTTGTTGGGCCAAATTTGTCTCGTTGTGCCAAATTTCTCTTGTTGGGCCAAAATTGGGCCGAATTTAATTTCTTGTGCCAAATTATTTTGCTAGGATGAATTTAATTGCGGAGAGGGTGAATTATTGCAGCAACTAAATTTATTGGTGGCAAGTAATTTTTTGAAGAACATTGTGAGGTTCCCTTTTTGAATTCCATGTAAACAATTCCTCCAAATAATTCCTTTAATAAAACAATGCGATAGTTGCAACTTAATTTATGAGTTTGAATTAGATTAATTGTTGGTGATTTCTCGTTGTACAAATTCTGGTATTTTCTTTCAAGAGAAATTTGTGTCAGAAAATTTCTAAAACAAACCCTTGCATTTCTATGATGTTTCTCAAGCAAAAATTTATGCCATAGAATTTTTGAAACAAATCCTTGAATTGGGAGGGATTTTCTTTTTGTTGGATAAAGTTGTCATTGATGTCAATAAGATGGCAACTTAGGTGCATTGTTGAAACATGTCTCTTGCCTGGTTTAAACCCTAATTATGTTGAAGAACGCTAGAGAATGAATGATGAAACCCTAGATGCATATGCTACATGCATGGATGAAACTGTAAGCCCTAATTTGTTAAAGCAAACCCTAGGTACATGGAGAAAGATCTAAAGCATATACCATGGTCAGAGTTTGAAAGAAAATAAGCTACAAAGATGATTATTCAATCATACAAATATAACTCTAATTCACATTGTTTGTATTGCCCACTATGCGCTTGTCACTATATTGTAAACATATTATGGTTTGAAATACTACAACTAACTCTTTGGAAGCTCCATTGAGCTAGGTTACTTGTTAGAGGGAAAAGGAGGCTACTCTTTCTGTGAATTAGGTGCCAAAACTACAACTCCATTGAACTTTGCATTTAAAGAATCAACTTGATGCCAGAGCATTCCAAAGGGATCTAAGTGTGCACCAACAAAGTGTAACAGAAAGAAAAGATGATGGAATAACATAGGTGAAACATAATGGTGCAATGCATATACTAGCACAAAGAAAGAAAGCACACAACATGTGGGGGAAGAACACGTGCATGACATCAAGCATTCAATACAACAGTTATATAGTCTGAAGGCACATAAAAGATTATCAAGAGGGCAAAACACACAAAATGCCATGGTATAGAAAAATGATAAAAGAGCACTAACATATGAACAATACATATGTCGAGAGCTTGAATATGAGGATGGAAGTTTTAAAATCATTTGGCTCAATATAAACAAAGTTAGAAATCAGTCTTTCGGATTAATCACATTGTTAGGATTGGGTCAACGTTTCGAACCAACTAATGTGGTTCATCCTCACGACAAGGTGAGAAATCAATCGATCTGAGAGAATAAATAGCAGGGATGCATCAATGTTCAGGGCTCGTCGTTCAAAATTAGCCGTTGGTGAAATAAAATTATTTAGGAATACATGATGAACAAATGTTTATTAAATTATCTAATATTTAGTTAGAAACTAGTTGTTATGTAATAATTAATTATTTTATATCGATATTGTAAATTTTTTATCTATTTATATAATAATATTATCTAAGAATAATTAATTTATATAATATTATTTGTTAGGGTTGACCTATTAAATGTGAATTAGGTTGAAGACTAGTCATTATTGCGATATAATAATTTAGTTACCAATAATAATATTAAAAATAATTAATTTATATAATAATATTTGGTTGAAAATTAGTTGTTATGTCATAAATTAATTATCAATTCATATAATACTAATACCTAAAATAATTATTTATAATTTTATTAGTTAGGGGTGACTTAATCAAAATAAATTTGGTTGAAAACTCATTGTTAGGAACGATTCAAAAAAAAAAAAACTTTTATTTCATTATATTTTAGAATCTTTTATTAATATTATCAAAACGTCTATTAAGACTATTTATCATAATTATACGATAAATGAGACCATTAAATGATAGAGTATAGTTTATCCTGCTAGAAAAGGTGGAAAGCAAAGATAACAATAAAGGTATTACCATAAGAAAGATGAAAGCAAATAAATTTTTAGATAGCAAAACATCTGAAGTTAAAAAATATAAAAGGAAACCGGGATAAAAAAGGAAGACTAAAATGATAAAGGCGCGGAAAAGGTGGAGGAGTTATGAAGAGAGAGCCGAAATCTAGCTTTTACTTAATTTCCAGCCATCATCCCTATTAAGGTTTTTGGCATGTCTCTCAATCTCAATAGCTTCCCTGAGTTTCCTGTGGTGGAAATGATCAATTTTAGCAATGACTTTGGATTCTTCAATGCAGACATGGTGTTTTGATTTCTCAACATGTTCTGCAAGCACTGATGTGCGGAAGCGATTGTATCTGAATTATCAAAGTTTCAAAATTAACATGTCGGCTTCCTCCTTCCACATAGTCATGTCGACCCATTATACCAAGAGACGTGTCTCTTCATAGACTCAAACACGTATATATACCCAACTGAGGTTGTTCATTTCAGCTCAAAGATTTTCGGTCAGGAACGAAAAATGAGTTTCGAATCTGAACTACAAGAAAAGAGACAAGAAGGATGAAATTGGTAGAGTATTGGTTTTTGGATTTTAGGACTGGATTTTTTTGAACATGTGGGATATTTTGTAATTTAGCTCTATATTTGTTGAAGAGTTCGAACCTATGAAAAATCTTGAGTCACCCGAAATTTAGCCTCTCTCTCTCTGTTGACACTCTGGCACTGTAATTCGGCCCTTATTGCAAACCGAATTATAGAGATTGCAAACCTGTAATTTCGGCCTTTACATACCTGCAACCTCGGCCCCTGTGGAAGACTCTAACTTGCACCTGTAGAAGACCATACTGAGGTAGACCTACAATTAAGACCTGTGATGAAAAGGTCAAAATCTGAACTACATCTAAAGGAATTTTCGTGAGGGTTATTGTCTTTCTGTAGATATTGGTATCTGTGTTTGGATGGGTTGCTACAACAGTAGTGATTAGTTTATGGCAATATTTTGTGAGGAATTTCTTGTCTTTGTATCACTATTCTTGCACAAAGCTACTACAGTTGTAGGGGCCAAAGATTGAGGGAGTTTTTAAGGTCATTCTTGAGAGTTTGTGACAACTATATCATTGTAGTTCTATCTTTGTTAGAGAAAGTTTCTACAACAATCTAGGACTGCCCATTTTTGTCACAACCATCGAAAAATCTTACTTTGAGGACTATGAAAAGCCATCCCTGACTTGCCTTTAAAGATAGTCTTGTAGCAGAAATTAAAGATCTCTTTGAAGGCAGATTTATTGAAGGACATTCTTTTGGAAGAGAATAAAGGACCTGTTATCACAAAACCAGTACTAGGGACTGCAACCAAGCAAGGTCTCATGTAACTGTTTCAGACCATACTTTAGATTAGGAATTAGCCTTCCTAATCAGAGAGGGCTCTCTCACGACTCTTGACAAAATCCTTCAAACACTAGAGGGCTAACTCTTCACACATTTATAAAAATATAGCTGGTTGGACATACATCAAATTAGTCTTCATTGGGCTATGGAGTCTCTCACAGTTAATAAACCAAATCACAGTCATCTCATAGAAGCCAAGGCTCTTTGCATCATCAAAGGTTCAAACATAATTTACCTAAATCAAAGCCTGTTGAACATACAGGAAGTCAGAGCATTAAAAAATGAATTCTGAGTGATGTTCAAACATGCTTCACCAAAACCCACAGCCTGTCAAGCACACAGGAAGTCAGAGCATATAATATGAATTCTGAGGGATTGTACCATAACAAGGCTGTAAAAAGAACATTAAGAAACTAAACCACCATCACATTTGAACAAAAAGATGCATTGAGAATCTTGGGAAGAAAAAACCCTGTTTGCCATTACTGTAACAGTCTTTTCATAAGCTCTAAAAAACTCTGTTTTTGTATATACAATCCAACCCTTTTTACATCCTAACTTGGCCCATATATAGGCAAGCAAACTCAAACACCTCGAGCTTCCTCCTCCAGCATGAGGGGAGCCTCGAAGGTGGCTATTAACTCTTCCTACATGCTCTTAACTACTGCATTAATTACAAACATGCTGAACTAAAATTACACACAATCCTAATCCAACTAAAATACTAATTTCATTCTCCTCGCAGACTTGATGCTTTCTTGGATGCTGGACAGCTGTATGATTTTCATTATGGCTAAGATATGTTAAGGGAACAATCACCGAGCAAGCTGGTCTCGGATGCTAGCTGTAAGACAGCTTATTAATTGATAAAATTAATCACCCTACATCCACGGTCCCCTGTCTTCCATTCCTCTTCATCATTTAAAGACCACACTCCGAGTTCTTTGAACCTTCAATTAATCAATGCATAACCACCATATGTTATATGATCTGGATACTTCAAGGACCAACAGGTGTATCAACCGAAGATTCTGGTAACCCCACCAATACGTTAGTAGCTCGGTCATAAATTGCCTTTGAGAAAACTTTATGAAAATAAACAAAATATTTTATCTTCTCTTCAAGAGCTACACCTGTCACTGTTTGAGTGGTTATGAAACACATGTATGATCTCACTGCCTGAGTTTGAGACCTTCTTTCACCATTAACTGACCTCATCATCAAAATTCATTGTTTTTCCACAAAACAACATTCTACAGCAGTTTCGTAGCGCGCTACGAAACTGCTGTAGATAACCTCTATTTGTTCCGTAGCAAATAAATCTTGAGTTGGTAAATGATCTGCTTGAGAATCTGTGTTTTCTCTGGTTACTTTGACTATGATTTGAGTCACTATGAGCTCCTTTACTGTTTTGATGCTGTGGTGCAACTTCAAATCGGATCTCTGCAACCTGAGAAGTTGACTGAACCAATAACACTGTATTAACATTATTGCAACCAGGGGCCATCTTCAAAATGTCAAATACTCCAGCTAATGCTGTTGGAATGATCACAAATAAATTAAGCATTCACAAGAAAATTATGAAGCATTCTGTTTTAAGCTATCAACCCTGGTGATCTTATAAGAACCATCCAATATCTAGTCAAATTATTTTAGCATAAATCTTTGGAGTCCGAGTGCACAAAATGATATTGAATGCTGCTCACAGCCGTGCATCAAACATCCAAGTTGCATCTAGTTAGAAACTAGAGTGTTAAAAACTGGAAGGGTGGTTCCGGAAAATCTCAGTTTCGTTTCACAGATATGAAACATGTATGAAGTTCAGCTACCCAATTTTACACTTTTTATTTAGCAGACTATCCCCTCTCTGGCTGGCAATTGGGATTCTGTTGAAACTAACACCCATTGAGCTTCGATCCCTCCTATCCTTCAAAATGTTGTATCGTTCAGCAAATTTTCATCTTCCTCACAAACAATTCTTCTATCTCTGCCATAGTATAACGATACAGAAGACACTGCTGACCTGGGTTGCATTTCACAAGGTCATTCTTGTATGTTGTAGACAAACAAAAGCACCTGGTGTTAACTGCACACAACCACAGAAAGATGTAAAAATATCAACATATAACACACTCTGGATTCTCCTCAGTACCGCCAACATGTTCAGGATACTTTTAAATTCACATCTTCTGCGCAATTCTATCTACAATTGAAACCCTTGCTGTTGTAATTTGAACTCTGAGATATACTCTGAACCTTCTCCTTCCGGGCACTATTATACAAATCTAACATTGATGCTCTCTGCGCGCCTCAGGCAACCCAAAAACACAATAACAGAAACCGAAACATGATAATGGAAACAGAAATCTTCATATCCCCTGTTGTTTTCGACCCACGCATAAATACTAGCCCTTGAATGTCTCCTTTCACTCCATCAGCTATTAAAATCTACTTTATAATCTCCCTTTCCAGCTGTCGTTGTGATTCTGGTGAGTTTGCTAATGTATATGACAATCCCCCTTCTCAAAGCTAATAGCTGAAGCATATAACGGGCACGGCAACCACGTTTATAGCAGACAACACCTAAACGATACAGTCCATATTGACTGAGGAAACTTATCTATTTCGAACTCTTTACCATTTGCTTCCTTGTAACTACGACAGCGATTTCTCTTCTCTGCCACCGACATTTGATTATGGAGATGATTTGAAAAATTAATGCCAAACAGAGATCATTTGGAGTGTTCAGATCAAGAAGCCCTGTATTGATAGTGTCTCTCGTAGTAATTGCACCACCCTTCTTTTGTTTTGCGCACACATCTGTTAATGACAGCAGTTAACATAATTCCCGCTTTTGTGCCACATTTCTATCGCGGTGTCACCGATAATGGCGACCTTGTGGCGACCAAAACTTTATGAAAGCTACTTGACACTTGGCGTTAACCACTACATCTCATAAGAGCGTTTTCATAACTTCATAACATGCATTAATAATGAAACAACGTGCTTAATAACATTCACGCCATTTTCATTTATATCAGTCATTTTTAAAACCTGTGTGCCTTGAAGAAACGGCTGCAATGCATTTCGCATAAGCCATGAAAGAGGAGTTGCTTGCTTTTTTTTTTAGGTAGCAGGGTGTGACTTAAATCACAGATAAATCCCTTTTCTAGCAAAAGCTTGGCTTGCAAATTCTCAAATGATACCATTCGCAAATTCTCAAACGATACCATTCGCCCTTCAAGAATTCAATTACTAAACTCTTCTTCTACATTGCTACCACTCGGACCATTGTGATGACAAATACAGGGGCTATGGTTGCTGAGAAAAGTTCTGGCCTCATACCACGTTACCAATGCACAATAATTATAAAATCAACACCAGAAGAATTCGGCCTCTAATATCTCGTTTTCTGGCTGAAAAGTTCATGTTTTATAGAATGCAATAGATGAACTTTAATATAGGATTACTCAATAGCTGGGAAGAAGCGAATCTCAGCCTCTTACACCGGTTCCAAACAGAATTCTCAGCGTCCCTTTTTTCTTCTGCCAGCAATAAACACAATGCTGCCTATCTGTAATACTGGCACAAACTTGCTAAGCACACACTTCGATAATGGTGAAGGGATAGTTTTAAAGTTCCACATGAACTCCAGGAAATGCGCTCCTTAACATTCCCTTTAACTGGACTCAATAGACTGACCTTCCATCGTACATTTCTAAGATCTTGACAAAACTCACATGAATGATTTCCAACCTGTTGAAGTAGCTTTTCATTCCTCCACCAGCAGAACTTGGATAGTAAATCATAACACTGTGATCATATCCATGAACTGGTTTTTTCACAAAAGGCTTCATAATTCACTTTTCATGAACTTGAACAAAATCCCTTGCTCTACAAAATAGTCCAACTCTTGATAGAGGTAATCCCCGTTTACAAGTGCATACTTGGAGTGAGAATGCCTAGAATTTTGAAGGCGCTCATATACCTTTCGACTATTATGGAGAGGATGTTAAAATCTAAGCTCATTCAGAAGGAAAGGCTTTCAAAGAGTAGCATAAGCTTCAACTTTCTCAAAAGGATAGCTGGTTTAATAAAAACAATCACAAATTGGCCACTCATCCACAGCAGTTGCAGTCAGTATACAATAGACATGCTATGATTCAGGCCTCCACTGAAAACTCAAACAAATCCCCAGTTTCGTAGCACGCTACGAAACCACTCAAACAGGTAGCGCTGCGAAACTGCTAAAAAGAATCCTGGCGCTGCGAAACTGCTAAACAGAACTCAGGCGCTGCGAAAACACCCTGACTTTAAGCTAAGCTAAAAATTTTTGACAACTGTATTTTCAGTGATAACAGTGGCTCCACTAGGGATAGTGTGCCCTTGTGGTGCGCTAAGAACACGCAGCTCCAGTGCCTTACCCATTTGTAACAAACAGAAATTTGCTTGACAAGCCTGACTGTAGGAGAAAGAAACTAATGCTACTGAAAAATAAATGCTCAGCCAACCTTGAGCTTATTTGCCATTTACCTACCTACCTACCCTAACCATTTAAACTTTCCTCAGCTCAATCAATATGAAACTTCCAATGCAGCCAATCCTTTGCTTTGTCTGACATTTGACTTCTTTGCCTGTCCCGAAGTTCAGCGCCAATGTGATAGTGAGATGACAGCTGCCACTGAAAATGTCTTTGACTGCATCGGATTTCAGAGCCAATGTAATAATGTAATGACCGCTGCCACTGAAACTGTCTCTGATCTTCATAGGTAAGCTGAAACACTGGAGAATAAAACTCTTCCATGTAATCAGCTATAGGATCCCAAAACACATGATCAGCTTGTCCTTCCTCGACACTTTCCAGCTGTGCAAACTGATCTTCAACCACAGTGTTCAGTTCCTCAAACGTAAAAGAGAGGGGAACCAGCATAGTCTCCTTGCGCTCAGCCATAAAATATTTCTGAGAATAATGATCATGATCATGAAAATTATATTCCTGAATTTGTCCTTCTAAACCTTCAATTTCTTTCTCAATGTCTTTGGAAAATTCATCAAAAAATTTCATCTTATCCTCTGACTTGCAGTCAAAAGATTCCAGATATGAGGACAGGGACAAAGAAAAAGATTCATTTGTTTCTTCTTTATTATGATCATCATTCCACTGTTTAAAACCTTCAACTGAAGGAGATTTTACTTCCACCTCTGGCCTATCTATCCATTCCTCCAAGAACAAAAGCCAAAAGTCTGGCAATGACTTAATGGACTTGGCAGGCAAGCATTCAACCCACTGTTTGCATTTCCCTTGGAAAGAATCATAAAATAACCTTATGCAAACATCCTCATGTTTAATTCTAAGAAGCTGTGCAAAATGACAAAAATCTGAGATATGCTCCAACGTTAAACTCAAGTCTTCACCGTTAAATTTTGGACCATTCTTTAGAAAATAAACATCCTTGGGAAAATGGTTTGGGAAACCATGAAGTCCTGAGAAATCTATGCATGCATACCTTGAACAAAGATGGGCAGCTTCTGGGTCTTTCATAACTCCAGTGGAATCACCATAAATGTATAAACTTTGAATTCTTCAACAATGGAGTCGCCAAGGTAGTTTTGCAGCCTTGAAAATAATTTGAACCCCTGCTACCTTCAGAAATTCAATCTTCGACTCTCGGCAGACGCACCAAAATGTTATCACAAAATCACAACTGAAGGGCTGCTGATCAGGCAGACTCTGTGTAACTATTTCAGACCAAGCTTTTGACTAAGGATTAGCCTCCCTAGCCTGAGAGGGCTCTCTCAAGAAAAGGTTATTGATTTTGAATGTTGATAAGAGGGCTAACTCTTGTACAATAGATTTAATGTAAGCATAACTGGTTGGAAACACACCAAAAGATATCTCATTGGGCTATGGAGTCTATAATATCAAGTAAACAAGAAAAACACAGTGAACTCATAGAAATCAAGGCTCTTAGCATTACAAGTCAAACATATTCCACCACACATAGCTTGCTGTATACACAGGAAGTCAGAGCATATAAGTATGAATTCTGAGTGATTGCATACAACAAAACCATAAAATAACATAAGGTATAACACATCATCACTTCATTTGACCATGACAATCCTTCGAGAATCTTGAGAAGAGTATAACTCTGTTTTACTATTACTGTCAAAAAAGATCTTACAGTGGCCCAAAACAACACACTTTTTCTATTAAGTATCCAACCTTTTTTACATCTAAGTTATTCCTATATATAGCCTATCAAAACACTGCTGTACGAGACTCCTCATCAAGCATGAAGGGAGCTCGGGCTTTTGACATAAATGACCTTAACAATAACATAAACGAACTAATTTATTACAAGAGATATGATGCTACGAAAACAGAGGATTCCATCATATTGGCACTTTAAGTCTTCTTCCTTGTATACCCTGATGTGTCCTTTGAGCTTGCCACCTGTAGTACTGCAATAATAACCATATCCAAGCTTAAAACAGATTCAATGTACATATAGCTCCGGATACTTGATGCATAGATGACTTCAACAACCGAAAAGAAAATGAAGCCTATATTCTTGGTTGCTGCCTCCCCTCGGTGTTCATATATTAATGATCCATCTTTAAGCCATTTAAACCTTGGATAGTCCCGTGTGACTGAAGAAAACTCATAACCCAGCCATCCCACAACTGGACAAGTATATCATTTAACACCTCAGCAGCTCTATCCAAACCCTAAAATTTCGGAGATAAAGTGACTTTTAGGCAAAAGACAAAACTTCGACTTTTTCTTTGAATATTTACACCTGGCCTCCTTTTCAAAATTTCTGACTGATCTTCTATAGTCTACATGCTGATATTAAACCATCTCTTTGAATATATGCTGATCTCAGCATTCCAACTCAAGCTTTAAACCTAACCAGTCATCTACAGCAGTTTCGTAGCGCGCTACGAAACTGCTGTAGGTCATCAAAATTAAATATATGAACCTCAAAACAGCAATATTTCAAATCTATGATTCCTTTAGTCTTTCCATACAGGTGTGAAGACACAAAAAAGTCTCAAAAACTTTTAAAAAGACAATGGCCTAACATATATCAAAATTTGAGAAAACACATTCCTCCTTGAATCATTTAGCTAGCTTGTCTAGCTTTTCTTTCAGGCTGATGACTTCCTCCTTCAACTTCTTGTTCTGTGCTCTTAGACTTGCATTCATTTGTTTCATAGTTTTTGCCTGTTTTAGAGCTGGTATTGTCCATACATAGGCGTCAGATACCGAACTAGCTTGACTGATCAAACTTGTTTTACCTTTCATCACAGCTTTCTTATAACTAGTATATCTCACTGCCTTCTCTTTAAAGATATTATGAACCTGAGGTATCTCCTTACTTGCTCCAGCTTGTTTTGTAATGGCAACCACATTTCCACTTTGACTGATAACCACCTTATTGTCCTTATTCTTGTTTTTAACTGCTTGGACTATTCCAGAGAAGATTTCAAGTGCCTCTGTCCTAGGCATGTCTGAAGGGACTTTCTCTTTTTGAGCCTTTTCTGCTTCCTTTATTTGCCTCCTAGTCATTGGTCTGCGAGGTTTAAAGGCATACTCTTTACCTGGTTCTTCAAACTTTAACCTTTTGGAAGCCTTTGACTTCTTAGAACTCTCAGGTGAAGATTGTGTTAGATCAATATGCATAGGTGCCACCAATTGATCTGGTTCTATTTCAAGTGGTTCAACTTGGATTGGATGTTCTTGTTCTAATTCAATGGCTTCCAGCAAATCATTTAGACTACCCTTAGAAACAGGACTCTCTTCCACATGAGCAGATTTTCCTTTTTCTTTGTTCAGCTGGCCTCTAGTTCTTGCTCTTGAAACTCTTTCAACTTCACTAGACTTAATTTCATCTTTTCTTTTGTGAGTCTTCTGTTTAGATGATTCTGGTGTTTCTTTAAGCGGCAACTTAGAGGCTTCTTTTTCAGACACTTTGGATGATTTCGAAGTTTTGACTACTGATGCCTCAGGAGTTTCTTTGACTGCTAACTTAGGAGTCTTCTTTGTTGATGCTTCAGGTGTTTCTTTGACTGTTACAGACCTCTCTGGCTTCTTTGTTTTAGCTTTGGGCTTCTTATGGTCTGTTATTTCTTTCCTAATCTCAGCCAAAGTAGTATCCTCACTCCTATCTTCTCTTTCTCTTACAGGTAATGGAGTGAGGCCCGTTTTACTAGGGAAACCGGCCATGAATACAAACGAATCCCAGTCTTTACCAATTTTATGTAGGCTATCCAACACCAATAATTTAACCAGACCATGATGAAAAAGAGATGTTTCATAAGCTTCCTTTTTCAACTGAATCTTGTCACACATCTTAGACATACTCCTGAATAAGTAAAAAGGGATGTCTATTGAGCTCTTACCAGTGAAGTGTAGTAGCAGCTTGAAATGATATGAGTAGACTTTGTTGTACCGACCTTCACATGTCAAGTACTTCTGGATACATGTCAATAATGTAGCATAATTCTCCTTAAGATAGCTCCTTGGGACAGCTTTAGTAAGATCTTCGTCTACATATGGTGCCTTTAAGAACTCCTTACACGGACCCATATCAAACTTGAAATTCTTGAACCATTCTTGGCCACCTCTTGGGATTTCTGTGACTGTAGAAATGACTTCAGGGGAAACCGGAAACTCCAGCATGGCCACCTTTGAATTTAATCCCGTGAAGTTCACTGCAAATGCCTTGGTCACTTCTGCATGTCCACCTTTGAGTTTTTCACAGAACCGCCAACAACCAGCAGCTCTGAACGCCTTTGCTACTTCCTCATCCCTGAGGGTTACATCTAATCCCTCCGGCTCTGTTCTCACACATCTACCCGAACGGTGCTCCTTTCTCTCCATGTTTCTTTGCACAATTCTACACAAGGAAATGACGGTGGTTTGCAGCACGATAACACTCTTTGGCTGTAGAACTCAGGCTCGCTTGCAGTAGTCTGATTAGAATAAAGCTCACGCTTTTCATAGAGTAGAAGACATTCATATGTTATGAAAAACACATTATGGAATGACCACTTCCTATAACGTCCTCCAAACTGACACCTAACTCAATGAAATCAGACCTGATGGCAAAGTAATGGCTAATCATGACACGTAAATGGTGTGAGGAAACAATCATAACCGGACTCGTGACTCACCACTTCTCGGATTAGACATTTCAGGAAAAAAAACTAGACAACAGCCCGAAACCCCGATTTCGTAGCGCGGGCAGTTCAAATTTAAAGGAATGCGCTACGAAATCGCTGGCAAACGGACCGCTACGAAAACACGCAAACATTATTTAGCAGCAGAACTGACCAATCACACTCGCGCTACGAAACTGCGCAAGTACCTAAGAGATCATACCCGCGCTGCGAAACTGCGCAAGTACCAATGACATGACATGACATAACTAACCATGATGGAAGATGACTAATGCCCTTGCCTTTACACGAATTTCATTCATAACTCTTGAATTTCAAAATTTGAAATTGACATAAGTTAACAAACTTATTTACAAGACCTCAAGACTTTATAAAAACTTATGGATAATTAACATATACATGAACTATAGATCGTTCTGATGACCAGGGTCTTCAAACTAAATCACAAAGCTGCCACTTCAGATTCTAAGAAATCAAATCACCTTCTTATGTTGCAGAACTGTCAATGTTAGGAGTGAAAGAGTGCCCTTTCAGCCAAGATTTTGAAAATAAAACTCACTAGTAAGTTCATGACAGTTTGAATAGGGCGATAAAAGGGAAAGGCCAACATTTGTCTGCAATAACTCTACAGATGAGAATGCACTGGACTGATTTCAATTCCTCGGAAATATTGAAATGAGACTGCTAGATAAAGAAATGGGATAAGATAGACATCTGCCATACTCAACATATCTTGACAATTATCATCATCCTCAGAAAGATCTATAGACTGGGACTAGGTGGCCGAGCATTAGGATTCTGCTCTAATAATTGCTTGGGAACTTCATTTCTTTTAACAACAATGTTGCTTGTTGTGCCTTCCCTGTTTTGCGAAATCCATAGATCAGAGCATTGTATGCAACAGCACCAGAGTTATATCCTTTAGTCAGCATTAGACCTTTAAGCACATCAACCTCATCCACAGATAGGCATGCTATGATTTGGGCCTCCACTGAAAACTCGAACAAATCCCCAGTTTCGTAGCACGCTACGAAATCACTCAAACAGGTAGCGCTGCGAAACTGCTAAAAATAATTCAGGCGCTGCGAAAACACCGACTCTCTAAGCCAGGCTAAAAATTTTTGACTACAGCATCTTTAGTGATAACAGTGGCTCCACTTGGGATAGTGTGCCCTTGTGGTGCGCTAAGAACTTGCAGCTCCAGTGCCTCGTCCATTTGTGACAGACATAAATTTACTTGACCAGCATGACTGTAGGAGAAAGAGCTATACCTACTGAAAAATAAATGCTCAACCCACCTTGAGCTTATTTGCAATTTACCTACCTACCTACCCTAACCATTTCAACTTCTTCAGCTCAATCAATATGAAACTTCCAATGCAGCCAATCATTAGCCTCATCTGATATTTGATTTCTTTGACTGCAGTCTAGATTTGAGTGAGTTAGCAACTCTGCTAACCCTTGGCCTTTCACCAATTTAGTTGGCCTAATTTCAATATCATATTCCAACAATTTGGCTATCCATTTCCCTCTTTTACCATCCGGGTCTGCTTGTGTGAGAATTTCTTTAATAACAGCACTTGGCACAAATGCAATAATATGAGAATGAAGCACATAGATTCTAAAATCTTTGATTGCCTTAACCAAAGCATATGCTTGCTTTTCTAAAATGTTATACTTTAATTCAGCATTTGCCAATGTTTTACTAAAGAATGAAATAGGCTGCTCAGTACCTTGATCCCCTTTCTGCAAAAGAACTCCAGCGATTGTATCTTCAGAGGCATAAGTGAATATTAAAAATTCCTTGGAGAAATCAGGACTAATAAGCACCGGTGCTTGAGTGAGTGCTTTTTTAATTTCTTCAAACGACTTTCTTGCCTCAGCTGTCCACCTAAAGTCTGCTCCCTTCTTTAGCATTTTTGTGATGTGCTTAACCACCTCTGCAAAGTTAGGAATGAACCTCCTAACAAAATTGACTTTACCAAGAAAGGACTGAACTTCTTTCTTACTCCTTGGCAAATCCAGCCTTGAAATAGCACTAACTCTATTTGGATCTATTTTAATGCCTTCTTGAGAAATGATATGCCCAAGCAACTTACCAGAAGTCAAAGCAAAGATACTTTTAGTTGGATTCAAAGAAATGCCGAACCTTCTACACTTCAATAATATCTTTTCTAGATGCTTTAAATGATCTTCCTCTCTCTTTGAAAATACTGTGATATCATCAAGGTATACCACAACTGATTTATCTCTCTCCTCTGCAAAAGCAATGTCCATAGCCCTTTGGAAAGTCGCCCCTGCATTCATGAGGCCAAAGGGCATCTTGGCATACATAAATGTGCCCCATGGTGTAGTAAAGGCTGTCTTCTCCTGATCCTCTGGATGAACAAGGATTTGATTGTATCCTGAAAAGCCATCTAACATTGACATTCTTTGAGAACCTACAATATTCTGCAACATGAGATCCATTTTAGGAAGAGGATAATTGTCCTTGAGTGAAGCCTTGTTCAAATTCCTAAAGTCTATGCAAATCCTTATTTCTCCGTTCTTTTTCCTCACTGGAACCAAGTTGGCTAACCAATTTGAAAATCTGATAGGAACAATAATCTTCGCATCATACAACTTCTTAACCTCTTTCTCAATTAATGGCATCAGCAGAGGATTTATTCTTCTCAATTTTTGCTTAAAAGGTTTCTCATTTGGCTTGATGGGGATTGTATGTTGTATAACTGAGGAATCATGTTTGAGATCAGTATAATTCCAAGCAAACACATCAATAAACTTCTTCATCAGATCAATGTACTTAACCTTTAGATCAGCTGATAAAAATTTTGAAATTTTGATCAATTTAGGCGCTACTAAATCACCTAGATTGCAGCTTTCTATCTCTTCTTCATTTGCCTGCAACCTTGGCGCCTTAAAAACATCATTCTGATCAAAAAGTTTCTCAAGTGGAATCAGACCCTTAGGAATGAGGTTATTTTGCAGCTGCAACACCTCAGACTTTTCTTTTGTTTCCACTAACATGTTTTGCTGGTCAATTTGACAATTCTCAAATTCTCCTTTCAATTCTAAGAAACTTTTCACCTGCTGGTCATCTTCAAATACTTGCCAATTTAGGATATTGTCAGGGATCACTGGCCTATGGCGGACTTTGACTGCATAACTGTCAGAAGCATGTTTAGGAATGACAAAAAGACTAGCTGCTACAGCAAGAGAATCTGCCATGGAATTCTGCTCTCTGGTTATGACATTGAAAGTGTATGATTGAAACTTTTCCAACAATTCTAACACCAAATTCCTATAAGCTCTCATTCTTGCATCTTTTGTTTGATAAACACCTTGAACTTGCTTTATAACTAGCTCAGAGTCCCCATAAACAGCAATGTTTTTTGCCTTGAACTCAATCAAATTTTCTAGGCCTAAAACCAAGGACTCATACTCGGCCATGTTATTTGTGCAATCAAAATTGAGCTTATAAGACAGAAACTTACTCTCATCAGCTGGACTCATGATCCAAATTCCAGCGCCAGCTCCTTCTTTCCCTGCTGCTCCATCAAAATACAAAGACCAGCAACCAGAAATGTCTTCTTCATTACTTTGCTGCAACTCTGACCATTGTGATGACAAATACAGGGGCTATGGTTGCTGAGAAAAGTTCTGGCCTCATACCACGTTACCAATGCACAATAATTATAAAATCAACACCAGAAGAATTCGGCCTCTAATATCTCGTTTTCTGGCTGAAAAGTTCATGTTTTATAGAATGCAATAGATGAACTTTAATATAGGATTACTCAATAGCTGGGAAGAAGCGAATCTCAGCCTCTTACACCGGTTCCAAACAGAATTCTCAGCGTCCCTTTTTTCTTCTGCCAGCAATAAACACAATGCTGCCTATCTGTAATACTGGCACAAACTTGCTAAGCACACACTTCGATAATGGTGAAGGGATAGTTTTAAAGTTCCACATCAACTCCAGGAAATGCGCTCCTTAACATTCCCTTTAACTGGACTCAATAGACTGACCTTCCATCGTACATTTCTAAGATCTTGACAAAACTCACATGAATGATTTCCAACCTGTTGAAGTAGCTTTTCATTCCTCCACCAGCAGAACTTGGATAGTAAATCATAACACTGTGATCATATCCATGAACTGGTTTTTTCACAAAAGGCTTCATAATTCACTTTTCATGAACTTGAACAAAATCCCTTGCTCTGCAAAATAGTCCAACTCTTGATAGAGGTAATCCCCGTTTACAAGTGCATACTTGGAGTGAGAATGCCTAGAATTTTGAAGGTGCTCATATACCTTTCGACTATTATGGAGAGGATGTTAAAATCTAAGCTCATTCAGAAGGAAAGGCTTTGAAAGAGTAGCATAAGCTTCAACTTTCTCAAAAGGATAGCTGGTTTAATAAAAACAATCACAAATTGGCCACTCATCCACAGCAGTTGCAGTCAGTATACAATAGACATGCTATGATTCAGGCCTCCACTGAAAACTCAAACAAATCCCCAGTTTCGTAGCACGCTACGAAAACACTCAAACAGGTAGCGCTGCAAAACTGCTAAAAAGAATCCTGGCGCTGCGAAACTGCTAAACAGAACTCAGGCGCTGCGAAAACACCCTGACTTTAAGCTAAGCTAAAAATTTTTGACAACTGTATTTTCAGTGATAATAGGACCCTTGTTGAAGATTGTTTAGGGTACCCTTAGAGCATTTGAGGATTGCAGTGTATTGGAGAAGAATACACATTTACATCTTGAAGGAATTCTTTAGGATTTGGTTAGCAAGCATCTTGAAGACCCTTTGTAGCAACTTGAAGAGTTCTTGGGGCAGTTTATTGTAAACAACTTGTTGAAGTAGTCTTGTTGAACAAATATTGAAGAATCCTTGAAGTATTGAAGACTTGTTTGGAGAGCATCTTGAAGACCTTTTGTAGCAACTTGGAGAGTTCTTCGGGCAGCATATTGAAGACCTTCTTGAAGCATAATTTGAATATTTGTTAAATCAACTTGACCATTGTAGAATATTTTGAAGTAGTGAAGATACCTTGTAGTAACAGATCTTGGAGACATTGTTGACCTTGATGCATGATTGAATCCCTCATGAAGTAACATTGATTGTTTGGGTGACATGAAGATTTGTGGACACGCCTTTTGAGAATCATAAAGTTGTCATTGATGAGCTAATAAAGGGCATTTGTTGAAGGCTAATTTGAAGATATTGTCAAGGATTGTTGTAAAAGTTTTTGAGAGGCCTTGAAAAACCATTCAACCTACATTGAAGAGTTGAATCAGATTGACGGGATTGGTTCCCTAGAGGATAGGATGCCTCAAGAAGATCAGGTTGGAGCATGTGCCAATGGAAAGGGTTGGAGCTATAGAGGTTGGAGCCTTGTGGAAGATAGGGTTGGAGCCTCGTGAAGTCAAAGTTGTTGCTTGGAAAAATACAGGTTGGGGCTTGGTGGATTTGAAGATTGGTGTCTTCGTCTAGGGTTGGAGCCTTGTGGAAGATAGGGTTGAAGCCTCATGAAGTAAAAGTTGGTGCTTGGCGAAATACAGGTTAGGGCTTGGTGGATTGAAATATTGGTGTCTTCATCTAGGGTTGGAGCCCTAAACATTATTGTACTTGGTTTATTGTAAAGAAGAGGATTGGAGTCCTTGTTATTTATGTTTAATAAAATTATTTATTATATATTGTTCATTTTGTGTTATGTTTATAAGTGATCTAAACTGGTTAAGTAACAATTGTAAAAGAAATACTAAGTCACCCCCCTTCTTATTATTTACAACACTTTTATGGTTGTTAGCATATGTTGTAATAATGGAAAGGGGGAAGCATAGTATCCCTGGAAATTAATAGATAGGAATTTGAAAATTTGCAATTTTATTGGCTCATGGATGATAGATGGAAACAAGCCTTAAAAGGCCTCACAAATGGGATAAATAACTTGATGAAAAGGTTGAAAAATTTCAACAATAAGCTTTGGGCAGTGAAATTTTGATGAAGCAGAGAACAAGGTAGATTAGAAGACCCTTCTCCAAAGGGGTCCATATTAATCTTTAACAAAAGCAGTCGAGGGATCTACAAAAAGAAGAGGAAATAGGAAATTGGTTGTTTGTACTTGGATCATATTTGAAGTTTATGTAGACAGGGGATGTCCTCTCTAAATTAGAGGAGTTAGAAACGTGCTTTTTCAAAGTAGCACAATCTAATTGGAGGATATTAAGTTGGGAAGTGAAGCCATCGATGCTTGTCTTAATCCAACATAGGTTTATGGAAAATCCTTGTAAGAAGGTAAAACTTGCAATTTATTCTTGCTTCTATGAGATTGTATGGATAATTGCTCTCATTGCCTCCTGCAACGATGGCATTCTAACAATGGTGTTACAGTTGAGTATGGAGAGCTTCCAAGAATTGCATGACATTGAGGACCTTACCTTTGGTAAGAAACTCAAGATCTTGGATATGGTGGGCAGAACCAAAATGTTAGCCATTGTGTTCAATTGAGATTGCAGTGATTTGATTTTTCAAATATTCCATCATTTCTTCACCAAAATAATAGAACATCATCCAAGAATTGTAAAAACCAACATGAAAAATATATTGCCTTTGATTTTAGGTGATAATGATGTCATTTGCAAGTAGTTGCAATCAAAGGTGTTGGCTATTTGGAGATTAGAGCAAGTTATTTCACCTACTGCTCATGAAATCTCGGGAAGATTGATTAAGCTAAAACTTAAATGGTTTAAGAGGCAGCTAACTGAAAGGGAGCTAAGTTCAATGGTTTTTCAGGTCACACGTTCAGCCAACAAGGGTAAGAACCAAAAGGGAAAGAAGCAAAATTTCCCATTACAGCAGGAAAGGAGGACAATTGGTCGTTGATGAGGAATTGGTAAAGTAAGAGATATTTTCTAGCCAGATAGTGCTAAGGGAAACAGAGTCGGTGGAACTATGGATCATGGGGTCAATGCCATACGTAAATAAGAAGAATAGGTAGAGGGAAAAGAGGCAGTTGAAGCACATGCCTCATTGCCTAAAGATATGATAACACAGGAGGATGACAGTATCATTGATCAGACAAGTGAGCAGAATAGGTACGAAGAATTTGCGAGTTTACGGGAGCTTGAGAAAAGATGTTTTAGAAAATTAGAAAGGCAAAAAAAAAAAATCTTATGTTGACAATTACTTGTGATATTCTTATATTTTTATTATCCTTTTTAATGTTCTTCTTTATCTTATTCTCATCAAGCAATCATCAAATCAAAAGCATGGAGATCAACGACACTAGAAGTAGGCACTCAGTCGAGGCTGAAAACCCAATGCAAGGGAAAACCTAGTCAAACCCTTACACTAATAGATTCAAATCAAATTGAGATATACCAAGACCTTTCACTAAACTAAAAGACCTTCCTCACTCCACCAAGTCAGCCTTCCAAGATGAATATGTAAACTTCAGTAGTCTCTTCTCGTCAACTAGCTTATATCCAGTTGCTACACATAATTTCGACCCTCCAACTCCCAAAATTTCATCCCTATTATAGATATGACATTTTCGGTTGTCCTGCAACTACCTAGAAATTCACACGTATGGTAGAAAAGAGAGATTTTTGGCTTCTTTTATCTTGACAAGTGTCTCATTCTTCACTAGGGTTTTCTCCTTCACTTCAGGTATTTCACTCTCCTTTTACTCCTACAACTGTAGATCGAACTTGCTTGATTTGTCCTCCAAATGAGGTTGAGTTGTTGCCTATATATAGTGATTTTAGGCTTCTGTTGAGGTCAACTTATCCTTAATGAGTCCGACTTGTCTTCTTTGAGGCTTACTTGGTGGAGGAGGCCTATTTGACTCAATTTACATCAAAAATATTTTTCTTTCTTAACAAATAAAACCTAAGAAGGGTTTATTACATGATGACATGGACTAGGACTTATGACATAAACCCTAGAAACCTACAATGGATGATTTGACCTAAATATAAAATAATAAAGCATGAAACCCATGCTTAATAAATAATTTTTTTTTATAATAAAATTTCTCTTTCTTTATTTTAACAAATAAATTACATCATGTCTCAAATATAATTATGAAGGTCGACACTAGTTACATTCTTCAACACTCCCTATTAACTAGGGAGGTATTCATAATTACATATATACATAAGTACATAGGTACGTGGATGAACTCAAAATTTTATGTTTCTATGAGGAGTTACAACACACGCAATGGTACATATTAAATACTTGACCAGAGTATATAATCGGGTGGGACTAAGGTGTGTTCCAAGCTTCAGCCTCTATAGGCACCAACAGGCTTCGACTCTAACACCAACCCAGGGATCTAGGTATCGTATCCAAGGTCAAAGCTACACAAGACCAATGATACCCTCCCTACTTTAGGATCTAGAAATCATCACAAGTCGGTCAAATGTCATCTCAAGCATCTTATCGCCCCAAGAAGCTTCATCTCTCCCTATCAACTAAATTAGATATATCCGCCAGTCCAATCATGCTTCTAAGATGTTCAACTTTCTTATGGAGAGATCCTGCACAATCGCAACCCCAATTAGTAATAAACTTTCGATGTGTGTGTGTGTGTGTGTTTAGCACAAACCTTCAGGGTCCTCAATAATTCTAATGTTGCTTAGATCATCATAATATTATCCAAAAACATATTGTCAAAAGTTTCCTTCTTTAATTCACTAACAACACCAAACTCTATCTCAACACTCTTTTAATTTATTTTTTTTAACTTCATCAATCATGAACAAACATCTGTAGTGCTTTAGCTATTCTTTTATCTTATTCTTTCCTTTCACATTTCCAAGTTCAAGTCTCCTTTCTCAACTATGAAGGATATACACTTTCCTTCTTTCAAGCTCCCTCTCAACTTAGGGAGATCAACAACTTCATCCCTATATCATCAGAGAAACTTTAACCGTTAAAAGCTTCATTTATTTGGGAACATCATTATTTCCTATGGAAACTAGGTCATCTATTCATATTTTTATGCCATCATCATTCTTACAACTTTATTTATCCATCAAACTCATTATTATTATCAAGCCATATTCAATTATGAAATATTTTCAACATCTTAAAGGTTATGTACCTACAAATCTTCAACAATAAGTACAACCAAATACAAATATACAGAAGCATGGAGTCAACTATATCAAAATCATGTCATTACAATGGAAGCATCAAAATAATCAAGCTTTAGACATCAAATACCTAAACCTAGTTAGGTTCATGGACTTCAACAACTTGTTAGGGATTTTGTTGCAAATCCTAGATTCCATCACTGAGACTTAAAGTCTTAGATAACTAAATCAAGTTAACAATTCAATCATAACACTTTACATCTTCAAAATTATTCCCTAGAATTTCATTTCAAATCTACTAGGGTTTCGTTACGAACCCTAGATTTTATTAATAAAACTAAATCATGAATATCAACACTCAAGTTCTCATACTAGCATTACATATCTAGGATTTCATTATTATTTTCTTATATCAATCCCTAGATACATGCATTAAATTCCAAAATTAGACATACAACAATTTTACTAGGCTAGGATTTCAACCATACATAAGTACATACACCTAGGGTTTTATTCCTAGGATCTTACATTGATTCTAGCAAGGATTTTGTCACAAACCCTAATTTATCAAACCCTAAAAGTCTATGGTTTTATCATATAATCTAGATACTAGCATAAAACCCTAAAAGGTTAGAGTTTTATAGCGTCAACAAACCCTAATCATTAATATAGAATGATTTAATCATATGTTCTAGACTTTTCATTAACAAACCCTAAGTAGACTAGGGTTTTATGGACAACATACCTTAAAGACCAGAAAGCTAGGGTTTTATAGTGAACCCTAAAGATTAGGGTTTCAACAAAATGAACAAATGGCAAGAGATAGTATGACAAGGGTAGATTAAATATAATGATTAATCACCCTAACAAGTATCTTTATGATTCAAAACCCTAGACACAAGAGAGTTAGTAATACAAAGCAAATATCAAATGAAGAATAATCATACCTTTTTGTAAGAGGAAGATCTACAACAAATCTTGTAGTCTAAGACATACCTTGAGTTGTTCTTTAACAAACCTTATAGGATATGATCTTCTCTGAAGGGCTTCCTTTGTAACAAATCTTCTTTCATGATTCAAGTCTTTTCCTCCATAACCTTTGTGTATTTTGCAAGCTTTCCTACCAAGGAAAATGCAAAGAATGGACTATGAGTATGCAATACAAACAAATCTCGAAGAGTGGAAGAAATTAAATATGAAAGGGAAAACAAGGAAGAGTATACTTATATTTTGGTAATATAGTGAAGGCTCCCTCTTTACCTAATATTTCTAAGGAATACCTATAACTTATAAAAAACAATTCAAGAATTTCTAACAAGACATATTAGGTCTATGAACTCTAGAAATTAAAATATAAAAGAAAACTTTACAAAACAAAAAATAATGATATGAGTAGGAGGATATGTGAGAGACTTAATAATATAAGTCTTTGACTTCAGACTCTTCGGTCTTGTTCTTCTTAGTTGGAGCTTCATCTGCAATTGTGGCATGTTCTCTTTCTCTTTTCTTGTCCTTGTTTCTAGGATTTTTAAGACATTGATTCTTATAATGTGCCATCTTATGACAATGATAGCACTCTACTTTAGATAGGTCAATCTTCTTCTTTGGTCCTTTAAATTTCTTATTACCTCCCTTTTTATTGTAGTGAGTGGAATATGCATTGGTTGTGATGTTCTCTTCATCTTCCTTCTTATTGTTTGTTGATGAGATGTGAGATTCTTCTTGATTTCATGCATTCCACATTTCTTCAAAAGATGGTGTTTCTTTCCAACTACTAATACCTAATGCAAAGGCACTCCAAGATTTTGGTAGGCCTAATAATGCAACAATCACAAGCTCTTTGTCTAGTATGGCTTCATCAATATCTTGGAGCTCATATCTTATTCTGGAGACTCTTACAAAATAGGAAGATACAATATCATATTTTGTCATCTTTATTGATCTTAGTTCATTCTTGAGACTAGCTATTTGTTAAATGCTCTTGATGGTGAATAGTTTAGAGAGAGGTTCATACATCCCTTTTGCAGTATCTATTTTAGATATGTAGGGAATTAGATTATCGTTCACTCCATGTACAATTAGATTCATGGCCAAGATGTCTGTTTCCTTGTACTTTTCCTTTCCTGCATCATCTAAGTGTTCGTTGAATTTTCCGAGTACAAAATCCAAAACTTTGTATGTTTCCTTGTACTTTTCCTTTCCTGCATCATCTAAGTGTTTGTTGAATTTTCCGAGTACAAAATCCAAAACTTTGTGTTTTGCAAGGATGAGATCTATCATCTTCTTCCATGCTCTGTAGTTGATGGCTCCTTCTAGCTTGTTTTTTGTCTTCATTGATGTGGCAATAATAGTTATTCCTCTTTATATTATCCTTCTTCTTATGGTTATATTTTAACCATTTCCTCAATAGATATTCAATATTCCTTTTTCCTCTTACTTCACCTTAGCTCTAATACCATGTTAGAAAATCAGAAAGGCATAAATGTTTTCTTATGTTGATAATTACTTGTGATATTCTTATATTTTTATTAGCTTTCTTTATTTTATTCTTTATCGTATTCTCATAAAGTAATCATCAAATCAAAATCATGAATATCAATGACACCATAAGTAGGCACTCAACAAGGGCTAAAACCCCTATGCAGGGAAAAAACTAGTCAAACTCTTCCACCAATAGATTCAAATCAAATTGAGATAGACCAAGACCTTTCACTAGACCAAAAGATCTTCTTCTCTCCACCAATTCAGCCTTCCAATATGAATATGCAAACTTTAGTAGTGTCTTCTCGTCAACTAGCTTCAATCCAGCTGCTACACAAAATTTTGGCCCTCCATCTCCCAAAATTTCGGCCCTACTGTAGATCTGAAAATTTTGGCCCTCTTGCATCTACCTAAAAACTCACATGTGTGGTAGAAAAGAGATATTTTCAAATTATTTTGGCTTAACAAGTGTCTCCTTCTTCTTCGTTATGGTTTTCTCCTTCACTTTAGGTATTCTGCTCTCTTTTTTCTCCTCCTACAACTATAGATCAAACTTGCTTGTATTTTGCTCCAAATGAGGTCATTGTTGTCTTTAGTCCACATCCACTAGGAAGGACACTCCATTCATATGTTTGATGGCAATGTTGAGGTCAGAAAATCATTAGATCACTCACTTTTCATGTCGGGGATATAAGAAGAAATACTTCTGAAGTTGCAAGGAACCTCTACTCGTGCACAAAACTTCTCATATAATTCTTATTATGATGAAGCTACATTTCCATCAAGTATTTTATGGCATGCTATATTTGGACACTTGAATTATGACAACCTTCGTATGTTGAAGAAAAGTGGTGTTACTGGTTTGCCTACAATTCCTAGGAAACTTAAGCAATGTGATGCTTGTATCTTAGGAAAGCACAACAAACAATCTTTTCATGATTCACATTCCAGAGCACATAGAAAACTTGAACTTATTCATTCAAACTTATGTGGCCCAATGCATGTTCCTTCTGCAAATGGAAATAAATATATGATGGCATTTATTGATGACTACACCAGAATGTGTTGGGTTTATTTATTGAAGAACAAATATGATGCTTTTCAAACATTCAAGAACTTTCATGCATGGATTGAAAATGATGCACAATCTCATATTTCCTCTATTCGAACTGATAATGGAAAAGAATACACTTCAAATGAATTTGAAAACTATCATCGCTAGCATGGTATCAAACATTAAACAACTGTGCCTTATAATCCCCAACATAATGGAGTAGCTGAAAGAATGAACAGGACAATCTTAAATATGGTATGTTCCATGATGCTTTTCAAGAATGCAAAATTGATGTTTTGGGTTGATGTAGTTCTATATGTGGTGTCTATAAAGAATAGGTGTCCATCTAATGTTATTAGAAAAAAGACTCCTTATAAAATGTGGTATAGCCACATCACTTCAGTAAAGCATCTCAGGGTTTTAGTTCCACCTATTATGCCTTGATACCTAAGGAACAAAGAAACAAACTTGGTGCAAGGAGTCGTAAGTGTTGAAGAATCTAGGGCAATTAGGTGTAATGTGATTCTTCTTAACTTGATAACAATTTGTGAAGCACTTTTACAATTATATTAGCTTGATCTTCTTCTTATTATTAGTGAGTGTGTTTCATCAAATTGCTATCAAAACCATAAAGATAAGAACACAAATGTTGGCTCTCTGCCAGGGCCAAAACATCTCTCTCTTAGAGAGGAAAACCCTTTGGTAATTTTCTCTTATTGAAGCTTATTATTGATCAATGCCAAACCCTAGACCCTTGAATAGGATGTCCTCCAAGCACAAGTCAAGTCCTTCCTCTTTTCTGCACTTGGTTCCTAGGCACATAGACTTCCTCCTTCCGACACTTTGCTCCCCAGCACTTCGTCCTTCTTCCGGCACTTCATTCTTCCTTCCACTGTTAGTAGATCTTCTAGAAGAGATACTTTTACTTAGTGATATCCTTCACCTAAGGATACTCATTCCTTCTCTTGATCATCCGAGTTTCTTCTTGATATATAGTGGTAGGCTTAGTGTGACAGCACTACAACCCTAATTCTTGCACATGTGAGAGGTACCCTAGAGAATTAGGGTCCTTTTACCTTCGATAGAGAGAGAGACTTATTTGTTTGACTTGAAAGGCCTTGTAGGCCTAATTTCTAACCCAAACAATGATGAACATGTGATTGTGACCTTACTAGTGATATAACCGCAAACTGTCCTATCTTTTCTCCCACGTGTGACTGTATTAACCCTAGAAAAGAATCCTTAACTCTTTGGTGATGACTTCTCCTTCTTCTTTGCCCTTGAAGACTCTTCTTTCCTCCTTCAACTACCCTTTACTTGCCTCCTTATTTTGCAGATTTCAGAAATATGAATGTGTTGTCTTCAAAGGAGTGGACAACCTCTATATAGAGAGGATTGTCCCTCCTTTAGGCTGACTTGTAGGCCAACTTGCTACTTTGAGGCCGACTTTACTTCCTTTGCTGCGATGGGTGCTTTTAATGGTGCCATTGCTTCTTTTGATGGTGTCTTGGCTAAGAGGAGACTTAACTTTGCTTGGAGGTATTCTCTTGACTTTAATACATAAACATACAAGGTGTAACATGCCCTTAAGGTCTTCAACCTTTTCTTTTGACTCCTTGACTCACCTATAGCACTTAAACATGTGCTAGACCTATTTCAATGAGCAAGAAACTCATTGACATAAATTATAAGATTAATATTTCTTTTCTTGAATAAGTACAAATATCAAAAGTGCATTTATGAAGATCGAACCTAGTTACACTTTCTTCAACACTCCCTCTTAACTAGGGAGGTATTCGTATAACATTATAAGGTGTCTGGCTATGTTTCAATCTTAAAGAATTCACATAAGAGAAACTAGATTTTCAATCCATTTGTTATAGCATCATAATAACCAACATTTTCCACAGCAAGGCCTTGACTGATAGCTCTTTCTCTCAATTGATGAGAGCACAATGTTGGCGAGACCAATGTTTTATAGACACCTTAGTCATTGTATCTCAAGGTACATACCCACCTGGGTATTCACTGAGTATGACCTTCTAGGACTATTCTTGTCTTGGGTTCCCAACCCTCAAAGAATATTGGTCCTCTTGCCTACTCTTGTCTTGGATGCCCTACACATCCTCAAAGAGTATCGGATGCCAAATGATTAGCCAATCCTCCTATTCTTTCTTGCCAAGTGAAGACAAGAATGTTGTGTCTATCTTGTGTCGACATTTCTATTCATGGTCTTCATTTAGACTTACGGATGTTAGTCCTGGTCTGGTGCATGACACATGAAATTGTTGACACCTATTCATCAGGATTGGGTGAATAAATACAATTGATGTAAATAAATAATAAGAAATATGAACAGTCATCGGGAGATGAAGTGAACAGTCTCCTCATGTATATAATAAAGACCAACCTGAAGGAATAATATGAATTGATTTGGTGGAGTTACTGCCTGGCCTGACATGGTACCATAGCAGGTCCTATTTTTAGTATTCTTGCCTTTGTAATTCCATTTTTCTGCCTATTTTCCTGTTCTGCCCATATTTCAGAACTGACACCCCTGGCCTGACATGGTATCAGAGCTCTAATTCTTATAGGTAAGAATTAACATGCTTATGTTTTCATCCAAACATAAAATGTTATCTAGCAACTCCCTTTGAGTGCATTCAACATTTTCAACGCCAATTCTATGCAATACCAAGCATATGGTGGTCCTTCACGTAGGTATGGTGGTCCTTCACCAGCACCTTTCGCTCTGATCCCAATGCGAAGACATTCAACACATTCAATGTTTCATTCAACGTAATGCTCAAAAACTGATCAGCGTAAATGTATGTATGGGCAGTGTAAATACAATTGACAGTGTAATATGGAGCAGTGTATGTATGGAGTAGCGTAAACATAATATGGAGTAGTAAATGTAAATGTATGTATGGAGCAGCGTTAAAGATAATCAATCAAGAGCAATGCAGGTGTATATCAACAGCGTGCAAATGTATACCAACAGTGTGTAGACTTCGATGGCAGTGTTCCTCGTTCCTCTTTCTAGCGTGGAGGCACCAGATGCGCACCAGTACAAAGCCATGGTGCCTTACTATCCACAACAGCGGGATTAGAACCTCAACCTGCCAAACGCAACCTCAGCACTCCCTCACGCGGCACTCAAGCGCGCATTAGCGAGACAAGGGATAATGAAAATCGTTCTAGAGAAGAAGGCACATAAAATTATTATGGTAGAGAGCCAAGAGAGAATACCAGGTCAGGGGTGGCAGACACTCTCAAGGAGAAAAGGCAGATTTGCACTGTATACACTGCAAAAGAAATGGATCACATGATGCCTCTACATGCAAGTTACCATGGGACAAAATTGAGCAGCAAAGAAATCAACAGAAAGGTAAAATTGATGATACAGACAAAGGTAAAGCACCTGAATCCGCTCACTATGTTGTGGCACAATGTAATATTGGAGTAAATGAAGATTTATTTAATGCTTCACTTGCTTCTTGGAAAAATGATTGGTTGCTTGATTCAGGAGAAAGTTGCCACATGACTCATAGAAAAGATTTTTTTGAAGAATTTACTGACAATGTTGATGGAGCAGTATACTTTGCAGACCAATCAAAAATCAAGCCTTCAGGGCTTGGCACAATCAGGCTTAAATTGCCTGGTCTTCCAGACTTTCTTTTGCATCATGTTCTATATCTCCCACATCTGAAGAGAAACTTGCTGTCCTTGCTCCACATCTTTCAGCAAGGCCACTCCATTCATATGTTTGATGGCAAGCTTGAGGTGAGAAAAGTATCTGACCACTCACTTGTCATGAGGGGAATAGAAGAAGAAAGGCTTCTCAAGCTGCAAGGTACTTCTGCTCGTGCACAAAATTTCTCATACAATTCTCATTATGAAGAAGGTACACTTCCATCAAGTTAATTATGGCATGCTAGATTTGGACATTTGAACTATGACAGCCTCCGCTTGTTGAAGAAAAATGGTGTTGCTGGTTTGCCTACAATTCCTAGGAAATTTAAGCAATGTGATGCTTTCATTCTAGGAAAGCATAACAAACAATCTTTTCATGATTCGCATTCAAGAACACATAGAAAACTTGAACTCATTCATTCAGATTTATGTGGTCCAATGCATGTTCCTTCTACAAATGGAAATAAATATATGATGACATTTATTGATGACTACACCAGAATTTGTTGGGTTTATTTATTGAAGAACAAATCTGATGCTTTTCAAACATTCAAGAATTTTCATAAATGGATTGAAAATGATGCACAATCTCATATTGGGTCTATTCGCACTGATAATGGAAAAGAATACACATCAAATGAATTTGAAAACTATCTTCGCCAACATGGGATCAAACATCAAACAACTGTACCTTATAATCCCCAACATAATGGTGTAGCTGAAAGAATGAATATGACAATCTTAAATATGGTACGATCCATGCTTTTCTTCAAAAATGTAAAGATAATGTTTTGGGCTGATGTTGTTCTATGTGCTGCATATAGAAAGAATAGATGTCCATCTAATGCTATTAGAAACAAGACTCCATATGAAATGTGGTATGGGCATGTTCCTTCGGTAAAGCATCTCGTGGTCTTTGGTTCCACCTGTTATGCCTTGATACCAAAGGTACATAGAAACAAACTTGGTGTAAGAAGTAGTAAGTGTATCTTCCTCGGGTATTCAAACACATCCAAAGCATACCGTCTCTATGATGAAATCAATAAAAAGTTTGTTGTATCTAGAGATGTAATTTTTCTTGAATCATCCAAAACTGACAATGTTGTTGAGCGACAACTTGATCACTTGGATAGATTCGCAAATGCAAAATCATTTCAAGAATTTGATAATCAGATTCCACATCTTGAAGGGGGGATTCCTATACTAGATCAACATGTGGAATCTTCTTCTGAACAACTCTCTCCTCCGCATGAAACCCCAACAACGGATGATGCTTTAAGTGATGTGATTGATAGAATTGGGAGACTCAATCTTGATTCGGTCCCAACTCAACCAATGGAGCAGCCTGGACCATCTGAGAAAGGTCCCCCAAAGTAGCTAACAAAGACACTTGAAAGTGTTCATCCTGATGAGGTTGGAAAGACAGGAACTAGAAATTCAAACCGACAAAATGGAGGTGATGTAGATGACTCTAATTCACCTATTGATATGGATGTTTCTTATGATTGTGAATTGAACTTGTCTACAAATTTTTAACCAACTTCCTTTAAATAAGCTACTTCTAATGATGAATGGAAAGAAGCGATGCAAAAGGAGTATGATGCCCTCATAAAGAACGACACTTGGAAGCTGGTTGATCCTCCATTAGGAACCAAACCAATTGGCTACAAGTGGGTCTACAAGAATAAGTATAAAGCTGATGGCTCACTTGACAAGCACAAAGCCAGGCTTGTGGAAAAAGGTTTTGCACAGAAGGAAGGGGTCGATTATGAGGAGACATTTTCCCCCACAGCAAAATGGGCTACCATCTAGACACTCTTTGCCCTAGCAGCTCAGAATGGTTGGAAAGTCCATCAAATGGATGTAAAAACTGCTTTCTTGAATGGAGATTTAAAAGAGAATGTTTTTATGTCCCAGCCTGAAGGATTTGCTGTGAAAGGACATGAACATAAGGTATGCAAACTTGTGAAATCCTTGTATGGCCTCAAACAAGCACCGCGAGCCTGGTATGAAAAACTAACTGAGCATGTTGTGAAACTCAATTTCAAACGTTATGATCTCGATGATGCAACTTTATTTGTCAAGAAAGTTGGCAAGACAGTTGTATATCTTGTGGTATATGTAGACGATATTTTGATGACGGGGAACAATGAAAGCTACATTGCATCCATAAAGAAGGAATTGGGGAAAAGTTTTGAAATGATTGATTTGGGCTATGTTCATTACTATCTTGGTATTGAAGTAACTCAACATTCAAAGTCCATGTTTCTTTCTCAAAAGAAATACATTGGAGATCTGTTGAACAGGTTTGGCATGACAGAATGCAATCCTCTTACTACTCCAATGGAACAAAACTTAAAGCTCACATCTATTGAAGGAAAATAATTTGAGGATGCAACAAAGTGTAGACAGCTTGTAGGAAGTCTCAACTACCTAACTACTACCAGACTAGACATTTCGTTTGATTTTGGAATCCTATCCAGGTTTATGCAAAAGCCTTGTGAAGGACATTGGTCTGCTGCAAAAAGAGTTCTAAGGTACTTGAAGGGAACTCAAGACTTTGGAATCAAGTATACGTAGGTGGATGACTTCAGTTTGATTGGATACTCTAATTCAGACTTCGATGGAGACAAAGAAACTGGGGTATCTACTTCAGGATATGCTATGAGTCTTGGATCAGGAGCTGTCTCATGGAGATCACGCAAACAATTAGTTCCAGCAGATTCCACAACAGAAGTAGAATACGTGGCAGCAGCTGAGGCAACAAAAGAAATTGTGTGGCTCAAGAAAATTCTTGAATATTTGCAAGTAAAACAAGTACAATCAACTCCACTCATGATTGACAATACCTCTGCAATAAAGTTGGCCAAGAACCCAAAGTTCCATGATCGAACGAAGCACATCAATACTAAATATCATCTAATTCGACATCATGTTGAGGCCAAGACAATCCATCTTCGTCATTGTTCCACTAATGAGCAAATTGCAGACATCTTCACCAAAGCACTTGGAGGAGAAAAGCTTGAACGATTCAGAATGATGCTTGGACTCACCAACATCCCTTCAGATTAAGGGGGGAATGTTGACACCTAATCATCAGAATTGGGTGAATAAATACAATTGATGTAAATAAATAATAAGAAATATGAACAGTCATCGGGAGATGAAGTGAACAGTCTCCTCATGTATATAATAAAGACAAACCTAAAGGAATAATATGAATTGATTTGGTGGAGTTACTGCCTGGCCTGACAGAAATGGAAAAACACAATTGTCACTCCTTTGTAATCAGGGGTGATTCAAAACGCCCTCTTGATGAGGGACCTGTCAGATCTCCCTCTTAACTAGGGACTCTTTCATTCATCAACAACTTCTTCTTGTGGGTCCTTCAGCTGCTTGATCTCCTTCCTTTCTTTGATGTCATGAAGTATTTGTTCGAAGTCCTTCTAGGTAGGGAACCATCCATCGATCACTTTCCTTCCTAGTTTGTCATGTCACTACTTCCTTCGTGGAAAGTAGATTTCTTGTCATACATCAGGTTTCTTTTTCATTTGTCCATGCTTTGGAATACTCTTCTCATGGACACTTCTTGTTCACATGCTTCAGAATACTCTTCTCATGGACACTTCTTGTTTACATGCTTCGACCTTGTAGCCCATCATGACTTCATCATGGTATTGCTTCAACATTAAATGGTGCTTTTGCTAGATGGCTTCTTCATCATGACATCTTCGTAGAGTAGAATTAGTTATCTGCATCTTTCGTATCTCCAAGGCCTTCATAGGTGTCAAGGGTCCTTCCTTCCTTGTCAGAGTTGTCCTACCTTCTTTCAAGATATATCTTCAATGGTTCTTTGTCAGATAGTGATTCTTTGTGATCATGGTGTTCTTCACATGCTTGATCTCTTTCTTCATTTGATTATTCTTGGATAGATTGGTCAACCATCTTATGCTCCTTGTGAGAGCACTTCTTCATTGCTTGCTTCCTGGACTAGTCAACATTTCTTCTTGCTTCTAAGTCAACAATCTTATACTCCTTATGTGAGCATGTCCTTTTGTTGACCTTCATTGCATTGTAGTACATGCCTTCGAGCATGTCCTTTGTGAAAGAGATTATTTCATACTTGATCATGTTATAGAACTATTTCCATGAATCAATAATATACATATGATAACATGACTAAAATTTGATGCATATATACCTCATCTTAATTCTCCTTTGATAATCTTAGCTTCATTTTGTTGTCCTTGGTGTGGCCCTTCTTACTTCATCTTAGCTTACCTACATATCATCCTTTTCTTGAATCCCATGAACGGGATTCCCAATGAGACATTTGCTTTGGTTCATGAACCTTCTTTTGAAGATTCCATCATAGGATCTTAAAGACCCTTGCCTTGCAAATGTTTCTTTTCTTTTGGTGATGGAGGTCTTCTAAGATTCTTAATCATGATCAATTTTCTTTCATTGTGGATGAGGTCCTATATTAGGTATGCTCCTTCTACATGAATATCTTGAGCTATATCTACCATGCTCCTATATTCCCGAAGATATTTCTAACCATGCATTTTCTTCTCATTATAAATGCTACTTCTAAATGAGTATCTAGAACTCTATGTACTTCATGCTTCTAGATTCTAGAAGATGTTTCTAGCCATGCAATATATATTTTTTCCTACATTCTCCTATCCTACTCAAAACCTTGAAAGAAGATTTTAAGTAAAGAGTTTGACTTAGTAATAGTAGAGATCTGGAGGATCTTCCTTCTTTTACTTATTTTCTTCTTCTTTCACCTCTTGAGTCATGTGAGCTTCCTCCCTTTTTCTTTTGTTGTTGTTGTCCTTCTTAAGATTAGGACACTTCCTTTTGTAGTGTCCATATTCTTGGCATCCATAGCATTGGATTTTGGACATATCTTTGTTGTTTGTTCTTATAGGACCAAATTTTCCAAATTTACCCTTTCTCTTGGCCATGATAGCAAATGCTTGCTCCTTTGATCCCACATCTTCCTTTGCTTTAAGTCTGGTTTCCTCTGTCTTGCATAGATACCACATTTCAATGAGTGTGGTTGCTTCCTTCTTAGCATATATGCTTGATGTGAAGTTGCCCCAATCCTCAGGTAGAGCATTAAGTACTACATTTGTCATTTCTCTGTCAGGCATGACTTCCCCAAGCTCTTGAAGTTGATTCCTCATCTCAAAGATCTTCCTGAAGTAGGGAGCTACTCCTTCCTTTGATATCTTCATTTTGTACAATTAATTTCTTAGCGATATCACTTCTCCGGTTGTGGATACCGAGAATAACTCTACTAGCTTATCATAAATTTCTTTTGATGTTTCAAATTTGGAGACATAAGGAATGAGAGAGTCCTTGATAGATTCTATTAGAATCCTTTGAGCTCTTGTCTCATCCTTATTGTACTTGGCTAAGGCTTGAGTTTGTTCCTTAGCAGGGATAGTGATATTCCCTTTGACATGTTCTAGGAGTTCATTCTCCTTGAGAAGTAAATCAGTCCTCTTCTTCCATGCAAGAAAGTTATTGGTACCTACCAACTTATTGCTTTCCTTTCAAAAAGACATTTATGTATATTCAGAAGGGGACATATACTTACTTGATATATTTTGAGATGTAATGGATTTGCTTCCTCCTTGAAGACTTGATAGCTTGCCTTCCTAGGATCTTGATGTTCTTCAAGTTTCCTTCTCCAAGTGGACTTACTTGATGAAGATATTTGCTTGGTAACTTGTAGATGATGTAGGTCCCTTTTTGATCTGCTCTTCTTTGTAGGTGCCTTTGTGTAAGGCTCTTCTTCTTGCTAAGTTTCTCTTATTTAAGCTTCTTATTGATCAATGCTAAACCCTAGACCCTTGAATAGGATGTCCTCCAAGCACAAGTCAAGTCCTTCCTCTTTTCTGCATTTGGTTCCCTGGCACATATACTTCCTCCTTCTGGAACTTTTCTCCCCAAAACTTCATCTTTCTTCCACCACTTCGTTCTTCCTTCCACTGTTAGTAGATCTTCTAGAAGAGATACTTTTACTTAGTGATATCCTTCAGCTAAGTATACTCATTCCTTCTCTTGATCATTCGAGTTTCTTCTTGATGTATAGTGGTAGGCTTAGTGTGACAACACTGCAGCCCTAATTCTTGCACATGTGAGAGGTGCCCTAGTAATACATACATGTGTTTGTAAATGTAGTTAGGCCCTCCAAATTTAGTTAACTGGGAGTCTTTTCAGGGCAAACTAGCAATTTACTAAACGAGCCATAACTTTTGCTAGGAAAGTCCTTTTTGGACGATTTTTTTATTTTTATTTTGGGTCTCTTCGACCTTTTGGAGCAATTGGCATAGGTTTCATAGCCAACAGAGGTAGTTTGTAGGTGTTTTTGCTTCGGGAAAGTTCCAGAAGCCACTAGGGCCTGTTCAGTGTTGGAGCTGCATTGGGTTGTGTGCAGCCATTGAGGGTGAAACGAGAGTCTACCTAGACTAATTTGGGCCTTCTGAAGCCATTGGAATAGTCCAGAGAAGCTGAAGAAGCCATCTTCAAGGAGATTTTCATCCAAGGAGATTTTGGAGCTCAGGGCCACCAGGTGTTGGAGGCTGTTGTAGGAGCTACTAGTATTCATTCTCAGCAAACAAACAATCGTTCCTGACTGTAATGAGCCTTCTAAATATAATGAAGGTGTTTTCAGAACCATTTGGAGACTTCTAAAGGCCGAGATGCTGAAGGGAAGTTTCAGGCAGCCCAGAGCCAACCATGAAGGAAGGCCTAGATCGGGGATGCAGTGCTCGTTTTGAGCAAATGAACAATCATTTGTTGATGTCAGATATATGCTGGAGACATTAGTAGAGGTTTCAGAGACATTTGAAGCATTCTAAAGGAGTTTGTGCCATTAAGAAGCTCAGGGAAGCTTAGTGCACTTACTGAAGGAATCAAGTCCAAGGGAGCCTAGATATGCCTGCACAAAGAGGACAGCCATGACAGGGATGTATATGGTTCTTCTAAACCAGTAGGTTTAGTCAGTAACCTTTTGGATTTGAGTTTGGAACTTGTAAAAGAATTCAAGCCATAATCCCAAAGAGCCAAGTCTAGTTGACGAGAGCTCACAGGAGACATAGCCTACGAGATTGGGGTGAACTCCTTATTAAATTTGCTGTTATGTGTGATGTTTATTTGTTGCCTTATATGTCTGATATATATGTTTAATATCAGCTGAAACAAATCAAGTTAAAACACATAAACAGAAGAAAAGACATACACCTCTTTCAAGCTAAAATTCCGCATAACGTCAAGTTCAAGCAAGGTCATTCTTTTAATTGAATCTGAGTGTTTACTTATTATTTCTTTAGGCAGAGTCTGTAGAGGGCCAGGTAGCTTCTGGATCTAATCCTCTCTTTAGAGGTGACATATCCAGTAAATTCCCCTACAGTCTATCTCTGTATTAGAAATAAGAAGTTCTCACCTTTCCAGATTTAAACTTGGAGTATTTGTGCACTCATTTACATAAATGGAAATGGATACCTTGCACCCTTTTTCAAGTACATTCCATTTTCAGATCACCTAGAAAATTAGGGTCCTTTTACCTTCAATAGAGAGAGTCTTCTTTACTTGACTTGAGAGGCCTTGTACGCCTAATTTCTAACCCAAATAATGATGAACACGTGACTATGACCTTACTGTTGATATAACCGCAATCTTTCCTATCATTTCTTGCACGTGTGACTCTATTAACCCTAGAAAACAATCCTTAACTCTTCGGCGATGACTTCTTCTTCTTCACTGCCCTTGGAGACTCTTCTTTCATCCTTCAACTACCCTTTACTTGCCTCCTTACTTCACATATTTTAGAGATATGAATGGTTGTCTTTAGAGGAGTGGACAACCTCTATATATAGAGGATTGTCCTTCCTTTAGGTCAACTTGTAGGTCGACTTGCTGCTTTGAGGCCGACTTGACTTCCTTTGTTGCGATGAGTGCTTTTAATGGTTCCATTGCTTCTTTTGATGGTGTCTTTGCTGGGAGGAGACCTGACTTTGCTTAGAGGTATTCTCTTGACTTTAATACATAAACATACAAGGTGTAACATGTCCTTAAGGTATTCAACCTTTTCTTTTGACTCATTGACTCACCTATAACACTTAAACATGTGCTAGACCTATTTCAATGAGCAAGAAACTCATTGTCATATATTATAAAATTAATATTTCTTTTCTTGAATAAGTACAAATATCAAAAGTACATTTATGAAGACCGAAACTAGTTACACTTTCTTCAACAATAAGTGTATCTTCTTGGGGTATTCAAATATCTCCAAAGCATACCGTCTCTATGATGAAGTTAATAAGAAGTTTGTAGTATCTAGAGATGTGATATTTCTTAAATCTTCCAAGGCAGACAATGTTGTTGAGCGGAAAGTTGGTCACTTGGATAGATTCAGACATGCAAAGTCTTTTCAAGAATTTGATAATGAGATTCCACATCCTGAAGGGGGGGTTCCTATATTGGATCAATCTGTGGAATATTCTTCTGAAGTAGTTTCTCCCCCGCATGAAGCTCCAATCACTAATCCATATGACACTTTGAGTGACGTGATTGACAGAATTGGGAGACTAAATTTTGATTCAACCCCAACTTAGTCAACTGAGCATCTTGGGCCATCTCATAAAGGTCATCCAAAATGGCTGACAAAGACACTTGAAAGTATTCATCCTGATGAGGTTGGAAAGAGAGAAACAAGAAGTTCAACCAGACAGAATGGAGGTGATGTAGATGATTCTGATTCACCTATTGATATGGATGTTTCTTATGATTGTGAACTTAATTTGTCTTTAGATTTTGAACCAACTTCCTTCAAAGAAGTTTCTTCTAATGATGAATGGAAAGAAGTGATGCAAAAAGAGTATGATTCCTTGATAAAGAATGGCACTTGGAAGCTGGTTGATCCTCCATTGGGCACCAAACCAATAGGCTGCAAGTGGGTCTACGAGAACAAGTATAAAGAGGATGGCTCACTTGACAAGCACAAACCCAGGCTTATGGCAAAAGGTTTTGCACAGAAGGAAGGTGTCGACTATGAGGAGATTTTTTCTCCCACAACAAAGTGGGCTACCATCTAGACACTCTTTGCCTTGGAATCTCAGAATGGTTGGAAAGTCCATCAAATGAATTTAAAAGCTGCTTTCTTGAATGGAGATCCGAAAGAGAATGTTTTTATGTCCCAGGTAGAAGGATTTATTGTGAAGGCTCAAGAACATAAAGTATGCAAGCTTTTAAAATCCTTGTATGGCCTCAAACAAGCACCACGAGCCTGGTATTAGAAGTTAACTGAGCATCTTCTGAAACTCAACTTCAAACATTATGATCTTGGTGATGCAACTTTGTTTGTCAAGAAAGTTAGCAAAATAATTGTATATCTTGTGGTGAATGTAGATGATCTTTTGATGACAGAGAAAAATGAGAGCTATATTTCATCCACAAAGAAGGAAGTGAGGAAGGTTTTGAAATGACAGACTTGGGGTATGTTCACTACTATTTTGGTATTGAAGTAACTCAACATTTGAAGTTTATATTCCTCTCTCAAAAGAAGTACATTGGAGATCTGTTGAACAAGTTTGGCATGGATGAGTGCAATCCTTTGAATACTCCAATGGAATAGAACTTAAAGCTCACATCCAATAAAGGAAAATAATTTGAGGATGCAACAAAGTATAGAAAACTTGTAGGAAGTCTCAACTACCTTCATACTACCAGTCTAAACATTTCTTTTGATGTTGGAATCCTCTCCAGGTTTATGCAAAATCCTTGTGAGAGACATTGGTCTGTTGCGAAAAAAGTTCTAGAGTACTTGGAGGGAACTCAAGGCTTTGGACTTAAGTATACACAGGTGGGCGACTTCAGGTTGATTGGATACTTTGATTTAGACTTCGATGGAGATAAAGAAGCTTGGGTATCTACTTTAGATTATTCTATGAGTCTTGGATCATGAGTTGTCTCCTGAAGATCAGGCAAAAAATTAGTTCCAACAGATTCCACAACTCAGGCAGAATATGTGGCAGCAGCTAGAGCAACAAAGGAAATTGTGTGGCTTAGGAAAATTCTGGAAGATTTGCAGGAGAAACAAGTGAATTCAACACGTCTCATGATTGACAAAACTTATGCAATAAAGTTGGCCAAGAACCCAAAGTTCCATGTGTAACATCCCTGGTGAAAATTCCATGTAATAAAAGTTAATAAAGGCAAAAATAATAACCACAGTTGATGGGACACTTATTCTAAGTTGAATGTTGGGAAATACATCCTAGTGTGGGTATTCATTGATTTATTATGTCTAAGAAAATTGGCAAAGGCAATGACTAAGTCTTTGGAAAGGAAAAATGACATTTTTGGCACATTTATTTATGAAAATAATGGAAATTAGGAGAAAAGGAAGGTGAAAGGTCCGAAGTTGCATGTGAGGAGGAAAATGAAGGAAAATAATGGAAAATGAAGAAAATAGAAGCCTCACTAATAAAAAGGATTATGAGGATCAGTTGGTAACCTTTTGTCAGTTCAATTTTGGATCTCTCTCATTATTCTCTCTCTATCTCTCTCACTCTTGGACACTTAGAGTTTTCTTGGAGCATTTTGGCTTTGGATCAAGAAAGGCAAAGAAGGCAAGAGGAAGCAAAGATCAAGCAGGGAAAGGCAGGATCAAGAAGTTACAATAGGATTCTTTGCAAGTATTGATTTGCATGTGTATTTTCCTTGCTAGATTTGGCATGCATGTGGTTATTTTTCTATTATGACATGGGTTTTGGAAAGTGTAACAATCTTTTCAGGCTAGCCTTGCCATTTCCGGATAGCCATGGTGTGATAGGGTTCTCATGTTTTGGTTGAGCTAGATTTTTGGATAGATTCGAAGCTAAGTGAGGTGGATATTCGAGTGATAGAGCATATGTCGTAGTGGTCCCTGAATTGCACTGTGGATCATGGTAAAGCCACTGGCCTAGTGACCCCTGAGCTAGGCTGTGGGTTGCAGTAAAGTCAGGATTGTGTTGCCTCAGTGGGCCTAGGAATCCTTGCTGGTGAATGGCAAGATATACGGTAAATCCAAGAGGTTGTTTTCTCTCCGTTAGGCATAGTAATCTCGATTTTGGGATATGCGGTAAAGCCTGGAGAGTGGGTCTCAGTTTAGGGCCTAGTGATCTGGGTTTGGATTGCGGTGAAGCATGAGATACTAGGAGACAAGAAAATTCCTCACGGTGTAGGTGGAGAAATCCAGTGACATCTATCTTGTTTTGCTAAGTGATTGGGTGGATATCATGGTAAAGTCTATTATTACATGTTCATTTTGTTGGCCTAGTGATTCGGGATGGCTTACGGTAAAGCCTGGTTTCTATTAATGAGGGTGAGGTGGTTTAGCCTCAGGATGCCCTGGTTGGTTCTTTGGTTTGAATCCCACATTCATGCTTGGAATATGGTACGGGGGTGAATGGTTGAAGAGAGATTTGGCTCAGCCATTCTAGGGTTGGGTGGAACGTGGTAGTCCCATCTTGGGTTTGGATTTTTCATCATTAATGAAAGGGTATTTCTCCTTGTATTTCTATGAGTATTATACTGATTTATATGTGGATCATATGGCTGTGATTTCATTGGTATTTCTACTACTATTATGTTGGTTATGTATGAGTTTTATGGGAGTGGTTATTTATGGCTCTCATCATGTTTTTACTCGTAAATGAATAGGCAATGTATCTAGGACCTAATAGATGTTAATGCAACAAATGATACAAGGGAACAATGGTTCTTAGCGATTCTCAGATAAGTATGAGATCCCTATGCTTAAATATGTTGTTTACACTTATAGATTACATATTTGTGATATGTTTGACGAAATGCTTGTCATGGATAGTAGGGGTCTGGTTAAGGGCTTGTTCAACTATTTTCTTTTGCATCATTATTTCCCTGTTATTTTACTGTTCTGAAGATGTAATTAAATTCTAGGTAGTGACCTAGGCTCTGGGCTTGAAAAAGTGGCTTAAATCCCAGGGACGTTGGCACAAAACTGGACAAAATAGTCCATGGATGTTGGCATGCCTATAGCATGAGAGCGTCCAGAGCCTGTTGGACACTGATAGGCCTATAACATGAGAGCGTCCAGAGGTTAAGTGGTCAAAAACATCAGTGGAACCTAGGGGCTATCTACCGAAGAGTTGGGATGGTTCTCAAGGGTCCTGTAGTTGATATGGAAGGTCTGTATGTTGTGTTTCTGTCGATTCCATTTCCTTAAGGTCACATAGGAGGTTGAATATAATCATAGTAATCTATCGTCGCATGTTTACACTGGTTGGTCGATTACTTGGGTAGATGTGGGAGGAGGGTGTTACAGAGTGGTATCAGAGTATGGTTCACCCATCATACTGTATGGGATGTGTGTGCTAGTCATGCATGCATGTCAGTTGCATGTGTGTCTTTTATTCTTGCATTCATGTGCTTGTTGAATTGAATGGTGTTGATCATGGTTGTAGTGATGTCACCATGTGGAAGTTAAGATTGTTGTTGTGGGATGCATCATCATGAGTGTAGGACTGCTTACATGTTGTTATATATCACTTACATGTATCATTTTTGTATGCTTGGTTGCATTCTTGTATGCTTGGTTACATGTATCATGTTTGTAAGCTTGGTTTCAAGTATTGTTCATTTATGCTTTGATTATATGTGTTTATGCGTGAGTGTGGTTGATTATGCATTGCTTATGCATGTTGATGTTTGCATGTGGCCATGTGTACAGTGGTGTAATGGTTGTTGTCATGCATGAGGTCATGGTATGTGTAATTGATATGGTCATGCATTGATGACTGGACTCTAGCTAGAATGATGCTTATGTGTTGATGCACTTATTTGTATATGTCTATATGTTGTTATGATTATGTTATACATGTATCACACCGATTTGGTGATCTTGCAGATAAGGTATCCTCCCCGAGCTATGCTAAGGTATGTTGATTTATTGTGATTTGATTTAGCTGACATAGTATGCCTTGCAGGGAAGAGATCAAATGGCTAGCAAGAAGGTAGATTGCAAAGACTCTCCCTATGAGTCAGATGAGCAATGTGGTGTTCGACACTCTTCTGATTTGGAAGAAACATTGAGAAGCATGAAGGAAGAAATAAGGAGTTGTAATGTAGACAATGACAAAATCATATAGGCACAAGAGAAACAAGTAGAGGTAAATGCTATACTTCTTCAGAGTTTGTCAGAATTGTTGTGATAAGGGTCACTTCGGATCAGCCATGGACAAGAGGACAAAACTAATGGGGCATATGGCAGTAGGTGTCATGGTGGTCACATTTTAGATATAGATGACACAATTAGAGATGGTAGGTTGTTGGATGCTCTGGATAGGAGAGGGGATGGATACATGTACTATTCTAGTTTTGGTTCTGATAAGCACTATGATCGTCATCGTTATCATCCTTACAGGAGGAGTGATAGGGGTTACTTGCCATATGAGTTTAAGAAAGCAAAGCCACCTACTTTTGATGGAGATGTGAAGAAGCCGGAAGATGTAGAGGCTTGGATACTTGGGATGAAAAAATTCTTTGAGTTGCATAATTATATAGATAACATGAAGGCTAGAATAGTGATCTTTAGCTTGAAAGGTAAGGCAGACATTTGGTGGGAAGATGTGAAGCAAGACAGATGGCTTGAGTTGGCATGAGTTCAAGAGGCTTTTAAGGAAGAAATACTTGTCAGAAAGGTACTATGACAGTAAGGCCAAATAATTCTATGAGCTAAAGATGGGATCAATGATAGATGAAGAGTACACAACTAATTTTTAGGAGCTATTGAGGTATGTATCATATCTTAAAGATGATAAGGATAAAGTTTAGTGATTTGTTAGTGGATTTCCATTAGCATTTAGAGATTGGATTGAGTATGATGAGCCTTGGTCACTTGAGGAAGTTATTGGGAAATTGAAGCATTTTTATGAATAGTCAAAGTGTAAGAATGAATCTCAACAAGGTTGGAAAGGGAAAGACAAATGTAAAGGTAAATGACAGCCGAAAAGAATAAGGCCTCAAAATACAAATGAGAAAGAAAATGTGGCACCACAAAAGAGGCTCAATGCAGTTAGATAGGGACATGGATCATGGTAGTAACATAGAGAGGTGATGGTATTGGTCGGTTGGAGTGTTGAACATGCGGTAAGGAGCACCTTAGGAGAGATTGTCCACAAAATCAGGGTGGTAGGACTTAGATATATAGTGCATAGGAGGCACATAATATTGTGGATGTTGGTTAGAGCGTTCCTCATATTTATGCAGCATTGGATAATAAACATACATACCATCATGCATTTATCATTGAGATGGACGTAAGCTTTGTGATCAAGTTACTTCTATTTTGATTGACCCTATTTCTAATTATAGTTATGTTAGTCCTGACTTGGTGGATAAGTGTCGTTTGAGTAAGGAATTGTATGCAAAATCTTGGTTAGTGCAGTTGCCTATAGGTACAAAGAAGCGAGTTCATGATTGGGTAAGAGCTTCTGCATTTGATTTGAATCGTATGCCTACAACAACACATTTGAATGTATTACCATTGGGATCATATAGTATGTTGTTGGGCATGGATTGGTTGTATATTCATAGAACCAAGGTAGATTGTTATGACAAAGCCATTGAGTGTGTGGATGACAATGGGGAACCAAGAGTCTTACAGGGAAATGAGAAAGCCACATCAGTTAGGATGGTAACAACAATGCAAGCGAAGTGTAGTTGCAAAAAAGGCTGTGTGTTATTTGCAGTGCATATTTCTATTGACAAGTGTAAGGAACTTGAGGATGCAGATGTTTTGAGTATGTACCTAGTTTTACAGCAGTTCAAGGATGTATTTCCTGAGGACATTTCAGAGTTGCCACCTCAAAGGGAGGTAAACTTTTCTATTGAGTTAGTGCTAGGGGCAACTCCAACATCAAAGGCACCTTACAGGATGAGCACTCTAGAGTTGGTTGAGTTGAAGTTGCAATTAAAGCAAATATTGGGCAAGGGATGCATTAGGCCAAGTGTATCACCTTGGGGCGCACCGATATTGTTCGTGAAGAAGAAAGATGTTACTCTCAGGTTATGCATTGACTATAGGTAGTTGAACAAAGTGACCATCAAGAATATTTATCCATTGCCAAGGATTGATGACTTGTTTGATCAGTTGAAGGGATAAAAGGAGGACATTTACATGACAACTTTCCATACCACATATGGGAAGTAAGAGTTTGTTGTAGTTCCATTCGGTTTGACTAATGCTTCAACTACATTTATGTGCTTAATGAATAGTGTGTTGTGTCCCTATTTGGATAAGTTTGTTATTATGTTCATTAATGACATATTGGTATATTCAAAAAATGAGGAACAGCGTGTCGTGCATTTAGCAACATTGTTGAGGTTATTGAGAGAGCATTAGTTGTATGCTAAGCTCAGCAAGTGTAGTTTCTTTTAGACTGAGGTACATTACATGGGACACGTTGTCTCCAAGGAGGGAATTTTAGTAGATACAGAAAAGATAAGGGCCATCATGGATTGGGTAGCTCCCAAGAATGTGGATGAGGTGAGATCTTTCATGGGATTGGCAGGCTATTACAGGAGGTTCATCAGGAAATTCTCATATATTGCTTATCCTATTACATCATTGTAGAGGAAAGGTAAGAATTTTGAATGGACAGAGGAGTGTGAGGCTAGTTTTGAGCAGCTTAAGAAATTGTTGACACGTGCACCATTGCTATAGATTGCGGATATGGAAAAAGAGTTTGAAGTGTTCACATATGCTTGTAAGAGAGGAATTGGTTGAGTCGTTATGCAAGATGGACAGGTGGTATGCTATGAGTCACGGAAACTAAACAAGATAGAATAGAACTACCCGACGCATGATCTTGAATTAGCAGCAATCATACATGCATTGAAGGTGTGGAGGCAATATCTTCTTGGCAGGAGGTTTGTGCTCATGAGTGATCAAATTGGGTTGAGGTATTTATTTGACCAACTGAATTTGAATGCCAGGAAAGCTAGATGGTTGGCCATGATCAATGGGTTTGACTTCGAGATCAGGTACATCAAAGGAAAGGAGAATATGGTGGCAGATGCTCTTAGTAGGCAGGTACAAGTAAATCACTTAGCAACTATGTGCTCCTATGGGACATAATTACATGATAGGATCTTGCAGGCAGGTAAGCATGATGTTAGGTACATGGAGATTGCGCACATGTTGCAGCAGAGTACAGGTACAGGTACATGTGATGGTACATGTACATGTATAGGTACATGTGGTGGTATAGGTACAGGTGCAGGTGCACAAGATGTGGACTATTGCCTTACAATAGATGGATTGGTTAGATTTAGAGACATGATATATGTGCTAGATAACAATGAGCTCATGAAGGTGATCTTGAGAGAGTTTCATGCGAAACCATATTCAGGTCACCCAGGTTATCAGAAGACCTTGACTGCAATGAAGAAATTTTATTATTGACCGAATCTAAAGAGGGATGTAGCAAAGTTTGTGGTTAAGTGTTTTGATTATCACCGTGTGAAGGTAGAGTGTAAACATCCAGGTGGACTGCTACAACCGATTGTGATTCCAGAGTGGAAATGGGAGGTAATTTGCATGGACTTTATCACAGGGTTTCCGAGCACAGTGAGACAACATGATTCCATCATGGTTATTGTGGACAATTTAACAAGGTTATGCACTTCATTCCATTGAAGTCTACATTATCAGCTAGAGATGTAGCACATGTATTAATTAGAGATGTGGTCAGATTGCATGGTTTTCCAAAGAATATTGTGTTAGACAAGGATGAAAAGTTCACTTCCAAGTTAGGGAAGGAGTTCTTTGCATGTTTGGGCACATAGTTGGCCTTCAATACAACTTGTCATATGCAGACAGATGGACAAACAAAGATGGTCGAATATTGGAGGACATGTTGAGGATGTATGTGACGCATCAACAACATAAGTGGGAGGAGTATCTACCCTTAGTTGAGTTCACATACAACAATGGGTATCAGGAATATTTGAGGATGAGTCCATTTGATGCATTCTATGGGCGAAGTTGCAATACTCCCATTAGTTGGAGTGATCTATTTAATAGGGTGTTGATTGGACCAGACATGTTGGCGAACATGGAACAACAGATGCAGGTAATCAAGAAGAATCTAAAGACAACATAGGATAGGCATAATATCTATGCAAATTAGAACAGGTTGTTCAAGGAGTTCCAGGTCGGGGAACATGTGTACTTGGGCATCAAATCGAAGAAGAGTTCCTTATGGATTGGATCATGTGCTAAGATGGCACCACGGTTTTGTGGACCCTTCAATATTGTTGAGAGGATTGGGCTAGTAGCTTGTCAACTTGCACTGCCTGTGACAATGAAATTCCATGATGTTTTCCATGTGTCATTTTTTAATAAGTATGTTAAATGATTATCATGTGATTGATTGGTCTGTCTTGTAGGTGGAACTAGATGGAGAACTCCAGTTGGAGCCTCCGTGTCTATTGTGGAAAAAGGTGCTCATGCTCCAGAATCGAGCAATCGAGAAAGTTAAAGTGCATTGGAAGCACTTTGGGCCCGATGAAGCTACATGGGACATGGCGGATTAGAGGTGGGTTATGTATCCTTCTTTGTTTGCTGGTTGAGGCAAAACGATTTTGGTATGGTGTTTTGGTATATATCTTGGTATATGTTTGATGATGTTTTGATATATATACATATGTATATGGATTTAAATACCTCCATGAGCTATGTTATAAAGCTCCAATAAGCGGTATGGGTGTCATGTTGTTATGTTGTCATGTGGGTTTGCTTTTCAGCCGAGTGATCATTGTAAATACTGCATTGAGCGACGTTATAAATCTCCATGGGTAGTATGTTTGCTTTTCAGCAGTTTTGCAAGGTATACGTGTGGTTGAACACCGAGGGTGGTGTCCCCAAAGGGGGAGGATTCTGTAACAACCCTGTTGAAAATTCCATGTAATAAAAGTTAATAATGGAAAAAATAATAACCATAGTTTGTGGGATGCTTATTCCAAGCTGAATGTTGGGCAAGACATCCTACTGTGGGTGTTCATTGGTTTATTATGGCTAAGGAAATTGGCAAAGGCAATGACTAAGGCTTTGGAAAGGCAAAATGGAATTTTTGGCACATTTATTGATGAAAAAAATGAAAATTAGGAGAAAAGGGAGGTGAAAGGTCACAAGTTGCAGGTGAGGAAGAAAATGAAGGAAAATAATGGAAAATGAAGAAAATAGAGGCCTCATTAATAAAAAGGCTTCTAAGGATCAGTTAGTAACTTTTTGTCTGTTCATTTTTGGAGCTCTCTCATTATTCTCTCTCTGTCTCACTCTTGGACAAGTAGATATGAAGACATCCATAGAGGCTACATGGATTCCACATGATAATCACTAGGAGCACATTCAAGAAAAGGTTAACCATATTGCAGAAGTCCTCTTAGAAATAATGGAAGAAGTAAGGGAATTAAAAGGCACAATATTGAAGAAGGACAATGAGCTTGAATGATGGAGGATGAAGAGTGTTAGGACAATTGTTAAGCTTCCTAATATTGGGGAACAATTAAAACTCCTGATAACATAACATCGAAAACATGCTCTTGAGTTGCTTTTGGGAAGAGCAGGGGGTGAATTATACAAAAACCCTCTTCAAAAGTACATAAGCAAAAATTGCAACACAATGAGTTCACTGTTGCAGATGATGAGACATAAGAAAGGGATGGATGGAGGGTACAAGGAAGCGAGAATCCAATGTTGTAGGTTGCTGGAGCAGGATGGTAGGATGCAAACTCAAAAGTTTGAACTATGGTGCAGTGGAATCTCGGTCATTATTAGAGTAGCACAGTGTTAGCATGGTGATTTGTTTTAGGGATTGCTAATGAATAATGGGGGAGACACTCTCTGGGAAGTCGTGAACTCCATAATTGTGATGGTGGCAGTTGACATCTACAATGGCAAAGGTCCTGAACCGTTAGACTGGAGGGAGACTATGAGTTGGTACCCTATCAAATGGGATGCTTAAGGGAGATTACTTCTAGCCAAGGGGACAACGTAGTTGGAGTGTTTAGGCATTAGGGATGATACATTCCCTATATGGAAGTGGGATACATGTGAATTACCCCCTTATATGGTAAGGCTTTACCAAGCAGTGGAGCAAGATTGGAAGAGATAAGACATTATGGCAGAAACTCTTTTCACGAGTCTCAAAGAATACATTCTTACTGAGGATGGATTATACTTCTATGGATTGCTCCAAGACATCACAACATGTGTCAGTAGCACCAAGTGCAACAACGTTGAGATGATATGCCAATTATGTGCTGAAGCATTCTATGAAGTTGTTTGGTATCATGGTACAGGTGTATGAATTGCTTGAGGACAAGCAATTTCGGGAAGGGAGGACTGTGATGTCCCTTTTTCTAAAACTTGGGAAATGAGAGTATCTCATTAGCTTGGGTTAAAAATTAAAATTAATAATGGTTTATGGGATAATTAATTAAATAAAGTGATTGAAGAAAAATAAATATTATAAGCCAATTTAATAAAGGAAGAAAAATACCCACGGTATTCAGATGACCCATGGTATTCTAATCGTCCATGATTATTAAAGGAGATGAGAGCTCACTCCTTAGGTATGCGTTTGGGATTATTGTTTTGTTGTTGTTGAGTTTAGCTCTTGGATCTTGTCTAGTTGAGAGCCCATATTATGTTGAGGGTTAATTTTGGTGCTAAATGATCCACCCTAGCTGATCTAATAAGGAGGGGTTTAAGTAGTGAGAGATATACCCTAGCCACTCGAAAAAGGAGGGATCAAATCAAATCCACTCATTGGGTTTAACATGGATATCGCAAGGAGAGGTTAATTAGATCTCTCGCAGGTGCATAATGTTGGAGGAGTCATAATCAACCATACTGATATCTTTTTGGAGTTAACAAGTTCTTAGAACCATATTTGGCATGCATTTTTAGATCCATATTTAATATAATAAGGTTGAGTTTCGTTGCATATGTCTCATGTTTATTCTAAGTTGCAACATTTCTGAGTTTTTTTACATCTGCAATTTAGTTTTGCTCATAAAATTGTGAAATTTTATCGTGGCGTATTTTTCTAAAGCAATTTTTTGGTAAATTTATCTAAATAAATAAAAGGAATACTACATTTTCCGTCTTTTTTTTCCCTTTAAAGGCCTATCCTTTAGGTTTGTGTCATTTAGATGGTGTATCTCTTAACAAACTCTACATATGAAATGTTTGTTTTCGTAATCTAATTATTATATTCATGGAGAATTATCCCCATCTAAAACAATCTTGTCTGATAGAGCTAGATTCAAGTCAACCTCTAAACAAATTTAAAGACAAATAATGATTCCCTTATAGCTCTAACTTTTGTCAAACATTTCACATTTGACTAAAGAATTTTCATTTCTTTCTTGAACTTATCGAATCCACGGGTGGACTAAGAAATTCAACATTAACCTACATTAATTTTGTTGTTGTAACATACCAACCCCTTGAGCATTATTGAGGAGGTGGGTTATTCAAATTTTTCCTCTTAAGCACCATTCTAAGGTCACTTTTGATCTTATGGGGGCATTCTACTCGTTGAGAGATTTCCAATAACTATACTATTTCTCAAATATAAGCTCTGAGCACAAAGTTATACCCCTGCAAAGTTTCTTACGTCTTTCCCTCCCTTACCAAGTCATCATTCATACAAGGGGCACTTTAGCATTCCTTTGTAAAGTCACCCCGCGAGTTCATAATTATTGAGGCACCCTTCTCTCTATTTAGTGTATCACACCTTGAAATATTTATTTTATGCATCATAATGCATCTCCACCAATCTTCTTATGAATCCAAAATTGTTCATCCATTTCATGTGTCACACCATAAAATTTTATGGTGTGACATATTGCATTATTGACGGTGATGGAAATTTGTCAACCAAGGGGGTCTCCCCGATGTCAAGTCCCAATTATATCTCACACCATTTGGAATAGGATCCCCATCTAGAGTATTGGCCTAGTTTCCATATATTCTTATATATTTTCCTTAGCTTTAGCTGTCAGCAAGAGAGAGAAGCATGTATGTGCCTTTGCGAAAAGCAAGTAAGTGTGCCTAGTGAATGTTCGGTTGCAGGTGTATCAAGGTTCTTCTACTGTAGAAGGAGGAAAAGTGAGGCACTGAGAGAGAGGTAATAGTACCACCTGAGTATAGGCACACACAAGTGAAAAGAGAATTGCCTAACATCAAGTAGAATAGTTCACATAGATGCAACGATTTTTACAACCATTACAACACATTTTCAATTAGATAAGCACTAAAATAACCAAAATAGTTCAACTACTTTAGTATAGGTGAAAGAAAACATGAATCATAAACATTCACAGAACAATCTTACAAATATTCACAATCCATGCATGAAAACATGTTGTCCATCAGGCTTCAAGTATTGAGTAAAGGTCCCAAGATACAGGAATACAACAAACATCACTGGCTCCAATAGTGGAGCGATTGAGCCACAACTTGCTCCCCAAAAGTACTAACTTTGTCTCTCTGATGCCTTATGGGAGAATCCAAGGTGAGAAGTATTTGCATGAATAATGACGGGTGTATATATAACAAATGGGGTGCTCCTTCACCTCCCTTATGACTCTTGGACTACCCTCATGATTGTTTGACTTATGAATTTTTGACTTCATACATGACTTTTCAAATTACATAGATGACTCTTGGACTTCCAATTTACATTAAATTTTCCAATATATAATTACATAATCTATGAATGATGTGGCACATGATGGCTCATGACACGAAATGACATGACACTGATAACATGGACTCCATGATAACATGGCAATGTCAATTCACTTTTTGCTGTTTCATTCTTTGTGTCTTCTTAAAAACATGGTGCATGTTATTCTTCTTCCTCCTCCTTATGAATTGAACATAATGAGTATTCATGTGGTATTGATCTTCCATCTTCTGTTATAATATATTGTTCCTTTGTCTTCTTTCTTGATGATCATCTTATCTCCTCATCTCCTTAGGTGTCTTATAACATGGTCTTCTTCTTCATCTCCTTCATCATCCTCATCACATAATAAAATACTTACGACTACAATCCATCCATGACAAGACGAAATTAATACAATAAATCCCTGGCCTAAGATGCTTCATGAAACCACTTGTTAGGGCTGGAACTGGTGACTGGTTGAGTGACTGACTAGGGGATTGTGTAGTTCTAGAGGCCAAGGTCCGGGACTGAGGTTTGAGACTGTGCAATGCACAGTTCAGGATAGGGTTGCACAGTTGAGGGATTGAAGGACTCAGGATGGAGGCTTGATCCTTGAAACTATGCAATGGACAGTTCTGGAGGTGTGGGAAAAGAGCTGCATAGTTGAGGGACTCAACGGATTAAGCTGGAGGCTTGAGTTTTGAGACTGCATAATGCATAATTACGAAGGCCTGGGTTGAGTGACTGCGCAATTAAGGAACCCAAGAGGTCAAGATTGAGGCTTGAGGCTTGAAGTTTCCCAATGAGCAGTTCAAATAGGAGAACATGTTGGGAGATTGCGCAGTTGAGGGGTTCAAGGCCTCAAGCTTGAGGCTTGAACTTTCCCAATGCACAATTCTAGGGGGATAGAGTCAAAGTGAGTGCAAATTTGTGTAGTTCAAGAGCTCAATTTCGAGGCTTGATGCTTGAGACTGCGTAGTGCACAAAGAAGGTTGGCTGGAGGTAAGGATTGCATAGTGTTGGAGCTCAGGGGCTGGGTTTGAGCACTGAGATTATGTAGTTTTGGGAGGAAAAAACTATGCATTGCGAAGTGCTAAGGGAAAGGCTTTTGCTTGAGGACTGAGACTACGTAGTGCATAATCCAAGAGGGCTAAATGAGGCTGAGAGGCCCGGTTGGGGAGTTTTCCCAGTTTTGATTAAGTGTGGGATTAGTGAGATGAAGTTGAACAAGAAAAATACTTGAGTATGACCACAAACTTAGATCACTTTAGAAAATAACACAGGACACTCAGAACACATGAACAACATACTTTCCTCAATGCAACAACATTGCAACAACTCACTCCAAGTGTGACACTAAAGATACACTTTGCGACGACAATGATGACACTTGTGCGACAATGCTTGAAACTTTGGAAATGAGTACAATACATGTTTACATGATGAGAAAAATTCATTATCGCAAATATTACCCCTTGAAACACACCAGAACTAGCTTTTATACAATGTGTGACACTTAACATGCTAAAAGATGACATTTTCTATATGAGCAGGAAAAGTGCGAACGACACTTGCAATATGCAAACAACGGTGAAAGTGACACATGCCAGAGCGAATATAACATTAAAGCGATACTAACTAAAGTGAAGCAAGCAAAAGTGATAGTTGAAATCATGAAAACGACACTTGCGAAAGCGAAGGTGCGCAAAAGCGAGAATTTGAAAAACTCACCAAAATAGAAGTACAAATGCAGCCAAAAGTGACAGACTATCATTGACATTGTGCACTAGCTATCGACATGGGTTGAACATTGCACATGCATTGGCTTGATGGACTATGTTATGCTTGTTCAAGCTTACGTAAAAGAATGCACTCATGAACTTGTTGCAAACATAGCGTGTGTGATAAAGTGACTTCCACTGATCAAGAAGTGACCATGGAATGACCGATCGCAAGATCCACAGTAAGCTCTGAAATTCAAGTGTAGGTAAAATTTTGGAGGGTGTTTGTCGCATCTACAACACTTGGTGACACATTGGTAGAACTCTAGATTCTTTGCCTTAGTCAATTCTTTCATGCAGGGTCTAGTTCTTCAGGGAGTATTGATTCATCGTTTAAGTTTATATGGATTCCCCACTTGCCGTGTGCATAAACATAATCCCCTTCATTCCTTTACTCGGTTAAACATAAACATAAGGTCAATGATCTCACAAATTTTCAAATCAAGAAAGGGTAATTAAGTTCACGAGCTTTAGATCTTCAGAGTGTAGTTTTTCATCTTTCGTGTTGCTCTGCTACCAGCAAGCCTGGACAATACCTCGATAAAGTCACTTTAGGGACATAAGCATTGCTCCGTTGCCAACAGGTCTAGAGTACCCTGATGGAGTTGCTTGCTTCACCTCTTTGCGCAGGAAGCCTTTCTGTTCTTTTTCTTTTGTTGTTTTATTTTACACAGAACTTTGCATCGACACTTATTTATTTCATGGGCAGAAGAGGGATCCCGACTTATCAAGAACAGAAGAGGTTGTCCCTTCAAAGAAGCATATATAAGACCTCTGGTTTTAGTTTACTTATTTATATTTTCCCCTTATCCTTCTCTACTTGATTGGATCAACCCGAAAACACCAAAACATAATGACACAAGTGTAGGCATGAGGTTTCCAGAATAGACATGGAGATCATGGTTCGAGGAAAGGTTTTCCTTACGTAAGGATCATATTTTCCGTGGAACATCATCAATCAAAAGGTGTAACCAAGACAAGGAAGAAGGACGAAGGGTTAGCCAAATGTTGTAGTGTCACAAATTCCTTTTCTATTTTGCCACATTGTCTTTCTATCCCAAATAGGACACCCTTCAAGGAAAGTCTCATTAAACAAAACATAAAAGACAAAACACAATAAGGAAACAAAAATAGGAGGACAAAAACAAAAGGAGGCTAACTGAAAAGAGGATGCAAAACAAAAGCTAGAAAACACAAGAGAAACTACAGAAAATGAGTGCAGGATGAATGCACAAAGGAAACTAACATGCAACTAGACTTACTCCTAACCTAACCAATTAGAAGGTCGGGGTCACGTATAACGAAATTTCCAATGTAGCCATCGTAGTTGTTCCTGACTTGCAATCTCAAATATATGTTCAATTAAAACTGAGATAAAACAATGTGCAATAGAAATTATAAGAGCTTGAATATTTTTCACAACAAATTGAAGGTCTTGCATGTCAACATAAATATATGTCATAACCACTACTAACCATTTCACACTCTTACCGTTGTTCCGAAAACCGTAAGAAGACAAACTTCGGGGGCTTCTTGCAAATGTATCTTCATTTGCACTTTACTCCTTAGCAAGCATGAGAAAAGGTCGAAACCTGTTATTTACAACGGATCTTTCCAAGTAAGATTGATCTAGCCATTCAACAATTATATCATGAAACTCAAAATAGTCCTCTTGAGAATCCTGAAATCTTTGAAAAGATGAATTTGCAATTAAAAGCGCGGGATCAGGATGAGAATATTGTAAGGGAAAATGAATCTGATCATATTTAGAAGGCTTGTCAAGATAGTGAGGGCCTAACATAACCATCAACGAAGGTTGAAGTGCCTCAACTGCTTGACAAGTATCCAAATGGTGAGATAAACCATAAAGATTAATCGATGTGAAACAACTGTCATCAAATATATTGGTGGGAAAATGATAAAATGAATGACAATTAATATTATGATTAGATGGATCATTTGCGACAAGAGATTCTTGATTAGAAGATAACAAAGATAGATCCATTTTAACATCTTTACGAATTCCCACAACTGATGAATAATCTTCCTCGCATGATAAATGTACTAAATGATTTCCTTGTGACTAGTCACATGCTGTACTGACATGGTAATCATAAAAATAAGTGAAAAGGAATGATAGTACAACAAACACATGAGACCAGTCAAGATACAATGAACAAAGAAGAGTTTGATTCACATAAAAACTCATGCATTCATTAGCACCCAGGAGGATTTCAGGTGCGATGAAGAACAAGATTCATGATATAACATTGACAAGAAAAACCAGGAGCTGATGATTCTGAAATGAATCTAATAGGCATGATTGCAAAGACCAAAGATGATTTTCGAAATGATTAACTTCACAGTTCCATGATTCTATTAGAGATACACATTCCAATCCTGAGTTTGATACAAGATATTTGCATGAAGATGAATCAACTAAAGAAGGTTCATGAATCTGATTAGAAATAAAATCTTGAAAGCTCAAAAGAGTACACCCGCAATACCAAACATCTTTCAAGTAGGAATTTACATCTAGTGAAACCATGCAAAGAGAAAGATTTCGCGAGAGGAACCAGATCTGACTTAGTTTAGGGACCTTACTGGAATCGCGAGATCTTGACATAACCATTAACGGAAGTTGAAGTGCCTCGATTCCCTGACAAGTCCCGAAACTTTCAAGCATTGTAAAATCTCATTTTTAAGATTGAACCAGATCGTGCACTTTGTGAGGATAACTATTACCACTGATTTTAATAAGACCACTACTAATCAGATGACAACCATCTTTGTCACTAATTTGATCAGATTTTGCAACTTCAACAACCATATTACTCAAGTCGAAAGATTATTTTGATCGCAAATTCAAAGATGAACGAATCGGGAAAATTTCCTGAGCAAAGTTATTTGAAGAATTATCATTATGCAAAAGACGAGATGACGAGGGATGGAAATGATACTTGATGATTTGATTATTTTCTCTTTCATCATGGATATACTCATGATCTTGTGCCAATTGAGAAGTTAAATCATTAGATGAAGAACTTGAAGAGCATGGAGTGTCTCCATCGCAAGTAGATGCATCACAAACAATAGGGCATAAGGGATAGTGAGATGAAGAGGAGGTTTCGATAATAACATCTCCTTTAACCCGATCAGATTCTAAATATAAATATTCCAAATTAAAATCTTCTTGAGGAACCAAAATATCACTTGGTGAACTTGGAAATCCATCATCATATATAACGACAAATTCATCCTCATCAGAATGACTGTTACCTAAGACTTGAGATTCATTATGAAAAATGATCACATTTGATTGACTACCAAGATCACCAGATTCAATATCAGCTAAGAATGAGGAAACTACATCTTCACATGGAGGATTTTGAAAAATAGAAGAAAGACTGAAATAATCTTCACCTTCCTGCTCCTCTACCTATGTAATGTGACTACCTTGAACCTGATCGTAATTTGGACCAACAACTTGAAAATCAAGAGAGTGTGAAAAATAGGTTTTGGAGTAGATTGATTAAGCGGATCATAATACAAAGAGTCATGGCACGTATATGATAGAGGATAACAGAAATCCAAATCATATTCAAGACTAGATTTATGAGTGTTAATACCATCTTGAGGAATGGAAAAATTGGTTTTCACCATAGGCTGCATGAGCCTTTCGAGGATTTACTCTATTGAATTTGAATCACGAAAAGCAGGAGGATGAGAACATGGATTAGGAATTTGATATGCAAATTTCTCAACATTATTATCATCGCACAGAGGCACCCTCATCAGAACTAGAAAATGACGAGGACAAGGAACAAAAGGAGTAGTAAATTTCTCCTTTGAAATTAGAGGTGTCTCATGATTTACAAGAGCATAAACATTAGGCGGTCCAGGTTCATCGTGCAATGAGATATAAACCAAACATTGAATATTTTGTTTCAAGAAATCCCAATCTGTAGCTTCTTTAGGAAATTCACAACAAATGTGAAGGAATTGATCAGAGAAATCCTCAACTGATTTATTAGGCTTCATTCTTAATTGATTAATTCTTTTAAGAGCATCTCGATAATCATACTTATCAAAGGCTTAATAAAGCTCATTGAGGAAATTATGAAAAGAATGGATGGATGTAGATGGTAAGGTATGACACCATCGATTAACACGACCTTCAAGGTTGAGGAAGAAAGCCACACAAGCAAAATCTTCATCATTGATTTCGTAATATTCACAAAATTTAAGAAAATTAGAAATGTGCTCGGTTATGGATGTTCCATCCTCACCATAAAACTTCAATTGAGACAAGTGATAAAGAGGCTCATCGGGGATTAAAAGTTTAACAGGCGATAGGTAGAAAACACCTCGGGAGTATGATTTCAGGATGAGCCATTTAAGATAAGAGATTCAAAATAGACTCAATGGGCACAATTTGTCATATGGCCCTCCTTCTAGTGCCATTTGTTGATGGTGCTGGAAATCCATCAACCAAGGGGTCTCCCCGATGTGAAGTCCCAATTAGACCTCACACCATTTGGAATAGGATCCCCATCCAGAGTTTTAGAATGATTGCCATATATTCTTATAGATTTTCCTTAGCTTTAGCTATCAGCAAGAGAGAGAAGCATGTATGTGCCTTTACGAAAAACAAGTAAGTGTGCCTGGTGAATGTTCGGTTGCAGGTGTATCAAGGTTCTTCTACTATAGAGGGAGGAAAGGTGAGCCTCTAAGAGAGAGGTAATAGTACCACCCTGGTAGAGGCGCGCATAAGTGAAAAGAGAATCACCTAACATTAAGCAAAATAGTCCACATAGATGTGACGATTGTTACTACCATTACACCACATTTTTCAATTAGATAAGCACTAAAATAACCAAAATAGTTCAACTGCTTTAGTGCAGGTGAAAGAAAACATGAATCATAAACATTCACAGAACAATATTTCAAATATTCACAATCCATGCATGAAAATGTGTTGGCCATCAGGCTTCAAGTACTAAGTAAAATTCCCAAGATACATGAATACAAAGAACATCACTAACTCCAATAGTGGAGCGTTGGAGCCACGACTTGCTCCCCAAAAGTACTGACTATGCTTCTCTAATTCCTTATGGAAGAAGCCAAGGTGAAAAGTATTTTACATGAACAATGAGGATGTATATATAACAAATGGGGTGATCCTTCACCTCCCTTATGACTCTTGGACTACCCTCATGACTATTTGACTTCTCATGACTTTTCGACTTCCTACATGACTTTTCACATTACATAGATGACTCTTGGACTTCCACTTTACATTAAATTTTCCAATATAGAATTACATAATCCACGAATGATGTGGCACATGATGGCTCATGTCATGACATGACATGACATGACATGACACTAATGACATGGACTGCATGATGACATGGAAATGTCAAGTCACTTTTTGTTGTTTCTTTCTTTGTGTCTTCTTGAAAAGATGGTGCATGTTCTTCTTCTTCCTCCTCCTTATGACTTGAAGATAAGGAGTCTTCAATGTGGTCTTGATCTTCCATCTTCTGTTATAATATACTTTTCCTTCATCTTCTTGCTTGATGATCATCTTATCTCCTCAGATCCTTAGGTGTCTTCTAACATGGTCTCCTTCTCCATCTCCTTCATCATCATCCTATCATGACATAATATAATACCTGTGATTGCAATCCACCCATGAAAAGATGACATAAGTCCGATAAATCCCTGACCTAAGATGCTTCATGAAATCACTTGTTAGGGATGGAATTGGTGACTGGTTGAGGCACTAACTCAGGGATTGTGCAATTCCAGAGGCCAAGATCTAAGATTAAGGCTTGAGGTTGTGTAATGCGTAATTCAGGATGGTCAGAGTTAAAGGATTGCATAGTTGAGGGACTCAAGAACTCAGGATAGAGGCTTGAGCCTTGAGACTGCTCAATGCATAGTTTTAGAGGTTTGGTCAAAGGGATTGCGCGCTTGAGGGACTCAAGGGCTCAAGTTGGAGGCTTAAGGCTTGAGGCTTGAGACTGCACAGTGCGCAGTTCTGAAGGACTGTGATGAGTGACTACCCAGTTGAGGAACCCAAGAGGTCAAGATTGAGGCTTGAAGTTGCCTAATGCGCAGTTCAAATAGGAGAACAAGATGGAAGATTACACAGTTGAGGGGTTCAAGGCCTTAAGCTTGAGGCTTGAGGATTGAAGTTTCCCATTGCATAATTATGGGGGGAGAGAGGCAAAGTGAATGCACAATTGTGCAGTTCAAGAGCTCACGGGCGAGGCTTGATGCTTGAGACTACGCAGTGCGCAGAGAAGCATGGATGGAGCAAGGATTGCATAGTTTCGGAGCTCAAGGGCTAGGCTTCAGCACTGAGATTACGCAGTGCATAGTTCCGAGAGGTAGAAACTACGCATTGTGCAGTGCCAAAAGGCAAGACTACACATTGCGCAGTCCAGGAGGGTTGAATGAGGCTGAGAGGACCGGTTGGGGAGTTTTCGCAGATTTGACTAAGTGTGGGATTAGTGAGATGAACTTGAAAAATAACAAGACTTTACCATTACCACACACTTAGATCACTTGAGAACACAACAAAGGAAACTCAGAACACATGAACAACACACTTCGCGGTGCTTGTAGATTTAGTATTACAACGATATTTTCTGGGTCCACCATCAATCCTTGCTTACAAACCACATGGCCTAGCAAGTCCCCGAAAGGGACGAGGAAAGTACATTTCTTTAGGTTGAGCGCAATCTGGTGCTGGTGGCAGGTATCCAACATCAATCGTAAGCTCGCGACATGTTTCTTAACCAAGCCAAATACGGTCCAGTCATCCAGATAGACTTCTAAGAACTTGTGGATAAATTCTTTGAACACGGCTACCACAAGACGAGAAATATCGCTGCCGCATTCTTCAGCGCAAAGGCCATTACCGTATACTGAAAACAACCCCATTTGGTAGCAAAAATTGTCTTGCTTTGATCCTCTGGTGCGATCTTGATCTTGTCCTCCCCATTGACCGCTCCTCTGGCTGCATTTCTTGGCACTACCATGTTTGCCGTGGGTTCGTCGTCACGTGGTTCGGATCTCATCATCTACACATTTTGCATTGTTGTAGGAGGTGCGACCTTCTTGTCGCGAATTTGTGCTATCAGCATGGGGCAGTCTAGAACTCATGATCGAATTTCTCACAATAAGGACATGATATTTGGGTTGGATTGGTACAATCCCGCGCGTAATGTCTTGGTCCGCCACAGATGTAACATATTAGCTACTCGTGACCCCTTCCCAATCCAATTCTGCCCCGTCCTCGACCTTATTCCGAGAACCCACCGCGCACCATTTCCACGGCTGGATCCTGACCTCACACCTCAGTCTGCATTCTGTAGGTAGGTGCCTGGTCCATCAACATTTGATAGCTACAACAATATCTTTCTTCATGACCCAGTGATGTACAAAAGTTGCAAAAGAGCTGCTGGGGGGTCTGGTTGTATTTTGGTAATAGATGACAGTTATCAATGTTGTGCTTTCCTCCTACCTAACAGATTGCGCACCAAAGCGGGGCAATCACGCTCAGCCCTGCCTGTGCCTCCGGTCGCAATGGTGCTAATCCCCCCGTGACCACAAAATTCACTGAGACCAGAAAGTGATCTTTATCGTGTCCCTGGCTCCTACACTTTATAGACCATACTTCCTCCTAGACTTCTGAACATGGTGTATGTTCCTATTTTAACCTCTGTATTTCCAAACACAAATTTTGGACCTGCGCTTGGATTTGCTGAACTCCCAACCCTAGGTCTTGTACCAGGGTTTCGTGTAGCCGCATTGCTTCCTCTAGTGCTTTCAATTGGGTTGATATTTTTTGTTGTGAAAAGTTGTCTTCAAATATGGCATTAATGATGCGATGAACCAAGTGTGGTGCTATGCATCTATCAGGGTCATGTTGGCCTTATGAATGGTGCTTTTCAACCTCTGATCCAAGTCCCACGGGGTCTCACCAGGCATCATTGTGATCTCTTTGAATCCTACAACTGACTGCGCTTCTAACTTTGGCCGACTAAACTCCTTCGTTAATTCAGTATGGATGTCTGTTGTCCCCGCCATTGGGTTGATGCTTGAATACTTCATGTACTATGTTAGCGCTCGATCCTGCAGTGTGCTAACTAATATGGCTTTCTTGATATTATCATCCGTGACTTCTTGTGTGTTCCACACTGATGTTAGCATGAACCAAAATTGTTCCGAGTCTTCACCTTTTGCTCCTTTGAACACTGGTAACTGAATCATGTTCGCCATAGCTACCCTTCCTCTACTACCGTCCTTGATCCTTTTGATTTTTCAACATTTTTCTCTATAGATTCCTCGTGTTTCACACAAGACACCCCTTATGCAGATCCCGGTCTCGGCAACGGAACCATTTGTTGGCTTATTGGAGCCTAACCTAGGTTCAGAAGAGTTATTTAGCCAAACAAATCCCACAGCTACTGGCCTTTTCAACAACCACCCACAGAGCACGGACTGAGGTCTCACCCGAGGTAACAAGGGAGGGTGCTGGAACCAACTTTCCACACCCTAGGGATGTCTTGGTGTGGTCTGGAGGTTTCGCGCACGGGTTTACAGCTCCGTGCTGCTCGGTATTCACATAGATCCGGCTTGATTTTGTCTTTATTTTTAGTGCACTTATTCTATTAGATGATATGGTTACCAATTACCAAGGTCTTTAAGCAAACATTTAACCAACAAAACTACTTTGCACATTAAACTGAACCCAGATTTATATTCATTCAAACCATAAACAGATTAAAGTAAATAGATATTTTGACAGCTCAGAAGAAACACAGAATTTCAGAAGAAACTTATCTTTATTTCCACTTTATCCTTAATACATTCAAATCCGCCCTACGCACTCAGCTGCAGGGGTCCACGCACACAACTACGGACTTTCCAGGCCTCTGTGCACACAGCTGCAAAGCCTTTACCTACTACCCCAACCCTCAACTCGGACTTACAGACACTTTCCAACTATCTTCTTCAAAAACCCATTACATTTCATATTTTTCCAAAACCGAACTGCCTTTCCCTCATAGAGCCATGCTCTATTTATACCCTTCCTTGGCCCGCGATCCCTGTGCGGGCCGACTCTATTTATATTTCCTTACATTATTTTCAGGTGGACTACCATCTGAATCAATCCTATTATACTATGCACTCCACATACTTCAGAGGTTTTACAATAATTTAATCCTACTTTTTGGGCTTTCTGCCCCAAAACTGTTACGTGGGACCTCCACTACCCAACATGTGACTTGGACAATTTTGTAAGTATATAAACAAATTAATTGTCCAGTACCGAACACATGCCTATGAACTTTTCCAGCACCTCATAAATTGCACTATCATTAGTTATATCAACATATAGATATATCTACACATCTTCGCTTTCTCTTTCTTTCACATAGCATACATTTTCTGGAAGTTTCACTTCTTTTGATTTCTTCCAGTATGAAATTGTCTTCTTATCATTTGAGGCACTTGAAATATTTGTAGCTATCAGCTCAGTTTTTCTTCATTCAACAATGTTTCTTTAGCATCCACCTTTAACCATCTTTGGTCTAGAAAGATTCATAGAAATCTTCTTTGATGCCATTTTCCTGCAAAAACAGACACATATATAAATAAGTAAATTAAAAAAAAATTAGTTTAAATTAACAAACAAAACGATAAATGATAATTAATTTTTTAAAACATAACAATTTAAAAAGAATTAAAACTAAATAATAATTTTTTAAAATACAGGTCCCTGTCGCCAAACCCTGGAAATTAGCCCTCTGGGGTGGGGTGAGAGGCCAGGTGCCAGCCCCCCTACCCCACCCTGGTGGCACAATGACTGCCTCCCCTCCCCATCCCCATCCCCATCCCCCCCTGCTCCACCTTGGTGGCCCAATGGCCCGCCGCACTAGCCAGTTGTTGGGCCACCGGGGTGGGGCAGGAGGGCTGGCGGGGAGCCACCAGGGCAAGGTGGGGGCTGGTTGCTAGCCCTCGCCCCACCCCGGCGACCCAACGGCTAGCCGTGGCGGTAGGCCATAGGGCCGCTGGGGTGAGGCGTGGGGGCTGGCGCCCAACCTTCTGCCCCACCCCTACGGCCCAACGACCAGCCATGGTGGCGGGCTGTTAGGCCACCGGGGTGGGGCGGGAGGGCTGGCGCCCATCCCCTGACCCACCCCAATGGCCCAATGGTGCGTCACCCCAGTCAGTGATTGGGCCTTCGAGGTGGGGTGGGGGGTTGGCAACCCGGCGTCCCAACGACCCACCGAGGTGAGGCGGGGGCTGTGTAGCTAGTCCCCCGACCCTCACCCATAGTCCCGTTTGGCCACCGGGAGAATGATCGGGCCCACCATGCCTACTTTAGATGTAGTGGGTAAATCTGTATCATTGAAATTTTTAATTTGTAGAAAAAAATAAATTTCAATAAACTTATTTAATTTAAAAATTTACACACAGCCAAAAAAGAAACTAACCTTTCAAATGTGATAATCCTCCATTGAATATGTTGTTGATAGCAATGTAGCTGCTCCACAAATTCGCTCCAAGTCTTTTAACAAACCTTGAAAAACCTTGATGTGATGTGAAGAATAGTGATAATGAGATTTATTATATAGCAGAAATTATGGAATTGTTTTACCATACGGTTAATGTGGGATTAATTTGTTTTTGTAAATTTTGAGATGTACATTTTGTTATAACAAAATAGGGAAATATGATAAACCGAACATTACGGAATTACAACACGGTGAATGTGAGATTAATTTGTTTTAGAAAGTATAATAAAAATAAAAAAAAAAACATTCAATTTTCTAGTAAATATTATATAGTTTAAGTAATAAATTAATTTAGGTAAAAGATTTAGTTTACAATTTTAATTTAAAAGATTTATTTCATAAGAAAATTTTAGTTAAAATGTTTCAATAAATTATAGAAGAAAATTATGGAGGGAAATACATGAAACAAAATTTTTGGCGAAAAAATTTGGAGGGAAAATTTCATTCTTTAAGCTATATCTTATCATTAGGAGAGTTTGCATTTGTATCATTCAACCTCTTCTATTGAAAGACATCGATTCTTCTGATACTGAAGTTTCACTTTGTAAAGCATCAACATCTTCGTCATGCAACAACTCTATTAATACTGATGAATATAAAAAATATTCTTCCATTGTGAATAGAGAGTCAATTCTTCCACTTAGTCCTAATCCTAAGGACTATGAGAGCAGAACTGATGAAGAGCATGATGAATAATTTCAAAAGAATCGAGTGTCACGATGTCCACTTAATCCTAATCCTATGGACTATGAGAGTAGCAGTGATGAAGAGCATGATGACAAATTTCAAAAGAATGGAGTGTCATGGTGTCCACTTAGTCCTAATCCTATGGACTATGAGAGCAGTAGTGATGAAGAGCATGATGAATAATTTCAAAAGAATGGAGTGTCACAGTGTCCATTTATTCCTAATCCTATGAATTATGACAACATCAGCGATAAAGAGCATGATGAAGAATTCAAAAGAATGGAGTGTCATGGTGTCCACTCAGTCCTAATCATATGGACATTGAGAGCAGCACTGATGAAGAGCATGATGAAGAATTTCAAATGAATAGAGTGTCATAGTGTCCACTTTGTCCTAATCCTATGGACTATGAAAGTAGCAATGGTGAAGAACATGATGAATAATTTCAAAAGAATGAAGTGTCACGGTGTCCACTTAGTCCTAATCCTATGGGCTATGAGAGAAACAATGATGAAGATCATGATGAAGAATTTTAAATGAATAAAGTGGCACATTTTCCACTTAGTCCTAATCCTATGGACTATGAAAGGAGCAGTGATGAAGAACATGATGAACAATTTCAAATGAATAGAGTGTCACAATGTCCACTTAGTCCTAATCATATGGACTATGAGAGAAGCAGTGATGAAGAACATGATGCAAATTTTCAAATAAATAAAAAGTCACAGTTTCCACTTAGTCCTAATCCCAAGGACTATGAGAGTAGTAATGACAAAGGACATGATGAAGCACTTAGTCCTAATCCTAAGGACTATGACAGTGGCAGTGACAAAGGGCATGATGTAGAACTTTTAGTAAGTAAACAGTCACATATTCAACATAGTCCTAATCCTATGGACTATGAGAGCATTACTGGCAATGCACATGAGGAAGAATATCTAATAAACATCGAGTCAAATTTTCCATTTAGTCCTAATTCTAAGGACTATGACAGTAGCACTGAAGAAGGGGAAGATGAAGAATATCTTCCAAGTCAGTATTTCAAAAGCACAAATGATCATAGTGAGGATAACATTCCTGAGAATGATGATGAAAACAATTATGCAAATGATGATCAAATTATGGGGATTTTGCCAGGAAATATTGTGTCAAGGAGTAGGAGCAGACCTTTTCGTATCAATCCAAGATGTTTTAGTTATACAAGAGGTAGAGAAGAATATCTGACGAGAAGAAGTTCTATCAACACTCTCATTTCAAGGGAATGTTGTCAAAAATATTGCTTGAAACATATGGATTTCAAGTTTGCATTAGAGCAAAGGAAGAGATATTTGTCAATGAATAAAAGCATGCAAAATTCATATTTAGTGGGGTGCATGCAATCTACATTTTCAGGTTATGATTATCATATTGGGTCTTTATTTATCTGTAGAAAGGCTTTCAAAATGTTTCATTCAATGGGTAATTTTCATCTCTCAAGAATCTAAGAAAATTTGGAAAAGGATCCCACATTTTATTCAGAAGTACATCATAAACGACAGTTTGGGCCATTATCAAATACTGTAATGTCTTGGATGAAATATTTATTTTTAAAGCATGGAGAATGTATGCCAAATAGAGAGACAACACATATTCTAGATAATTTCTCAAGATGAGAAATCTACAACTTATACAAAGAATATGCAGAAGGTGCTGAGGGACATGGTTGATTTATTACATATAAATATTTTGTGAAGGTATGGAAGAAATAATTCAACAATGTCTGTATTCCTAAGAAGGAAAGGATGGGGATTTGTAGTACATGTGCTTCTCTTAAATAAAAAGGGATAAATGTGAAGGGTCAGAAAGAGGTAATCATTCATAACTTTAACTTTTAAAATTGCATAGTCATCAACTATGAAAACATATTTCTTAATGACTTTATTTTATGTTGTGTAGATTCCATTGTCAAAGAACTTTAGGAGCATTGTGAACAACAAACAAGTGAAAGGAAAAATATGTACAAACATAGAAAGAGGTTTTATGATAATCCTAATAAATATTTGGGTTTGATAATTGATGGTATGGACCAGAAGAAAACACTTTTACCACATTTTGTTTGTATACCCAAAAATTTACAGGGGGAAAATTTTATTTAGTATCATTTGAATGGTTGTATGGTCTTCAATGGGAAAATGGTGCCAAAGGTGTACTTCAGAGCTCCAAATATTCATAATGATGCAGATTTGACAATAGCCATAATTCATGATGTGCTTTCTCATTGGTCAGGTAATCTTCTTGAAGTTTTGTATCTACAATTGGACAACACTTGCCGTGAAAACAAAAATTAGATTGTTTTTGGATATCTAAACATGCTTGTTGAATTAATAAATTTTCAGAAGGTAATGGTTGGTTTCCTTCTTGTTGGGTACACTCATGACCATATTGATCATATGTCTAGTCGTTTTTCAGTCACATTGAGGAGGCAGGAAGTTGGGAGTTTGCCATCATTAATTGAATGTATTAAAAAATCATATATGCCAGAACCTTCTTTTGATGTGTTGGAAGAAACTGTTGACATGTGAAGGTTTATTCTGGGATCACATGGTGAGGAGAAATGCATTGAACAACTTAATGACATTAGCTTCCAACATCAATTTCGTATCAACATAATTGATGGGAAAACACTAATATGGGGCAAGTATTCAACTACTATAGAATGGGCACCATCATCAAGTTTGGAATTTTTGAAGTTCATTCCAAATCATCCAATGTTTGCAGCAAATATATTGTTATTACAATCAGTTGCTGAAGTTCATAATGCACGCAGACAAAATAGAGATATAAATTATTCTTATTGTCTAGAAGAAATTAAAAAATGTATTAGATAACATATGAGTACTTTGACATTGCTAATTCAGTTTGGTGGGAGTCCTTTTTCAATAATCAAAATGATATCATTTCAAGAACAACAAATGAAGATATACCTTTGAAAAATCCTTTTATTTGGCCACAAAATGTGTCAAATGAACATGAGGAAAGAAACATTGTTGAACAACATCAATCTCAAGGTATTATTAATTCTTCAAAGGCAGAGGAAAAATAGATGTATATTGGTTCCAGAAGATCTTGTACACAACATGAAGTCATGGAAGACCTTTACAGGGGTTCAGTACAGGATATTAAGGAGGGTTGCATGATTGCAGTGCTAGCAGATGGAGATCCCAATGGCTATCCATTTTGGGTTGCTAAGGTTATAAAGGTCATTACAAAAAAGGAAGATGTTACACGTGTTGAAGTACATTGGTATGACACAAATACGCACCCATTCAATGGTGTGTATAAGCCAAAGATGGTAGCTAATAAAAAATTGGTGGAAAGATAAAAAGAAAGGGTACAAATATAAATTGTCACCGCACAAACCTCTTAAAATTGGAGGGTGTTGACATACTTGCTTATGACTTCAATTTAACAAAGAGAGGAACTCTTCACTTTAAGATGATAAAGATTTTGAAAAGGTTGTTACGAGAAGGAACAATGTTGAGATGGGAGTTTGCTAAAACCAGTCGTAGATCCAGAGTAATTTTGAAACCTGAAATGGTGGGCATGAATGTGGACTCGGATGGGGCACTAGTTGATGAAAGAGAAGAATATGGAACATCTTCATCTGAATCCAAGAATTCGTCTGAGGATGTGAATTCTGATGGTGTACAAGAAAATATGAGTGATTTTGAATAATTGTCTAAGATAGTTTATATAACTGATGTTTGCATCGTATCTTGAAATAAAAATTTTGATTTCCATATGGTGTTAAATCAGAAGTTATGAATCATTTTTATGTTGTTGGATTATATGTTTTAGTTATGATGATTTTTATTGCTTAGAATATCTAAATTACACCAATAAATTAGAGATATAATGTATGTTTCATTCAATCTACAAATAATGACATTTTGATTAATTTAGTCATGTAATTTGTTCATAATGTCATGGTTTTTTAATGTTATGGTTGAAAAATTTCCAAATTTTTTTGTATCTTTAATGTTATGGTTGAAAACAATTAGAATTGTAGTGATCTTTAGTGTCATGTTATTATATGTTTAACAACATGGATGAAAACTAATAGAATTTTAATGTGTTTCAGATCCCCATTATTTTATCTTTATTATCATTACTAAAACATGTTGAATTTATACTTAGGAAAGAAAAATGTTATTCTAGCAAAAACATTAGTGTGTTTTTTTCCTCAAAAACAACTGTTTTTTTGCACATAAAAATTCGATATTACTCGCATTTAAAATGTTGAAAATTGACCCAAAAAAAATCATCATTCCAGCATACACACTTTTCATTTTTAGTATTGTTTTTGGGGTTCTTTTGGCTAGAGTTCCTTTTTTGAGTTTATAGTTTCGTTTCAAAGTTTACATTGTTTTACATTTTTTGACACTTTAAATTTTTTTATGTCCAATTGTTTTTTAAATGTTGATTACTTAACAAATTTTCTAGTTGTCTTATTTTTTTTTTTTAATATTGATTATTATATATATATATATATATATATATATATATATAAAGGACAAAAAACACATTAAAAAAGAAAAAGAAAAGAAAGGGTTAAAAAACTACTAAAATTAAATTTAAAAGTTAAAAAAAAGCACACACACACACACACACACATATATATATATATATATATAAAAGAACAAAAAACACCAAATTTAAAAAAAAAAAGAAAAAAAGAAAAAAAGAAAACCATAATTAATTAACAATTTTCCAATATTAATGTTAAAATATTAAAAAAAACAAAAAAAATTATAGGGTGGGGGCTGAAATACAATTTTGAGAATTAGATTTAAACCCCGCCCACTTAAGAAAAAAAACAAATATATATATAATTGTTAATAATTATTTTTTTCTTGTTAAGTGGGCAGGGCTCAAATCTGATTCTGACAATCAGATTTCAGCCCCGCCCACTTAAAAAAAAACATATATATATATATATATATATATATATATATATATATAGATATATATATATATATATATATATATTAAGTCAGCAGGGCTGAAATCTGATTCTGAGAATCAGATTTTAGCCTGACTCGGGGGTTTGGGAGGGAGTGACCCAAGGTGGGTGGCACTACCGCAGCCCAAGGTGTGTGGATCTGCACGTAGATCCACCCGCCCAAGGCCCTACCTGTAAGGCCTTCGGGAGATTAGTGCGACGGGCACCGGCGAGTCGTGCACGCGGGCGGGTGCGCGGGCGAGCGCACGGGCGCGCGGACAAAATGTGCGATGGGGTGCGACAACATGTGCGACAGAATGCGACGTTATATGCGACGATATGCAAAACACTTATGCGACTAAGTGTTGAGCGTACTACATATATATGCGATGTTAAAGAAGTGTGCAAGCCGACTTATAAATGAAGCTTGGGGCGCATGGTTAGTGGTTTTGGGGGTCGGCCAAGGGGCTGCACACCCCATGTAAACCCACGTAGTTTGTGTATATATGTGAGAGCTTTGAGAGCTCATTCCAACATTCGACTTCTCATCATCTCTACGCATAGGAGAAGGGGTAAAACTGCGCAAGTGTGATAGGAGCTGCGCATAGCTCATGCGCAGTATCTAGGTGCGGTTTTGGAGTATCTTGTGCCGGTTGAGGTGTGGGCAAGTGTGCCCGAGGTGCGGTGGATGTGCAGATTTGTGCAGGACTTGGTGAAGAGGATTTAAGTGGCTCGGGTGAGCACTTCTCTTTGTGCAAGGGTGCACATGTATTGTGAAAGGCAGGGTTGCCTCTCGGTTGTAATATTTGACTAAGTGTAGACTTGGTTTGGCAAGGCACACTTGCACATTGTAAAACTAAGATTCTTAATATATTGTCGGGCAGACTCACATTACGGGGAGTTGCCCCTCCCCTTTATACTTGTTGCAATTGTTGTTGTTCTTGGTATAATTGCATGATGATAATGAATATGGGCTTCATTAAGTATAAAGGATAATTGCATTTTACTTGGTTGCGAAACACAAGCTAAATATGTTAATGTGAAAGTAGGCGTAGTCCACGAATGTTAGTATTTGTGAAAAGAAAGCGTTCGGTGGTGCCGCACCTTGCTACAAGCGGTTGGAAGACTACCGCAGGTGTAGGGGCGTGATAGGTGGTATCAGAGCAAGGGTTGCTCGTGAAGGTTTGAAGTTGATGACATGTGATATTGAGACTTGAACAAGGTTCAGGTGTTGAAGCATTTAAAGGTAGTTTCAAGACTCGGTTTGAGCAGGATTGCTCGTGACAGTGGAAGCAGGTTTAGCAGAGGTGAAGCTTAGTGCTTGGACCAAGCTGAATGACAAGGCATGGCAAGTTTGGAAGAAGGTGAAGGGAAGCTCTTGCTTACCTTATACAGGTTGAAGCAGTTGAAAGAAGAGAATCCCCAGATTCGAGAGAAGCTTGCAATCTTGGAAAAGAATGTTGAAGATGAGCTTCTTCAACTTGGTTGGACAATGGAGCAAGATGAAGTTGCAGATTGTGCTAACAAGGAAGAGGAAGCCGTGACAGTTGAAGATGTTGCAGACATGACCATGATGGAGGATGAACTTGAGGATGATCAAGTTGGACCAGGATCGTGCAGTTTGCAGACATGGATGAATGAGGAAGAGCTTCGTGATGATGAAGTAAGTATTGATACTTGTGTTTCATTTGGGCATTTGGTGGATGGACCGTGTGCAGGGAAAGGCAAAGCCAGTTTGCCTATGCTATGGAGGATCTTGCCATGGATGACTATGATGGAACCTTGTATGGAGAAGCAAGGATTGTTGATTGTTGCAGGACTTGTTGTGGTTGTTTGTGACCTTATGGTAGATGGCACAAAGGCCCTTGACAAGGGTGGAACTTGATGATCGTTGTGGATGAATGGGTCATGCTTTAGCCATATGGAGGTTTGGCTAAGTGCCCGGCATGACTCATGGACAGATTGGAGGGCACACTCTTGGGTGGACTTCTCATGGCCGAGACCAAGAGATAGTCTTGGTGGACACTTTGGTGGAGGAGCTATGATGAAGGGACTCATGACATGATGATATGGTTGGGTGACCGAGTTCACTAAACCGAAGATTGAAGACTTGGATGAGGATGACCGATGGTTGTGATGAGTCTACTTGGTTGGACTACATGGGCAACTTAGTCATGGACATCAGGTTGGAGACATGGAGCATGGCAGTCTTATGCAGGGACATTATGTGGGAGCACTTGTAGAGGTGTCATGGACATCCAATGAGGAGTGCCAAGGCAGAGATGTTGTGCAGGAAGATTTGCTGATGTGACATGGAGACTTACTACTTATGAGTTGATGGAGAGGTTGTGCACTCTTGTACAACAAGGCCATGGACTTGGTTGGATTTGTGAGTTGATTATGGAGCTCATGATGACATGAGATTGTTGTGACTTTTAGGGACTTCATACATGGTGGACTTAGAGGATTCGATGCATTGAGGAGCTGAGGTCAAGAGACTTTGATGCAGTATGGGATGCATACTTTCAAAGTACATGTATGGGCATGGCTTGGAAGAGTGACTTGATGTGGAGGATCGATATGAGACACTTTGGAGTGATGGAGTTACAATAATGATGATGATGCCTTGACTTGGGCATGGGTTGAGCCGAGACTCAACTACTTTTGGCACATGGGAGCTGATTGAGCAGCACATGGACAGGTGAGACAAGTGCATACTTGTTTCTATCGCAGACTTGAGGGATGACACATTGTAGATATGATGGAGATTGCTTCATGGACCTAGATATGGCACATCGAGAGTTGGTTTGATGAGATGATCTCTTCATATGGAGGAGACAGACGCACATGATGATGTTGGGATGGATGTGGCTAATTTCATGTAGCACATTGACACTAAATATCATGGACAACATGTTGCAGATGAGGTGGATGGAGTTCCATGGACCTGAGCATGGATTATGGAGATAGATTCTTGACGAGTCAAGGATGTGACATGATGTTTTGAGAAACGACTAATGGTGGCATGAGGATGTTCACTCTCATGGTTTGAGCGTGGCAGTTGGACTGGCCATCAGACTAGTTCAGGCATGAGGGCTAGCAGTGGGCAGAGATGTGTTGGCATTATGTTGGAGTATCATGGCAACAGTTCACATGGGGACACATGATGAAGACAGGAGGTCAGTAATCATGGATCGAGATGACATCTGATGGAGAGCATACCGTGGAGGTGCATACCTTGGTATGGTGAACTTGGTGGCAGTTGGTCACTAAGTCGAAGCATGATGGAGATGAGGCTCTACATATGTTGCAAGGATGTTTGCTTTGTGTGGAGGAGTCAACATCATGGATGATGATGATCTTGGTGGATGGCTACCGGGATGGTATGTTGTCGAGGACGACAATGATTTCAGGTGGAGGAGGATGTAAGGCCTTCGGGAGATTAGTGCGACGGGCACCTGCGAGTCGTGCACGCGGGCGGGCGCGCGGGCGAGCACACGGGCACGCGGACAAAACGTGCGACGGGGTGCAACAACATGTGCAACGGAATGCGACGATATGCAAAACACTTATGTGACTAAGTGTTGAGCGTACTACATATATATGCGATGTTAAAGAAGTGTGCAAGCTGACTTATAAATGAAGCTTGGGGCGCATGGTTAGTGGTTTTGGGGGTCGGCCAAGGGGCTGCACACCCCATGTAAACCCACGTAGTTTGTGTATATATGTGAGAGCTTTGAGAGCTCATTCCAACATTCGACTTCTCATCATCTCTACACATAGGAGAAGGGGTAAAACTGCGCAAGTGTGATAGGAGCTGCGCATAGCTCATGCGCAGTATCTAGGTGCGGTTTTGGAGTATCTTGTGCCGGTTGAGGTGTGGGAAAGCGTGCCCGAGGTGCGGTGGATGTGCAGATTTGTGCAGGACTTGGTGAAGAGGATTTAAGTGGCTCGGGTGAGCACTTCTCTTTGTGCAAGGGTGCACATGTATTGTAAAAGGCAGGGTTGCCTCTCAGTTGTAATATTTGGCTAAGTGTAGACTTGGTTTGGCAAGGCACACTTGCACATTGTAAAACTAATATTCTTAATATATTGTCGGGCAGACTCACATTAGGGGAGTTGCCCCTCCCCTTTATACTTGTTGAAATTGTTGTTGTTCTTGGTATAATTGCATGATGATAATGAATGAGTATGGGCTTCATTAAGTATAAAGGATAATTGCATCTTACTTGGTTGCGAAACCCAAGCTAAGTATGTTAATGTGAAAGTAGGCGTAGTCCACGAATGTTAGTATTGGTGAAAAGAAAGCGTTCAGTGGTGCCGCACCTTGCTACAAGCGGTTGGAAGACTATCGCAGGTGTAGGGGCGTGACACTACCCCCTAGGCCCTTGTGCGGGGCTGAAGTCTAATATATCAGACTTCAACCCTGCCCAAGGGCTCGGGGAGTGCGGCCCTCGGCGGGGTTGAAATCTCATTCTGAGAATCAGATTTCAACTCAGACCCCTTAAAAATATATATATATTATTCACAATGTTTTTTGTTAGTAGTTTTATATTTTTTTTAAGTGGGTGGGGCTGAAATCCGATTCTCAGAATCAGATCTAATTCTCAGAATCGGATTTAAGCCCCGCCCTTCAAATTTATTTATTTATTTGTTCACTTTTTTAATCATTTTTCTTTTTCTAAGATTTTAATATTAATGTTAATAATAACAAAATCATTCGGAAAAATCACATAGGAGTAATATCGTCGACACGTTTCAAACCATCCAATGTGGTTCATCTTCAGGACAAGATGATGAATCAAATCCAGGCAATGAAATAAATAGATGTAGAGAGCAACTAACTAGTCATTAGAAAAAATAGCTAGTTTGACTAAAAATATTTCTTTATCAATTTATTATTATTTTTATTTTTTAGGTTTTTACCGAGATTAAAAAGAATTATTATTATTATTATTAATTTTTTTTTCTTTGAATAAATCAATTTTAGTTATAATGTCATAATAAGAAGTATATAAAAACAAATAAATAAATAATATTTTGGAAAGACTTGAATTTTAAATAACATCAAATTAAATAATATTTTATTATAAAAAAATTAATATAACTACGGATTCGAGGGCTTAAAAAAAAAACTCTAGGAGTTCAAGGCAGGGATCCAACTCTTGCTGATGCTCCAACCATCATCTCTGTTAAGATTAACGAGCCTTTTTTCAATTTCTAAAGCCTCTATAAATTTATGATCATGAAAATGGTCAACCCTAGCTATGACTTTAGCCTCTTCTATACATATGTGACAATTGGTTTTTTCTGATCACAAATCCTCTGAGCGAGGAGCGAGACCTCCCATGTTTGATGTTCGTAGCATGTTCACAAATCCTCTGATTTATTCCTTCTTCCTTTAGTCCTCTTCGCATTATTCGAAGTTCTGTTCGTTTCGATCAAGGACCCGGTTAACCCCAAGGATGTGAAGGGGGTTTATATTATTCCTTGTTCTTGTGGGACTCCTTACATTTGTGAGACTGGTCGATCAATAAATATGAAGATTTGTGAACATGTTGTGGACATCAAACATGGGAGGTCTCACTCCTCCACCTTGGCAGAACATGCAGAAAAGACCAATCATCACATATGTATAGAAGAGGCTAAAGTCATAGCTAGGGTTGATTTATAACATTAAAACTTAAATTGATTTATTCAAGAAAATAATAATAATAATAATAATTCTTTTTAATCTTGATAGAAACCTAAAAAATAAAAATAAAATCAAAAACAAAAACAAAAATAAAAATAATAATAAATTGATAAATAAATATTTTTAGTCAAACTAGTTGTTTTTTCTAACTGCTAGTTAGTTGCTCTCTTCATCTATTTATTTCATTGCATGGATCTGATTCATCATCTTGTCCTGAAGATGAACCACACTGGATGGTTCGAAACGTGTCGAAGATATCACTCCTATGTGATTTTTCCAAAAGATTGTGTTATTATTAATATGGATCACAAAATTCTAAACTCAGAAAATATTAATGTTCTAAATATTTTAATTAATTCTGTTTTTTTTTTTTTTTTTAATTTGTTTTTGTTTTATGTTTATCAATAGTTTTTTTAAATTGTTGTATATTTATTTATTTATTTTTATAGTTTTTATAAAAACAAATTCAAATATATATATATATATATATTATTTTTTAATTTTTTATGTATTTATTTTGGAAAACATGTTTTTGTTATTATTTATTTTTTCATATTTTTTAAATTTTTTAATTCTGGTTTTTTTTAAGATTTTTAAGGTTGATTTTTTTTCTTTTGTTTTTTAAGGTTAATTTTGTTTTTGCTTTGTTTTGTTTTTGTTTTATTTTTGATTTTTTTTGTCTTTTTTACATATTTGAATTTTTTGTCATGTTTTAAATTTTATGGTTTTTTTTAATATATATATTTTATTTACTTTTTGTTATTTTTTTTGTTTTTGTTTTTGTTTTTGTTTTTGTTTATTTATTTATTTTTTGTTTTTAAATTTATGTTTCCATTATTCTTTTGAAATTTTAATGTTTTTGGGAGTCATGATAAAATATTTTACGCCATTTTTCAAAATGTTGAAAATTTCTCCTAAAAAAAAACACAGACTTTATTTCAACATCAACACATCAACACTTTTCAGTGTGTTTTTTGCACAATTTTTGGACAAAAAATTGATTTTTATTGCCATTTTTAAAACGTGTTGAAAATTTACCCTAGAAAAAAAATGTTATTTTAGCATGATCACTTTTCATTTTTGAGTTGACTTTTCATGTTGTTGGGCAATTTTTTGCCTAGAGTTCTCATTTTGAGTTTATAATTCTAGTTTCAAAATTTACATTGTTATTGTTGTTGCTTGTTGATTCTAAACAGACCCTAACCCTAACCCTAATCATTGATGATGTCCACTTGTTTTGTTGAAAAAACCCTAGTGTGCATGGTAGCCTTTTTTGAAAATAATTAAAAGTTGTCCTAATGATGATACCCTATTGAAAATACCCATGATGCAATAAGAATGTAAGAATGGCGAAACCCAAGATGCACTACAAGGACAATTTGCCCTAAATATAGGACAACAATAGCTAATAAAAATTGTGAATATCATTTGGTTGTAAAAGATGTACATAATACAGTTTTGAAACCATAATTACCCTTGAAATAAACCAGTATTAAAAATTGCAGATTCAAGTCAGTTGCTACAAATAATTAAATAAACCTACAAGTTGGCTCTATCAAAAAATGTGTTTCTTCACAATATACATGAACAAGTATAAATAGCAACCTATACTCGTCATTCTAGCCACTAATCTTTGGTAAAATACAAGAGAAGAAGATCATATCTGAAGGGTAAAAAAAAAGAGAAAAAGGAGATGAAAATTTGAAAATTTGTTTTGGTAATTACTGCGGAAATTAAATTTTCCCTTTTTACACCTACAACCCATCCAATCCAGTGTTAAAAATCGTCCCTAAGGTGACTATAATTTCAGCCTCTCTGTGGTCGACGAAAATCAAACTTGTAATCTTTGTAATTGTGGCTTTGCAAACTAGCTCTATATCAGCCCTCTAGGAACAAGTGTCGCAGTCTTTGTGGAGATTGTATTCATACCTCAGAACAGAGGCAATTCAGGCTTTCTATTTGGAGCAAAGTTCGAACACCTCAGAGCTGAAACATTGAAAGTAGACCTTAGAGTAGACTTGTGCAAATCCCTTGAAGGTATATTGGAGCAGACCTATAGACACTTTGGAGATTATTGTAGCAACACATGAAGAAATTTTTGAAGACACCCTTAGAGAAATGTTGAAGTCATCTTTGGGACATTATTAAAAAAAACTAGACACTCCTTGAATTACATCATAAATTACATCCTTTAATATTTTTCCCAAGTGGTTGTAGCACTCAATTCATGTCTTCTTTGTTAATTCCTCAACTAATTGATTTGAATATATTCTATCTACTTCTTTGAATGTCTTCTAACTATTTCTTTGAATCTGAAAAGAGCATATTCAACTTGATTACATCCATTATGTAGTAATGGAATTTGAATATATTCTATCTACTTCTTTGAATGTCTTCTAACTATTTCTTTGAATCTGAAAAGAGCATATTCAACTTGATTACATCCATTATGTAGTAATGGAAATGTTTCTTAGGTCCAGAAAATCATGCTTGACTATTGGAGACAACTAGATGCCAATATCGTGGTTGTGTGATATTTCATGACATATTTTATTAGTAAATTATATAAATAAAGGTGTGGCTTCCCAAATAATGGAGTACTAATTCATGTTCAGGTTTAAAGGAAAAATACATTAGTCTCGTGGTGGAATACTTTGGATTTTAAACCATCATGATGTAAAATATTCAACAATAACATCAAAATGTTTTTCCTATACATAAAAGAAGGATATTAAATATGCAATAACCAACACAACATTAACCTAGAGGAAAGGACTATGTTTACATATTGTTTTATATATTTACTTTTTCCTCAACGTATACACTATATATCAAGTGTTTACCATTTAAAATTAGTCTTTATATAGTAAACACTTGATATATAAAAACCATAGCGGGAAGTTACTTTGACTCTTATTGCAAGGATCAACTTCTTTTATAGGTATTGTCCCATTTTGTGCAATGTTGTTTTGTAATAAGTGTCACAACCATCTAAATATGTACTTTATCTATAATATCTCAATTACAAACATCATTATCTCTCCAAAGATGCACGCTTTGACACAATGAACAGTGGAAAAAATAATTCCATTAATAAGTATAAGGTTATAGAAACCCAGTAATGGTCCCATTGCTTATGTGCTATGCACTTTTTCTCTATCTTAATTACAAAAATGTTCATTCCTCCATAGATGCAAACTTTGACATTGATGAACACTCTATAGAATCATTCCATTAATTGGTATAAAGAACCAAGTATTGGTAAAGGAAAGGGCTAACCTGTTATTTTCATTACTTGCTTCAAGTTGCTCAAAAGGCAATGAGCGAGGCTTCAAATTTAATTTTGGTCACTCACTAGATATGTTCTCCTCCTCAAAGTTAGATTCCCCCAAAGACTTTATAGTTGGCTAAGTGTTGTTTCCTACAACTTCGCTGGAAACCTCAATAGAAAATGAACCAACAGTAGAATGGAATTCATATGAATTTCTCATCAATATACTATGTGAATTTTTCCATTAAATGTCAAGGAATTGATAGAATGCATTAAACAAATTTAAAGACACAACTTATGCATGATGACTATATAAAAATCCAGATTTTGCAATACCTCTTGTACTTCCAATATTGCAGTCTGAGAAGTAGCATCCAATGTCTTAGTTCGTGGAAGTAGCTTTAACTTGTGGTGCACCAAAATGTTAGATTGCACAACCTGAAGCATATGTGGCATTTATTGCAAAAGCATGGATTTTTCACTCAACGGTGGTCTGTGGCCACTTTAAAGGGGGCTTGATACACAAACAACTTCTATTGCAAACTGGTTTCCAATAGCTTCATTATCATAACTGTGAGCAGCGTTTCTCCCTAATTTAAAGTATAAATAAAATGTGCTCTTTGCATCCGCAGACTTGAAGAATCCATAGAAGTTCGCATACTCCGTGACTCATGAGCACTTTTGGAGTTATAGTAAGACCAAGCACCTTCACAACCATTTTCAGCTTGTGGGGATAGTGATGTCCTCCCTTTTAGGTGATTTGTAACATCGCTACCTTCCATAAGGTCAGGTACAAGAGACATTTTCCTTGCGACTGTGTTGGCAAGAAATGTTTTCTCATTCTTATCCATGTATGCAAGGCCTTCAACATTATTCCTGCTAATATATCCATATTCAGAGTATTCTACATTAAGGCCAATCTTTGCACGTAGAAACTCTCATAATTTTCTATACTAGTTCCTGCAAAGACAAATCTGTCGTCATCTTCATTTCTAAGAAAAGGTTCAACTAAATTATTCCATGCCAGACTAGTTGGAAAATATCTGACAGTATCTACAAAAGTGTCCTTGTAATTATTTCTTCCGCAATCATCAAAAATATACTTTTCGTTTTCATTGTAGAAATTTTTCTCTACATTAGTTTGGGCTTTAGCTCGTTATCCAATGTTATTGCGCTCACTAAGCCCATAGGTATAATTTCCAGAATCCAATCAAACTTTTATAGTTTCATGCAATGAATCTAAATGTTAACGATAGTTTCTAAATTGATCAAAATTATGTTCAACCCCTGAATGTCGTCTAGACCTCCATCTGTAAGATGAAACTTTGTCAAATGCACTAGCCTGAATGAAACTTGACTGAACTATCTGTGCAAACAAAGGTGGATCTGATACATTATCATTTCTAGCGAATTCATCTCATGATAAATCTATTTCTAGGGGAGCAGCCCAGGCGTTTGGAGTTGTTGTAGCATATAAAAACGCATTCCAATATGATCTACTAGCTGCAGATTGTTGAGCTACCATGACCCATCTTGAACTTGACACTAGTTTCATGCAGCAAATTGGTGACAAAATGGTGTTGGATGATAGGAGCCTAGGTTTGAACCACAATCATAATTAGCATTTAATCTAATATCATGTTGGAAAGGAGGAGAATACCAAGGCGACTGAGGAGGATAATACCTTGTCTTCAAAAACTTGATGTAGATTGGTTGCAGAACCCTGCCTATCATGATGATTAGCTACAACATACACCCAATTAATAGAACCACTCCAACTTGTTCCATTGTTTTTCTTCTCGTGTATGCTCCTATTTGCGCCCTTTAAAACTCTACAAACAAAGGAGATACACACACTTCACATCAAACCCTAAGAAAAAAAATAGCAATGACCATAAGAATAAACTGTAGAGAGAAATTTTCTTCTCCCAATGACATGTATATACGTTCCCTTATCAAGTCATTTTTCCTTAATATTTACGCATGTCATCCAATGAGTGTTTCGAACCGTTTCTAAGCCCACAAATTTCACTGTAAATCATCATTTCACATACCCTTAAAGGAGACTAAATTCAAAGCATAAGAAAAAATAAACCCTATAAAGGAAATGAAGAATGAACTCACCCGGTGCCAGGGGTCAAGGGCAGGGGAAGATCCGATGGAATGGAACCACCATGGAAGTACTTAGAGTGTCATCACGGATCCTCTAAAATCCTCATTCTTTGACATCATTCCTCTATTTCATATGTTTGAAAAGAGAAAATGGATGTTATGTTATTTTTTTCCCATTTCAATTTTATTTTTCACTTACATAAGCATCTCTTAATACCCCAAAAAAATAAATGCTAAATGGATTCTTTAACCTCATAAAAGGCTCATTATTAGTGAAGGAGGCACATTGGATATTTGTTATGGATTAATGGATTCAAATATGAAATTAATCTTATAATAATGGTATTTCATAATGTTGGAATGTTGAAACTATTTTTTTATATAAAGAGAAAGAAGCTTTAAGTGAATTGTTTAGAATGCATGATGATTGTTAATAATTTGTGGGTGGGGTAGTAAGTTAAGTGAGATTGGATATTGACAAAATATCATCGTCACGTCTATGATACTTGGAGCATTCACGGAATGGTTGACCTTCCCATGAATTCTTGGTTATATGGCACTAGGCCTAGAGGTGACAATTGATGATATACAATTCATTTTACTAATATCAATCCCCCTTCTTCGCCCTTATGAACATAAACTATTGCAATGAGCATTAAGTAGAATATTCAAGATCATGGAAGATGGGTTATAGATGAATGAATTTGAATATTCAATCGATATCAAAACAAAATATTTCATCATAAATTCTGATTGTAATAGTTTTATTGACTCATACTATTTTACATATTTTTTTAAATAACAAGTATCTAATTATATTTAATGAAATGAAATCCCCAAGGATTAGCTTAGTTGGTTTCGAGCTAGAAGTAAGATCTCTCCCCCAAAGGTTGGGGAGATCATGGGTCTGATTCTTTTGATCCCCTTCAAGATAGGCCCCTTAATCAAGGTTGATGGTTGCTAGGGAGTGTTAACGAAAAAAAGTGTCAGGGAAACATAATAGAGTACTGGGTCAAAATGCATGGAAATGAATGAATTAGAGGATGTGTCAATGATGCATTTAATAAATTAATTTGGGAAACATGGAGGAAAGGTGTTATGAGGAAGTTACAACAGTAAAAAAAACATCAGGAAAACCCTAGTCATGCCATTTTTAGTTTATCTAGCCAGGGGTTTCGATATCCAAGTGGCAGGGTTTGGATCTCTAAGTGGCCAGCAGTTTGGATCTACAAGCGGTGGGGTTTGGATCTCCAGGTATTAAGTTACAGGATTTTAATCAATTGGAACTGTATTTGTATCTTAAATGGTATCTGCAAGAACTCCTAATGGAATTAGGTCAATTAGTGAAACTTAAATTGGACTTGTCACTCAATCTCGAGTCATCAGATTTTCTACTTTTGTATTCTATACCTTAGATTTTATCGTAATTTGATCTATATTCTAGCAAAGGGGTGCTTGGGAAAGAACTTAGCGAAGAGATGTTGGTACTAGCACTTGGTGCAATAGTTGGAAATAAGTAGGGGTTTTGAAATGGTGAAGTGGAACAATAGAGCAATGTTTAGGTATCACGACTACTTGGTACCAAGTGTGCCCACCAAATGTTTAGATCCTTCTACTTAGCAAGGCCATGTGTAAAATTAACTTATTTTGAAAGGGCTAGAAACATATATGGTGGGATCATTCATAGGGATAAAGGTTTAAATGCACTTTCTAAAGTCATCCATCGATAATTTGTTACCATATTCTTCTACTAGTCTAATTTGGGATTCTTCCACATTTAATATGAGAAAATATGATATAATATTATTAATAAATTCTTATATTTCACACCATTATTTCTTCTTTTAAATTTTCTTTTCACTACAATAATTATGATTTACGTTATGTTTTCCAATAAAACTTTTATAGTATACTTTTTGTAATAGTATCAATGTAAATTTGGCCATATGATAATGGAAATAATAACACATATATAAATAACATTAAATAACATATATATAACAAATATAAATTGGATTTAAACCAAAATAAAAACATATATATATTGGTTATCGCAATTGCAACAACGGATGTGGTTCATCACACTTGCGACCAAATTTTAAACAACATTACTTTCTTTACAACAAGAGGGGATTCAAGATGTAATTTGTATCTGCAAACCAATTTTTAGCACCCCTTGTTGCAAGTCTGAAATTCAAAGTTTTGAGCAAAATTGGAGCAATTTGACCACCATTGACATTAACCCTTGGAGGTGACTTGGAGGAGGGTTGGACTTGTTATCTTGGTGGTAGTTTTGTCTTAGTCTTGGTCTTGATATTGGACATTTCTCATTTTGATATGATTCTATAAGAGAAGGATTGTTTTGTTTTCCTCTTGTTTGTTTTCCCCTGGCTAGCAGCCTAATTTTGGTGTCTCTTGTCTCTTTGTGATCTCTATATTTTCCTGAAAGATTGAACATTTGTATAATTTCTGGATGAAGAATACATGGATACGTAATAAGAATATATCTAACATCACAAGTAATTATCAATAAGAAAAATTAGGTGTTAAACATCACTACACTTGGTTTCTCAACACTTGGTTGCTTCTGCATTTGCCACATACTTTTCCTCTGTTGTGGAATCTAATGGAACTGATTGTTTGTGTGACCTCTAAGTGACAACTCTTGATCCAACACTCATAACATAACCTGAAGTAGATACTCCATTTTCCTTATCTCCATCAAAATATGAATTAGAGTATCCAATCAAGCTGAAGTCATCTACCTGTGTATATTTGAGTCATTGAATGAACCATATTTAAGATTTTCATGTTCATTCTTTCACCTACACCATTCTATTGAGGATTATAAGGCACAATTGTTTGATGTTGAATCCCATGCTAGTGAAGATAGTTTTCAAATTCATTTGAAGTATATTCTTTTCCATTATCAATACAAATAGAGCCAATATGATATTATGTATCATTTTCAATCCATGCATGAAAGTTTCAAAATATTTAGATTTATTCTTCAACATATATACCCAACACATTCTGGTGTAGTCATCATATATTTATTTCCATTTGCAGAAGGAATAGGCCTAGGTACACACAAGTTAGACTGAATCAATTGAATCTTTCTACTTGTTCTACAAATAGAATCATCAAATGGTTATTTGTTATGTTTTCCCAAGATACAAGAATCACATTGCTTAAGTTTCCTTCGAATGGTTGGTAAACCAGTAACATTGTTTGTCTTCAATAAATGAAGATTGTCATAGTTTAGATGTCCAAATCTTGCATTCCATAAAAGACTAGATGGAAATTTACCTTCATTATACTAAGAGTTGTATGCATGGTTATGTGCATGAGAAGGCGTTCCTTGCAGCTCCAAGAGTCTTTCTTCTTCTTTTTCCAGCCTGACAAGTGAGTTGTATGATGGTTTTCTCACTTCAACTTTTCCATCAAAGATGTGAATGGAGTGTACTCACTAGCATATGTGAACCAAGGACAACATGTTTCTTTGTAGCTATGGGAGGTAGAGAACATCATGTAGAATAAAGTCAAGGAGTCCAAGCAGGTTGAACATGATGGTTCCAATTCTTCATGGCTTGAGTTTTGACTTTTTTGCAAAGTAGACTACTCCATCTACATTGTCACTAAAATATTCAAAGAAATCTTTGTGAAATGTCATGTGGTAGGTTGCATATGTATGAAGCAACCATGCATCTTTCCACGAAGCAAATGAATCATTAAACATGTCTTCAATTACTTCAATATTGCAATGTGCCACAATATAATGAGCAGATTCAGGTGCCTTATTTTTCCATGGATCTGGTGTTTTACCTTTCTCTTCATTTATTTCTTGCTTGATTCTGTCCCTAGAGAGATTGCATGTTAATTCATCATGTCCATTTTTGTTGTAGCATATACAATGAATATCACATCTTCCTCCTTGGTAATGTTTTCCCCCCTTTCATCTCTTATTATTTTTTCCATGTCTTCTTTTGTCACCTCTTCCTCTAGAAGAATCACATGTATGATTCTTCTCGTTTTTTGAAATGCACACAACTTCTTCGGAAAGATTGAGAAATTATCTCCCTCTTCCCAAAATATTTATCTCTTTCTACAAACTTCTCCACAAGAGTGTCAAAAGTAATCTCTTTAAGTTTCCCACTAGCTTGTAATGATTTAAGAGAATAGGTGGGATATAGCCATGATATACTACCTTGAATTTTTTTTGAGAGGAACATCCATTTTAACTTTGGTGCCTTCTACATCATGCATAATAGCTTGATTTTAGAGTTTAGGGAAAGGATATCATCATATTTCAATTATAGATTGAAGAGTTTGATCATTAGTTGGACTACCTCAAGCTATGAGTGTGATTCATATAAATCTTTCAAATTCCTTAAAGAATTAAAAGAACTGGACGTAATTGGTGTAATGTGACGACTCACCTCTTCATTAACTAATTCAACAATCAAGACATAGCCCTTGTTTTTATTGTTCTCCCATATGGAAAGCTCTTTGTCTGATGTGGGCTTTGCAAGTGGATTGTCATCTCCTCCTTCACATGCTCCTTTCCATAATTCATTGAAAATGCGGGCATGCTTTATCTTTCTGGACCATTCATGGTATTTCTCCTTTCTAGTGAGAAATACTCCAACAATGGAGATGAGTGAATGCATCTCTACAAAATTTTGAGTTGGGCCCTAAATAGTCAAAATACTTGCAGCAATAGTCTTTGATAAAAAATCTAATATATCTCTACAAACAGTAGAGACTCATCATACATATTAGCTCTAATTCTCTTTAATCAAAATAACCCAAAAATAATTATGTAGGCTCTCAATCTCAAATATCCTCTCTGATGTAAACCAACTCTCATATAAAATAAATCAACTCAATACACAAACGAGTATTCAACACAAATATAAATGGACCAACACTAGAATTACAATTGTCATGTATTATATATAGCTATGACCAATGGGAAATATGTATTTTTATCTCTTGCTCACATCTAAAGATGAAGATTCAATACTTTGATGAGGCTTCTCCTTCTTCATTATTGCTCACAATATTAGAATATAAAACAATGTTTTCTTCCATTCACAAATATGAAAATATATATAGATTACATATGTTTTCAACGCTAAATTATTTTCTGAAACTATGGAACATCCATCACTTCATATACGAATGGAACAATTCTTAATTATAATTCAATGAAATGCAACATATATTATTGGTGATACCCACACAACAATTCATGGTGAAGGAAGTTGTGATATCAAGGGAGTCTCCAAATATTCGCTAGAGATTGTCTTATGTTATTTGCAACACTCACATTACACTCAACAAACTTCACAACACCAACACTCAATAACAATGCTAATGCCAATGCTAACACCAAACAATAATCGCAGATAAATGTAGGGATGTGTAAACACAAGTAAACATAGTTTTAGTTACAATACCACCATGGCCTTTCAAGCTAGACCTGAGTGATTAAATGTTGTATGAAACCTTGTTACAACATGTGTAATGTGTATCAATTGATGGAGGGCCTCAACCAATGTGGTACAGTGTGTAAAATGGCTACATAAATGTTATAGGCAGGTAGAAAAAGAAGAATTCATTAAGGTCGATGTGGATGAATTTCAATTTTCCATAATGCAAATGGTTCTACCAAGGAAAGGAATGACAAAGGGATAGGTTAGGCTAATGGAAAAGGAGTTGTAGAGAAAAAAGGATGCCAAATTTGGGACCTACAAACCTGCACTCTAATACCATGTTAAGCCAGGTATATGGTAACTCCAGAATATTTAAATTTTATATTAAGAACTTTAATATATACACATTGGAGAAATACCTGAAGAACATTAATATATGTGCATAGGAGAGAGACCCTTGGGATTCACATTCCAAGGTCTCTTCATTTTTTTATTTTGTATTTACATATTTACACCATATTTTCCCAATCCCGAAGGATAAAGTGTCAACAATATATTAAGAACTAAAATCAAAACATATGAACACATCATAGTATAAATTCAACCCCTAATCTGTGTGCACATTTTTTCAATGAAAACCATGACCCAAGGTAAAAAGGTGATGTGTCATCTTATTCTTGTATGTGGGAAGGGTGTTATAATGATATGTGTTATGTCATATGATATATGTCCAACAAATATATGAAATCAAAAGGATTCATATAGTATGAGTAAGTTATTAAACCATATATGCCTAGCATAAATAAAATAAGGCATTTTGGTTAAACATCAAAAAGTCAAATGAAGAATCACCTTTCTTAGAAAGAGATGTTCAGGACCATGAAATATTTAGGGGAGTAGGAAAAGATAAGAAATAAGCCATTTATTCCCCAACTGGAGAGTGATTACTGTTTATTGTATTACAAAATGTTTTTTTTTGTGTGTTTGTAAATTGAGGTACATGAAAATTGTTTTTAATATGTATGCACATGATGGTCTTGAATCTAGTAAGTTCGTGAATCCATAAGATTGTAAGGTCATTGACATCATCATAATTATTGTCATCATCTTCATTATCATCAACAACACTACCATCATTGTTATCATTATTGTCATCATTAGCATTATCATCATAATCACCATTCATGTCATTGTCGTCATCTTCATCATTGTCGTCATCATGATTATCAACATTGTCTTTAATTATTCATAATTATCAACGTCGTAAGAAATATCATCAACCCAAAAAATGTGATGAGCATTAGAAAAGGGTCGTTTAGGACACATATGATATATGCATGAGAAATAACAAATCTATTTTTGAAATATTATGGTCATCATCATCATTATCATTTTCATCATCCCCATCATCATCATTGATTTAATTTATATCATCATTGTTGTCACAGTCGTCATGGACATCATTATCATCGACATCGTCATCATTCATGCCATTATTATTGTTGATGATGACCTATACTAAAATGATAATAATGATGATAAGGTGATGATGACATGGATGATGATGCCAAAGATAATGATTATGATTATGACAATGGCAACATCTAAAATTGGGAATATTTTCTAAGATTAGTAGCTCATCATCATCATAATCATTGTTTTCATCATCATCATCACCATTGTCATTGTTATTACAACCACCATCTTATTTATCATCATTGTAATTATCATCATAATCACCATTCATTTCATCATCATCATCTTCATTATCATCGTCATAATGATTATTGGCATTGTCTTCAGTTGTTCATAATTTTCAATATCCTAAGAAATAACATCAATGCAAAAAAATTGATGACTGTTGGAAAATGGATTCAAAATAAGATGCAAAAATGGGTGTAACAATGGATGTAAAATTGGTTGCAAAAGTGGATTCAATAGAAGTAGATGCAAAGCAAGATGCAAAACCTGACATAAAATTGGATGCAAAAAAAGATGCAAAACCTGGCATAAAAATGGATGAAAAAAAAGATGCAATAGTCAATACAAACTTGGACACAAAATATAATGCAAACATAGATGAAAAATTGGAAGAAAACATGGGTGAAATAGTAGGTGCAACACTTGCTGCAATTTGTGGTGAAACAAAAATTGATGCAACAAATGCAAAAAAGGACACAAAATTGGATGCAAAAAGGAGGCATATTTGGATGCAAAATAAGATGTTAGAAAGGATATAAACATGAATGCAAACATGGGTGCAACAATGGACACAAAATTATATGCAAAAGTGGATGCAATAGAAGTAGGTGCAATAGTAGATGTGCAAAAGTAGATGTAAAATCAGACGCAAAACTTGATGCAGAAATTGATGTAAAAGTGGATGAGGGATGCAAAAACATACACAATATTCAATGCAAACTTGGACACAAAATAGGATGAAAATGTGGATGTAAAAGTAGAACCAAATTTGGGTGCAACGGTAGGTGAAAAACATGGCACAAATTGTGGCACAACAAAATTGGATGCAAAAGTAGATGAAATAGTAGACAAAAAAAAGGATGCAAACTTGGATGAAAAACAAGATGCAAAAAATGAAGCAAAGGTGGACACAAACATGGGTTCAAATGTGAACACAAAATTGGATGCAAACATGGATGCAACAAAAATAGATGCAAAAGTAGATACAAAACAAGACACAAAAATTGATGCATAAACCTGACACAAAAGTAGATGCAAATAAATATGTATTATTTGATGCAAATTTGGATGCAAAAGAGGATGGAAATGTGGATGAAAAAGTGAAAGAATGAATGGTGTTGACAATGTTGGACCCCCCAACATGTCAAGGGGATCTCCCCAGTAAGAATTCCTAATTAGACCTCAGATCACTTGGTGTAGGAGTCCCAGCAATGGGTCGTAAAGCAATGCCTTGATCACGATGTCGCATAGAGGAAAGTAAGATAACTCTGTTGGTAGCAAGGGTGTGACCACTATAGTGAGTCAAGGAAGGTGCATGAGAGGTTCTAACACAGGTGGGTTGGGATGAGTGCACCCCTTGGAAACCTATATCAGTACTTAGCTGAGAAGGGAGCACACGAGCGAAGATGCATCACAAGCTAGAAAGAAAATCAATCAACAATCCAAAGTAATGGTTAAACCAACAACACATCTGCAACAAGATTCATGTAATTTCATACGAAGCAGTTCATACAAAAATAAGTAAGTTAAAAAACATACATCACTAAAGCAATCGGAATAGTCCAACTATAATAACAACATATGCATGAAGACGTGTTGGCTCTTATTATATAAACAAGTGTAAGTTCAACCATACAATACATCCATGTAAATCTACTAGCCCCAACAGTGGAACGTCACATCCACATCCGCCTTCTCCTACGAAGAGATGAACTAGCTCAATGTAATGGAGAAGCCAAGGCACGTTACAATATTTTCCAAGCACTTTCCAAGATAATCTTATCAGAAGCTTGGCTGACCAAAAGCCCATACAATGAGTTATGAAGGACTATTTATAACAAAGGTTGGAGTGGCCCTTGACATTCCCCTTTGTTACTATTCAACTACCCTCATGACTCTTCACCTACTCTATGACTATTACATCCACTATTGACACTTGACTTACACTTGACATGACTCAACATTATAGTGCACATGTACCCAAGTGAGCACAATGGCTTGAGCAAGCCAAACTAGACATCACTCTGACTTAGACAACTATAGAATTCCAATTGCTCGACATCCTCATGCTAATCAACAGTAACATATTGATGCCAAGCTCTGTAGTATCTGATAGTGTCTGGGTGTTCCACGGTGACATCTATCTGAAACTTGACCTTCACTTCCATAACATCTAGGTACACTTCTCGGGCTCCTCTATCTAACTCGTCTGAAAGCATGCACATCATTGTCTTCAAAGTGGTTGGACTAGCAACATACTTGTGCATGATGTCTGCATTGATAGGCAAGTCTAGGCTAGTGGTCATGCGCATCAACTCGTCGAAGTATGAGTCAAGCTCTTTTCGGACCTGCTTCTTTGTCTTCACCTGGGTGAGAGTCTCGATTGATGGGATCACATTTGTGCATACTACAACATCCAAACTCTTAAATACTCATGCATGGGAAGCTTGAATGCTAGTGATGAGTTGTGGGAACTCATCATAGTTCCATATCTGACTTTGGATATGTGCCTTTAGCTCAACTGTATTGACCCTCATCATCTTAGGCAAGTGAAGTGGGTATCCCTTGTACTTCATTGTCCATGTCTTCATGTCATCAACAACAACATGCACTTTCATTAAGATACATGTGCTTCTAGCGCATCGCTACTGCCATCCATTGAGATGGACGACTGCCTTGTGCACGATACCAAATTTGGAGTAAAATTCTCACATAATTGTGTCAAGAGACAACACTCATCTAATATTTCCTTCTTTAGTTCAACTTGGGCAGACATTGTCACCAATCTCCTCGTTGGTTGGCTGTTCATAGTTCCTTTACCATTTGCTCATTCTCAGCTATTAGGAAGTGAACACTTGAGCTAGTGGCTTCACCATACACTCTAGTTGCATCGGCCAAGGAAGTTGGATGCTTGTGCACATCAGTCATGATCACTTGTTCTTCAACTTGCGCACGAAATGTTTGATCCTCCGGAGTTGACAATCTGCGAGACTACACAACTTTATGTTGGGATTCATCAAATGAGATGTTGTACATCTCTTATTCCAACTGATCACCAAGGATCTTAGTGCCTCCTTGGTCGTCCAAGACTTTCTCATCATCTTGATGCATTGAAGCAGGTGAGTCGACCTCTTTGTGGTGAGGCATGAGTTCGGTGTCCTGTTCCAACTCCTGCTGCTCCATGTCTGCATCCAACTATTGAAGTGCTTGTTCTATCTCATGAGAAAAGTTTTGCCCCTGCAACGGTTCACCCTGCTCACCAGATGCCAGCTATTCAAATGAATCAACTACTTGTATAGGCACTGCTTCGTTTGTATGCACATGATGTGTCCCCTGCTATATCTACTACTGCTGTGCTTCCCTCTCTTGTTTTCACATGTCTTGTTCCTTTCAGAGTTGCTCTCTCAGCTCATGCAACTCCTTCTCTACTTCTTCCATTCTCTTCTTATCATTCTGCCTTCGCTTGATTCGCTTGTCGCCCTTCTGCCCCTTTACCTCTATAGACGTAGCTTCTTTCTCTACAACTGGATCTGCTGGAAACTTGTAGCTTTGCTCCTCCTCCATGTGATCGACAATCTTCCTCTTCCCTTTGTCGCACATTGGTATGCTTGGCTTTGCTGCCACTACTACTACTATTGCTATTGCTGGTGCTCTCTGTGATGTTGCTTCACGTTGCTTTGCTAACCACTCCACAACAAATCCAACTGGTTCATTGGGTCTAAAGAAACTGTAGCAATATCTCCATGGGTCCTCCTTGGCCCTATGAAACATCCCATAGATCTAGTTGAACTGAACCCTAGTGCAATGATCCTTCAAAATGCAATGAGGGTCATACAGATTGTAGCTTCAGAGGTCGAATGGGTACTTCTCCATGAAGTTTCTGTGGACTAAGAACAATACATTTCCCCAAAATATCAACTATTTTAATTATATGGTTTTCATTAAAAAGGAATTTAAGGTTTATTTATTTTAGAAAGGAATTCTTGCTGTCATTTGGAGTAATACTAATATTTATCGCAGTTTTTACTCATATAGTTTTCTTGTATGAAGTTTATTTAAAATGTTATTTTGACTTATTCATTTTACTAAACATTTTTTTTTTTTACTCTGGTTAAAGAAATGTTTATAATTTTATAAGAATTTTTTTTTAAGAGTTTGA